>CM055116.1:988230581-988830581 GCA_029206835.1 Rana muscosa | reverse complement strand
CCTTTAAAGAGGAGGTAAGGGACCGTTCTGTGCAATATCATTGCACAGAGCAGGTAACTATAACTTTTTTTTTTTTATTAAAATATTTTAACTTTAGTATCACTTTAGAAATGAGGCTTGTTGTTTGGAAGAGAGAGTACAGTAATTAGCTTATCAGCTGTTCTTCTTGTTCTGTGTTCAGCTTCTTTCACTGTCACATTCTACCTTTAACCAAACTATATTGTTTTAACTGCAGGGGAGAAAAGTTAATGGTCAGAACTTTGTAGTTGCTGGTAGGTCTGTTTGAACTTGAAAACTGGCTGAACTGAATTATACATTTTTGACAGGCAGGGCAGTTTACACATGTGTATTTCAAATGGGATGAATTTACTAATTGCAAACAGACTGTACTCTTAGGAAGTGCAGTTACACTAATTTTCCCCAGAGTTTAGTAGTGATGAAGCTTCACTTTGTAAAGAATACCCAATCAGGTGCAAAGGGGGAAAAAAAAAACTGCATTTTTGCTTGCACATGATTGGATGAAGGAAATCAGCAGAGCTTCACCACATTCACTAAGCTCAGGGAAAACAGAGTGCAACTGCATTTCGAACATGCACAGTCTATTTGCCTTTAGTAAATCTACCCCAATGTGACCATGACCTATTAAATCTCAGTGCATAATCTCCCATTCTTAGAAAATTAAATGTTAACCACTTAACGACCGCCCACTGTAAATATACGTCGGCAGAATGGCACCGACAGGCAGAATCACGTACATATACGTGATTGCCTTTGTATAGTTGGGGGGTCCGATCGGACCCCCCTTCTTTACAGTGAGCGGTGGTTATTTCTTCGGGAGCGATCCGGGATGAGGGGACGGCCGTTCGATTCCGGCCACCCCCTTTCAATCGCTCCCGTAGAATGAGAAAGCTTCCCTGCCTGTGTAATGTTTACACAGGCAGAGGAAGTGATGTCATCTCTCCTGCAGCGCTCACATATACCGAGCGCCGTACAAGAGAAGACACACAGGTTAGTGCACAAACAGCACACTGACACCAGGACACATAGGCACATAAATCGCCCCCCCAGGCCCCCCCAGACACCCCCAGATCACCCCCCAGATCACCCCCCAGTCACAGTGTCACTGATTGCAGTGACCATTTATTTATTGATCACTGCAATCAGTGACATTTGTTACTGTAAAAGTGTCACTACAGTTTAGTTTTAGGTCCAGTGTAGCCCCCTAACCCCCCTAATAAAGGTTTAACCCCCTGATCGCCCCCCAGATATCCCTTTCACCCCCTAGCACCGCCGTCGCTAAGCGATCATTTTTCTGATCGCTGTTTTATTGTCAGTGATGCCGATCGGTAGCCAGTTATTTTTTTTAGGTTCGCCGCAGGATTTTATAGCGTCGGGTACCCCCATATATTACCTAATAAAGGTTTAACCCCCTTGATCGCCCCCCAGATAACCCTTTCACCCCCTAGCACCACTGTCGCTAAGCGATCATTTTTCTGATCGCTGTTTTTTTGTCGGTGATGCTGATCGGTAGCCAGTTATTTTTTTTAGCTTCGCCGCAGGTTTTTATAGCGTCAGGTACCCCCATATAGTACCTAATAAAGGTTTAACCCCCTTGATCGCCCCCCAGGTAACCCTTTCACCCCCTATCACCACTGTCGCTAAGCGATCGTTTTTCTGATCGCTGTCTTATTGTCAGTGATGCCGATAGGTAGCCAGTTATTTTTTTTAGGTTCGCCGCAGGTTTTTATAGCGTCAGGTACCCCCATATATTACCTAATAAAGGTTTAACCCCCTTGATCGCCCCCCAGGTAACCCTTTCACCCCCTATCACCACTGTCGCTAAGCAATCGTTTTTCTGATCGCTGTCTTATTGTCGGTGATGCCGATGGGTAGCCAGTTATTTTTTTTAGGTTCGCCGCAGGTTTTTATAGCGTCAGGTACCCCCATATATTACCTAATAAAGGTTTAACCCCCTTGATCGCCCCCCAGGTAACCCTTTCACCCCCTATCACCACTGTCGCTAAGCGATCGTTTTTCTGATCGCTGTCTTATTGTCGGTGATGCCGATAGGTAGCCAATTATTTTTTTTAGGTTCGCCGCAGGTTTTTATAGCGTCGGGTACCCCCATATATTACCTAATAAAGGTTTAACCCCTTGATCGCCCCCCAGGTAACCCTTTCACCCCCTTTTGCCAGTGTCACTAAGCGATCGTTTTTCTAAACGCTGTATTAGTTATTTTTTTTAGGTTCGCCGCAGGTTTTTATAGCGTCAGGTACCCCCATATATTATCTAATAAAGGTTTTAACCCCCTAATTGCCCCTAGTTAACCCTGCATCACACCCCAGGCAGCGTCAGGTTAGTGCCAGTAATGCCAACACCCACGCGTGAAGCATACACCTCCCTTAGTGGTATAGTATCTGAACAGATCAATATCTGATCTGATCAGATCTATAATAGCGTCCCCAGCAGTTTAGGGTTCCCAAAAATGCAGTGTTAGCGGGATCAGCCCAGATACCTGCTAGCACCTGCGTTTTGCCCCTCCATCCAGCCCAGGCCACCCAAGTGCAGTATCGATCGATCACTGTCACTTGCAAAACACAACACACATAACTGCAGCGTTCGCAGAGACAGGTCTGATCCCTGCGACTCCAGTGCTGTAGGAGGTGATTTCACCACCACAGTTAAAAAAAAAAAAGCACATATGCCGAAGCATTGGGGCAGCAGGGGCGGAGGAGCGGAGGCGCGATTTTGCTCCTAATGGCGCGTACATACGGTCGAAATTCCGACGGAGGCTTGCCCGTGGAAAAGTCTGACCATGTGTGTGCGGCATAATTTTTGTGGGAGGATGCCCCAATGCTTCGGCATATATAAATGGTGCATGTATTCCCATCATTAGAAGTGGGTGGATGAATGGTGGTATTCTAATGGTGGGCATACCCACCGATCAATCTCGTTTTTTCGTTCAGCCAACAGGCTGCATGAAAAAAAAGATTACAATACATGTCCAACAAGGACCAGCAACGTACTGGTATGTTGCTGGACTTTGAATGGTTATACTAGATTGATGCCTGTGGGTTTAGGTATCATCTTGGTATAATTATTTTCAGCCAGTGGCCGGCTTTCATGTAAAAGCAATCCTAGTGGCTAATTAGCCTCTGGACTGCTTTTACAAGCAGTGGTAGGGAATGCCCCCCCCGGATATAAAAAGCGCCATTGGGAAATTGGGAAAGCATTTTATCACACCGATCTTGGTGTGGTCAGATGCTTTGAGGGCAGAGGAAAGATCTAGGGTCTAATAGACCCCAGTTTTTCAAAAAAAGAGTACCTGTCACTACCTATTGCTATCATAGGGGAGATTTACATTCCCTGAGATAACAATAAAAAAAATAAAAAAAATGGAAGGAACAGTTTAAAAATAAAATAAAAAAGCAAAATTAATAATAAAAAAAAAAAAAAGAAAAAAAAAAAGCACCCCTGTCCTGCCCTGCTCTTGCGCAATGGCGAACGCAAGCGTGGGTCTGGCGTCATATGTAAACAGCAATTGCACCATGCATGTGAGGTATCACCGCGAAGGTCAGATCGAGGCCAGTCATTTTAGCAGTAGACCTCCTCTGTAAATCTAACCGGGTAAGCTGTAAAGGCTTTTAAAGGCTTTTAAAAATGTATGTAGTTTGTCGCAAATGCGCGTTTGTGCGAAATTTTAAAGCATGTCGTGTTTGGTATATATGTACTTGGCCTAAGATCATCTTTTTTATTTCATCAAACATTTAGGCAATATAGTGTGCTTTAGTGCATTAAAATTTAAAAAAGTGTATTTTTTCCCCCAAAAATGCGTTTGAAAAATCGCTGCGCAAATACTGTGTGGAAAAAAAAATGCAACACCCACCATTTTAATCTGTAGGGCCTTTGCTTTAAAAAAATATATAATGTTTGGGGGTTCAACATAATTTTCTTGCAAAAAAAAAATATGTTTTATTGTAAACAAAAAGTGTCAGAAAGGGCTTTGTCTTCAAGTGGTTAGAGTGGATGTAAGCTTGTTGTGTATAAAATGCCAGGACAGTTCAAAACCCCCCCAAATGACCCCATTTTGGAAAGTAGACACCCCAAGCTATATACTGAGAGGCATGTCGAGTCCATGGAATATTTTATATGTTGACACAAGTTGCGGAAAAAATACAATTTTTTTTTTTTTTTTTGCACAAAGTTGTCACTAAATGATCTATTGCTCAAACATGCCATGGGCATATGTGGAATTACACCCCAAAATACATTCTGTTGCTTCTCCTGAGTACGGGGATACCACATGTGTGAGACTTTTTGGGAGCCTAGCCGCGTACGGGACCCCAAAAACCAAGCACCGCCTTCAGGCTTTCTAAGGGTGTAAATTTTTGATTTCACTTCTCACTGCCTATCACAGTTTTGGAGGCCATGGAATGCCCAGATGGCACAAAACCCCCCTAAATGACCCCATTTTGGAAAGTAGACACCCCAAGCTATTTGCTGAGAGGTATTGTGAGTATTTTGCAGATCTCGCTTTTTGTCACAAAGTTTTGAAAATTTAAAAAAAAAAAAATATTTTCTTTCTTCATTTTCAAAAACAAATGAGAGCTGTAAAATACTCACCATGCCTCTCAGCAAATAGCTTGGGGTGTCTACTTTCCAAAATGGGGTCATTTGGGGGGGTTTTGTGCTATTTTGGCATTTTATGGCCTTCGAAACTGTGATAGGTAGTGAGGAGTGAAATCAAAAATTTGCGCCCTTAGAAATCCTGAAGGGGGTGCTTGGTTTCCGGGGGCCCGTACGTGGCTCCCAAAAAGTCCCACATATGTGGTATCCCCGTACTCAGCAAAAGCAGCAAAATGTATTTTGGGGTGAAATTCCACATATAACCATGGCATGTGTGAGCAATATATCATTTAGTGACAACTTTTTGTATTTTATTATTTTTTAGTCATTATTCAATCACTTGAGACAAAAAAAAAAAATATTCAATGGGCTCAACATGCCTCTCAGCAATTTCCTTGGGATGTCTACTTTCCAAAATGGGGTCATTTGGGGGGGGGGGGTTGTACTGCCCTGCCATTTTAGCACCTCAAGAAATGAGATAGGCAGTCATAAATTAAAAGCTGTGTAAATTCCAGAAAATGTACCCTAGTTTGTAGACGCTATAACTTTTGCGCAAACCAATAAATATACGCTTATTGACATTTTTTTTACTAAAGACATGTGGCTGAATACATTTTGGCCTAAATGTATGACTAAAATTGAGTTTTTTCGATTTTTCTTATAACAAAAAGTAGAAAATATATTTTTTTTTCAAAATTTTCGGTCTTTTTCCATTTATATCGCAAAAAATAAAAATCGCAGAGGCAATCAAATACCATTAAAAGAAAGCTCTATTTGTGGGAAGAAAAGGACGCAAATTTTGTTTGGGTACAACATTGCATGTCCGCACAATTTACAGTTAAAGCAGCGCAGTGCAAAATTCTGAAATCACCTCTGGTCCTTTAGCTACCAAATGGTCCGGGGCTTAAGTGCAGGGGCGGGCTGGGCCGGGGGGCAGGGTGGCAATTTCCCCCTAGGCTGCCCTAACTTATATGGATAACGGCCGGCGGATGCCTGCTCACAATTTTTTTTCCCGGAGGAAGTCGGGTCAGGGCAGGGGCCATGAGCTGAGGCAGAGGGAGGGGTGCTGAAGTTCAAGCGGCACTCAGACTGAGTGCGGCACTCACTCATGTAGCGGGGCCGCTCTGTCACCCGCGGCTCCGCTCCTCCCGTCGGTCGCGCTCACACTAATCCACTGACAGAGGAGTGAGAGCCAGCCTGTCAGCACCTGCGGGGGATTTCCCCCCTCCCTCTCCTCCAAACACTGCAGCATGTGCGGGCTCCGCTCGTAGAGCCCGGCCGCCCACTCTGTTCCCTCCCCTGCTTCCTCATTGGTAGGTGGAGGGTTCCCATCAGCCAGGCCTCCAAAAGCTGCAAAGCATCGTGGGACATATAGTCCCTATCGCCAGCAGCCCAGTAGCAGTCCCTGGGGGCAGAAACTCCCCAGCCTGCCCACAGCAGGACGACGGACGAGAGGCTGAGGGGAGCGGACTATCACTCCATGAGCTGAGAGAGCAGAGCAGAGATAATGTAAGTTTTTTTGAATGTTTTTTTTTTTTTTTTTTTTATTATTGAAAAGAAAGATTTCTCTCTTCCTTCTCATTGTTTCATACTGGGAGCTGATATTATAAACCCCTTCATGCCTAAACCTTTTTTTGACACTTGTCAAAAATCAGTATTTTTGTTAGAAAATTACTTAGAACCCCCAAACATATATATATATATATATATATATATATATATATATATATATATGTATGTATGTATTTTTGTATTTTTTTTAGCATAAACCCTAGAGAATAAAATGGCGATTGTTGCAATATTTTATGTCACATAAAATATTGTGCGCACGGCGGTTTTTCAAATGCAATTTCTTTGGGAAAATACACTGTCATGAATAAAAAAAATAAAAAAACACTAACATTAGACCAATTTTTTTGTATAATGTGAAAGATGATATTATGGCGAGTAAATAGATACCTAACGTGTGGGGTGCATGCGGCATGCCCTGTGATCAATGAGTCCATGAGACTCGGCTGATCACAGATCGGAGTGAGGGGCAGATATCGGCCCCTTACCATGTGATCAGCTGTCAGCCAATGACAGCTGATCACGTGATGAAAACAGAAGCTGGTAATTGCCATTTTGTTCCCCTTATGCTGACAGCGTGAGGAGAATTTTTTTTTATCGTCTTGTGTAAACGGGACATCAGTCCCGCACACTCCAGACCCACTGCTGCTAAGTAGTGCCCACCAGTGCCACCTACCAGTGCATATCAGCACTGCTAAGTAGTCCACGCGCTCTCAAGCTCCCAGTGAGTGGAGAACTGAGAGCAGCGCAGCCAGAATAAAATGACCTGTGTGTCCTGCTGGCCACTGACCTGTGTGTCCTGCTGGCCACTGACCAGTGTGTCCTGCTGGCCACTGGCCTCTAAGTCCTGCTGGCCGCTGGCCATGGCCTGTTGGGTCTGCTGGCTACTAGCCTAGGGCGACCAGATGTTCCCGGTTTCCCGGGACAGTGTCCGGACTGAGGACACTGTCCCGGGACCAAGTCCGTGCCCGATTTGCGGGCCAATCCTGGGAGGGTGCACCGTGAGCTGAGGCAGAGGGAGAGCGCCCAGGGCCGGCCGGCCCCTGCCTCCGAAGGGAAGGGGGTGAAAGCGCCGCTGGATTACACAGAGCGGGGACCTCCCGCTTACCCGGCGGCTGCTGTGATACGAAGTCCCGCCTCCTGGACCGGCTCCTATGATAGACAGCACACTGGTGACGTCTATCATAGAAGCCGGTCCTGGAGGCGGGACTTCGTATGACAGCAGCCACACCGGGTAGGCAGTAGATCTCCACTCTGTGTAATCCGGCGGCTCTTCTCTCTCTAATCCCCATGCAATAAACAGACTGCATTGATGGACACTGGCGAGGCTTCATTGATGGGCACTGATCAGGCTGCATTGATGGACACTGGTGAGGCTGCTTTGAATGGGCACTGGTGATAGTGGGCTGATTCGGTGGTTTAATGGCCCACTTGACTGGATTTGCCCCCCAGGCCTAAGGCTGCCAGCCCTCCCCTGCTTAAGTGGTTAATAAGTTAATGAAATATATGTGACATTTACTAAAGGATGGTTTTTTATATTTGCCTGAAATTCAACACTACATATTATTTACCCATGAAGTCCTGTCAATATGGTAGATTAGTCTGTTTCATCCGGGGTGCCTCAAGTTTCTTCAGGGGTTCCTTGGTACAATACCTAAAAATTGCCCAAAAATTTTATACAATCCAGCAGATTTATCAAGCCTGCCTTTTAGTTACACAAAGCCACAGGTTTTCATTATGCACCATTACAACCTTATGGCTGCTGGCGCCCTAAGAACCAATGATGTCATCAGTTGTTAAGGAGGACATCAGGTGCCCTCACAGCATCCTTGTTTGCCCCTCCCCTGCCCTTCTCTGTCAGCACTAAAGTCACATTCGCTGAGTGAGGGAGAGAATCGAGGGAAAAGGGGAACATTGAAATACTAGTCAGTACCAGTGTACAAAGGAGCATTTGCTTTGGAAAAATAAATATCATCTAAGGTTGGGTGTCCTGTGTGTGAATGTTGCTGCATTATGTAAAACTATTAACCTCCCTGGCAGTATAATTCTGTCAGATTTTAGGTGCTGAAAGCGGTACAATTATTTTGCATGGAAATTTGGCATTTTTATATTGTAGGCCTGCAATTCTGAGAAATAACTCACTTAAATCTGTCCAAACAAGAGTCTAGTAGACATCCCGGGTAAGATAAAAGTTTGAAACACAAAATCATAAATTATAATATAATAAATAACTTTAAATAATTATAGAAAATAATAATATAATAATAAAAAATATTCAATAATGTAATCAAATCAAAAACACTGAAATTTGCTCAGTTGCAGAATTGTCGCTGTCATTAGATTTAGTGTTTGATGACGAATTTCCCCACAAATCACTAATTTATTATCACTGTTTTCTAGCTGGTCTAAAACCACTTTTGACATAAAGGGACACTTTTTGGTTGCTATGGACAATCTCCAAATTCCAGGCAGAAAAAACTGTATTTATAATATAAAATGCATGCAGGGCACTGGACAGACCACTAGGGACAAAGGGGATGTGTACATTTTTTATACAGTACTGTAATCTGTAAGATTACAGTATACTGTATGTGTATTGTGTTTTTACTTTTTTTAATTTGGCGCCGATCTCCGCCCCCGTGCGCCACAACTTTGCAGGGAACAGAGCTTGGCACTGTGTGAATCGAGCGAGAAGACAGCTCGCACACACAGCGGGGAGACATTGCAGGATCCAGGGGACAATGTAAGTAACTCTCCCTGTATCCTGTGATGCAGCCAGAGTCTGGCTCGGGGTTACCGCTAATGGTACTGAAATCTTACCCCAAGCCAGACTCGGGAATACCGCCAGGGAGGTTAAGCAGCCCATAGATTACTTTTTTTGTCAGTCAAACAGTGGGTTGAATGATAAAAAATGACTTGATTCTCCAATCACACATTTGATGTGGCTGAGGAAATCCTCCTACTGTCTAAATACACTGATGAGCACCACCGGATATAGCCAGCAATGCTGATGGAGTGGCAAAAATCCAACAGTAAATTGACTTCTGTACAACCAGCTGTCTCAAACATGGATCAAATTTGTCCGGTCCCTGCTGAACTAGTCAAATTTAAATCCATGTATGGGCGGCTTTAGTTTAGTGTTTTTACATTTTAGAATGGGGAGCCTCAGTAATGTGCATGATTTTAAAGGGTGCCTTGACTGAAAAAAGTTGAGAAACACTGCTGTAGATCAAACTTTGTGAAAGCTTTATTGCTATCCAGTCAAACATTACTATTCAGATCATGTTCCAGTTCAGGCAAAACAGCTGTAATAACAACTCCACCCTCCTCCAATAACTTCTGAATGTATTTTTTCAGAGAAATCAGGAAATAATGTTTTGACTTTTGTGTTCTATCTGAATTAAAACACAACCTTACTTATAGTGGTGACAAAATGTGGTGCACTCCAACCATCAGCCAGGCCCACTGAGTATGTTTTTTTTTTTTGTTTTTTTTAAACTAAGTCTTGAAAATAATGTATAGAAATGCTAAAATATGATTTAGGCTAAATAGTATATAATGTAAGTAAATAATTTCATAATAATATACAGTCGTTTTATTATAGAAAAGTCATATATATACTCGCGCTATGTGTTGAAAAATAAATTCAATCCCCTGCAGCTGCTGTACACTCACATACATTTTCAATATTACAGCACTTACAGTGTTGCCAAATAATATAATACAAATAAAAATATGATAAATAAGTGAGTAATTAACCACTTAAGCCCCGGACCATTTGGTAGCTAAAGGACCAGAGGTGAATTCAGAATTTTGCACTGCGCTGCTTTAACTGTAAATTGTGCGGACATGCAATGTTGTACCCAAACGAAATTTGCGTCCTTTTCTTCCCACAAATAGAGCTTTCTTTTAATGGTATTTAATTGCCTCTGCAATTTTTATTTTTTGCGATATAAACGGAAAAAGACCGAAAATTTGGAAAAAAAATGATATTTTCTACTTTTTGTTATAAGAAAAATCGAATAAACTCAATTTTAGTCATACATTTAGGCCAAAATGTATTCAGCCACATGTCTTTAGTAAAAAAAATGTCAATAAGCGTATATTTATCGGTTTGCGCAAAAGTTATAGCGTTTACAAACTAGGGTACATTTTCTGGAATTTACACAGCTTTAAATTTATGACTGCCTATCTCATTTCTTGAGGTGCTAAAATGGCAGGGCAGTACAAACCCCCCCCCCCAAATGACCCCATTTTAGAAAGTAGACACCCCAAGGAAATTGCTGAGAGGCATGTTGAGCCCATTGAATATTTTGTTTTTGTCCCAAGTGATTGAATAATGACAAAAAAATAAATAAAATAAAAATTACAAAAAGTTGTCACTAAATGATATATTGCTCACACATGCCATGGTTATATGTGGAATTGCACCCCAAAATACATTCTGCTGCTTCTCCTGAGTACGGGGATACCACATGTGTGGGACTTTTTAGGAGCCTAGCCACGTACGGGACCCCGGAAACCAATCACCGCCTTCAGGATTTCTAAGGGTGTAAATTTTTGATTTCACTCCTCACTACCTATCACAGTTTTGAAGGCCATAAAATGCCAAAATAGCACAAAACCCCCCCAAATGACCCCATTTTAGAAAGTAGACACCCCAAGGAAATTGCTGAGAGGCCTGTTGAGCCCATTGAATATTTTTTTTTTGTCCCAAGTGATTGAATAATGACAAAAAAAAATAAAAATTACAAAAAGTTGTCACTAAATGATATATTGCTCACACATACCATGGTTATATGTGGAATTGCACCCCAAAATAAATTTTGCTGCTTCTCCTGAGTACGGGGATACCACATGTGTGGGACTTTTTAGGAGCCTAGCCGCGTACGGGACCCCGAAAACCAATCACCGCCTTCAGGATTTCTAGGCACAAATTTTTGATTTGACTCCTCACTACCTATCACAGTTTCGAAGGCCATAAAATGCCAAAATAGCACAAAAACCCCCCAAATGACCCCATTTTGGAAAGTAGACACCCCAAGCTGTTTGCTGAGAGGCATGGTGAGTATTTTACAGCTCTCATTTGTTTTTGAAAATGAAGAAAGAACATTTTTTTTTTCTTTTTTTTTTTCAATTTTCAAAACTTTGTGACAAAAAGTGAGATCTGAAAATACTCACAATACCTCTCAGCAAATAGCTTGGGGTGTCTACTTTCCAAAATGGGGTCATTTGGGGGGGTTTTGTGCCATCTGGGCATTCCATGGCCTCCGAAACTGTGATAGGCAGTGAGAAGTGAAATCAAAAATTTACACCCTTTAGAAAGCCTGAAGGCGGTGATTGGTTTTTGGGGTCCCGTACGCGGCTAGGCTCCCAAAAAGTCTCACACATGTGGTATCCCCGTACTCAGGAGAAGCAACAGAATGTATTTTGGGGTGTAATTCCACATATGCCCATGACATGTTTGAGCAATATATCATTTAGTGACAACTTTGTGCAAAAAAAAAAAAAAAAATTGTCTTTTTTCCGCAACTTGTGTCAACATATAAAATATTCCATGGACTCGACATGCCTCTCAGTATATAGCTTGGGGTGTCTACTTTCCAAAATGGGGTCATTTGGGGGGGTTTTGAACTGTTCTGGCATTTTATACACAACATTAGGAAGCTTACATCCACTCTTCTAACCACTTGAAGACAAAGCCCTTTTTGACACTTTTTGTTTACATGAAAACATATTTTTTTTTGCAAGAAAATTATGTTGAACCCCCAAACATTATATATATTTTTAAAGCAAAGGCCCTACAGAATAAAATGGTGGGTGTTGCATTTTTTTTTTTCTACACAGTATTTGCGCAGCGATTTTTCAAATGCATTTTTTGGGTTAAAAAATACACTTTTTTAATTTTAATGCACTAAAACACACTATATTGCCCAAATGTTTGATGAAATAAAAAAGATGATCTTAGGCAGAGTACATAGATACCAAACACGACATGCTTTAAAATTTCGCACAAACGCGCATTGGCGACAAACTACATACATTTTTAAAAGCCTTTAAAAGCCTTTACAGGTTACCCCGTTAGATTTACAGAGGAGGTCTACTGCTAAAATTACTGCCCTCGATCTGACCTTCGCGGTGATACCTCACATGCATGGTGCAATTGCTGTTTACATATGACGCCAGACCGACGCTTGCGTTCGCCATTGGGCAAGAGCAGGGCAGGACAGGGGTGTTTTTTTAATTTATTTTTTATTATTAATTTTGCTTTTTTATTTTATTTTTAAACTGTTGCTTCCATATTTATTTATTTTTATCATTTTTATTGTTATCTCAGGGAATGTAAATATCCCCTATGATAGCTATAGGTAATGACAGGTACTCTTTTTTGAAAAAACTGGGGTCTATTGGACCCTAGATCTTTCCTCTGCCCTCAAAGCATCTGACCACACCAAGATCGGTGTGATAAAATGCTTTCCCAATTTCCCAATGACGCTTTTTATATCCGGGGGGGGGTCATTCCCTCCCACTGCTTGTAAAAGCAGTCCAGAGGCTAATTTGCCACTAGGATTGCTTTTACATGAAAGCCGGCCGCTGGCTGAAAAGAATGATACCAAGATGATACCTAAACCCACAGGCATCATTCTGGTATAAACATTCAAAGTCCAGCAACATACCAGTACGTTGCTGGTCCTTGTTGGACATGTATTGTAATCTTTTTTTTCATGCAGCCTGTTGGCTGAACGAAAAAAAAAGATTGATCGGTGGGTATGCCCACCATTAGAATACCGCCCTTCATCCACCCACTTCTAATGATGGGCATACATGCACCATTTATATATGCCGAAGCATGGGGGCATCTTCCCGCAAAAGTTATGCCGCGTACACATGGTCAGACTTTTCCACGGGCAAGCCTCCGTCGGAATTTCGACTGTATGTACGCGGCATTAGGAGCAAAATCGCTCCTCCGCCCCTGCTGCCCCAATGCTTCGGCATATATGCTTTTTTTTTTTAACTGTGGTGGCGAAATCACCTCCTACAGCACTGGAGTCGCAGGGATCAGGCCTGTCTCTGCGAACGCTGCAGTTATGTGTGTTGTGTTTTGCAAGTGACAGTGATCGATCGATACTGCACTTGGGTGGCCTGGGCTGGACGGAGGGGCAAAACGCAGGTGCTAGCAGGTATCTGGGCTGATCCCGCTAACACTGCGTTTTTGGGAACCCTAAACTGCTGGGGATGCTAGTATAGATCTGATCAGATCAGATATTGATCTGTTCAGATACTATACCACTAAGGGGGGTGTATGCTTCACGCGTGGGTGTTAGCGTTACTGGCACTAACCTGACGCTGCCTGGGGTGTGACGCAGACCCTCTCTGACGCTAAAACCTAATTGATATCACCCGCCGGGCGATCAGGGGGTTAAACCTTTATTGGGTTATATACGGCGGGTGCCCTGACACTATAAAAAGCAAACTAACTAACCAGCGTCACCCGTAACACTTATATGGCGATTACTGGTGAAAGGGTTAACTAGGGGCAATTAGGGGGTTAAAACCTTTATTAGGTAATATATGGGGGTACCTGACGCTATATAAAAACCTGACGGCGAACCTAAAAAAAAATTACTGGCTACCGATCTGCATCACCGACACTAAGACAACGATCATAAAAACGATCGCTTAGCGACAGTGGTGATAGGGGGTCAAAGGGTTACCTGGGGGGCGATCAGGGGGTTAAACCTTTATTAGATAATATATGGGGGTACCTGACGCTATAAAAACCTGCGGCGAACCTAAAAAAAATTACTGGCTACCGATCTGCATCACCGACGCTAAGACAGCGATCAGAAAAATGATTGCTTAGCGACAGTGGTGATAGGGGGTGAAAGGGTTACCTGGGGGGCGATCAAGGGGGTTAAACCTTTATTAGGTAATATATTGGGGTACCCGACGCTATAAAAACCTGCGGCGAACCTAAAAAAAATTACTGGCTACCGATCTGCATCACCGACGCTAAGACAGCGATCAGAAAAATTATCGCTTAGTGACAGTGGTGATAGGGGGTGAAAGGGTTACCTGGGGGCGATCAAGGGGGTTAAACCTTTATTAGGTAATATATGGGGGTACCCGACGCTATAAAAACCTGCGGCGAACCTAAAAAAAATTACTGGCTACCGATCAGCATCACCGACGCTAAGACATCGATCAGAAAAATGATAGCTTAGTGACAGTGGTGATAGGGGGTGAAAGGGTTACCTGGGGGGTGATCAAGGGGGTTAAACCTTTATTAGGTAATATATGGGGGTACCCGACGCTATAAAAACCTGCGGCGAACCTAAAAAAAATTACTGGCTACCGATCAGCATCGCCGACGCTAAAACATCGATCAGAAAAATTATCGCTTAGTGACCGTGGTGATAGGGGGTGAAAGGGTTACCTGGGGGGCGATCAAGGGGGTTAAACCTTTATTAGGTAATATATGGGGGTACCCGACGCTATAAAAACCTGCGGCGAACCTAAAAAAAATTACTGGCTACCGATCAGCATCACCGACGCTAAGACATCGATCAGAAAAATGATCGCTTAGTGACGGCGGTGCTAGGGGGTGAAAGGGTTATCTGGGGGGTGATCAGGGGGTTAAACCTTTATTAGGGGGGGTTAGGGGGCTACACTGGACCTAAAACTAAATGTACTGACACTTTTACAGTCACAAATGTCACTGATTGCAGTGATCACTAAATAAATGGTCACTGCAATCAGTGACACTGTGACTGGGGGCTGGGGGGTGATCTGGGGGGTGATCTGGGGGGGTCTGGGGGGGCCTGGGGGGGCGATTTATGTGCCTATGTGTCCTGGTGTCAGTGTAGTGTTGTGTGCACTAACCTGCATCTTCTCCTGTACGGCGCTCGGTATATGTGAGCGCCGCAGGAGAGATGACATCACTTCCTCCAGCCTGTGTAAACAAGCACACAGGCAGGGGAAGCTCTCATTCGCCGGGAGCGATCGAGAGGGGGTGGCCGGAATCGAACGGCCGTCCCCTCATGCCGGATCGCTCCCGAAGGTAAAACGACCGCTCACTGTAAAGAAGGGGGGGTCCGATCGGACCCCCCAACTATACAAAGGCAATCACGTACATATACGTGATTCTGCCTGTCGGTGCCATTCTGCCAACGTATATTTACAGTGGGCGGTCGTTAAGTGGTTAAAGTGACAAAACATATATATTAAAAGTCCAAATATTGTGAATTTTTTTTTTATCCAAATAGTGATGCAATCAATCAGTATATTATCCTCCTATAAAGTGTTCGGTGCTCTAAATTTCGTAGAAAAAAGTGCTGAAGTGTTTCGGATAAACATGCCCTGTAGTGTGCCACACGCTCCTCTTGTATCCCTACTCACCAGAAAAAATGGACCCTCATCTTTTTAGTCGGGGGGTCAGACAAGCTTATATCTGGTGGTGGGGGTGCCACGGGCCTTTTTTGGTATACTGAATTTGGGTCTCCAAGTTGCTGATCTTAAGAGCAGCTCAAATTCCACCAGGCTCAAAGAAGAGAGAAGGTACTCATAGTAAATTACTGTATAAAATAGGTTTATTAGCATAAATAAAATTCACTTGCAAAATGTCAGGAACAAACAGGCATCACAATACTAGAAGGACTCTTCCGGCTTCTTAGTTCAGAACCCGGAAAAGTGCTTGCTAGAGCCCGGGCTCAAGACCTTGCCCTTGCTAGAGCCCTTCCTAATTAGCAGAGGGCCTGAGCCAGAGGTGGTGGAACTGAGTTCCATCAAGTTCCAGTTGAAAAAAAGCCTTAACCATCTCCCCACAATGTTAGTTTTCTACTGCTTTTTCTGACTCCAGGGGTCATTCTTCCTTGGCTGACAGGTAAGTTCTTGGGTCTCCTGGAGGAATCATACATATTTTAACTACAAGTACTACAATGTATATTTTGACATTGCTGAGTTTTTAATGGAAACATGTAGAAAATTCAAAGCAGTGAGAGGTTCACATGGATGGGAAGAAATTACCATGCTAGCATCATGGAGAGCTTTATAGATCCAAAGCACCAAAAACTATATTAAATTCTAGTTAAAGTTGTCTCTATTTATAAAAATTTACTGCCAAATGTGAGAAAGGTGGATTTTGTTTGTGGGTTGCAGGCTAAAGAGTAAACGTTTTTTATTGGATATACTCTATGAACATATTGCTTTTTGAAACATATTTTCTTTTTGCAGCTGCTTTAACCTTCAAGTGTCTACAAGACCAGTGGCCAGTTTATTGTAAAGTTATACGGGAGAAGAATCTCTGTCAAGACATGAGATGGTACCAGCGCTGCTGTGAAACATGCAGGGACTTTTATGCTCAGAAAATGCAACACCGGAGTTGACCTTAGTTTTGACACATTTAATAATGTTACAATACCTAAAGAAACCTACATCTCTAGCATATCGCAACCAAAATATTTCAGATTTCATATAATTTAATCAATTTAATTTATTATTTTGTTCACGTTACGCATCACACTTGCTTTTTCACATCACACATTTCTGCTGTGTAACCTACATTTTTGCAAGTCGGAAACATATTTCTGCTTTTATAAAAAAAAAAAAAATCTCCTGGGTCACTTATGAATGGCAAAGCTCATGCAAAGGTGCTTAACATTGTATTGTTACTTTTCAGAGACAATGCAAAGTGAAGACACCCCTGTGTCTACTATACATAAAGGCATCTGATCTATCTGTGAACAATCAGACCTTCAGGATACTAGTTTGTCATGAGACATGCCAGTCCACTGTTCAATGTATGGCAGTAGAACTTTTGGCTAAAGTTCTACTCCCCATTAAACTTTAGGCAAAACTTTTCGTTCTTTTTATTTTGGACAGAGTAAGGGAATCTTGTCCATTTTTATTTTTTTTGCAGTCTGTATCCCATTGGGGAGATTTACCTTCACTTTTTGTCCCTTAACCTAAACAGGAAATGAGAGGAAATTGCTGTAAATTAGGAAAATCACTTGCCCCCCCCCCTCCCCCCAAGTCACCAGAACTAGTGTACCCAGTGGAATATTTTGCCACTATTACTATTCTGGGGACAACCCAAAATTTGGGATTTTCTTTTACTTTCACTTTCAATGATAACGGTACACAGGACAAATAAAGAGGGTATATCTGCCTAATAGGGGAACTGACAGCAATTCAAACCTAATAGCTGTTGTAATCAATCTTTACTCTATCCTAAACTTAAAAAAAAAAAGGTTTACCTATAGTTATACTTAAAGCAATGGTCTTGATTGGTATTATGCAGCAAAGGGCAAAATTCCTGATGGCACTTCCGCTGGCCATGCACTGAGATTGCAAGGTTAGTGGTATGTGTGCAGGACAGACATATAGTTGATGCCAATGTCTACCAGCCCTGCCCAGGTGAGAGAAGGTAATGCAGAATCTAGTGTTAGTCAGTTGCATGATTTTACCCTAAGCTCTTTATGCTCTTCTGAGTCCAGTGCCTTTGTACTGTATAAGGACTAAATAAATATGTTGGTCTAAGAGCGAAATATTGCCATTCCTGTATATGGCATGTATATGGCCTATATATGGCCAAAGCCAAAGCTTTTCCAAACTTGTGTATGTGTGTCCCCTCATAAATGACCCATGACTGTTGCACTTAAAGGGTTGGTTCCCCTTTAATGATATTTGGTAAAACATTAAATATGCATGACAGCATTAAATGTATGTTAAAACACTCCTCAATTTTTTAAATTATCCTTACTTTTAAAGCTGCTTCTACTGTGAGTTCAACCTTTCTGTTTTGCCTTTGGATGCGTGTCCCCAGTACCTCTCAAATAAGCACTCAGCTACAAAAACGCAATACACATTTAAACATACACGCATGGTCTACTCTCTCTCACTCCTGGGGCTGAGCTTAGCATCTGGCAAGCCACGTTTTCTCAGCCGAGTTCATGTTCTTGAGGTATTGGCGCTGTGCATGCAACGGCAGGATGGAGAGGGGGAGCCTAAAATAGAAGCAGCTTCAAATGAAAGGATGATTTTTAAAAATGGAGAGCAGCATTTTACACTCTAATAAGTAACAGTAATACATATGGAATTTTTTCAAATGTCATTAAAGTTAAAGTAACCCTATAACATTACCTAATAGGGAAAGAAGAACCATACTATAGTGCAGAGAAAGATACTTAAATGATAACCATCATGTAGCAGAAATATGGTTTCTAATATTTTAAACTATAAGAAACTAAGCCATCACAAAATATATATGTATCTAAAAAAGAGTCTATTTCTAGAGCTATACTAAGAAAAAAAAAATCTCAACTGAGTTTTACTAGAGGCATTATTTTAAGCAGATTGTGAAGCTCAATGGACAACTCAGTCTTTATCTAAGAACAATGTTGTAAGTACTACATTCCTAAATTTAAATGTATTTGTATTAAACATTTTGCAAGTCAGAATATGTAAAATGTGATCTCCATAAAATTGTTCTACCTCGTCAGTGCCCTTGTTGTTAGAAGCATCATGGGGACCAGTGTTAAGTCCAGCAGATATTAGCAGCTCCTACAGTGTGAGCCAGAATATGACAAATACTCTTATTCATGGCTCTGGGTAGGACTGTTAACTGCAAGCTGATTGGTTGACTGTAAGTCACTAGATTGTGACATATGCAATTAGATTCCAGCAGTAACTCCATCACATCGGCTCACAGAATGGCAAATTTTAGAATTGGCTCCTTAATGATTCTGATACTTGGGCTGCGGTGCTATATAATAATCTATGGAGTTCACCCAATAAATTAGACCAACACTAGATACTCATTTATAGTTTTAAGGCTGATAACCTTAAAGTGCACTGGTGCCCACACTATGAAGGACCTCCAATAGATGTTATGGAGCCCTGTACAACATACCCCCAACTCCATCCAATTTCCCCCTTTTCCCATATAGCTACACAGTCACAAGGATCAGTGTAGAGCGAAAGTGTTGAACTACTGGTTGAACGCACCTTTCTGCACTAAAGAAAGTTACCAGTGACATTCCATACAGAAAGGGGATATACCAAGGTGTGAGTCCTTCAACATATCCCGAGCTGTCCCTTCTCACTCAGCTTTTAGTAGCTTTCAGTACTCCTAATCCAGGTGCTCCCTGCCTATCATCACTAAAGTGAGAACAGGACTTCCACTCCCAGGCCTCATGTAAGGGGCATTGCTATGATTGTAAAAATAAATGGGGCCCTGCTGTGGCACACATAGTGCTGAATGGTGGGTGTAGCCACATCGTCCTGACAATGGGAAGGGCTTAAAGGGATAAAGCTCAACAAAACCTGAGCCACCTCACTATACACAAAGTACACCTACACAAAGTGCACACTGTCTTTGTACCCACAAAATATGCTTTTAAAGAATATTTGTCAATTCAAGATTCTTTTTTTAAGTTTATATTAAAACATGAAGCATCATAGATACATTTGTGCTATTTTTTTATTATATGCTTTTTCCTTTTTTGTAATCTATGCAAATTGAATGGGAATGTGACATTGTCAGGAGTGCTGCACCTGTCTACAGTATCTGCTCCTCCTGCAACTGCCAAAGCTCATGATGACAGTGCTTGAGCAGCTTGCCACTAGTATTAATGCAAGTGCTTTAATCCTATAGCTATGACAGCTCTGGAGAGAAACTCCAGAGCTGTCTGGACTACAGGATGAAAATAAAATTTATAAAATTCTATCAGCAAACAGTTCCTGCTAACAACCCCTGCATGTTTGTTATCAGTGTGTAACTTTGCAGAGAGTCTTTCCAGAGCTGTTTGCAAGCAGAAACATCATACCTGTGGTAGTGGGTCATTGTAAAGTCACACACAATGACGATGCCAAGACTGAAAGCAGTGGCCACTTGCCAGTAGTATGAATGAATAGTTTTTTTATCCTACAGCCCTGACAGCTCCTGAAAGACACTCTTCTGGGCTGTCTGGGGTGCAAAATAAAATGCTTTTATTAATTTATACTATCAGCAAATGGCTCAAGCACTGTCAGCACTACCTTTTACCGCTGTAGAGGGTGGTGGAAGAAATTAGGAGCTATCCTAAAAGTGTTGGGATATTTATTTTGCATAGCCTATAAATTAAGGAAAAGGTAATCAATTCAATAATTGCACAAATGTATCTATCATGCTTGCTTTATAAAAAGCTTTTAGATACCCGCACAGATGCTCTGCCGTATGTTGCACACTCCTGATTGCTGCACTTCCAGAATACAAAAGTGAAGTGGTCAGGATCACTTAATACACATCACAGAGTGTTAGTGTTCTGATAAGAAAAAAACCCAAGCAAAACTTTTCTCTGTAGCCCCACGAAATAAGGCAACTCTCGCTACCTTAAGCAAACTCCCAGCAAAAACTCCCCCCAACCTTCTGCCACCTCTCACCTCTGCTCCCACTGCATTTCTTGTCCACAGCTCACTATTGCATCCTTATCACTACTTACCTCTGCCCCGCCTCATTCACTATTCACCTTTTTACTCCCTTGTCTACAAGCCACCTCTGCACCACCTCAATAACTGCTTGCCTCTCCACCCCCTATCCTCTATGGCTCACCTCTGCACCTACTCATCAATGGCTCAATTCTACACCCCCTCATTTACCATTCCACCTCTGTATCCACTAGTCTGCTGCCCCCCTCTGCACTCTCTTGTCCAGCACTCGCTACTCACAAACAATGCTGCCCCCTGCCCCTCTACTCCACATTCACATACAACACAGGCCCATGCCCCACTTACACTAGCATAGAATTTCAATTCCACCTCACATTCTTATACAATGCAGATCCCTGCCCACTCCTCCTCACACTCCCTGCCCTCCACTTACACAATGCAGCCCCCTCTTCTCCCCTCACACTCAGAGATAATGCAGCCCGTCTTCCCCACGTACATACAATGCATATACCTGCCCTCCTCAGACCCAATGCAGTTTATTTGTTTACCCCCACAATTAGAGACAATGCACCCCCTTACAAACATTTCAGACCCCTTCCCCCTCACACATAATATAATGTAGCCACCCTCACAAACAATGCAGCCCCATCCCTCTTCACACTCACATACAATACTGATCCTACCCTCCTCATTCACTTGCATAGAATGTAAATCGCTGCTTCCTTCCCCTCCTGCTCACATTTTTATAAATCGTACATTCCATTCCCCTACTCACAGTCAAAAATAATGAAATACCCTGCCTTCCCCACACACAATGCCACCCCCACCTCCCCTCTATGCAGATGCCTGTCCCTCCTCCTCATACACAATGCAGCCCACTTGCCCCTCCCTACACACAATGTATCCCCCCTCCTCTCACATGCAATACAGACCCTGCCCTCTTCCTCCTCCTCACACTTACACACAATACAACCCCCTCAAATCACACACAGTGCAGCCCCCTTCCTCCTACCTCACATAAAGCACAGTCCAATGCAATTTCATGTGGGTATGGTCACATATGGAAGAGGAATAGGAAGTGTCCTTGTATAGATCTCCTATTCCTGTCAGTAGGGAATGCATGGCTAGGGTCAGAATGTTAGGCAACATTGCACCACAGAGGCACCAGAAAACATTAGAAAACAAATGTCATGTAATTGCAGCACCATTACCCTGGGCACCTAGCCTGAAGTTGTAGGATATGTGCCTTGGGTATTTGCCACTAGGGACACCCATGCTCATCTACACAGTTGCTCACCCTGTGTCCAAGCCAAACCCAGGCTTCCCTGCAAACCTGATGTGGCGCAGGCCTGTACTGTCTGTACCCCTCTATTGGCAGCCTTCCTTTAAAAAGCAGTAAAATAGCTTTTTTCACAAGCCATCACTGCTTTCTCTTTCTCTCTTTGCATGTATGGTGAAATCATTACAACAAAGACTAATGCCTAGTACACAAGAGCGGGTTTTCCAACGAGAAAAGATCCGTCGGAAATCCCGGGGGGAAAAACGATAACTTGCTCGGTAACTTTTCCCTCGTACACACGAGAGGTTTTCCCATCAGGAAAACTCAGATGAGAGCTTTGGCTGGGAATCCCGGCCGTATGTATGCTCCATCGCAGTTTTTCCCATAGGAAAACTGCCAAAAACTGCCGGGAAAAAGTCCACCGGGAAAAAAGAGAGCAGGTTCTCTTTTTTTGTCCGGCATTTTTTGGGCAGTTTTCCCGTCGGAAAAACTGCGAGGAGCATACACACGGCCGGGATTCCTGGCCAAAAGCTCTCCTCACAGTTTTCCCATCGGGAAACCCGGCCGTGTGTACGAGGCTTGTGAAGTTGGGTTGTTTGTTTGCATTAAAGAGCTGGCAGGCTGTCAATATTCTGCTCTCCATTAGAAGCAAAGGGGAAAAGAGTGTGTTTTTTGCAGCTAAAGTTCTTCACAATGTCTATACTTGTAGAGTTGAAGGGGGTCTGATGTAAAGTGCTTTTAATGCCTGCTTAGAATATGTAAACACTACACTTTAATGTACATAGACTGGGCACAGGTTTACTTTAAGGTCTAAAATAGGTTGGAAAATGATGTCCACAATTGTCATAGCTTTAAAGGTTTACGTTTCCAAACTCTATAAATAAAACCTATACTCCAGAAAGTTAAGCAAAAATTTGCTTCCAGGTTCTTGACAAAGTTCTTGACTGAATCAGAGTAGCATAATGAATTGTTCCTTCTATACAATGCGTATATCTATTTAGGGTGACTGAAACAGAAAAATGTAGTTGAATCTTAAATAGGCCAATGGAACATTATAAAGAAACAACTAACTCCTTCCATTGAACTATTTTACCAAAGAGCTAACAAATACTGTTGTATTAAAACACATAGAATCTACACTGAGTACTGTAGCTTTGGAGGACGGTGCTAGCAGAATACTCTGCTCATGTCACAAGGTGCTAAACAGAAACTTTTTTATTTTTTGTCATTGAAGTTGTATGAAGATATGCTTTAGGTTTTAGAAGGATTTTATGTATTCTTTTTAGCATTCATGTCTAGTTTCAAGATCTTTCATTTCTGAGTAATTTAAAGAAGAGGTCTTATTTCAGTAAAGTCGGCTGGAAGACATTTTGAATATTTTTTTGGTATTATATAAAATGTTTTAAGAGCTCGAAAAAATGTTAATTACACATAACAAGTAATATATATATATATAAAGTCGCCCTTGCAGCTGGTTTACATGTATGTAATAAAGGCACGTAATGCCTACTAATAAGGCCAAACATTACCATCAGGAGGAACACATACACACGGAAATATTGACAGCCACATAGGTTGTTTTGGACCAGGTTAACAAAAAAAGCATAATGCATATGGTCAGAAAATGGCCTCTGATAGTAATAAATATTTTTTTTCAAAATTTATAAGGACAGGGAACAAATTAATAAGACAATAATCATTGTTTTAATGCTTGTATGAATTTATCATGTGGTTGTATTAGTGGTAGTTTATACAATCCAGCCACTCAGTTATGTTAAGCACAAGTACTGCTTATCAATTTGTCACATAATTTCACATGGTCCATTGTACCATGTTCTGCTCAGTTACCTCGCCCCAAAGCAGACTTTGAAAGGTAACATAGCATGCCACAGTTGTCAGACTTTTGGCCCCAACTTCGTATAAACAGATGGTGAATTTATGGTCACGCTGCACTTATTCGATGTGTTTATTGGGCACAATTTTTTTTTTTTTTTTACTGTATGAATCAGTAATTGCCTCTTTGGACTAGCTAGCTGAGGACATTCCTTATTTCATATTAGAATTTAAATGTAATTGAATATGCCAACATATTTAATGTTGTCATATGGAATATTTTGTGGGAATGACAGTAGTTAAACTGACAATTTTTTTTACAAAGGGTTTTCTCCCTTTAAAACATGTGTAATTCCTTTCAAAACAGCACATTTATGGAAATGTTGACCAAAGCCCCTCATCTTCTTTTTTCTTATTTAGGATTGCCTATATGGCAAGACAGTCAATCGGAAATAAGTCAGAAAAAAACAGAGATTACAACCACCTACCTGCAGTTTAGATGCAAAAGACTCACTGTTTTATCTTTGAGAAGCAAAGGCAAAAGCTATCCTATGTAGAAAGTTGATCCACTCTAAACATAAAAAATTATGCAATTTGTAATACCAATTCATCTGCATACAACAAATATTCTTCCCTCTCTTTCATAAAACAATTAAAAGTCAATTAATCTCCAGTATCCCCATAATTAAAAAAATAGGTCCAGACAATGAGGCTGTTATTAAATTGGAATGCTGCTTTGCAAATGGAATGTTCATTAACCCCTAATGTTGAAGATTAAACAAAACGTAAAGCCTTAACCCAGTTTTGCAACTTTGACTTGGTAAAGTATAACTAATGGAAAAACTTTTTTTTGTTACGGACAGAGTGGAGATTGATCAGAACAGCTGTCAGTTTTTTGTTGCTGTCTTCGCCCCATTAGAAAAATTCTCTTTCTCTATTTGCCCTGTTTACTGTTATCATTAACCACTTGCCTACGACCGTATTGTAAAATGACGGCGGCAGGAACCCTCCCTCCCTCCGGGTGGACGTCATATGACGTCTTTGTCTTCCCGGCATTGTGGCAAGCGCCTGCGCATCACTGTGGTCCCGATGAGCGTGCCCAGCGGCCGCGGGGCAGGGACGTGGATCTGTGTGTGTAAACACACAGATCCACATCCTGTCAGGGGAGAGGAGAACTGATCGTGTGTTGCTTGTATATAGGAACAACAATCAGTCTCCTCCTCTCATCAGCCCCCTCCCCCCACAGTCAGAATCACTCCCTAGGACACACAATTAACTCCTTGATCGCCCCCTAGTGTTAACCACTTCCCTGCCAGTCACATTTATACAGTAATTAGTGCATTTTTATAGCATTGATCGCTGTATAAATGTGAATGGTCCCAAAATAGTGTCAAAAGTGTCCGATATGTCCGCTGCAAAGTCACAGTCATGATAAAAATCGCAGATCGCCACCATTAGTAGTAAAAAAATAAAAATAAAATAAAAATGCCATAAATCTATCCCCTATTTTGTAGATGCTATAACTTTTGCACAAACCAATCAATATACGCTTATTGCGTTTTTTTTTTTACCAAAAATATGTAGAAGAATACATATCGGCCTAAACTGAGGGAAAAAATAGTTTTTTAAAAAAAATGGGGATATTTATTATAGCAAAAAGTAAAAAATATTGTGTTTTTTTCAAAATTGTCACTCTTTTTTTGTTTATAGCGCAAAAAAAAACTGCAGAGGTGATCAATAACCACCAAAAGAAAGCTCTATTTGTGGGGAAAAAAATGATTAAAATTTAATTTGGGTACAACCGCGTATGACCGCGCAACTGTCATTCAAACTGTGACAGCGCTGAAAGCTGAAAATTGGCCTGGGCAGGAAGGGGGTGAAAATGCCCAGTATTGAAGTGGTTAAAAGTGAAAGTAAAGGAAAATCCCAAATTTTTTGTTGTCCCCAAAAAAAAAGGAATAGAAGGAAAACCTCATGTGAACACCAGTTCTATTGACCCTGGTAACAACCAGATCTTTAACCACTTTGGAGGGATTTCTTCTTACTTCCTGTTTCAGCTATTGTACAGGAAGTGAAGGGAAATTTCCCCAATGGGACACAGATGGCACAAAAACATTATGGGGGTTATAACCCTCCTTTACTCCAATGTTTCTCAACTCCAGTCCTCAAGTACCCCCAGCAGGTCATGTTTTTAGGATTTCCCTCTGTGGCTGAGGTCATTACTAAGGCAGTGAAACCGATCAAATCACCTGTGCAAAATAATGTAAAGACTGAAAAGCTGACCTGTTGGGGGTACTTGAGGACTGGAGTTGAGAAACATTGTCTTACTCTATCCAAAATGGAAAAAAAGTTTTATGCTTAGTTCTTCTTTAAGCTGTCTGACTCCTGCTGAATCATCCAAATTTCAATTTGTGGGTGGGCACACAGAGAAGATTTCTTGCTCCATCCCACGGGCTGAATGGGAGAAATCTAACCATGTATGACTAGCATAAGTATAACTGTACATATCTTGGTGACTGCTTAGTATGTCCAGGTAAAAAAAAATCAGGACAAAGCAGGCCTTTATTTGGGGATAAATGTTAATGAATATCTCCTGATTTTTTTTTTTGCAATTATCAAAGAAAACTGATTCTTCCTGAGAGCCCTTGCAAAGATACAATCAGGGGGATTTATCAAATCTGGAAGAGCCAGATCCTGGGGTAGCTGTTTAAGGCAACCTATCAGCTTTTATCTTTCATTTTCAAAGCTTAGCCAAGCAGGATAAAGCTAGATGCTGATTGTTTCCCACGCATGGCGTCTCCAGATTGTGTCTGCTCCAGTCTTGTTAAATTCCTCCTAAAGTATATATTTTTTCCATACAGAAGAGAAAGAGTTATTGTTGAGTCTTCTAAAACTAGTGATCACTGCAATTGGCTATCAGAGTAATTACATGATTAGGAGCTTGTCCTATCAGCTACAGGTTGTTACTCTAAGACCAAGAGCTATTGGTGACATCTTGGTCTTGTGCCCCCAGCACAATAGAAAGACAATGCAGCTTAATGCCCAGTCCGTGCTGCCACATACACTCACCGGCCACTTCATTAGGTACACCTTGCTAGTCCTGGGTTGTACCCCTTTTTGCCTTCAGACCTGCCTTCATTCTTTGTGGCATAGATTGAACAAGGTTTTTGAAACATTCCTCAGAGATTTTGGTCCATGTTAGCATGATAGCATCGCGCTGTTGCTATAGAAGCTGCTCATCCATAATGAAAATATCCTGTTCCACCACATCCCAAATGTGCTCTATTGGATTGAGATCTGGTGACTGTGGAGGCCATTGGAGTACAGTGAACTCATTGTCATGTTCAAGAAACCAGTGGTGAGATGATTTGAGCTTTGTGACATGGGGCATTATCCTGATGGAAGGAGCCCTCAGAAGATGGGTAAGGGGCCCAAAGTGTGCCAAGAAAATATCCCCCTCACCATTACACCACCACCAGCCTGAACCAATGATACAAGGCAGGATGGATCCATGCTTTCATGTTGTTTACGCCAATTTCTGACCCTACGATCTGAATGTCGCAGCTGAAATCGAGACTCATCAGACCAGGCAACGTTTTTTCCAATTTTCTATTTTCAAATTTTGGTGAGCCTGTGCGAATTGTAGCCTCAGTTTCCTGTTCTTAGCTAACAGGATTGGCAGTCGGTGTGGTCTTCTGCTTCAAGATTCGATGTGTTGTGCATTCAGAGATGGTATTAGACATGTGCACTGCTGAAAAATGTGCTAGTTTTTGCTTCATTCATTTTGTTTTTGTTTTTGTTTTTCAGGTCATTCGTTATGATCGAAATTCGTAAATTCAAAAAGTCATAAATTCAAAAATTCGTAAATTCTAAAATCCGAAAATTTGGAAATTTGGAAATTCGGAAATTTGAAAATCCGAAAATTTGAAAATCCGAAAATAAGAAAGAAAATCTGAAAATTTGAACGTACGAAAATCCAAAAATTCTAAATAATAGCTAACTAACGAACAATAACTACGGTAACTATTAAATTATAGGTATTGGAATTTCCTTTCAAATTTGGCTGTTAATCAATATAACGAGTATGAATTTATCAAAAGTTACGAAATTCACAAAATAACGAATGTCGCATCTAAACAAATGGAACGGAACAAATTAATAATAAATAATAATAATAATAATAAAACGTTTTTATTAATATTA
Source organism: Rana muscosa (assembly GCA_029206835.1). Taxonomy (NCBI): domain Eukaryota; kingdom Metazoa; phylum Chordata; class Amphibia; order Anura; family Ranidae; genus Rana; species Rana muscosa. The sequence continues at coordinate 988,802,644 of CM055116.1, read as the reverse complement.
TTGTTATTTATTATTATTAATTAGTTACGTTCCATTCATTTAGATATGGCATTCCTTATTTCGGTTAATTAGTAACTTTGAATAAATTCATATTCGTTACGTTCACTAACAGCCAAAATTGAAAGGAAATGCCAATACCTAAATTTAATAGTTAATATTAAGTTATTATTAGTTAGTTATTATTTTCAGATTTTTTAATTTTAGGGTTTTTGAATTTTTGGATTTTCAGTTTTCGAATTTCTGATTTTTGATTTTTCTGGATTTTCGAATTCCGGTTTTTCGAATTTCCGAATTTGGAATTTCCGAATTTACTAATTTTCGAATTCACGAATATTTGGAAAAGTTTGTTAAACGGGTTTTCGTTAATTCGGATATTTTTGAATTAACAAATTTGTTGAAATTCGTTTTAAAAACGAACTCGGAACGAAACAAATTGCACATGTCTAGATGGCATTCTGCATACCTTGGTTGTAATGAGTGGTTATTTGAGTTACTGTTGCCCTTCTATTATTTCGAGCCAGTCTGCTCGATCTCCTCTGACCTCTGACATCAACAAGACATTTTCCTCCACACAACTGTCGCTCACTGGATATTTTCTCTTTTTCAGACCATTCTCTGTAAACCCTAGAGATGGTTGTGTGTGAAAATCTCAGTAGATAAGCAGTTTTTGAAATACTCAGACCAGCCTGTCTGTCACCAACAACCATGCCACGTTCAAAGCCACTTAAATGCCCTTTTTTCCCCATTCTGGTGATCAGTTTGCACTTCATGTCGTCTTCACCACATCTAGATGCCTAAATGCATTGAGTTGCTGTCATGTGATTGAATAATTATTAATATGTGTTACCAAGCAATTGAACAGGTGTACCTAATAAAAGTGGCCGGTGAGTGTACATGTATTCAGCTGCTGTGAAGGGATTAATCAAAGTAAAACTGCAATCACTCTGATTAGCCAATTATGTGCAGGGAAAAAACAGGACTTTGAATTGATTGGACATGTACACAACTTTACTTTATTCACTTTGCTGAATTTACTTTTCCTTTCTTTTAGTAAATCAAATCCACTAATTCAAATAAAATAAATACAACATAAGCATGTAAATGTTACATTCAAATATTTCGTGATTGGCCAATAATACACATGATTATACATTTTATTTACAAAAAATGAATGTATTCATAGATTCATCACAACAAGGATTGAGAAAACCTTAATACCTAAAAAAAAAAAAGTATATTATCAAATAAAGTAAATAAAGTAAAATAATTACTAAATATCAAAAAAACTTCTTAGAAATACTAATTTCAAGTTCATTTGTCATGCTTAATCAAACCCCAATGCCTGTTATTTGAATCAATAACTAATAACTCATTAGCTATCGTTTCATAACCCTATAATTCGTCCAATGCGCAATCATAAATGAAAAGAACAAAACAACGATAAAAAAAATACAAAAAATATTATTAAAACTGTAGGCAGTTTTAATAATACTGCCTACAAAAATCTTTACTCATCGTACAATAGTAGCGTACAGTCATTATTGGTGCAAATAAAAATTATAAAGTCCAATAAAGTCAGGGAGTCTCAAAAATGATAAAGACCAATTATATTAAAGTGCAGGGCTCAGACGCATAGATCACAGTTAGAGATCAGAAAAATCTTGAGTTTTCGTTTCCTATTTCAGCAAAAATCAGGAGAGTTTGGCAAAGTGTTTTTGGAATCAATAGGGAAGGTAATATTGGGATGGTTTTGTTTTGGGTGATTTTTAAGGGTGCAATTGACTTTAAATGGCTCCTGAGGGCGATGGAAGATCTTTCCAACTATCCTGGACCTGCTATTTTACCAAAATACATTTTTTTTTTTTTTTTATACATAAAGGAACAAACAGTCAGCAAAAAAGTAAAATAAATACCTAAAACAGTACACAAATAACAATCAAATGCAAAGAAAATAAATGCAATAAACTAAAACAATACACAAAGAAAAAAAAAACACATAGCCTCTAAAAAAGAAAAAAAAAGTGATTATTCAAAAACAATTTTTAACTTAATATATCTTCCAAGAGAGTTAAGAAAGCTTTATATTGTACATCCAATATAAGCATCCCAAATAATGCACTGGTTTCTTTACAAGCATATTGCATTCTGATGGGCTTATTTAATAATACAAAAAGTAATGGTACACAGCAACTTCTAGCAGTCCTCAGTAGAATTTTCCAGCGTATTAGGGTGAACCTAAAGGAAGATCATCCCTGATTAATTATTGTGAATTTCTACCCACAACTGAACTCTGCACTGTTACTAAATAAGCCTGCAAAGTTTCATAAGAAATAGAGACCACTGCTTGTGCTGACAGCTGGGAAAATAAAAGAAGCCATTCTGTGTCCAGAATGAAAGTAATTTTTTCTGTTCTTTTTTAATGTTGTAAGTTCTCAGGACAGTATGGTATGTTGCGCACAACAACTTGAATAGAAAATCAAATAAACACTGTACACTGTATATGTTTACACTGAATCACTGTTGCACTGTTAGGACTTAACTACATGGGATATTTTACTTGCTTTATATATACTGTAATATATAAAAATCATTGTGCTACAAGTAAAATGATTGTCAAGAAGAGACTATATTAATTGCAGCATACGTTTAAAATCACCTACAGTAAAACCTTGAATTGGGAGCATAATTCGTTCCAGAAACATGCCTGTAATCAAAAGCACTTGTATATCAAAGCAAATTTCCCCATAAGAAATAATGGAAACTCAAATGATTCGTTCCACAACCATTCATAGGTCCTTCAGTTGATAGTCCATATAAAAAGATTATAGCAATGTGACCAGGTTGTGTAACCATAAAATGTCCATCCACAAATGGAAGCCCCCACAAGGGAATTAGAAGCAAAATCCAGCAGGAGCTAAAGAGTATAAAAGAGAAGAGAGGCGCCTCTAAGTGTAGCAATTTGTTGCTAAATGTTTTACTTTCATTAAGTGTAACCATATTGCTACATCTAGAGGCGCCTCTCTTCTCTTTTTTACTCAGTTGTGACATGACGCTACTTGTAATGTATATCAAGATATCGCTTGTATCTCAATTCAAAGTGTATTAAAAATTTTTGCTTGTCTTGCAAAACGCTCTCAAACCAAGTTACTCTCGATCCAAGGTTTTACTGTATTTAGTTGGTCCTCCTATATTAAGGTCAAATCATTTGACATCATACCTAGACTTCTTTTACTGACTGTCCGCTTTTATTATAACACTTTCCATACTGTTAGGTTTAACAATACAGAACCATTGTACAATACTGTACACAATTCCTTTGTATCCTCTCTGGCCGTTGTCATCATTGTATTCCATGTGTGTTTTGCATAAAAGGTCTACATAAATTGAAATAAATTAGATGAACTATTTGAAATATTAAAGATTTTCTTTATGGAAAAATAAGGTTGTTTGAACTTATGTTCTTGACTTACAAATGTCCAATAAAATTTGATTATTTAAATATTTTGGAATGCTGTCCTTGTATCTCACATTTTGTGTATATTCTTAGAGTGGAAATTTGGGTAAAGTAAAAAAAATGACATACTGTAATTGGATTGCCTGTTTATTCTGCAGTGAAATTACGCAGCAATGTCCACAGGGTAGTCTTACATCGACATATAGTTTTCAATATACTTTAAAAATGTAGGTCAGGGTAGAGTTAAAAAAAAAAAAAAACATGCAAGACATGCACAATTCCCAATGTTTTATCGTTTCAAAGACCTTGCAAGTATAGAAAATTACCCATACATCTGCCAGAAAACTCCAAATTCCGATTGTGGGCTGACGATACACAACATGGAATGAGTGGTATCAGCCCTCCCAGTTTTTTTTTCCTATACAGGCCAAATGTTTCCCCTAGTCCATTCTCCACAACATCATGGTTTATTAACCTGTACTCGATGATAAGAAGAACTATGAGGGCTATTTAGATTCCTTGTCATAAAACAAGAAGTGTGCACAGGACACAGGCCAGCTCTGGATTTCCGACAAATCCAACAGGTATTTTTCTTTGCACTTATCGAACAGATACAAAAAAATATTTTCAACGGTACATTTAAAGCATAACTAAACCAATGTTTTGTTGGATAGAGTGGTGATTGATTAGAACACGTCAGGTCTTTATTGCTGTCTATATCCCATCAGAGAGATTTACCCTCTCCATTTGTTCTGGTCACTGTTATCACCAAGAGTGAACATTCAAAGATAATCCCATATTTTGTGCTGTCACCAGAACAGTAATAAAGGGGATATTTCCAATGGGGATAATAGCTCTGGTGACCCTAGAGACAACTTAGATTTCCCTCACTTTGGAGGGATATTCTATTTCTTCGTTTAATGGTTATGGGACAGAAAGTAAGGAAAAAACCTCCAAAATGGGACAAAAGAAAAAACCCAGACAGGAGTTTTAACCCTCCCTAACTAACCAAACTAACTAACCTAACTAACCAAAAATGGTGTGCTGCAGTTTTGCTTTAAAATGATTGTAAGTCCTCACAAACACTGGCGTGAGGTGATATACAGAGATGAAAACAAATACATAGAATTTATAAAGATTGTCTGAGCTGTCAGAAAGCAGGGGGCGGAGGGATAAAGTTACACTCTACAGAGCTCAGTGAGAGCACTGACAGATAATTGTAGGGAAGGGACACATCTCCCCTCACACAGCACACAGGAACAGAGCTGAGACTGTCAATCAGCTGGAGATTCCTCCCCTGTTACCTTTTTTCTCTTAAGCCTTGTACACACGGCCGAGAATCTCGTCAGGAAAAAACACGTTGTTTTTCCTGATGAGATTCTTGAACAAGAATCTTGTCCCGGCCGAGTGTACACACGTACGATTCAAAAGAACTGCCGTTCTTTTGAATGGCACGAACGCGGTGACGTCATCGACTACGACGAGCGTGCGCTCGTCACATTCAATGCCGTCGCCGCCATCTTGCCATCTTGCCATCTTGCTACACCCTACCTATGCCTAGAAAGCTACCGCGCATGCGTCAAAGTCATTTCGAGCATGCATGGGTTTCCACGGCGACAGGTAAGTGTACACACTCTCGGGTTTCTCGTCGGGAAAATAGAGAGCAGGTTCTCTATTTTTCTAGTCGAGATTCTGGCCAGTTTTCCTGATGAGAAACCTGAAAGCCTCGTACACACGGCCGGTTTTCTCGGCAAGAAAGCTCTCCCGGCAGTTTCCTTATCGTTTATTGACGAGAAAACCGGCCGTGTGTACGAGGCTTGAGTGTCAGGAAAACTTGTCAAAAGTGATTCATGCTGATTGCAGAGGAAAGAAGCAGAAGACAAAAATGACACTTCGGCTGGCCATACATTATACAATTTTCTTGTACAATGTCCCTTTATATTTACCAAAACCATATAATATGTGGTCAAATCTATACACTTTCAATTTGTATGCAATCAGGCAGGCCCTTGTACTACATAGTTGAAGGTAAAGCTAAAGGAAATTGAATAAGAAAATTGTAAAATGTATTGCCAGCTTTAGTGCTCTTAACTGAGACTAGCACATACTATAGAGCAGGGGTAGGCAACCTTTGAGAGGGGGAGATTCACCATGACAATATGGATAACAGCAAAGATCACCGGGGTGCCGTTGCCTTTTTTTTATTTTATTAGCTAGCAAGCTCCCAGAGGGGCAGATGGGCAGATGAGAGGGCTGATCAAGACAGGGGTTAGCAGGTCAGAGAACAGGGCAAAGGACAGGGCGTCAGGAAGCACAGTACAGAGGGGTCAGGAGGGAATGGTTAGGATGGAATGGTACAGGATGGTTTGGATGACACATCGCAGGGGGGTCTAGAAAGTATGGAACTGCTGGGTCAGGAGGGCTGGGGGTCTAGAGGGCACAGTACTGGAGGGTCAGGAGAGCATTGTACTGGATCGTCAGGAGGGCACAGTACTGGAGATTAAGAAGGCACAGTCCTGGGAGGTCTGGGCACACTACAGGCATGGTTTGGAGGTATGGAACTGGGGGTTGGGGAGGGCACAGTACTGGGGGGTCAGGAGGGATGGGGGGTCTGGAGGGCACAGTACTGGAGGGTTAGGAGCGCACACATAGGTGTCAGGAGGGCATAGTACTTGAGGTCAGGAGGACACACACAGGTTTTCATGAGGATATGGTAGTGGAGGTCAGGAGGCCACACGGAGGGGTCAGGAGGACATGGTACTAGAGTACATGGTACTGGGGGTAAGGAGGGCATGCAGAGGGGTCAGGAGGACATGGTACTGGGGGTCAGGAGGGCATGTGACTGGAGGTCAGGACAGCACACAGAGGTCTCAGGAGGACATGGTACTGGGGGGATAAGGAGGCCACACAGAGGGGTCAGAAGGACATGGAACTGGAGGTTAGGAGGACATGATATTGGGGGTCAGGAGAGCACACAGAGGGGTCCGGAGGACATGGTACTGGGGGACAGGAGAGCACACAGAGGGGTCAAGAGGACATGGTACTGAGGGTCAGAAGGGCACACAGAGGGGTCAGGAGGACATGGTACTGGTGATTAGGAGGGAACACAGAGGGTTCAGGGGGACAGGGTATTAGGGGTCAGGAGAGCACACAGAGGGGTCAGGAAGACATGGTACTGGGGGTCAGGAGGGCACACAGAGAAGTCAAGAGGGTTATGGTACTGGGATCAAGAGGGTATAACAAGTGCTTTCCTGATGCAGAGCTGCTCATGAAAGCTGCTGTGGCACAGGTATCTGTTCTGGTGTGCTGATCCTGGGTGCTCCTTTGTTGGCACATGTCACCCACGAGCACACCCACTTAAATGAAGTGGACAAGAGGGCTGGTGGGGATAAGCACATGACACTCAGTGGCATGTGAGAACTGTTACTTTTTCTGGAAAGCTTGTTGTGAATGTGAAAACAATATAAATCAAGATATGTAAAGTTAAAAAGGAATTTATTTAATAACTACTACAATTACAGATATTAGCCACTAGAGATGGGCCAAACACCCCCTGTTCAGTTCGCTCCAGAACTTTTCACAAAAGTTCATAGCCAAAAACATACCCCATTAAAGTCTGTAGGACCAGAACATGAAAAATCAAAAGTGCCCATTTTGAAGGCTTATATGCAAGTTATTGGGCATACAAAGGGCATGGTGGCCCAGGTACTGCCCTGGGGGATATGTATCAATGCAAAGAAAGTTTGTAAAAAAGATAATTTTTAAATGAGCAGGGATTTAATGATGCTTAAAGTGAAACAATAAAAATGAAAAATTCCTTTAAATATAGTGCCTGGGGGGTCCCTTTAGTCTGCATGTAAAGTGGTGCATCTGTATCATGTATAGAACCTGCTGCAGCAAAAATGACAATTATAAAGAAAAAAAATGTATTTTCCCTGCAAGACTTCTTTATTTTGTAAACAACAGCTTGGGGAGCCAGTCTTTATGCTGAGGCCACAATTTAGTGCACTCGGAATAAGATTAGAGATTTTTGGGGATAAATTCTGGTGTCTGTTTTGTAGACTTTGGATAGAAGTAACAGGTGCAAAAAAATTGGCGGTGCCTTCACACTATAACCCTATAAAGGTACTCTTGATGAAAGCAAGAATTGGCCTTGCTGTAAAAAAAAATTGTCAAAGAGGTGTGGAAAAATTGGTCCTTCTGTGCTAATTGTGCTCATGAAACCTATACCAAACATTTATTTCAGATAAAAACAACACCCACAAAGCTAGGCAACCTAGACAGTCTTGCAGATATTCCACATCTCAAAAACACTTAATTGGCGACATTGGCATCAGGGGCTTGAAAGCTGCTGCTAATCCAGGAATTATTATTTTGATAAATATCAGCCGGTCAATGAAATCTGTCACAAAACCTTCAGCAGCACTGAATGCCCATTCAGAAATCATGCTAAATGCAGGGCAGCCTAGCAGCTCAATTGCATACTGGGCAAGTTCTGGCCAGTGGTCTATTCTCATGACCCAATAACCCAGTGGAATGTTGACTGGAAAGCTCTCTATGTCTGTTTTTTCCCCTAAATAATCTCCCACCATATGATGCAGACACTGCCGATGGGATGTGGAAGCTGAGAGTCCTGGGCGCCAAGGACTAAAAAAATTCTGAAATGCATCACTGAGGCGGACCCCTTCTCCACCGCTCCTCCTTTGACCAACAGAAGCCTCAAAGCTAGCTTTTCCATGAGACTGTAACCTACCAGAGTTTGGAAACGTATTACATAAGGTCCTCTTTAAGGTGTATGTAAAGATAATGGTGACTGCGCTGTGAAAGTGATAAAGAAAAGGGGAGGGGGGGACAGGGCAAAAATCTAAAATCTTACCCCCACAGAACAAAACAGTGTATATAATATAAGAACAATACTGTGAATCCTGGTGTATACAGTGATACCATCAAACAATCTAAAAACTCATGTAGTGCATCACAAGATAAGATCCTCATATGAATCCGGTGATGAACAATGGTGCATGTGGTTACATCAAACAGTATAAAAACACATATGGTGCATCCCAAAATGGGATAAGATACTCCTGTGAATCCAGTGATAGGCAATCCCAACAGCCTCTTTAAGGTGTCCTCAATATATTTCATCCTCTGCTCCCTCTGTGGGGACGGGATGAGTTCCGAGATAGTGGTCAAGGAGGGTTTCCAACCAATAATGATCCTTCTCCTTAACTCCACGAATTCTCAAGTTCTTTCGTAGGCATTAAAGAATAAAGGAGGCCATGCGGAGAAGAATTGCGTCCCCTTTGTGTGGCTTTCAAGCGCTCTTGCCAATGGGTGGGAGGTTAAATGCATTGTGGTACCCAAATGGCTGGTGGTTTTGCCACGCTTGATCTGCTTGAGGCAAAGTTTGCAAATTGCAACAGTGCAATCGGCTGCACATGTGCTAAAAAGGCCCAGACAGCTGAGCTGTGGGAAGTGGGCTGGGAGATAACAGCTCCACAATCTGATAGAATTTGGTGGCTGCTCTCTACTCTTCCATGATGGCTGCCTCTGTAAGACATCCTGCCTTGTTGGAGTTGTGCCTCCCCTAACTTTCCTCCTCTGCTCTACCTGGCACGCAAGTCGTGTCCTCAACATCCTCATTCCCTCCATCCTCATCATGATTGGAGCCAATGTGGCAATATGCTGTGGCCGGGGGACTTGACTGCCAATTTGTTGTTTGTCAGTGTTCTCCCCTCTCTGGAGGCTCATGTTCCTACCTTCCTCAACCTCAGAGTCAGAATCAACATCAGAAGGAAGTAATGCCTGTGCATCATCAAGGAGCAAGTGGCTGACACTGTGTTCAAATAACTAAGCTGACTCCTTTGTGTATGATGCTGGGGCTATGGCAGGAGTAGCTGTGGACAAGGAGGCAGAATAAGCCACTCTGGCAGCTGCAGTGGCCTGCACACTAGTCTCTGCTTGGGTGATAGTGGATGAGGAGGATGAGGATGGTTCAGTAAGGCAGGCCACCACCTCATCTGCATTCTGTGGCTGTATGTATAGCATGGGCAACATCACTAAACAGAGAAAATAGTGCCCTGCCTGAGGGCGGAACATGTCCACTTTTGCCTGTGGGCACAGATGCTGCTGGACCCCTCACAGCAGTGGCATGGGAATGTCTGCCTCTCCTTGTTGGCCTCCCAGACATGATAGAGAGGGTTTATTACTGAAATGTAATAAAGACATGGAAATGGTTAAAGTGGATGCCCTTTATTCAATGCAAAGTGGTGTTTGGTGCACTTTAACTTGAGGACTGCCGCTGACAGATAACATGCAGCAAACAAAGGGGGGTTGTACAGCACTGTATATAGCATCAAATTGTATGTATTGTGGTGTAAAACACTGCACTACACATACACACTTCACTGACACACTACAATATACTGCAGTAAAACTGCACTGATGCACTTAAATATACTGCAGTTTAACTTCTATAGTTGGGAAGATACTGGAGAGAATAATAAAAGACCACATAGATGAGTTCTTGCTGGAAAAAAATATTTTAAGCAACAGACAGCATGGATTCATGAAAGACAGAAGTTGTCAGACAAGCCTGATTTCTTTTTATGAAGAGGTAAGTAAAACCTTGGACAGAGGGGTGGCGGTGAACGTGGTATACTTGGATTTTGCAAAAGCGTTCGATACAGTTCCCCACACGCGGCTCATGTGCAAGGTAAAGTCTACAAGCTTGGAAATATCAGTTTGTAAATGGATAGAAAACTGGCTAAAAGACAGAATTCAGAGAGTCGTGGTTAATGATTCTTACTCTGAATGGTCTAAGGTTATCAGTGGTGTACCCCAAGGTTCAGTGTTGGGACCCTTACTTTTTAATATCTTTATAAATGATATTGGGTCTGAGATCAAAAGTAAAATTTCTGTCTTTGCAGATGACACTAAGCTATGCAGTGGAATAACGTCCTTACAGGATGTCGCCAATTTACAAGCCAACCTCAATGCCCTGTCTAATTGGGCGACTATGTGGCAGATGAGGTTTAATGTTGATAAATGTAAAGTTATGCACTTGCGGGCTAAGAATATGAATGCATCATGCATACTAGGGGGAGTACAACTGGGGGGATCTGTAGTGGAGAAGGATCTGGGGGTTTTGGTAGATTATAAGCTCAATAATGGCATGCAATGCCAAGCTGCGGTTTCCAAAGCGAGCAAGGTCCTTTCTTGTATTAAGAGACGTATGGACTCCAGAGAGAGAGATATCATTTTGCCCCTGTACAAATCATTAGTAAGACCTCATCTGAAATATGCAGTTCAGTTTTGGGCCCCAGTTCTCAAAAAGGATATTGGGATCACGGAGGACTTCCGGTTCCGGCGCCACATGAGGAGGAGGTAGATATCCTCTGCTCCCGCTACACTCCTCACAAAACCGGCTATTTAAATCTGCCACTGCCTCGGGGAGACCCCCCTCTGCCTCCGCTATACCCCCCTATCCTGTGGGTACACATGGATCACTTTGTGGAGTGATCGTATGCCCGAGCGGCATCCTCCGTGATACCCCCCGCAGGAGAAACGGCAGCAGGCGCAGCCAAAATGGCGGCCGCGACATGCTTGAATGAGACGCTGCAGGCTCAGCCACAGCCTCCCTCTGCCCCAGAACTGGTGGCTGCTGACCCTGCTTCCCCCGCTGGCATAGCACAAGCAGTGGTAACGCTGCTGGGACCCACACTAACTGCCACTGTGGATGCAGCAGTCCATAGAGGTCTGGAACAGCTCCACATAGATGTTCAGGCACAGGCACAGAGACTCACACGTGTGGAGGAAAGGCTTTCCTCCGTGGAAGATGAATCCGCAGCCACCTCTACCATGATGGTACGCATTAATGCCACGCACAAGGATATCTGGAACAAACTCAACGATTTGGAAAATCGTTTGAGAAGGAACAACCTACGCATAATTGGCCTGCCAGAATCCGTATCCACTACCCAGCTCACGAATATTTGCGCTAAAACCATACCTGAACAACTGGGCCTCCGCATACCTTGCATTGTTGAACGGGCACACCGCCTCGGTCAATATTTGGAAAGTCGCACAAAACCTCGCCATGTCATAGTCAAATATCTTAACTATGCTGACAAGAATGCTATCATGCTGTGGATGGCGCAAAACTACTGCTCTTTGCGGACTACTCAATGGAGGTGATAAAACAATGTAAAGCGTTTTCACCGATCTGCTCCACCCTGCACAACAACCAAATCCTGTTCTCCCTGGCTTACCCAGCAATCCTCTGCATCCAGCCGCATGACGGTGAACACCTCACTTTCACCACACCGGACGAAGCGGAAAACTACATCAATGCCCTGGGCACGGAGATGGAACACTGCATCATCTTCGCCGTTAGCAGCCTCCCCATCTGCACCAGCTAAACAACAACGCAGCACTACCAAGCCTCTATATAAACGCAGCCGTTTCACCCAAAAGGAGGATCGCTCCGGGAATCGCTGACGGGTCTTTGAGACTCATTATCTCCGACCGTGTAATGGAAACAGGTAGTATTACCCCTTTTCCTTATTTCTCTCCCCCTATTTCTTGATTTAATTATTATAAAAAAAAAAAAATTAAAATGGACTTTCTGATGCAATTGCCATGCTAGCCTGTTGCTCAACTTTTATGTGACTGTTCGTCAACTGTTTAGGTTAGCATTAAGGTCTTATGTTATCCGCATTTTGAGTCACTTTAAAGGTTTCTGTTGCTGGTCAACTCCACCGCCCCTTCAATGACTAGACCCACAGGGTGGGCTCTCACTCCTATGTACCTGCCACATTGCCCGACTCTGATATCCTCCCCCTCTAACCTTCACCCCTCTGACTATCCTTCCTGGCTGCCCATTGTCCTTTTCCCTCCTTTCCCCCCTCCTTAACTCCCTCCTTTCCCCCCTCTTTCCCCCCCTCCTTTCCCCCCTCCCCTCACTCCCCTTAGCACACACCTCGCCCCTAGTAGAGGAGCTAGCGACTGGCAGGAGCTGCGATAGGCAGTTGAACCTCATGTGGAAAAAAGTGAAGTCTATAATGTATGTTAGGTGCTTTTTTCACTTGAAATCTGCTATGTTTATTCTTTCTCTCAGTTTGGACTATGTAAAGTTCATGTTTCCCTGTTTTGTACCTATGCCCTCAGGAGACATACAATACTTTGGTGACTCTCAGATGGATGTTACAGTGCCTGCAGGGAGGCTCCATTGCAAGCCTCTATCCCAATACACTACTCTTTTCCAGACATGGCCTATTCAACCGATGGGAATCACCTAAAGATTGTCTCGTGGAACGTTAAGGGGCTTCGCTCTCCAAGTAAGCGTATGTCAATCCTTAGACATTTGAAGCGTCTCCGGGCGGATGTGGTTCTGCTCCAGGAGACACACCTGCCCGCAGACGATCTAGTCCGCCTCCAAAAACTGTGGGTGGGCTCTGTATATGGCTCGCCGGCAGTTGGTCGCAAGGCTGGGGTAGCTATATTGATACACACAAACCTACAACATACTGTTAGAGATGTTAAGACTGACTCGACAGGCCGCAAAATGACCTTACACATGACCTTAGAAGACAAGCAAATTGCTATCACTAACATTTATGCTCCTAACTCCCCAGACACTTCCTTTTTCCAAGACATGGTTCAGTGGGTACTAACTGCCCCTGAGACTATGCATTTAGTCGGTGGAGACTTCAACTCTGTTACAGTTGCAATAAAAAGTATGTGAACCCTTTTGGAATGATATGGATTAAAGCACAAATTGGTCATAAAATGTGATCTGATCTTCATCTAAGTCACAACAATAGACAATCACAGTCTGCTTAAACTAATAACACACAAAGATTTAAATGTTACCATGTTTTTATTGAACACACCATGTAAACATTCATAGTGCAGGTGGAAAAAGTATGTGAACCCTTGGATTTAATAACTGGTTAAACCTCCTTTGGCAGCAATAACTTCAACCAAACGTTTCCTGTAGTTGCAGATCAGACGTGCACAACGGTCAGGAGTAATTATTGACCATTTTTCTTTACAGAACTGTTTCAGTTCAGCAATATTCTTGGGATGTCTGGTGTGAATCGCTTTCTTGAGGTCATGCCACAGCATCTCAATCGGGTTGAGGTCAGGACTCTGACTGGGCCACTCCAGAAGGCGTATTTTCTTCTGTTTAAGCCATTCTGTTGTTGATTTACTTTTATGCTTTGGGTCGTTGTCCTGTTGCAACACCCATCTTCTGTTGAGCTTCAGCTGGTGGACAGATGGCCTTAAGTTCTCCTGCAAAATGTCTTGATAAACTTGGGAATTCATTTTTCCTTCGATGATAGCAATCCTTCCAGGCCCTGATGCAGAAAAGCAGCCCCAAACCATGATGCCCCTACCACCATACTTCACAGTTGGGATGAGGTTTTGATGTTCGTGTGCTGTGCCTCTTTTTCTCCACACATAGTGTTGTGTGTTTCTTCCAAACAACTCAACTTTGGTTTCATCTGTCCACAGAATATTTTGCCAGTACTGCTGTGGAACATCCAGGTGCTCTTGTGCAAACTGTAAACGTGCAGCAATGTTTTTTTTGGACAGCAGTGGCTTCCTCTGTGTTATCCTCCCATGAAATCCATTCTGGTTTAGTGTTTTACGTATCGTAGATTCGCTATCAGGGATGTTAGCATATGCCAGAGACTTTTGTAAGTCTTTAGCTGACACTCTAGGATTCTTCTTCACCTCATTGAGCAGTCTGCGCTGTGCTCTTGCAGTCATCTTTACAGGACGCCCACTCCTAGGGAGAGTAGCAGCAGTGCTAAACTTTCTCCATTTATAGACAATTTGTCTTACGGTGGACTGATGAACAGCAAGGCTTTTGGAGATACTTTTATAACCCTTTCCGGCTTTATGTAAGTCAACAATTCTTAATCGTAGGTCTTCTGAGAGCTCTTTTGTGCGAGGCATCATTCACATCAGGCAATGCTTCTTGTGAAAAGCAAACCCTGAACTGGTGTGTGTTTTTTAGAGGGCAGGGCAGCTGTAACCAACACCTCCAATCTCATCTCATTGATTGGACTCACGTTGGCTGACACCTCACTCCAATTAGCTCTTGGAGATCTCATTAGTCTAGGGGTTCACATACTTTTTCCACCTGCACTGTGAATGTTTACATGGTGTGTTCAATAAAAACATGGTAACATTTAATTCTTTGTGTGTTATTAGTTTAAGCAGACTGTGATTGTCTATTGTTGTGACTTAGATGAAGATCAGATCACATTTTATGACCAATTTGTGCAGAAATCCATATCATTCCAAAGGGTTCACATACTTTTTATTGCAACTGTATGTCCACACTGGCAGATCGTATGAGTGACCTAACACGTAGACCGAATAAGTCTATCTCCCCGAACACCTGACTCTACCCTTTTAGCGCAATCCATCGCCTCCATGCGCTTTGTTGACGTATGGCGTTTAATGCACCCATCAGATCGAGAATACACCTTTTTTTCATCCCCACATAACTCCTTTTCCCGCATTGACTACTTTTTTGCCTCCCCTGCGTTACTGTCTGCACTACGTGATTCAGAAATCACTGACGCCAGGATCTCATACCACAGCCCCATCGCAATACACATGACTCATGTTAAGCCCTCATCTCCCTCCGCCATGTGGCGCTTTCCTTCGTACCTGGCGGATAATGAAGACTTCCGTCACGTATTGTATGAAGAGTGGAATGAATAGGCCTCCACAAATGGAGCCCACATCACTGAACCGAACCTCTTTTGGGAAGCTGGTAAAGCTTTCCTGCGGGGGAAAATCATCTCCTATACCACCCAATTTAAAAAACGGGCCAGACAACAATACGGGCAAGCCAGTGAAGTTTTACGCTTGGCTCACGAGCACCTAACCCTAAACCGTACTCCTGATAACATACAGGCGTGGTGGCAGACTAAACATACTTTTGACCTTTGGGCAGAGCAACAGGAAGCAGCTAAAATGTCATACACTACTTTACATTTCCACAGGTTTGGTAACAAGGCAGGCAAACTATTGGCTAAACTTTGCTCGGGACCAAGACGTCCCACCCATATCTCTACCCTGAGAAATGCGGCTGGCTCCCTGGTTACCTCACCTGCTGAGATTAGCAACTTACTTGCAGATTACTACACAAATCTATACACGGCCGACCTAACGGACCACTCTACTGCAGACGCCCTGCTAGCCAATCTACGCCTTCCCAAACTTCAAAGTACCCACCTAGAGGTGCTCAATGTGCCTATTACTACTGACGACATCCGGCTGACAATCAAGTCCATGGCGTCGGCCAAAGCCCCAGGCCCAGACGGGTATACGGCTGAATTCTATAAATTGACGAAAGACTTTATCCCAGACACCCTAAAACACGTATACGCGGCCATGTGGGATGGGGGACCCTATCTCCCCACAGGAACGCAGGCACACATTAAACTGATATCTAAAAAAAAAGGATATTGGGGAACTGGAGAAAGTGCAGAGAAGGGCAACCAAACTGATAAGAGGCATGGAGGAGCTCAGCTATGAGGAAAGATTAGAGGAACTGGATTTATTCACTCTTGAGAAGAGGAGATTAAGGGGCGATATGATCAACATGTACAAATATATAAGGGGTCCATATAGTGAACTTGGTGTGGAGTTATTCACTTTACGGTCAACACAAAGGACAAGGGGGCACTCTTTACGTCTAGAGGAAAAGAGATTTCACCTCCAAATACGGAAAGGTTTCTTCACAGTAAGAGCTGTGAAAATGTGGAATAGACTCCCTGCAGAGGTGGTTCTGGCCAGCTCAGTAGATTGCTTTAAGAAAGGCCTGGATTCTTTCTTAAATGTACATAATATAACTGGGTACTAACATTTATAGGTAAAGTTGATCCGGGGAATATCCGATTGCCTCTCAGGGGATCAGGAAGGAATTTTTTCCACTGCTGTAGCAAATTGGATCGTGCTCTGCTGTTTTTTTTTTGCCTTCCTCTGGATCAACTGTGGGTACAGAATTAGGTATATGGGATTGTATGATATTATTATTTTATTTTTTTATGGTTGAACTGGATGGACTTGTGTTTTTTTTCAACCTGACTAACTATGTAACTATGTAACTGCAGTAAAACTTCACTGATGAACTATAATATACTGCAGTAAAAGTGCACTGACTCACTATAATATACTGCAGTAAAAGTGCACTGATTCACTACAATATAGTGCAGTAAAAGTGCACTGACTCACTACAATATACTGCTGTAAAAGTGCACAGACACACTACAATATACTGCAGTAAAAGTGCACTGACGCACTACAATATACTGCTGTAAAAGTGCACTGATGCCCTACAATATACTGCAGTAAAAGTGCACAGATGCACTACAATATAATCCGGTAAAAGTGCACTGATGCACTACAATATACTGCTGTAAACCTGCCCTGACACACTACACTGACACACTTCAATATACTGCAGTAAAACTGCCCTGACTCACTCCACTGACACACTTCAATATACTGCAGTAAAAGTGCAATGACGCACTACAAATATACTGCATGAAAGTGCTCTGATGCTACAATATACTGGAGTAAAAGTGCACTGACGCACTACAATATACTGCAGTAAAAGTGCACTGACGCACTACAATATACTGCAGTAAAAGTGCACTGATGCACTACAATATACTACAGTAAAAGTGCAATGACGCACTACAAATATACTGCGTGAAAGTGCTCTGATGCTACAATATACTGCAGTAAAAGTGCACTGATGCACTACAATATATTGCTGTAAAACTGCCCTGACACACTACACTGACACACTTCAATATACTGCAGTAAAACTGCCATGACTCACTCCACTGACACTGAAAGTAAAAAAGGAAGGTCGCACTACACTGACGCTGCACTATCACTATATTCACAACACATAACACTCTACAATCACAATAGAATCACAATAGCACACTGTAACGGGAGGGCCCGTGGAACCCAGAAGTAGGGATGGACGAACATCTCCCGGGACGGTTCGCGAACACGGGTAAATGTTTGCGAACCTCGGGTTCGCGGCGGGCCCCATTCATTTCAATGGGAGGCGAACATTAAAAACCTCCAGGTCATATATGCAGCCACAAAATAATTACTAGCTGTGCACACATAGTCCCACAACATGGACAATGACATAACAGAAGTATTAAGCAACTTTGTGATCGACAACGACAAGCATTCTTTTCTTATCTGAAAAATGTTGTAAATTCAGGAGCGCATGAAGGCCATGGAAGAGACGCAAGGCCAGGCTATGAAGGGGGTGCAGGAGATGATCCTGCTATTGGAAAAGTTGCCATAAATGTTTTTTTTTTTATAAGTTATATAAATCGTTTATACAGTTATAACGTTTATTTAGTTTTTTGTAATATTGCTCGGTTTTATTGTAATAGCTCGGCCTAAATCAGCCAGAACTGACAGCAGCCGGTAAATACATGTCAAATACATATAGGGTCCATTCACACGTCTGTAAAATGGGTCCGCATCCGTTCCACAATTTAGCGGAATTGATTTTCAATTCCAGTCTGAAAAAGTAGGCATTCACAGCCTGGATAAAGAAGTAAGTGTCGGCCAGTACAGGCCCCAAAAATTAGCCAACAGGCATTCATCTGACAGCAAAGAACTTTGTATTCTGTGGCTGGAGGTACATTAGGCATTCACAGGATAAATACGTTTCGGGCACTACAGGCCCCAAAAATTAGGCATTCAACGGACATAAAAGGCCCTTTATGCCGCTGTATTTACCCAAGAAGACAGGGACCATGAATAATTGTTATAGGTGGTGGTGGATATTTGTGGCCTGTCATGAGGAATTTGAATGAAACATGGTCTACTGGTCACATGTGTTGAATTCCTCAGAGATCCATGACTCATTCATTTTTATAAATGTGAGGTAGTCAACACTGTCGTGAGCTAGGCGAGTGCGCTTATCGGTCACGATCCCCCCTGCTGCGCTGAATGTCCTTTTGGACAGGACACTGGACGAGGGGCAAGCCAACAGTTCCATTGCAAATTGTGCAAGCTCTGGCCAGAGGTCAAGCCTGCCCACCCAGTAGTCCAGGGGTTCATCACTTCTCAGAGCGTCCACATCGGCCGTTAATCCGATGTAGTCAGACACCTGTCGGTCTAGGCGTTCCCTGATGCTGGATCCGGATGAGACCTGTCGATGGGTCTGCTGAAAGAATGATCTCATATCAGAAGTGACCAAGACATCTTCAAACCGCCCTCTTCTTGCAGGCGCTGTTGGATTGGTATCCACAACTGTTCCTCTGGAAGTGGAAATTCCTCTGCCAGCGCACGCAAAAGCAGAATGCAGCATTTCTCGAAGCAAGGCCTGGAAGCGCTCCATTCTGACAGCCCTCTGTGATGGTGGTAACATTTCTGCCATTTTTTGTTTGTACCGGGGGGTCCAAGTACGTTGCCACCCAGTAATGGTCCTTGCCCTTTATGCTTTTTATACGGGGGTCCCTCTTAAAACACTGGAGCATGAAGGCCCCCATTTGCATTAAACTGGAAGCAGTGTGGTGGCCTGGCTCCTGCTCGTCATCATCCAGGATAATGTCGTTCTGGATCTCCTCCCCCCATCCACGAACAACAACAGCAGGGATCCCAGAAAGGTTTAAAGCATGCTCTTGTTGCTCCTCCTCATCCGCCCCAGCACCATCCTCCTCTGACTCCTCTTCAGACTCCTGTTGTTGACTTGTCTCAGATAGAGTAGCCCCCCCTGGGAATTCATCCAGCATTGCGACTTCCTCATCTTCCTGCTCCTGCTCCTCGACGGCTTGATCAATGACACGACGCAATGCACGCTCCATAAAGAAGGCATAAGGTACGATGTCACTGATGCCGCCATGGCTGCGACTGACCAGTTTGGTGATCTCATCAAATGGCCGCAAAAGTCTGCATGCGTCGCGCATGAGCAGCCATTGACGCGGTAAAAAAAAACAAGATCCCCAGAACCTGTTCTGGCGCAGAGTTCGTACAGGTAGTCGTTAACTGCACGTTTCTGCTGGAGCAGCCTATCAAGCATATACAAGGTTGAGTTCCATCGCGTCGGGCAGTCACAAATAAGACGTCTGACCGGCAGATTGTGTCGCCGCTGAATGTCAGCAAGGCGAGCCATGGCCGTGTAAGATCTTCTGAAATGGGCCAAGATTTTCCTTGCCTGCCACAAGACGTCCTGGACCCCAGGGTATTTGACAACGAATCGCTGCACGACCAAGTTCAAGACGTGTGCCATGCATGGCACGTGTGTAATTTTGCCCTGTTTCAATGCGCTCAGCAGATTGGCACCGTTGTCGCACACCACTTTACCAACTGTCAAATTGAGCGGTGTTAGCCACTGATCTGCCTGTGAACGCAAAGCTGAAAGGAGTGCAGGGCCAGTGTGGCTCTTGGCTTCCAGGCACAACAGACGCAGCACAGCATGGCAACATCTCACCTGGCATGTCGAATAGGTTCTGGGGATCTTGGGTGGCGCAGCGGAAGAGACGGTAGCAGCGGAAGAGGAGAAGTCAGCCGAGGAGGAGAGGGAGGATGGAGTAGGAGGAGGAGGAGAAGAAGAGGCAGGCCTGCATGCAATCCGTGGCGGTAAAACCAAATCTACACGGGTGCCACGGGTTACATGCTTGACGGCCGTCAGAAGGTTCACCCAGTGGGCAGTAAAAGTAATATACCTTCCCTGCCCGTGTTTGCTAGACCACGTGTCTGTGGTCAGATGTATCTTGGCACCGACACTGTGTGCCAGAGATACATTCACTTGCTGCTGAACATGGCCATATAGCTCTGGGATGCCCTTCTGGGAGAAATATTTCCTTCCTGGGACCTTTCGTTGTGGTGTTCCAATGGCCACAAATTTTCGAAAGGCCTCCGAGTCCACCAGTTTATATGGCAGTAGTTGGCGGGCTAGGAGTTCTGACAAGCCAGCGGTCAATCGTTGGGCAAGAGGGTTATCCGGCGTCATCATTCTTTTACGCTCGAACATTTGGCCCATGGAAGCCTGCGTTTTTCCAGATAAACTTGGGGACGGGATGATGGAAGGTGGAGTGGAGGACAACTGTGAAGAGAGAGGAGAAGTAGTAGAAGAGGCTGGACGGTGAGAGCCTGGAGTTTGGCTTTGTGGGTTCTGACGGCGTTGCTCAAACTGGGCTCGGTGATGGGAGTTCATGTGCCTTCTTAAGGTGGTCGTCCCTAGGTGAGTGTTGGGCTTACCGCGACTTATGCGTTGACTGCAAAGGCTGCAGATGGCAACACTATTGTCAGCAAGTTAAAAAAAAGCCCACACTGCGGAGCCATGTGCCGGCGTCCTGGGAGCGCCAGATGTGACCGTACATGGTTGATGGCTCGCTCTGAGTCCTGATACATTAGCAGTCTGGTTTGTCCCTCCTGTGCAATGTAAGTTCCGCCTGCCTCTCCTCCCTATCTGCTGGTCCATCTCTCCCTCTGAACTCCCCTCCTGGTCCTCTCTTGTGGGCACCCACGTGACGTCCATAGACACATCATCATCTACGTCACCTTCCCCACCACTAACATTAGAGATCTCAGAGTAGGCAGCAACAGCGGGGACCAACATCCTTGGGCTGATCTGGGTACCGTCGTCAGACTGCTGAGTGGCGGTTGTTGCTACCTCCTCTTCCTGATCCAATGTCAAGAATGCCTGCGCATCGGAGAAGTCTTGTGATGGATTGGAAAATAATTCCTGTGACTCAAGCGGAGGGTATATGGTGGCGGTGGTGTTGGTGGTAGTGTCTTTGGGGGTGCACACAGCAGAGAGTGAAGAGGGTGCAGATAGAGAGGATGAGGAGGGTGCAGAAGAGTAAGGCTGAGTGAGCCACTCAACCAAGTCTGGTGCGTCCTTTGAAGTAATCGAACGCACCTTCTGCAACTTCCCACTTTGGGTTAGGCCTGGTGCTCCTGCCCTACACCTACCACCCCTGTGGAAGGGCCTGCCTCTTCCTCTGCCTGTCATCTTTTCAAATGACCCTGTGACAAAAGGCTGTAGAGAAGGGCAGTATATGTGGAAGAAGGTATATAACACCGCGCTTCAAACTGTCGTTTTCGGGGGCCACTGGTCTATCACAGCAGTTATAATACTTTTTTCTAATTGCGTTTGTCACTCTTTGTAGTATCGCTGCAGAACCTCTCAGCAGTCACAATGCTGCACAGTAGAAATGCACTATACTATTCTTCCTATATGTGAAAGTATTTTATGCGTGTAGTACACCCCTATTTACTGCACACAAAATAGTACACCTATACCAGTCCTTAAAATAACTTTTGTGGAGCTTTATTGGTTAGCGATTTTAGTCGCTAGTCTGTGCCTGCGACACACAGCGGCAACTTCTACCTAAACCGAGAAAAGAGCTGCAGCAGAACCGCTCAGAAGCTGCACAGTAGAAATGCTGCACAGTTGAAATGCACTATATATTATATAGTATAGTATATAGTATATATTATATAGTATGTTTGAAAGTTTTTTATGCGTGTATTAGACCCCTATATACTGCATACCAAATAGTACACCTATACCAGTCCTTAAAATGAACTTTTGTGGAGCTTTATTGGTTAGCGATTTTAGTCGCTAGTCTGTGCCTGCGACACACATCAGCAACTTCTACCTAAACCGAGAAAAGAGCTGCAGCAGAACCGCTCAGAAGCTGCACAGTATAAATGCTGCACAGTTGAAATGCACTATATATTATATAGTATAGTATATAGTATATATTATATAGTATGTTTGAAAGTTTTTTATGCGTGTATTAGACCCCTATATACTGCACACCAAATAGTACACCTATACCAGTCCTTAAAATTAACTTTTGTGGAGCTTTATTGGTTAGCGATTTTAGTCGCTAGTCTGTGCCTGCGACACACAGCGGCAACTTCTACCTAAACCGAGAATAGAGCTGCAGCAGAACCGCTCAGAAACTGCACAGTAGAAATGCTGCACAGTTGAAATGCACTATATATTATATAGTATAGTATATAGTATATATTATATAGTATGTTTGAAAGTTTTTTATGCGTGTATTAGACCCCTATATACTGCACACCAAATAGTACACCTATACCAGTCCTTAAATTAACTTTTGTGG
The DNA here is from genome assembly GCA_029206835.1 of Rana muscosa. NCBI lineage: Eukaryota > Metazoa > Chordata > Amphibia > Anura > Ranidae > Rana > Rana muscosa. Next base: position 988,780,036 of record CM055116.1, on the reverse strand, counting down.
AGCTTTATTGGTTAGCGATTTTAGTCGCTAGTCTGTGCCTGCGACACACAGCAGCAACTTCTACCTAAACCGAGAAAAGAGCTGCAGCAGAACCGCTCAGAAGCTGCACAGTAGAAATGCTGCACAGTTGAAATGCACTATATATTATATAGTATAGTATATAGTATATATTATATAGTATGTTTGAAAGTTTTTTATGCGTGTATTAGACCCCTATATACTGCACACCAAATAGTACACCTATACCAGTCCTTAAAATTAACTTTTGTGGAGCTTTATTGGTTAGCGATTTTAGTCGCTAGTCTGTGCCTGCGACACACAGCGGCAACTTCTACCTAAACCGAGAAAAGAGCTGCAGCAGAACCGCTCAGAAGCTGCACAGTATAAATGCTGCACAGTTGAAATGCACTAAATATTATATAGTATACTATATAGTATATATTATATAGTATGTTTGAAAGTTTTTTATGCGTGTATTAGACCCCTATATACTGCACACCAAATAGTACACCTATACCAGTCCTTAAAATGAACTTTTGTGGAGCTTTATTGGTTAGCGATTTTAGTCGCTAGTCTGTGCCTGCGACACACAGCGGCAACTTCTACCTAAACCGAGAAAAGAGCTGCAGCAGAACCGCTCAGAAGCTGCACAGTAGAAATGCTGCACAGTTGAAATGCACTATATATTATATAGTATAGTATATAGTATATATTATATAGTATGTTTGAAAGTTTTTTATGCGTGTACTAGACCCCTATATACTGCACACCAAATAGTACACCTATACCAGTCCTTAAAATGAACTTTTGTGGAGCTTTATTGGTTAGCGATTTTAGTCGCTAGTCTGTGCCTGCAACACACAGCAGCAACTTCTACCTAAACCGAGAATAGAGCTGCAGCAGAACCGCTCAGAAGCTGCACAGTAGAAATGCTGCACAGTTGAAATGCACTATATATTATATAGTATAGTATATATTATATAGTATGTTTGAAAGTTTTTTATGCGTGTATTAGACCCCTATATACTGCACACCAAATAGTACACCTATACCAGTCCTTAAAATGAACTTTTGTGGAGCTTTATTGTTTAGCGATTTTAGTCGCTAGTCTGTGCCTGCGACACACAGCGGCAACTTCTACCTAAACCAAGAAAAGAGCTGCAGCAGAACCGCTCAGAAGCTGCACAGTAGAAATGCTGCACAGTTGAAATGCACTATATGTTATATAGTATAGTATATATTATATAGTATGTTTGAAAGTTTTTTATGCGTGTATTAGACCCCTATATACTGCACACCAAATAATACACCTATACCAGTCCTTAAATGAACTTTTGTGGAGCTTTATTGGTTAGCGATTTTAGTCGCTAGTCTGTGCCTGTGACACACAGCGGCAACTTCTACCTAAACCGAGAAAAGAGCTGCAGCAGACCCGCTCAGAAGCTGCACAGTAGAAATGCTGCACAGTTGAAATGCACTATATATTATATAGTATAGTAAATAGTATATATTATATAGTATGTTTGAAAGTTTTTTATGCGTGTATTAGACCCCTATATACTGCACACCAAATAGTACACCTATACCAGTCCTTAAAATGAACTTTTGTGGAGCTTTATTGGTTAGCGATTTTAGTCGCTGGTCTGTGCCTGCGACACACAGCGGCAACTTCTACCTAAACCGAGAAAAGTGCTGCAGAACCGCTCAGAAGCTGCACAGTAGAAGTGCACTATACTATTCTTCCTATATGTGAAAGTATTTTATGCGTGTAGTACAACCCTATTTACTGCACACAAAATAGTACACCTATACCAGTCCTTAAAATAACTTTTCTGGAGCTTTATTGGTTAGCGATTTTAGTCGCTAGTCTGTGCCTGCGACACACAGCGGCAACTTCTACCTAAACCGAGAAAAGAGCTGCAGAACCGCTCAGAAGCTGCACAGTAGAAATGCACTATACTATTCTTCCTAGAGTATTTTATGCGTGTAGTACACCCCTATTTACTGCACACAAAATAGTACACCTATACCAGTCCTTAAAAGGACTTTTGTGGACTGTACACCTATACCAGTCCTTAGAAGGACTTTTGTTTTAGTAGAGTCTGTCCCTGCTAGTACACACACAGCAGCCTTCCTACACTGACTAAAGACTGCTGCAGAACCGCTCAGAAGCTGCACAGTAGAAATGCACTATACTATTCTTCCTAGAGTATTTTATGCGTGTAGTACACCCCTATTTACTGCACACAAAATAGTACACCTATACCAGTCCTTAAAAGGACTTTTGTGGACTGTACACCTATACCAGTCCTTAGAAGGACTTTTGTTTTAGTAGAGTCTGTCCCTGCTAGTACACACACAGCAACCTTCCTACACTGACTAAAGACAGCTGCAGAACCGCTCAGCACTGCAGTCCCAATGCTGCACAATTGAAATGAACTAAAAGTGTATTACACCCCTATATACTGCACACAAAACAATTGTACACCTATACCAGTCCTTAAAAGGACTTTTGTGGACCTAATAGCTAGGATTACAGTCTGTCCCTGCTTCACACAGCAACCTGTCCCTACGCTGACAAATAGTGATGAGCCGAACACCCCCGGGTTCAGTTCGCACCAGAACCCGCGAACGGACCGAAAGTTTGCACGAACTTTAGAACCCTATTAAATACAATGGATGCGAACGTTTGAAATCTAAAGTGCTAATTATAACGACTATTATGCATGTTATTGTCCTAAAAAGGATTTGGGAACCAGGGTTCTGCACCAGGGGACATGTATCAATGCAAAAAGAAGTTTTAAAAACGGCCGTTTTTCAGGAGCAGTCATTTTAATGATGCATAAAGTGAAAAAAAAAAGTCAAATATTCCTTTAAATATCGTACCTAAGGGGTGTCTAAAGTATGCCTGTGAAGTGCCACGTCTTTCCCGTGTTTAGAACTGTCCCTGCACAAAATTACATTTCTAAAGGAAAAAAAGCCATTTAAAAATGCTTGCGGCTTTAATGTAATGTCTGGTCCCGGTAATATGCATGAAAATCTTTAAGAAAAATGGCATAGCTACCCCATCACACCCCCCCCCTACCCCAGCCCATTACCAGCCCCTTTGGGTCTTGTATGGATATTAAGGGGAACCCCGCACACAAAATAAAAAAGGCCCTATATACTCTGAACAGCCGTATACAGGCGGTGCATACAAGACAGGGACTGTAGGTTTGTTCTTATGTAGAATCTGTTTGTAATTTTGAACAGGTACATTGTTTAAGTGTAGCTCCAGCCAAAAAATCTATTTTTAAGCTTTTTGGAAAACATAGGGAAGGGTTATCACCCCTGTAACATTTGTTTTGCTGTCTGTGCAGTGTGCACCTGTCCAGAACAGTTCACCTCACTTTCCGTCCTAATGACAAATGTTTTTTGAAAATTTGGGTTTTTTATTGAAACAAGAATTGGTGATAAAGCATCAGTGGAGAGGAGACACTTTTTTTCCCATATTAACTCTTACAGGAGAGAATTTGCCTTCCTAGGGGTAGATTTGCTCTCACTTCCTGTTGTATCCTTCCATTTGCAAGGAGGAGTCGTTTGTAAGTTGGATGTTTGAAAGTAGGGGCCTGCCGTATATACTCAGCTGAAATTTGCCCCTTACATGTTGATGTTGCCACAACACTGTGAGCCCTCACAGTTACTCTTGGTGGGCGCATGAATGGGCCCTGCTGTGAATTATTAGATCAAGAATTGTAATTGCATGCCCCTGTTGAACAGGGGCTGAAAAATTGGGCCTTTGGTGGTGGTGGTGGTGGTGTTGACACAACACTGTAAGGTCTCACAGTTACTCTTGGTGGGCGCAGGAATGGGCCCTGCTGTGAATTATTAGATCAAGAATTGTAATTACATGCCCCTGTTAAACAGGGGCAGAAAAATTGGGCCTTAGGCACTGGTGCCACAACACTGCAACCCCTCACAGATACTGTACTTGGAGCACAGCAATGAGCCCTGTTGCAAAGTATTGCATCAAAAATTGTAATTACACGCCCCTGTTAAACAGGGGCTGAAAAATTGGGCCTTAGCCACTGGTGCTGGTGCCACGACACTGCAACCTCTCCCAGATACTCTAGTTGGAGTGCAGGAATAAGCCCTGCTGCAAAGCATTGCATAAAAAATTGTAATAACACGCCCCTGTTAAACAGGGGCTGAAAAATTGGGCCGTAGCCACTGGTGCTGGTGCCACGACACTGCAACCTCTCCCAGATACACTAGTTGGAGTGCAGGAATGAGCCCTGCTGCAAAGCATTGCATAAAAAATTGTAATTACATGCCCCTGTTAAACAGGGGCTGAAAAATTGGGCCTTAGCCACTGGTGGCGGCACCCAGAAACAAAAATGTTCTTCCAAGCTATCATCATCAATCGGATCATTGAGGAGGAGGAGGATAGTCAGTCAACATAACAGGACAGTCTCTCAGCATCAGCATCAGTCTTGAAGGGATGTGACATTTGAAAATAAATTAGTCTGTTATATCAACTTCAGGTGTTTGGTAGCTGGTGGTGATCCAAGACTGGTTCATCTTTATGAAGGTCAGTCGATCAACCGAGTCGGTGGACAGGCGCACCCTGTGATCCGTGACAAATCCTCCAGCAGCACTGAATGTGTGTTCTGAAAGAACGCTGGATGCAGGACAGGCCAGTAGCTCAATTGCATACTGTGCAAGCTCTGGCCAGTGATCCATCCTCAAGACCCAGTAAGCCAGAGGATTTTCGGTGGGGAAGGTGTCCAAGTCTGACCTTGCCCCTAGGTATTCCTGCACTATGTATATCAGACGCTGGCGATGGTTGCTGGAACCGATCATACCTTGGGGCTGCGGACTAAAGAATTGTCTGAACGCATCGGTCAGACGGCCACCTTCCCCACCGCTCCTTCTTTGACTGACCGAAGCCTCAGCACCTCGTTGTCCAGGACCAGGAGTTTGTAACCTCCCAGTCTCTGGGAACGCGTTGCACAGACCTTTCTGCAAGGCCTCCCGGAGTTGTCTCATCCTCTGCTCCCTCTGCGACGGTAAGATAAGGTCCGCAGCCTTATACTTGTACCGTGGATCAAGGAGAGTGGCCAGCCAGTAATGGTCCCTCTCCTTGATCCGAAGAATACGAGGATCCTTCCGCAGACTTTGCAGGATCAGGGAGGCCATGCAGCGTAGGTTAGCTGAGGCATTCGGTCCAGAGTCCTCTAGGTCACTAAGAACGATATGATCCGCAGCCACCTCCTCCCAGCCACGTACAAGTCCACTGGTTTCTTGGGACTGTAAATCATCCCTAAAAGACTGCTGCTGATGATGCTGAGTGCCAGGCTCCACCTCCATGCTGACACAATCCTCGTCCTCCTCCTCCTGTGCGATGGGTGGGACAGAAGGAACACTGTCTGGGTAAAGGGGGCCTTGAGAGGCAAGGAAGTCCTCCTCTTCCTGCCTCTGTTCTGCCTCAAGTGCCCTGTCCATTATTCCACGCAGCGTATGTTCCAACAGGTGGACAAGAGGTACAGTGTCACTGATGCATGCACTGTCACTGCTCACCATCCTCGTGGCCTCCTCAAATGGTGCCAGAACAGTGCATGCATCCCTGATCATGCCCCACTGGCGTGGTGAAAAAAAACCGAGCTCCCCTGACCCTGTCCTGGTGCCGTAGTCGCACAGGTACTCATTGATGGCCCTCTGCTGCGTGTGCAGCCGCTGCAGCATGGTCAGCGTTGAGTTCCACCTGGTGGGCATGTCACATATAAGGCGGTTCTTGGGCAGGTTCAAGTCCTTTTGCAGCTCAGCTAGGCGAGCACTGGCATTATAAGATCTGCGGAAATGCACACAGACTTTCCTGGCCTGCCTCAGGACATCCTGTAAGCCTGGGTACCTGCCCAAGAACCGCTGCACCACCAGGTTAAGGACGTGAGCCACACAGGGCACATGGGTCAGTTGTCCCTGTCGGAGGGCGGAGAGGAGGTTGGTGCCATTGTCGCAAACCACCATTCCTGGCTTAAGCTGGCGTGGCATCAACCACCTCTCGGCCTGCCCCTGCAGAGCAGACAGAACCTCTGCCCCAGTGTGGCTCCTGTCCCCCAAACACACCAGCGCAAGCACGGCATGGCATCTTTTTGCCTGCGTACTTGCGTAGCCCCTTGAACGCCTACGGAGCACCGCTGGTTCCGAGGACAAAGCACAGGAAGAGGCCATGGAGTAAGAAGAAGAGGTGGGGGTGGAGGAGAGAGGTGTGTCACAACCAGTAGTAGCATTTTGGAGGCGTGGCGGCGGAACAACCTCCAACACTACTGCACCTTGTCCTGCATCCTTCCCAGCTGCCAAAAGAGTGACCCAATGGGCCGTGAAAGAAAGGTAACGTCCCTGTCCATGCCTGCTGGACCATGAGTCAGCGGTAATATGCACCTTACCGCTGACCGCCCTGTCCAGCGAGGCCAAGACATTGCCTTCCACATGCCGGTAGAGAGCCGGAATCGCCTTCCGTGAGAAAAAGGGGCGTTTGGGAACCTGCCACTGAGGAACCGCACATTGCACAAATTCACGGAAGGGGGCAGAGTCTACCAACTGAAAAGGCAGCAGTTGAAGCGCTAGCAATTTAGCCAAGCTAGCATTCAACCGCTGGGCATGTGGATCGCTGGGAGTGAACTTCTTTCGACGGTCCAGCAGCTGGGGCAGGGAAATTTGCCTGCTAGAATCGGACATCGGTGTACTGCTAGCAGAGTGCCCGCAAGTACTTGGCTGTGACACACCTAATTCTACACCTTCATTCCTCTCAGTGCAGGTTTCAGAGAGGACTGAAGGCATAGTGGGGTTGGAGATCCCAGCTGATGTGGTGCAAGGAGAGGTCCGCTTTGTTCTTTGGTGTGGGTCTTTAAGGTAGGCTTGCCAGCGAGCTGCATGGCAGGTCAACATATGTCTGGTCAAGCATGTGGTGCCCAAGCGGGTGATGTTTTGGCCACGCGATATACGCTTGAGACATATGTTGCAAACAGCAGCTGTGCGATCTGATGCACTCGACTCAAAAAAGGCCCACACCAAAGAACTTTTTGAATAACGGGCAGAGGCAGCGACCTGCACAGGCGGAGCTCTGCGGTGTGATTCCGTCGGTGTGCTGCCCTTACGCTGGCACCCGAGGGCATCCTGCCTCGTTGGAGATGTGCCTCCTCCTCATCCTCCTCCTCCTCTCTAATGTTAGGCACCCACGTGGAGTCAGTGACCTCATCATCCCCTCCCTCCTCATCACTGGAGCCAATCTGGCAGTATGCTGCAGCTGCTGGAACATGACTGCCAGATTGGTGTCCTTCTTGAGCATCCCCTCTCTCTGCTCTCACGCTACTGCCTTCCTCTAGCTGGGTATCATCATCAGACCCTTCGAAACGCTGGGCATCCTCCTGGAGCATGTACCCAACACTGTGCTCAAACCGTTCGGGGGACTCCTCAGGAGGACATGGTTGGTCTAGGGAAGGAGTGACTGATGATGACATTGATACCAGGGAAGAGGACGCTTTGGCAGCTGCTTGGTCATCCACTCTACCAAGTCTTCGGCATGATGCGGCTCAACACGTCCACCTGCCGAAAAGAAGGACAAGCGTGTCCCATGGCCACGTGCTGATGGCGATGCACCGCGTCCACGACCAGCACTGTTGTCTCTAGACACAGAGCCTGCTTGCCCTCTTTTATTGGCTCCTGACTGTCTGCCTCTCCTTGTTTGCCTTACAGACATTCTAATGGCCTGCAGGGAGATATAAAAACCAGCAATAAGGCCTAGCTTCAGGAGTATATTTTGCAGGAATCACACTACGCCTGCTGTAAGTGCTGCAAATGCCTGTTGGTGTAACACACCAGGAAAACACAGCAATACAGGCTAACTTCAGGTGTAATATGATCAGGAGGCACACTCCGGCCGCTGTAAGTGCTGCAAATGCCTGTTGGTGTAACACCAGGAAAACACAGCAATACAGGCTAACTTCAGGTGTATAATGTGCAGGAGGCACACTCCGCCCGCTGTAAGTGCTGCAAATGCCTATTGGTGTAACACACCAGGAAAACACCGCAATACAGGCTAACTTCAGGTGTATAATGTGCAGGAGGCACACTCCGCCCGCTGTAAGTGCTGCAAATGCCTGTTGGTGTAACACCAGGAAAACACAGCAATACAGGCTAACTTCAGGTGTATAATGTGCAGGAGGCACACTCCGCCCGCTGTAAGTGCTGCAAATGCCTGTTGGTGTAACACCAGGAAAACACAGCAATACAGGCTAACTTCAGGTGTATAATGTGCAGGAGGCACACTCCGCCCGCTGTAAGTGCTGCAAATGCCTGTTGGTGTAACACCAGGAAAACACAGCAATACAGGCTAACTTCCGGTGTATAATGTGCAGGAGGCACAGTCCGCCCGCTGTAAGTGCTGCAAATGCCTGTTGGTGTAACACACCAGGAAAACACAGCAATACGGGCTAACTTCAGGTGTAATATGATCAGGAGGCACACTCCGCCCGCTGTAAGTGCTGCAAATGCCTGTTAGTGTAACACCAGGAAAACACAGCAATACAGGCTAACTTCAGGTGTATAATGTGCAGGAGGCACACTCCGCCCGCTGTAAGTGCTGCAAATGCCTGTTGGTGTAACACCAGGAAAACACAGCAATACAGGCTAACTTCAGGTGTATAATGTGCAGGAGGCACACTCCGCCCGCTGTAAGTGCTGCAAATGCCTGTTGGTGTAACACCAGGAAAACACAGCAATACAGGCTAACTTCAGGTGTATAACGTGCAGGAGGCACACTCCGCCCGCTGTAAGTGCTGCAAATGCCTGTTGGTGTAACACCAGGAAAACACAGCAATACAGGCTAACTTCAGGTGCATAATGTGCAGGAGGCACACTCCGCCCGCTGTAAGTGCTGCAAATGCCTGTTGGTGTAACACACCAGGAAAACACAGCAATACGGGCTAACTTCAGGTGTATAATGTGCAGGAGGCACACTCCGCCCGCTGTAAGTGCTGCAAATGCCTGTTGGTGTAACACACCAGGAAAACACAGCAATACGGGCTAACTTCAGGTGTACAATGTGCAGGAGGCACACTCCGCCCGCTGTAAGTGCTGCAAATGCCTGTTGGTGTAACACACCAGGAAAACACAGCAATACGGGCTAACTTCAGGTGTAATATGATCAGGAGGCACACTCCGCCCGCTGTAAGTGCTGCAAATGCCTGTTGGTGTAACACCAGGAAAACACAGCAATACAGGCTAACTTCAGGTGTATAATGTGCAGGAGGCACACTCTGCCCGCTGTAAGGGCTGCAAATGCCTGTTGGTGTAACACACCAGGAAAACACAGCAATACGGGCTAACTTCAGGTGTATAATGTGCAGGAGGCACACTCTGCCCGCTGTAAGTGCTGCAAATGCCTGTTGGTGTAACACACCAGGAAAACACAGCAATACGGGCTAACTTCAGGTGTAATATGATCAGGAGGCACACTCCGCCCGCTGTAAGTGCTGCAAATGCCTGTTGGTGTAACACCAGGAAAACACAGCAATACAGGCTAACTTCAGGTGTATAATGTGCAGGAGGCACACTTCGCCCGCTGTAAGTGCTGCAAATGCCTATTGGTGTAACACACCAGGAAAACACAGCAATACGGCTAACTTCAGGTGTATAATGTGCAGGAAGCACACTCCGCCCGCTGTAAGTGCTGCAAATGCCTGTTGGTGTAACACCAGGAAAACACAGCAATACAGGCTAACTTCAGGTGTATAATGTGCAGGAGGCACACTTCGCCCGCTGTAAGTGCTGCAAATGCCTATTGGTGTAACACACCAGGAAAACACAGCAATACGGCTAACTTCAGGTGTATAATGTGCAGGAAGCACACTCCGCCCGCTGTAAGTGCTGCAAATGCCTGTTGGTGTAACACCAGGAAAACACAGCAATACAGGCTAACTTCAGGTGTATAATGTGCAGGAGGCACACTCTGCCCGCTGTAAGTGCTGCAAATGCCTGTTGGTGTAACACACCAGGAAAACACAGCAATACGGGCTAACTTCAGGTGTAATATGATCAGGAGGCACACTCCGCCCGCTGTAAGTGCTGCAAATGCCTGTTGGTGTAACACCAGGAAAACACAGCAATACAGGCTAACTTCAGGTGTATAATGTGCAGGAGGCACACTTCGCCCGCTGTAAGTGCTGCAAATGCCTATTGGTGTAACACACCAGGAAAACACAGCAATACGGCTAACTTCAGGTGTATAATGTGCAGGAAGCACACTCCGCCCGCTGTAAGTGCTGCAAATGCCTGTTGGTGTAACACCAGGAAAACACAGCAATACAGGCTAACTTCAGGTGTATAATGTGCAGGAGGCACACTCCGCCCGCTGTAAGTGCTGCAAATGCCTGTTGGTGTAACACCAGGAAAACACAGCAATACAGGCTATCTTCAGGTGTTTAATGTGCAGGAGGCACACTCCGCCCGCTGTAAGTGCTGCAAATGCCTGTTGGTGAAACACACCAGGAAAACACAGCAATACGGGCTAACTTCAGGTGTAATATGATCAGGAGGCACACTCCGCCCACTGTAAGTGCTGCAAATGCCTGTTGGTGTAACACCAGGAAAACACAGCAATACAGGCTATCTTCAGGTGTATAATGTGCAGGAGGCACACTCCGCCCGCTGTAAGTGCTGCAAATGCCTATTGGTGTAACACACCAGGAAAACACAGCAATACGGGCTAATTTCAGGTGTATAATGTGCAGGAGGCACACTCCGCCCGCTGTAAGTGCTGCAAATGCCTGTTGGTGTAGCACACCATGAAAACACAGCAATACGGGCTAACTTCAGGTGTATAATGTGCAGGAGGCTTAGCAACAATGACACTGACACTGTCCCCTGCCTATCCTTCTCTCTCCCTGCACACAAGGTTTATCAAAGAATATGACACTGACACTCTCCCTGCCTATCCTTCTCTCTTCCTGCACACAAGGTTTAGCAAAGAATGTGACACTGACACTGTCCCCTGCCTATCCTTCTCTCTCCCTGCACACAAGGTTTATCAAAGAATATGACACTGACACTCTCCCTGCCTATCCTTCTCTCTCCCTGCACACAAGGTTTAGCAAAGAATGTGACACTGACACTGTCCCCTGCCTATCCTTCTCTCTCCCTGCACACAAGGTTTAGCAAAGAATATGACACTGACACTCTCCCTGCCTATCCTTCTCTCTCCCTACACACAAGTTTGAGGTACAAATAGCACTGACACTGTCCCTGCCTATGTAACTCTTTCCCTGCGCCGGAACACACTACACAATGCCGCCGCGCTGGCGGCCTTTTATAGTGTGGGGCGTGTGCTAAACCCCCTGAGCTATAATTATGGCTCTCCTAGCTGCCGGCGCTGTGATTGGCCAAGCATGCGGGGTCACAGTGCATGCTTGGCCAATCACAGCGCCGGGATTGCACTGCGATGGCGCAGTGTATTGTGGGCCGTTCGCGTCACTCGAATTTGGCACGAACAGCCCAAATCGTTCGATGTTCACCGAGCGGTCGAACAGCCGATGTTCGAGTCGAACTTATGTTCGACTCGAACACCGAGCTCATCCCTACTGACAAATAACAGAATGTAAAATGGCGGCCAGATCAGGTCTATTTATAAGGTAGGGGGTATGTCCATCTGCTGAAATGTCTCAATTGGCTGTCCTGTACCACATGATGGATGTGTCATAGGTCAAAGTTCCACAATGTAAAAGAATATGGCGGCCGCGAACCGGCCGCGAATAGCGCCATATGTCTGCCGGTTTCGCAAACCGCGCATGCGCAAAATTCGCCGTGAACTGACCGCGGGGCGAACCGCAAGGCCATCTCTACCCAGAAGCTCTTAGAAAGTATGAGCCAGATAATAATGGACATTCAGAATATGTCTTGGATTGCTTTAAAATGGGTCTGTAATATTAATCCACAATATTCCCCAGGATATAAGTAAAATAACTATTTACTGGTGGTTGATTCTGAACTCAACAGGTTAATTGAAAGATGTTAATGTCATCACCTCCAACCACCTGGCTGCCTGTGTAATGTAAATGAGTCCAGGCTAACTTCTAAAAATCTTTTCATTGTGGATTGTGATAATTAACTCTGTAATTGTATAATGGAATTAGGTAATTAGCTCATGTAAATTAGGTCTGGTCAAAGGTGTATTTATGATATTGTAAGGTGGCAGACAGCCAGTCTGGGAAACGTAAAGGTCATGCACATTAGGCATTTAAGCTGTAAAGGGATTAGTTAATGAACTCACCTGTTTTCTGCTAAGGGATGTCAGAATAATGTGTATTGGGGGCTCGTTATGTAACCATTGTGTGATGTTGTGGGTGGAGTTGTTCATTTGGACTACAGTATTCTTTTAGTGTATATAAGAGCCTGCTTTCTCAATAAAGATTGTCAGACCTGCTGGAAACCTCAACACAGAGCGTTGTCTCGTTTGTGGAGGGAGAATTATATGTATGGGGTCTTATTCGGCTGGTTGGAGTGTCTGGTAGCTGTCGTGTGTTAGGGAATGGAATATCTTAAATGACGTTAACCCCTGTCGTTCCACACACTATAGCACACTAACTCACTTGTATCAATGAACAGAGCCCTGTTCTATCTATTTCCACTCCAACATCACACTGCAAATGGGAAGGATCATTTTATAGTGTGGGATGGGTCTATGAGCAATTAGCCATGATTGGGCACAGTCATCATTACTTTCTTCAATCATGGCTCTGACAGTGCTCTATGCCCTGATTGGGCAAATCCTTCATTGCTTCAGCCAATCAGGGCTTAGAAATAGACCAAGAATGTCATGAATCTGAGCTTTAATGTCCTTCCAAAAGGGTTCTATCCATGGGTGTGCGCCGCCTATTGCATTAGGGTGTGCACCCCAAAGCTCAAACACACACTACCAATTACTCATGATGTTCATTCAGAAAGGGAAGGGGCTGATAAATACATATTTACCAGCCCCTTCCCTCACTCATCCTAAAACATCCCCGCAGCAACAGATGGCAGGAGAGGGGGAAAGCCGGTAGTGCTGCAGAGGGAAGGAGGGGGGAGCCAGGGCAATAGGGAGAATCTGTGTGCACGCACACCCTGTGCGCACGCCTATGGTTCTATCACAAGGCATTCCCACCACAGGTGCAACAACGTGCCTCTAGGGCCGCAGCCTTGCCAGCATAGGTCAGAGGTAGAGGGATAAATATGCGACAGGTCGGCAGGCACTCTGTACCAGAGTGATAGAATCTTATAGTTTGTCTCCTGCATTTTTGAATCCAATTAACTAGACTGGGTAAGCTGGTACAGCTGAGTCAGCTGATCCTCAAAGAACACAAGCCCTAAGTCTCGTTCCCATGCCCAGACAAACAAAGTTTTGGCGTCAGAAGTGGTGGAGCCTAGTAATTGATAAAATTCGGATATCATGTGAGGTGTAGGCATGGGGTGGGGTCACCGGATGATGTCATCTGGTGACCCCGCCCCTTATGACATCACCACCCGGGGCATGATGGGACGATGATGTCATAGCTGCGGGGTCACTGGATGACATCACCCAGTGACCCCGCCCCATGCCTATATAAGCATATAGGGTATCAAAGCTGTCAGTGAGCTGAATGCCCAAATACTTCAAAGAGGATTTGGCCCAAGTCTTTCTGCAGGTTGTTTGCTAGAGAAGAGGGCAGCTTTATAGGTAAGATCTCAGATTTCGTAAAATTTATTTTAACGTTTTAGACTGTCCCAAAACATTGAAGTTCTCACATCAGGTTAGGCATTGAGACAAGGGGGCTTGTGAGGTGAAAGAGCACATCATCTGCATAAGCTGACAACTTATGCTCAGTATTGCCCACTGTCGGGCCTTTAAAATCCGAGTTTACCCTTACAGTGCGTAAAAGAGGTTCAAGAACCAAACCAAAATGAAGAGGTGAAAGAGGGCACCCCTGCCTCGTTCCATTCCCAATGGAGAACCTGGAAGAGGCCATTTACCTTAACCTGGGCACTAGGAGCTGAATATAGGGGCGTGATCCATGCCAATATGTGCAATCCCAAACCCAGGGTCTTCAGGACTGCCTTAAGGTAAGTCTAATCCACACGAACACTTTTTCCACGTCCGTCGATAGGATCACCTAATTTTGTTTTTATTTAAAAAAATGATGAAAACTATAAAACAATATATTTTTACTAAAGGAGGTTTTTTTTGGGGCGACAGCGTAGCACGTTGCGATCTTGCCGCAATTGCAATGCGATTTATCGCCCAGCAAACGTGGCAAAATCGCACCACGATTGGGGTGCCATTTACAAGTAATGGCATCACAATTGCTTCCTGTGTTTTGCCTTGATTCTGGAATCACGGGTGGAATCACATCGATTCCAAATTCCCAAGTTTGAATGGAGCCTAACAGTTTTGTTAAAAACAAGGGGTTTAGTCGCACACACATTTGCAAACAAACGTGTAAGCTGCAGTGGCCACATCAAGACACCCCAGTTTACTGCAGTCCTAACACTATAATTTTGAGAGTCTCCCAAATTGAAACACATATATAGCAGTTAGGTAGATTAAGGGCGGGTGTGCCTGGAGGGAGCCCATCCCTCCTTAAAAGTATAGGGATGCATGGGACACCCAGAAGGGGCACATCGAAAGCTGAATGCATGTTTACTAAGTTTCTCATGGTATACATAGATGACATAAATGATACATTTTTAAAGATATAGTCCACCTTTACCGAAAAACTGCTTATGCAGATAAGGGACATCTGTAGATAAAATAAACAACTTTGATCAAAGTTCAAAAATGCCATTGCTAAAGGTGTAAGCTATTTCTATACCTCATGAAGCCTGACTGGAAAACTTCTAGGATGTTGCTAAGGATTTTGCTAAAAGAGGCCTAGCTGTTACCATTCACCATCATAGGAGTGAGCTATTAAACACTGAGTTCAGAGCTACTGCATCAGGGGAGGGCTTCCAATAAGCCCCACACCCACACACCCTCACAACCGTGGCCCAGTGGTTGTGGGGATCTGCAGGGAACTTATCAAAATCTGGAAGCCCCCTCCAAAATTAAGGGGGGCCCAATATCAGGCCACCCTCCCTCTATTATTATTATTATAATACAGGATTTATATAGCGCCAACAGTTTGCACAGAGCTTTACAACATTAGGGCAAACAGTACAGGTACAATACAATTCAATTCAGGAGGAAACAGGGGACCCTGCTCATTAGATCTTACAATTTAGAAGGGAGGGTCAAGAGATACAAAAGGTAATAACTGTGGGGGATGAGCTGATGAAGAAAATTAAAGTACAGTTGTTAGGTGGAAGCAGGATAGGCTTTTCTGAATAGAAAAGTTTTTAGGGATTGCCTAAAAGTGGATACAGTTGAAGATAGGAAGACAGATTGGGGTAGGAAATGCCAAAGGATAGAAGAGGCTCGGGAGAAGTCCTGGAGGTGATTATGGGAGGAGGTGATAAGGGAGCTAGAGAGCAAGCGGTCTTAGCAGGAACGAAGAGGATGCTTTGGTTGGTATTTTGAGACTAGGTTAGTGATATAGCTGGGGGTAGAGTCGGATGGCTTTGTAAGTTAGTGTTAGTATTTTGAATTTAATTGGTCGGGTGAGTGGCAGCTAATAGAGGGGTAACAGACGCTGAGCGGTTTGGAAGGTGGATTCGGTTTTTGTAAGGTGGATAAGTCTGGCAGCAGCATTCATAATGGACCAATTTAAAGGTAAGTCAATGAGGAGGGAGTTGCAGTAGTCAAGGCAAGAGAAAACCATGGAGTGAATTAGGAGCTTTGTGGTTTCATTGGTTAGGAAGGGACTCTAAGTGAATCAATAAGGGGTACAATGCATACAAAGAAAGATAATAGTAAATAAACACACACACAATTTAATTAACAAAAAAAAGTCCCACAATGTAAATCCACTGTCAATCACATCGTAATACTGGCCTGGTTATGTGGGATAACTGGGGGACTCCATGCTCTTTTTTTTTTGCTTTTGCATGTGGTTCCCCCTTAAAACCCATATTAGACTTAAAGAGTCCTATAGTATTTGGTGGGACCCCAGGCTTTTTTTTTAGTTATGAGGTCCACTTTAGGTTAGCTTCGTGTTCGACTTAAACTCATGTTCGACTCAAACATCGTCTTTTCCGCTGTTCGCCGAATTTAGAAGAATATGGGCCGTTCGCGCCAAATTCGAGTGGCGCGTCATGGCCCATAATTCACTGTGTCAATGCAGTGCATTGCTGGCTGATGATTGGCCAAGCATGCACTATGACCCGCATGCTTGGCCAATCACAGCGCCGTCAGTACAGAGAGCCGTAATTGGCCAATCATGGCTCAGGGGATTAGGTACACGCCCCACACTATATAAGGCTACCCGCGCGTCGGCGCCATGTAGTGTGTTCCGGCGCTGAAAGAGAGATAGAGACAGAGAGAGTGTCATTTCATTTCAGTTACTTAGAGCAGGCAGGCGATTGAGTTAGCTGAAGTCAGTGTATTTAGTATATATATGCACCCCAGGGGTTGTATATATATACATAGGTGTGCGTAGCCTATTGCATTAGGGTGTGCATCCCAAAGCTCAAACACATATGCGTGTGTGCATGTGTATATAAATTGACAGTGTAAGTATAGCAGTGGACGGTGTCAGTAGGGTAGAGGTTGGTGTTGGTAGAGAAGTGGACGGTATCATTATTTTTTCATTTTTATTATTTTTACAGAATTTTTATTTATTTTTTTATTTTTTTAGGAGCATCATTAGAGGACTTTAGTGAAATACCATGGGTCCAAACAGGGGGAATCTGCGGCACACGGGGTGATTAGGGTGTGCCCAGGCACACCTGGCACACCCTGTGCGAACGCCTATGTATATATATATATATATATATATACACTGTATTCAGTTTAGCTAGATCCATTCCTATTCTACTGTTGCTAAGATACTACAGGCAGGCAGTTGATTCAGTAAGCTGCTGTATATCACTCAGTATACTGTATTCAATTTAGCTACACTTCAGACTGTTCCAATCCTGTTCTACTGTTGCTAAGATACTACAGGCAGGCAGTTGATTCAGTAAGCTGCAGTATATCACTCAGTATACTGTATTCAGTTTAGCTACACTGCAGACTGTACCTGTTCTACTGTTGCTAAGATACTACAGGCAGGCAGTTGATTCAGTAAGCTGCAGTATATCACTCAGTATACTCTATTCAGTTTAGCTACACTACAGACTGTTCCTGTTCTACTGTTGCTAAGATACTACAGGCAGGCAGTTGATTCGGTAAGCTGCTGTATATCACTCAGTATACTGTATTCAGTTTAGCTACACTGCAGACTGTTCCAATCCTGTTCTACAGTTGCTAAGATACTATAGGCAGGCAGTTGATTCAGTAAGCTGCTGTATATCACTCAGTATACTGTATTCAGTTTAGCTATACTGCAGACTGTTCCTGTTCTACTGTTGCTAAGATACTACAGGCAGGCAGTTGATTCAGCTAGCTGCAGTATAATCAGTATACATATATATATATATATATATATATATACATCCCAGCTTTGTGCAGCTACATCTCACTGCAGGCCGTTCCTTGTGTACCTATTCCAATACATCAAAGACAGTATGTCTGGAAGGCCAACATGGAGAGGCAAACACTCACAGGCCAATAAAAGAGGTCAAGCAGGCTCTGTGTCTAGAGGCAACAGTGCTGGTCGTGGACACGGTGCATCCTCATCAGCACGTGGCCGTGGGGCACGCTTGTCCTTTTTTTCGGCAGCTGGCCGTATTGAGCCACAACATGCTGAAGAGTTGGTAAAGTGGATGACCAAGCCGTCCTCATCCTCCTCATCCTCTCTCACCCAGCCTCAGGGTACTTTGTCTGCCAAAGCAGCTGCCAAAGCGGCCTCTTCCATTGGCTGAATGGCATCAGTCACTCCTTTCCTAGCCCCACCATGTCCAGAGGAGTCCCCCAAACTGTTTGACCACAGTGTTGGGTACATGCTGCAGGAGGATGCGCAGCGTTTTGAGGGCTCTGATGAGGGCAGTTACGTGAGCCCAGAGAGAGGGGGTGCCTAAGAAGGACAGCAAACTGCCAGTCATGTTCCCCCAGCTGCATACTGCCAGGTTTTCTCCAGTGACGAGGAGGGAGGGGATGATGAGGTCCCTGACTATACATGGGTGCCTGATAGGAGAGAGGAGGTGGAGGAGGCACATCTCCAATGAGGTAGGATGCCCTCCAGGGGCAAGCTTAAGGGCAGCACACTGACTGCATCACACCGCAGAGCTCCGCATGTGCAGGGCGCTGCTGTCTTTGCGCGTTATTCATAAAGTTCTTTGGAGTGGGCCTTTTTTGAGACGTGTGCATCAGATCGCACCGTTGCTATTTGCAACATATGTCTGAAGCGTATCTCACGTGGCCAAAACATCAGCCACTTGGGCACCACATGCTTCACCAGACATATGTCGACCTGCCATGCAGTCTGTTGGCAAGCATAAATAAAAGACCCACACTAAAGAACAAAGCGGACCTCTCCTTGCTCCTCATCAGCTGGGATCTACAAACCCCACTATACCTTCAGTCCTCTCAAAAACCTGCACTGAGAGGAATGAAGGTGTAGAATTAGGTGTGTCACTGCCAAGAACTTGCGGGCAATCTGCTATCGGTACACCAACGTCCAATTGTACCAGGCAAATTTCCCTGCCCCAGCTGCTGCACCGCCTAAAGAAGTTTGCTCCCAGCCATCCACATGCCCAGCGGTTGAATGCTAGCTTAGCTAAATTCTTAGCACTTCAACTGCTGCCTTTTCAGTTGGTAGACTGTGCCCCCTTCCGTGAGTTTGTGGAATGTGCGGTTCCTCAGTGGCAGGTTCCCAAACGCCAC
The DNA here is from genome assembly GCA_029206835.1 of Rana muscosa. Taxonomy (NCBI): domain Eukaryota; kingdom Metazoa; phylum Chordata; class Amphibia; order Anura; family Ranidae; genus Rana; species Rana muscosa. The sequence continues at coordinate 988,761,126 of CM055116.1, read as the reverse complement.
TTTTTTTCACGGAAGGCGATTTTGGCTCTCTACCGGCATGTGGAAGGCAATGTCTTGGCCTCGCTGGACAGGGCATTCAGCAGTAAGGTGCATATTACCGCTGACTCATGGTCCAGCAGGCATGGACAGGGACGTTACCTATCTTTCACGGCGCATTGGGTGACTCTGCTGGCAGCTGGGAAGGATGCAGGACAGGGTGCAGTAGTGTTGGAGGTTGTTCCACCACCACGCCTCCAAAATGCTACTAGTGGTGATTCTGACACCCCTCTCTTCTCCACCCCCTCCTCTTCTTCTTCCTCCATGGTGTCTTACTGTGCTGATTTGTCCTCGGAACCAGCGGTGCTCCGTAGGCGTTCAAGGGGCTACGCAAGTATGCAGGCAAAAAGATGCCATGCGGTGCTTGAGCTGGTGTGCTTTGGGGACAGGAGCCACACTGGGGCAGAGATTCTGTCAGCTCTGCAGGGTCAAGCTCAGAGGTGGTTGACGCCATGCCAGCTTAAGCCAGGAATGGTGGTTTGCAACAATGGCACCAACCTCCTCTCCGCCCTCCGACAGGGACACCTGACCCATGTGCCCTGTTTGGCTCACATGCTTAACTTTGTGATGCAGCAGTTCTTGGGCAGGTACCCGGGCTTACAGGATGTCCTGAGGCAGGCCAGGAAACTCTGTGTGCATTTCCACCGGTCATATAATGCCAGTGCTCGGCTGGCTGACCTCCAAAAGGAATACAGCCTGCCCAAGAACCGCCTGCCCAGCCGCCACAGATTAGCCTGCCCAAGAACCGCCTAATCTGTGACATGCCCACCAGGTGGAACTCAACGTTGGCCATGCTGCAGCGGCTGCACATGCAGCAGAGGGCCATCAATGAGTATCTGTGCCAATATGGCACCAGGACAGGGTCAGGGGAGCTTGGGTTTTCTTTGCCACGTCAGTGGGTCAGGATCAGGGATGCATGCACTGTCCTGTCACCATTTGAGGAGGCCACGAGGATGGTGAGCAGTGACAGTGCATGCATCAGTGACACTGTCCCTCTTGCCCACCTGTTGGAGCACACGCTGCATGGAATAATGGACAGGGCACTTGAGGCAGAACAGAGGGAGGAAGAGGAGGACTTCCTTACCTCTCAAGGCCCCCTTTATCCAGACAGTGTTCCTGCTGGCCCGCCGATCACACAGGAAGAGGAGGAGGAGTATTGTGTAAGCATGGAGGTGGAGCCTAGCACTCAGCATCAGCAGCAGTCTTCAAGGGATCATTTACGGTCCCAAGAAACCCATGGACTTGTGCGTGGCTGGGAGGAGGTGGCTGCGGATCATGTCATCCTTAGTGACGCAGAGGACTCCGGACCGAACGCCTCAGCAAACCTACGCTGCATGGCCTCCCTGATCCTGTAAAGCCTGCGGAAGGATCCTCGTATTTGTGGTATCAAGGAGAGGGATCATTACTGGCTGGCAACCCTCCTTGATCCACGTTACAAGGGTGAGGTTCCGGAACTTATCCATCCATCGCAGAGGGAAAGGTTGCGGACCTTATCTTGCCATCGTAGAGGGAGCAGAGGATGAAACAAGGCCTTGCAGAAAGGTTTGTGCAACGCGTTTCCAGAGCCTGGGAGGTTACAAATTCCTGGTGCTGGACAACGTGTTGCTGAGGCTTCGGTCAGTCACAGAAGGAGCGGTGGAGAAGGTGGTCGTCTGACCGATGCGTTCAGACAATTTTTTAATCTGCAGCCACAAGGTATGATCGGTTCCAGCAACCATCGCCAGCGTCTAATTTACATGGTGCAGGAATACCTAGGGGCAAGATCAGACTTGGACACCTTTCCCACCAAAAATCCTCTGGGTTACTGGGTCTTGAGGATGGATCACTGGCCAGAGCTTGCACAGTATGCAATTGAGCTACTGGCCTGCCCTGCATCCAGCGTTCTTTTGGAACGCACATTCAGTGCTGCTGGAGGCTTTGTAACCGATCACAGGGTGCGCCTGTCCACCGAATCGGTTGATCGGCTGACCTTCATAAAAATTAATCAGTCTTGGATCACCAGCTACCAAGCACCTGATACTGATGTAACCGAATAATTTTTTTTTAATGTGAGATCCCTTTAGGACTGCCTATGCTGATGCTGAGTGACTATCCTGTTATGCTGAGTGACTATCCTCTTCCTCCTCAATGTTCATGCTGATAGCTTGTAAGAACATTTTTGGTTCTGGGCACCACCACCAGTGGCTAAGGTCCAATTTTTCAGCCCCAAACAGGGGTGTGTAATTTTTAAGCCCCTGTTTAACAGGGGCATGTAATTACAATTTTTGCGGCAATACTTTGCAGCAGGGCTCATTCCTGCGCTTCAACTAGAGTATATGTGAGGGGTTGCAGTGTTGTGGCACCAGCACTAGTGCCTAAGTCCCAATTCTTCAGCCCCTGTTTAACAGGGGCATGTAATTACAATTCTTGATCTAATATTTAACAGCAGGGCCATTCCTGCACCCACCAAGAATAACTGTGAGGCCTTACATTGTTGTGGCAACACCACTACACCGTCCATCACCAAAGACCCAATTTGTCTGCCCCTGTTCAGCAGAGGCATGTCATTACAATTCTTGATCAAATATTTCACAGCAAGGCTCGTTTCTGCGCCCACCAAGAGTAACTGTGAGGGCTTACAGTGTTGTGGCAACACCAACACCTAAGGCCCAAATGTCTGCAGAGTATGTAGGGCAAGCCCCTACTTTTAAACATCCAACTTACAAACAACTCCTACTTGCAAACGGAAGGAGACAACAGGAAGTGAGAGGAAATCTACCCCTAGGAAGGGAAAATCTCTCCTTTAAGAGTTCCTTTTTTCCCTAAAAACTCCAAATTTTCTAAATCCAATTGTCATTGGGACAGAAAGTGAGGTGAAAACTTCTGAACAGGTGCACAGACAGCAAAACAAAGGTTACAGGGGTGATAACCCTTCCCTATGTTTTCCAAAGAGCTTAAAAATAGATTTTTTGGCTGGAGCTACACTTTAAAAATGTACCAGTTCAAAATTACAAACAGATTCTACCTACAGTCCCTGTCTTGTTTGCACCGCCTGTATACTGCTGTTCAGAGTATATAGGGCCTGGGGGCCCCACGCCTTTCCTTTTTTAAATTTGGGGGCGGGTTCCCCTTAATATCCATAAAAGACCCAAAGGGGCTGGTAATGGGCTTGGGGCGGGGGGGGGGGGGTACCCATGCTGTTCTCAATGATTTTCATCCATATTGCCGGGACCAGACATTACATTAAAGCCGCAAGCAGTTTTAAATGACTTTTATTCCTTTAGAAATGTCATTTTGTGCAGGGATAGTTCTAAACATGGGAAACACGTGCCACTTTACAGGCATACTATAGACACCCCCCAGGCATGAAATTTAAAGGAATATTTCACTTTTATTTTTTCACTTTAAGCATCATTAAAATCACTGCTCCTGAAAAAACGGCCGATTTTAAAACAATTTTTTTGCATTGATACATGTAACCTGGGGCAGGACCCGGGTCCCCAAACTCTTTTTAGGACAATAACTTGCATATTAGCCTTTAAACTTCGCACTTTTGAGTCCCATAGACTTTAAACGGGGTTCGAAAGTTCGCGCGAACTATCGGTCCGTTCGCATGTTCTGGATGCGAACCGAACCTGGGGGTGTTCGGCTCATCCCTAGTCCACTTTAAAAAGGGCCTACCAACCAAAAGAAAGTTATCACATTTAGCAGTGATAGTAATACAACTGTTAAATGTTTCACTTCACACTGCAGCTGGAGGTTCACTCGGTTGAACACCCATGGGATAGCACAAAGTACTTACTACTAAATAAATAAATAAACAACACACCAAACTTTATTATGGCTAATAATGGCCACGACGTTTATTAAGGGGTTACCCAAAGATAAACAATCACCAATAACATAAAAATATAATCTTAAAATTTTATAACCAATAAATTATTTAATTTATTAATATCACGTAGTCCATCCAGAACTGAACTGGATGACAAACCCTACTAACAAACGTCATGACAGGACAAAACATTTTATTCATAAGGGAGGGAGGGTAGGAGCAGCACGGTTCTTGCTTCTGCAGCGTCCCCTCAGGCTGTGAGACGGTGCAGGAAAGCCGCCGGCTTTTAAAACCACTGCCCGGCTCAATCCCGCCCAAATCAGCCAATCGGGGGCCATTGCCATGCCGCTCTGAATCCTGCCTTCACCCGGAGCAACCTAACTAACAAGAAACAGGGGGGTGGATGGGGCAGGGAATTGCAGCAGCACTTTGTACCGTCCCATGGAGCCCCGCATGAACGCTAGGGGCTTGTTCATGGGACAGCACAAAGTACTTACTACTAAATAAATAAATAAACAACACACCAAACTTTATTTTGGCTAATAATGGCCACAACGTTCATTAAGGGGTTACCCAAAGATAAACAATCACCAATAACATAAAAATATAATCTTAAAATTTTATAACCAATAAATTATTTAATTTATTAATATCACGTAGTCCATCCAGAACTGAACTGGATGACAAACCCCACCAGCTGAAAGTCACTCAGCAACTGAGCGGCTGAAGCCCCCCAAACGCTGTGGCCTGCTCAGTAATATTTTGTAAGCCCAGGATGAAAATGTCTAAACCAACATCCGACAGGTGTACAAAATCAAATCTATAAAAACCAGGAAGAAAACCCTCCAGATCCAAGTGGCGGTAAGAAAAACCACCTTGTGAAATCACTAAATTACGTATGGTTCTATTTATCCGTTTTCTAATCTTATCTAAATAATGAAGATTACTTGACGCTGACCAAAGGAGTCTAGGTATCATTTCCAAGAATACTATTACCGTAAAAGGAAATAATAACTTGAAAGAAGATAAATCTCTCTTCATTTCACAAATCAAATCCCAAGTTTTAACCCTGCCCATGTCATTAGCCCCGGCATAAATGATAAGAACATCTGGCGAAGGCCATTGTCCTGACAAGAAAAATCAACTGTTCCTTTAAATTCCCCCATCTCAAACCTCTTACACCCCACCATAAAACCTGGAAATGTCCTTTATCCAAACCAAGATTGGTTTCGAAACTCTTGCTGGAAGTTCTCCTTTTGGCCCAAAAAATAAAGGAATGTCCTATTATCCAAACGACATGCTTGGAAACGCCTAAGAAAATCAAATAATGACACGGTCAGGACGGACATACAACTTAAATCTATTACTATCCCAACGCCCCAATTTTTTAAGACCTTCATTAGAAAAACCAAGAAGACTGGCCTCAGTAGCCACACCTATCCTGAAGGAATGCAAGGAAAAAGTGAAAACCAGAAAGATTACGTTTTTTAAGGCAGGAAGACAGGACAGATGAACTGGAATCTTGTCAAAGGAGACAAATTATTGTGAATAAGAAACTAACCTGGATAAACGGGGCGAATGGAAAGATATTGCGAGTCTCTGAAAACTGGACAAAGGCTCTGAACAGGAGCTCTGTGAAGGGTTATCCAACGACCCTTCCCTAATTGGTCCATCTTAGACCTATGGAGAAAAATCTTAATTGAGTCTTTGTTAACAGAGATATCCAAAAACTCTAAAAAAGATGCTGAAAACTTATTAGGTGCCGTAAGCTCCCCCACTCTAAAAGCACCACAGAATGCTATGGCAAAAAACGCTCTGAACAAAGAAGTCTCAAATGGAGAAAAACTAATTAATTCCAACGTGGACATCAGTTTAAGCAATAATTCAGAAGAAATGGGTTGTCTATTGTCAACCGCTGGTACAGACCTCCTGAAACCCTTCATTGCTTGCTTAACCGGAAAAAAGGAAGAGAGAGCAGGAAAACCAGACATTTTTAGAAAAAATTAAACACCAGCTAAAATCTTATGCATTGAAGCCGGACTAAGATTATCCTTAATTAAGGAGGAAACAAAGCATAAAGCTGTATATGCATCCACTGAACTGACCGAAAAATTAGCTTCTGCACAGAAGTTACACCACCTAGACCATGATTGAGAATATTTTTCCCAAGTCTTAGGGGCAACAGAATTCCTTATGTTCACCTCCATTAATTCCAGATCAGGCCCCAGAGAGAAACTGGGCATGACAATCCTTCTTGATCCGCCTCTGGAGCGAGTAACCGAAACCTCTGGAACTGCGAACGAGATAAAGAATCGCCAATCTCATTAGTAAAACCAGGGATATGTTTTGCCTTTAGCCAAATATTAAAAGTCATGCATTGCAGCATCAAAAAACAAAGTAATTTTATAACTAATTCGGATTTTGATGAAAGACAATTAACGGCAAAAAACACTCCTTTATTTTCCGTGTGAAGGATTATCCGTTTGTTCTCAAAATGTTTATGCCAAATGGTAATAGCCACCACCATCGGGAATAACTCTGGCAAGAGTGAATAATTGGGGAAAGTGTGGCGCTCAAAATGAAAATATAATCGTGAGATATATATACACATGAAAACCTCAGTGAAAAAGCAAATGTTATACAATGCAATGCATATCACAGTGGTAATAATTGATAACTAGCATATCCATATAGTGCAACAAATATGTTTGAAGGCCGGTATACAATAATCGGCATGTTATATCAAAAATTGCAACAGAAAATTTGATTGAAAGCAAAACAACAAATAAAGTCCAAATAAACCATCTGTGGAGTGGGTGAACACAATAATGATATTGGTGCGCGTTAAAGAAAAAGTCCGGTATAGTGATACATATATATCCAAATATTCCAAAATGAATCGGGTAAATGTATATGTTGTCTGCAGACTATCCACAGCCTTATAAGTCTAATGCCCCATACACACGATCGTTTTTCATGCCGTTAAAAATGCCATTTTTTAAAATGGCCATTAAAACCGATCGTGTGTATGCTCCAGCATTTTTAACGACGTGAAAAACGGGCATTAAAAATTTCGAACATGCTCTATTTTTTCACGTCGTTTTTCATGTCATTTTTTTTAACGACGCGAAAAACGATAGTGTGTATGCTTTAACGACGTGGAAAAAAATGCGCATGCTCAGAATCAAGTATGAGACGGGAGCGCTCGTTCTGGTAAAACTAGCGTTGGAAATGGAGATGGCACATTCGTCACGGTGGAATTAATAGCATCGTTTTAATGCTGCGCATTCCGTTCTTCTTTTGATAATGCTTAAATAATTACCTTTTGCTAATGACATTTGAGAGTTATGCCAAACTAGGTTCTTAAGTAATTCCTAATTGATCTAATGATTGTAAAATATTCTTTTGAAGCCACATCTCCCTCATAAATTCATAACTAAATGTAAAGATCACAATAATTATAATTTATTTTTTTTGTTTTTTTAGTTTTTTTTTTAGTAATTAAGTTAGCTTTATTATTTTTGATGGGCTTCTTTGATATATGTAGGCTTTTTTTTTTTTTTTGGTGATTTTGCTTAAATTATTGGTGTGTAAAGTTACCACACCAACCTTCAAAATTTGTCTCATTTTGCCTCAAGGAGGTTTGTGTCCCTTGTTAATAACAATAATATTATTTGAAATGGCCCTGCCTACTCCCTAGCAAAGTCTCTTTTGAAATACAAATCACATAGTCAAGTATTTGAAGCCAAAAAAAATAATCCTTTATTTAGGTACATTACAAATTAAAGGTGAAGGCAGCACTGGAGAGCCTGCTTGCATTTGTGCATCCTTTGGACCCCACAACAACCATCCAAGATGTCAAAACCAAACTATTTAATAAAAAAAAAAAGGAGCCCAATCTTGGCTTGAACTCCCAGAGGTCAGGAACAGCAGCAGATAAGTCATTTATGTCCCCAGTCTGTGGTACTACAGCAGGCATTATTTTTTTCTCTTCCTTGTAGCCTTCTCTCCAGCCTTCTCTGCAGCCTTCCCTGCAGCCTTCCCTGCAGCCTTTGTTGGTTGCTTCCTCAGAGGCTGGGGATCAGGAGGAGAGGAGGTGGCAGGAGGAGTAGTAGGAGGAGGAGGAGGTGGAGGAGTAGGGAGCAACCCCTTGTTAATCACCTTCAGCAAAAGGTTCTCACTATAGAGCTTTTGCCGCAAGTCCATTTGGCCTAACTTATGGGCCAGGACTGCGGTAAAGCCCTCCTCAGCAGAGGGTGCCTCTCTGAGGGCCACAGTAGCCTCTTTTAGAAAGGCTCTTGTTTCCTCCTCCACCTGCCTAGCTCTCCTTGGCCCTCGTTGTTTCATTATCAGGGGAGGCATCTGGGCTCTTGTGCTGGGCCCAGCCTCCTCTTGTGTGCCACTGGGCCCTGCCTCCTCCTGGTCCCCAACATCACCCTCTTCCTGGCTCAGCTCTGGCTGTAAAAAAAGAAAGGGACATTCTTTATTTTTTGCCAACATCAATCACACACATTGTTCATCTCCAGACATTTTTGAATTGAATGTCAAAAGGTATTAATTTTGCATAGATTCCGCCTCCTGATATTGTTGCCTTGTCCCCATCAAATTTGACCACTACTGTATCTTGCTCTTTAAATCCTCTTTTTTTTAACATTAAATACCTAACAATACTAACAACAATTTTAAATCATCACTTTTGTAACATATAAATGGAGATATCAATACTTTACCTGGCTCCATATATCCAAATCTGCCTCCTCAAGGACCTCATCTTGATCCTCAGGGGAAGCCAGAGCAGGGTTGCTACGAAGGCTGGAGGGCTGGCTGCAAGAAAGGCTGGAGGGCTGGCTGCAAGGAAGGCTGGAGGGCTGGCTACAAGGAAGGCTGGATTGACCTCTGGGGGGAAGGGTGGACAGAGATTCCCGCACTTCCAGCTGGTCATCCAGGAAAGATAACTTGCTGTAGTACCACAGACTGGGTTTATAAACCTTATCTGCTGCAGCACCTGACCTCTGGGACTTCAGGACCATATTGTCTGGGTCCTCTATGTCCCCCTGATGGTAGCAATTTTGTTTTTCACATCTTGTGGGTATCTGTGTTTGCACAAATGCAAGCAGGCTCTCCAGTGCTGCTGTCCTGGCCACTTTATTTTTATTTGCACCACTTTTTGTCTGCCAAAGGATAGGGAGGTATTTCCATTTATCAATGAACTCCCCCATAATGTCTGGGTTTTTGAAACTATTCATTCTCTCTGTAAAATCAAGCAACAAGAAAATACATATGTTTCAGGCAACATTCATCAAATCAGCATTTTTGACAGATTTTCAAGCCCAAAATCTCCTCCTCTGATGAAACCCAAATCCTTAAAAACGTATGTACCTTGGTCAACACGTTTGTTTCTAACTCCCTCTCCCGCCAAATGAACGTATTTTCGACACATGGATCTTCACTTGATATACACTGCGCATGCGTGAAACTCTGCACGCTTTCCCCGCCCCCGACGTTCGAGATTGTACTTTCCCCGCCCCTTCTCGCTCGTCGTAGTGCTTAACAACATGGCGGAGACACAGGTGGCTGAGATTACCTCTACAGAGGAGGAAATTCCAGAGGAGCCCAAATCCCGATCCAGGAGATATAAGGCATCCAACATGTCATTCGAGGAAAATGGTGGAGATGGTCGCCATTTTGAGGAGGGAGGATTATGATGCCAAGCATGGGCCGTATAAAAGACCTAATCTTGTCAAGACAAAAATTATGGGCAAAGTGGTCAAAACTCTTCACCAAAAATTCGGGGTGTGCAGAACGAAGGAACAGCTCAGAAAACGATGGTCTGATCTGAAGTTGCGGGAGCCCGACCAATACAAAAGAATCAAGAAAGTTATAGGAAAAAGTAGGTACTTTTTCTTAATTTTCCCTGCTAAAGATTATTACTTGTATTAAGTCGTGTATATTTAGACTTTGATATAGTACAGTGAAAGATAACAACTTTCAATGTTCGTCCGCACACTAAACGGACGTAGTAAACCTCTTTCTCCGTCCAGTTCCTAAAACGATGTTTTTGGATCATCCAGTGTGAACACACAATTTTTTTTTTGTTTTGGGAAGCAAATTTGGTAAACAATTTGCTTTATATTTAGAATCCAAATGACATTTTTATTAAGGAAAAGGGGTAGGCATTGTAATATTAAGGGAGAGAATGCTCAGCAGCTGCTTAAACATCTGAACGCAGTAGTACAAGTGTGGGACAAAACCTGTAAATTTTTAGGGTGTCACACACAGGTGATCCTGTGTATATACTTTGGGGTGTTACAACGTGTCAAACTTTGTTTCAAAAAGTATATGCTCTGGTTTTGGCAATGTATCCAATCATGTGTTTCAGTTGTCACTGAGGGTACATTTAAATATGGACCACACTTCCAAATAATATTTAGAAATCTCTTTTTCTTGTTTTTTTGTGGCCCAAAAATTATTAGTTACTAATGAAACTCTACCTTTTATTGCAATCTCCATAAAGCTACGTCAGATGAGCCTATAAATCCAACACCTTCAACAATACCCCCAGAACCACATGATGGAGAGGAACGTGAAGTTGTGGAAGTGGAAAGTGGCACCACAAGAGGTCAGTGTCAAACCAGACAGATGCAGGTTAATAGATGTAGGCCTACATATTCTATACTACATGATTTGTTTTTGTTTAGGTGCAGTTCTGGCCGGAGACCCCGAAAAGTTTACACATCACAGTGCCCAGATCCTGATCCAATACCTCATGGTCTGCTGTCGTGACCTTGAAAAAATAAAGGGAGACTTGATAGAGATCAGGCAAAATACCAAGCGGGTTGAGGAAAAGCTACAAAAAATAATGGCTGTGCTTGGGCGTGTATAATGTTTGAACACAAAAGAACGTTGAACTTGCTGTGTTTTGGCAGGTTTGTTTTTGTTTTAAGCTTGATAATGAATAGTACATGTTTACATTTTCACGTTTTTTTATTTGTTAATTTTTTTAGGCATGGCTGTTCATGCGTTTTAACCCCAAAAATATTTTAATAACATCTACACTTCAAAGGAAGTTTCCTCAATAATAATTAAAAAAGGTATTTTCTTAACCAGAATTTGTGGCTTCTTTATGTAAATGTTGTGCAAAGTGAACTGAACAATGTTTTGTGTTTACACTGACAATGAAGGCTAATTAAGAATGCAAAATACACATGGCAATACAAGTGCATTAGGTAAACCGACGAGAAACCTAAAAGAATATTAAATGAAAACACCTAAACAATATTTTCACAAAAAAAGGTTTTATTTAAAAAAATAATAAGGTTAAAATTCATCAGGCATATCAATGGCCCCCCTACCCACAAAATAATCGACATATTGTTGACGGACCTCACGTCCGGTTTGGGGGGCCAAGCCTGGACGGCCAGCTTCCAGGGCCACAAGATTTTCCGCTTCAAATAATGAGGCCTCAGGCCCAGTCAAAGTCAGATAATTGCTTGAATGCACCCTGAGATAATTATGGAGCACACAACAAGCCATTACAACATGGTTACATTTGTAAGGGGCAAGGTGGATGGAGGTGAGGAACAGGCGGAATCGGCTGGCCATGATGCCAAAGGCATTTTCCACCACCCTTCTTGCTCTGGCCAGCTGATAGTTGAACACCCTCCTCTCAGGGGTGAGGGTGCGTTGCGGGAATGGCCTCATCAAATGGGGACCCAGGCCAAATGCCTCATCCGCCACAAAGACAAATGGGAGTCCCTCCACATTCTGCTCCACTGGTGGCAAGGCCAGCTGATCCAAAAGGAGCCGTTCCCCAAACTCCATCTGTGCAAAGACTCCTCCATCAGACAGCCTGCCATTCTTGCCAACGTCCACATAGAGGAATTCGTAGGTGGCCGACACCACTGCCATCATGACGATGCTGTGGAACCCCTTATAGTTATAATAAAAGGATCCCGAATGGGGTGGTGGGACGACCCGAACATGTTTTCTGTCAATGGCCCCTCCACAGTTCGGAAAGTTCCATCATTGGGCAAACTCAGATGCCACATTCTGCCATTCATGTGGCGTAGAAGGGAACTGTGGAATTAAATAAAAAAAAATTAATACTTTGAGACAGAAACATTGAAAGCAGATTTAAGAAAACCATTCATGGCCAACATTGGGAGAAACCGAAAAATTAAAACATTATTAGCAACAACAAACCAAAAACAAACCCCAAAAAAAAATGGGAGGGGGTTGAAGATGAGTTGGGGAGATCACAAATGTAGGCTGTAGCACTCTGTATGAATTATTGAAAAATGTTACATTCCTAGGCAATCTTTAGGGGGCGTTTAAGGTAAAGCACTACGATGGAGCATAGATTAAAATACATGGAAATGACTAGGCTAGGTGGGTATGGCCCCAGGATAGCATGCTGGAGAGGTTAGGTAAGGCAAATTTAAATGTAGGCCTAATAAAAACATTCCCAAAAATAACCATGTGGAGAAATTGGACATTCCCTGCAGCTACGAATCCTGGGAATTAGGGACTGCTAATAAACACCCAAAAAAAATTAAACAAACAAATACATACAATGTGATGTTTGAAATAAGAACACTTACCTTAATATAGTCCTCCTGCAAAACTTGAAGGATGGCAGAACACGTCTCTGGTATAATGATACCCAGAGCCTGGGGGGATATGCCTGTGGAGAACTTTAGGTCCTGCAGGCTTCTCCCAGTCGCCAGGTATCGCAACGTGGCAATGAGCCTTTGCTCAGCACTGATGGCTTCATGCATAACGGTGTCCTGCCTGGTAATGTAGGGGGACACCAAAGCCAACAGATGCTGAAATACGGGGTCAGACATCCTGAGAAAATTCCTGTAGTCCTCAGGATTATTCTCCCTGATCTCCCACAACAAAGGCATATGACAGAACTGGTGCCGCTGGAGCAACCAATTATTGGTCCATGAACTCCTCCTCACCCTGTTCATGGCCTGGAGTCGGGATACAGCATGAACCCCGGCACCAACTACAGCACGAACTCTACGACGAGTACGTAGCCGCAACATGGCTAGATAACGGTCGGCAGCTCAGAACGAACTAGAAGAACGAACGGAAGAACAGCAAGGCCTATGAAGAACAAGCTGAAAAACAGGAACGAGCAAACAAGAACGCACTGAATAAACAGATACGAACTGACTACAAGCACTGCAAGACAGATACGAACCCACAGGCACAAACTGAACTCCACAAAACGATCTTCAAAGCACGAAGACTGAAAAGCGCGAATCGTCTCTCACCAAACTTTTACTAACATGCGGTAACACGAAATTAGCAAAAGCGTCCCAAAGGGTGGCGTCATTAGAACGGAACTTCCCCTTTATAGTGCCGTCGTACGTGGTGTACGCCACTGCGCTTTGCTTGAACGTTTTTTAAAATGATCGTGTGTACGCAAGACAGGCTTGAGAGGAAACATGAAAAAAAAGACGTGAAAAACGTTGGTAAAAAAAATGGCATGAAAAACTATCGTGTGTACGCGGCATAAGGCTTACCAGATGGGATGGACCCAACGGAGTGTACGCCTAGTGGGTCAGACAAGCTTGGTGGTGTAGCACACCAAAAGGGAGATGCAGCAGGCACAGCTTCCAATGGGAACCAGGAAATCACAAAAAGGAGTGAGAATCCACCATGGAGATCGTCAGCAGTACTTCACACAAAACCTCATCCCAAGATGTATATGATGTTATAAGGAAAAGAAAGGGGCCACATAGTGTAATTCAATATAAAAAGGTGAACATTTATTAAAATAATATAAAATGGTCACTCACATTTGAAGAGACAAGTAAAAGCATATATGATCATAAATGACGCAGTGGCATCAGCAGAGCCCTTCCCAACGCGTTTTGTCCTAATAAGGCATCATCCAGGTGATCCACTTCTGGCACTGTGACAGGAGCGTGACCTTGCCTGCTTCATATTCACTTCTACAGGACAAGAGGGAGAATCTTCACTTCTCAACCTCTTTCTCCTGTTACCTCTTGGAACTCTGTTTTGAGCAGCAGGGGGAGCAGCTTCTGGCTCAGACCGAGCATGCTCCAACTCCGCAGACAATGCCATTGGAGGGACAGCTTCTTCTTCTAAACACCTCCTCAGCCACTCCGCCCCCCCATGGCTCTCGGCTTTGGTGATGAGGCGACGCAGCAGCTCTTCCATACCGAGAGGTACACTGACTGCAGCAGCACGATTCTTGCTTCTGCGGCGTCCCCTCAGGCTGTGAGACGGAGCGGGAAAGCCGCCGGCTTTTAAAGACCACTGCCTGGCTCAGTCCCGCCCGAATCAGCCAATCGGGGGCCGTTGCCATGCCACTCTGAATCCTGCCATCACCCGGAGCAACCTAACTAACAAGAAACAGGGGGGTGAAAGAGACAGAGAATTGCAGCAGCACTTTGTACCGTCCCATGGAACCCCCGCATGAATGCTAGGGGCTTGTTCATTAGTTCAGCTTTTCGTATAGGATTCTCTATAGATGTACACTGCAGAGGTCTCCATCATATTTTTTCTCCTGTTGCTTGAATGTTCTTAACCTATAGTGTTATGCCGCACACGATCGGAATTTCCGACAACAAAACCGTGTTTTTTTCCCGATGGATGTTGGCTCAAACTTGTCTTGCATACACACGGTCGCACAAATGTTGCTCGGAAATTCAGAACGTCAAGACTGCGATGAGCCGAGAAAAATTAAGTACAATGTTTCCAAGCATGCGTCGAATTGATTCCGAGCATGCGTAGGATTTTTGTGCATCGGAATTGGATACACACAATCAGAATTTCCGACAAGAACTTTTGTTGTCGGAAAAATTGAGAACCTGCTCTCAAACATTTGTTGTCGGAAATTCTGACAGCAAATGTCTGATGGAGCCTACACACGGTCGGAATATTCAACCAAAAGCTCACATCGAACTTTTGCTGTCGGAAATTCCTATGTTGTATATTAGTGAATGTTATCTCTCATGATCAAATGTTCTTATGGCTATTTTTCCCTTAGTATTGAATGTTTGAGAATGTTACACTTGCCCGGCAAAACGCAACAAAGAAGCCATTACACACATACAGTATTACAAACATTAGGGGTATTATTTATTCAATTTGCATGAATGAAGAGACATTCACAAAGCAAATTTTGATCCCCAAATGTTGATTAAATATTCACTTCAAATGCATAAAATAATATTTTTTTTTTCATATGAATGTGGTTTGTATGTCAGCATGGACTGAATGGGTTCAGAAGTAATAGGTTACAGTGCCATTCACCTGTGAGAACATTGTTTCATTCATGAATAATTCACACTGGATTCTCTAAACTGCGTAACGGGTTACCAGTCTTCCTTACAGCAGTGAGCTGAAAGCATGGATCTTTCTGTATTGCCGAATAACAATCATCCTGATAAATTTCTACGTTTAGATGTAAAGACTTTACTAGCTAACTCTGCAGCTTTGCACGCACAACAATGGCATAACAAGCTTTACCTGCCGGTGAGTACCCCTCGATGAATGAAAAACCTGTTTATTGCTCATTATAAAGAACCTGCTTTACAGGCCTGTTTATTGTTTTGCTTTTATTTTTATATGATTAATATGTATGTTTGAATATCTCTTTTTGAACAAGGGTTACGGAATTTGATAGCCAAATATTAAATCGGGTAATCTAAAAATAGTTCTTTATCAGGCCTGAGTGCTGCACTCCTCAAATGTATGGATTTCTAATTATAACAAGCTAATAGGCAAAGCCCTGGCTGTCAGCATCTGCATTTAGTAAAACTCTTGCTGATGTACTGCTCACTTTTTCATATATATATATATATATATATATATATATATATATATATATAAAAATAATATATATATATATATATACACAGTATCTCACAAAAGTGAGTGCACCCTTCACATTTTTGTAAATATTTTATTCTATCTTTTCATGTGACAACACTGAAGAAATTACACTTTGCTACAATGTAAAGTAGTGAGTGTACAGCTTGTATAACAGTGTAAATTTGCTGTCCCCTCAAAATAACTCAACACACAGCCATTAATGTACAAACCACTGGCAACAAAAGTGAGTACACCCCTAAGTGTAAATGTCCAAATTGGGAAAGTCCATCTTGGGGGTGTATTTGGGTCATTATCATGTTGGACTACTGCCCTGCAGCCCAGTCTCTGAAGGGAGGGGATCATGCTCTGCTTTAGTATGTCACAGTACATGTTGGCATTCATGCTTCCCTCAATGAACTGTAGCTCCCCAGTGCCGGAAGCACTTATGCAGCCTCAGACCATGACAATCCCACCACCATGCTTGACTGTAGGCAAGACACACTTGTCTTTGTACTCCTCACCTGGTTGCCGCCACACACGCTTGACACCATCTGAACCAAATAAGCTTATCTTGGTCTCATCAGACCACAGGACATGGTTTCAGTAATCCATATCCTTAGTCTGCTTGTCTTCAGCAAACAGTTTTCAGGCTTTCTTGTGTATCATCTTTAGAAGAGGCTTCCTTCTGGGACGACAGCCATGCAGACCAATTTGATGCAGTGTGCGGCATATGATCTGACCAGCTGACCCCCCACCCCTTCAACCTTTGCAGCAATGCTGGCAGCACTCATATGTCTATTTCTAAAAGACAACCTCAGTATATGACGATGAACATGTGCACACAATTTTTTTGGTCGACCATGGCGAAGCCTGTTCTGAGTGGAACCTGTCCTGTTAAACCACTGTCTGGTCTTGGCCACCATGCTGCAGCTCTGTTTCAGGGTCTTGGCAATCTTCTTATAGCCTAGGCGATGTTTATGTAGAGCAACAATTCTTTTTTAAGATCCCCAGAGAGATCTTTGTCATGAGGTGCCATGTTGAACTTCCAGTGACCAGTATAAGAGAGTGAGAGCGATGACACCAAATTTAACACACCTGCTCCCCATTCACCTGAGACATTGTAACACTAATGAGTCACATGACACCGGGGAGGGAAAATGGCCAATTGGGCCCAGTATGGACATTTTCACTTAGGGGTGTACTCACTTTTGTTGCCAGTGGTTTAGACATTAATGGCTGTGTGTTGAGTTATTTTGAGGGGACAGCCAATTGACATTGTTATACAAGCTGTACGCTCACTACTTTACATTGTAGCAAAGTGTCATTTCTTCAGTGTTATCACATGAAAAAATATAATAAAATATTAAAAAAATGTAACTGAGCCCTGTTAAACAACATACCTGGGGGATGCCATTAATCTGCCTGTGCAATGTCACATCTGTACAATGTTTATTACCTACTACATCAAAACCGTTGGGTCCCCCCCCCCCCGAAAAATCCATACCAGACCCTTATCCGAGGACAGGTCAGGAAAATGTGGGGGGGGGCAATAAGCATGTACCCCCCTGGAGCATAGCAGGCCACGTGCCCTTAACATAGGGGGGGCCAAGAAAAAGCATTATGTCTCCATGTTTATGAGGACAAGGGCCTTTTGCCCACAAACCTGGCCCTTGGGTTGTGAGGATCTGTGGGGGGGGCTTATTAAAATCTTAAAGCCCCTTTAACAATAAAGGGGCCTTCAGACACCGGCAGACCATGTGAATGAGTAAGGGATACTCATTACCCTACTTAGTCACAAAAAAGTGTAAAGTGCAAAAGACACACAGTTTTGATGAGTCTTTTATTTTAAAAAAACTCCACGCTGCCGACCTATGGACACGACCAATCCCCGACAACTGCTTGCACCAGATGACATCTCCTGATCCCCACCATTAACCACTTCAACCCCGGGCTTTTTTTACCACCTCAATACTGGGCCTATTCTGGCACTTCTCTCCTACATGTACAAATCATCATTCTTTTGCTAGAAAATTACTCAGAACCCCCAAACATTATATATGTTTTTTTAGCAGACACCCTAGGGAATAAAATTACGGTCATTGCAACTTTTTTTCTTGCACGGTATTTGCGCAATCATTTTTCCAACGCCTTTTTTGTAGGAAAAGAAAATGGTTTCATGAATTAAAAAATAACAAAACAGTAAAGTTAGCCCAATTTTTGGGGAAAATATGAAAGATGATGTTACGCCGAGTAAATAGATACCTAACATGTCACGCTTTAAAATTGCGCACACTCATGGAATGGCGCCAAACTTCGGTACTTAAAAATCTCCATAGGCGACACTTTAATTTTTTTTACAGGTTACCAGGTTAGAGTTACAGTGGAGGTCTAGTGCTAGAATTGTTGCACGCGCTCTAACGCACGCGGCGATACCTCACATATGTGGTTTGAACGGCGTTTACATATGTGGGCGGGACTTATGTTAATTATTATTATTTTTTTCACTTAATTTTTTTTATTTTTACACTTTAAAAAAAAAAAAATTGATCACTTTTATTCCTATTACAAGGAATGTAAACATCCCTTGTAATAGGAATGTAGTGTGACAGGTCCTCTTTATGGAGAGATGCAGGGTCAATAAGACCCCACATCTCTCCTCCAGGCTGGAAAGCATGAGATCGTGAACATTTTTTTCACTGATCTCATGCTTACTAGCCGCAATGGCGGCTTTGTTTACATCTGAGGACCCGGGCGTGACGTCATCACATTGTGCCTGGGCCTCCGATGGTCATAGAGATGACTGGTGACCATCTGGTCACCAGTCATCTCTATGCTTCCTATCTGGCGCTGGACGATTCATTCTCCATGCCCCCAATGGCACGGGAGAGCCCGGAGAAGCACCGGATGGTGGCGGGAGGGGGGATGTCCCCTCCCACCGCCTATAAGAACAATCAAATGGTGGAACCACCACTTTGATCATTCTTATGGTGCACAGAATCGCCGGCAGAACAGAAGGATATCTGAATGATGCCTCTAGCTGCAGGCATCATTCAGATATTCCCCCACAAAGCCCAGGACGTCATATGACGTCCACCCAGGCTGGGAGATCTCATCTGTGGATGTCATTTGACTATGGGCGGGTAGGGAAGTGGTTAAAAGTAAACACATGGGCAGTGATTTCATTGTTCAAATTTGGTCCTGTGTCAAAGCTATTCTTGCTCCTTTATTTACATGTCTAAGGATTTCCAGACAGTGAAGGAATGAGGTTGGGTGAAGTGACTGATTGCTAAGAATGTGGCTGATGCCAGCATATACCTAGAATGTACAGTATTTAGCCTCATTGATAAAAAATTTAAAGGCTAAGTTCACCTTTTCCAGAAAATAACCTATGCAGTCAAGGGGCCCCAGTGGATATTAAAAAAATTGGCCAGAAACCCCCTTGTCCAGCTTTTTGCTAGAACATATAAACTGTTGGACACTCACTCTCAGCATTGCAGGAGTGACTGCCTAGACTATTTCCCTGGAAAAGGTGAACTTGGGCTTTAAAGCAAAACTAAAGTCTCTGAAATTGCTAGGAGTTTGAGTTTTTGGGCAAAGTTTCTTTTGCCAATTTTTTTTTTTTTCTCTTGGAATGCCAAGAATAGAGATGGGTGCAAAGTAACTCCTTTGCGCACAGGAATGTCATCAACAATTGCTGTCCAATGGCAAAAGCATAAATAACAGCAGGAAGGGATAATGCTACATTTGCACAGGAGTTTTGCTACGGTGCAAATGGAAGAGGCAGGAATCTACTGATTGCTGCTGTGGTGTTTGACAGGTGTGAGTGGCTAGCTGTGGCTATCTGTGCCCATACAATAAAAGATTGTATGGGCACATACAAACCTGCGATTTCCAGCAGTAAATATCCCTTACTAAAAATGTCACAGTTTTACATACTAACAGTATGGTGGATGTGCAAAAGAAGCAGTCCTGTGGGCCATTCCAGTTTACAATCCACTAAGAGGAGGAGGCTTGCAATGTCCCTCCTCAAGTTCCTAACAACAACCTAGACAGTTGTCCCCTGCTTGAGTTCACAAGCTCCTCAAAGTCACCCCTAGCTCCACCAGGCATGCTCAGGGAGGATTTTATGCATAAAATCCTTACTTCAGAACACAGGGGCTGCAAGCGTTCATTAGACATGTTTGTACGCTGGAAAATTTTGTTTAATTTCATTTGGTTGATCAATTCAAGGAAACATGTAATAAAAGAAATACGGAGCTGGCACTGCTGGCCTTCTTCTGAAAATACTAGCTATCTGACTGTCTCTGAGTCACGGAACCAGAACAACTATGCGAATAAGGAAAGTCAGAGTGAAGTCAGAGCTCCTAAACTGCATACTTGTTCCAGATCATTATCTTGGAAAGTCAGTATAAAAGCAAGGCACGTTACAGTATATTTGTAGTAAAGGTCAGCAATGGCAGCCTCCATTTAAGTTACTCTACTCAAAGGAAAATTGACTATGTTTGTCTTTTTAAGAAGAGCCAAAATCATGCAGAAGTATGACATCAAATGAAAGCAACCTAACTAAACAGATATATTTGCTTTACATTGCTCAATTACACTGGTGGCTTGTTATTTGTATTGCAGACCTCAGTTAACAGTTATCCCACTCCAGAAATTAAAAAAAATTACAACTGCAGTGCCCCTGAAAAGGTTGATGGTAAAGAGTATACAAGCAACTGCAAATATTGGCATTCAGTTAATTCAATATCTTTAAGGTAAACCTATATAAATGTTTCCAATAAAATTATTTAGAACTGCAGATTTATACCGTACTTACTACATTTTTTTATTTATATATATATATATATATATAAAAAAATACCTTATGCTCCTAGAAGCCCTTATGAATTCTCCTGAAGGTTGGTAAAAAACCCTGCAGGGCCTGTAGTGAAATCACTGCAGTATAGTCACCCCAAGAAGCTGCCCTGGGCTGTGGCACTACACACACCAAGGAAGAGAATTTTCAGCATTCTCCATTCCTAATGTACCCCCTTGCCAGAAATCAATGCTGGTTACATAATCCAGGATGCCCTGTGTCTGGAGAAAATTACACAGAGCACCCCGTTGTATCCCTTCTTTTGGCCCAAGCAGACTGAAGACCTTGGTGGACCCTGCTACATCACAGGGGCAAAGCTTAGGACTTTGTGCCATGCAGGAAAAGGCTAACAAAAAGAAAAAAGGGAAACTTCAATCATCTTAAAATTTTGAGCAGGGACTAATGTTAAGTTGTATCATTGCAATTTACATTTAATTAATAAATCTGTTCTATGCTTTGTTTTCTTATACAGTATATGAAATGTATTGTACGCAGAAATAGAGAATCTTTCATTTTTATTTTGGACACAGAATGATAACAGTAATGTCAATGAAGCAAAGCAATCATCAAAGTTGGAAAGCCATGTGGCAGTTGACAAAACCCTGTGTGAACATTTTACTTCAGAAATGATGAAATCCAAAATTAAAAGCAATCCCCTGTACATGGATGCAGCAAACCAGGAGAAAATTATTACAACAAAAAAAAAGCCATCATGGACCATTCAGGACTATGACCAACAGTCCCCAAACCCAAACTTATCTCCACACTTGAAGGTATGGTGTAAGTTAATACAATGTATGTTGTATTTTAGCATCTTTAAAATACATTATGGTAAATACAGTAACCATGTAAATAATAATATAGTCGATTATTCAAGTTAGATTTTATTTTATTTTTTTAACTATGGACACATTCACACTACATCCAAGATCATAGGGAGCCAACAAAGGCAAATTTACTCATATGGCCATCACCCATATCCTTCATATAGCACCTCCTATTATACTTGGGCATTGGTGAACAATGTGTTTGGTAAAAGTCCAGTAGCATTTGAAGCATTTTTGCTGTGAACTGCTCATAACCACATGTACCAGCAATCAAGATGTTTACATGTTTTGCAAATATTTCCACTGTAAGTGCGAATACTAGTAGAATGTTGCATTTAGGAGATTTTTTTAAAA
Source organism: Rana muscosa (assembly GCA_029206835.1). NCBI lineage: Eukaryota > Metazoa > Chordata > Amphibia > Anura > Ranidae > Rana > Rana muscosa. The sequence continues at coordinate 988,739,384 of CM055116.1, read as the reverse complement.
ATGCTCCAAAATGTCCTATTGTGAATAACTCCAAACAAGAAAAAAAAAACAATTACAGTAAAAGTTTTGATTGCGAGCATAATTCGTTCCAGAAACATGCTTGTATTCCAAAGCACTCGTATATCAAAGCGAATTTCCCTATAAGAAATAATGGAAACTCAGATGATTTGTTCCAAAACCATTTATTCATAATTCCTTCAGTTTATATTCAGTTTATAGTCCATATAAAAAGATTATAGCAAAGTGATAGGTTGTGTAACCATAAAATGTCCATTCACAAATAGAATCCTCCACAAGGGGATTAGAAGCAAAATCCTGCAGGAGCTACAGAGAGAAGAGAGGCACCTCTAAGTGTAGCAATATGGTTACATTTAACCACTTGCCGACCGGCTTGCACCGATATACGTCGTCAAAGTGCGCAAAATCACGTACCCATACATCGGCCCTTTAAGAGCCGCCAGAGGGAGTGCCTCCGGAGGCACGCGTGCGCACCCGCTGCATGGCGGGGGACCCGATGCGCTTGGCCGGTGGGCACGATTGCCGCTGGCCCCGCGCAATCGCGAGCTCGAGAGCCAGCATGGGGATTTGTGTGTGTAAACACGCAAATCCCTGTGTTGTCAGAGGAGAGGAGACAGATCATGTGTTTCTACAAAGTAGTCCTATCCCCACACAGTTAGAACACAGTGAGGGAACACACAGTTAACTCCTTGATTGCCCCCTAGTGTTAACCCCTTCCCTGCCAGTGACACTTATACAGTAATCAGTGCATTTTTATAGCACTAATAGCTCTATGAATGTGAATGGTCCCAAAAATGTGTCAAAAGTGTCCGATCTGTCCCCCGTAATGCCGCAGTCATGATAAAAATAGCAGATCGCCGTCATTACTAATTTTAAAAAAAATCATAATAAAAATGCTATAAATCTATCCCCTATTTTGTAGACGCGATAACTTTTGCGCAAACCAATCAATATACGCTTATTGCGATTTTTTTACCAAAAATATGTAGAAGAATACATATTGGCCTAAACTGAGGAAGAAATTAGTTTTTTTATATATTTTTTAAATATATAAATTAAAGTAAAAAATAGCTTATTTTTCAAAATTGTCGTTCTTTTTTGTTTATAGCGCAAAAAATAAAAACGCAGAGGTGATCAAATACCACCAAAAGAAAGCTCTATATGTGGGGAAAAAAGGACGTCAATTTTGTTTGGGTACAGCGTCGCACGACCACGCAATTGTCAGTTAAAGCGACGCAATGCTGAATCGCAAAAAAAGGCTTGGTCAGGAAGGGGGTAAATCCTTCCGGGGCTAAAGGGGTTAATGAAGGTACAACATTTAGCAACCCACATGGTTGATAACAAGTAGCATCATGTCACAACAGTATAAAAGAGAAGAGAGGCGCCTCTAAGTGTAGCAATATGGTTACATTTAATGAAGGTACAACATTTAGCAAGTCACATGGTTGATGATTAAAATAGGCACATCTAAGTATGCAGGCATCTGGGGTAAAGCCATCCACATAGATCGCTGGCTCTCACCACTGTCAGTCTGCAATCGTGACCGGGAAGACTACCCTGTAGTAGAGCGATCTGAAAGCGAGGCTTGAAGAGCTTGTGGAGCGCAGAGTGGAAGAGACAACAACAATGGTGGTGAGGAGGCCCCCTCCCCCATGCACCCCTACTGGGAACAAACTGTGCTGTGAGGTGGGAGGAAATAGTGTCTGCCTTAATCAGAACCATCTTTACATTAACAGATACAGTAACTGGGGTAAACTCAAGAGGGCACTGGTAAAATTGAGTGCCATTTGTAGTAAAATGGTTGGAAAAGATTGTCTTATCCTATAATAACAGGTATCGTATGCTAACCGGGTCTTTCAAAAAGGAGAACTGAGTGACATTGGGTCATCTGGAGGCGTTGTCCAGAAATAGGTGCTAACAGGGTTGAACTTAGGTTGGTGTTATAGTTGATACCACTCAAGCCATTGGGACCACAATTTATTTATGATTGCCAGTCTTCCTTCTGAAGCTGCAAACATACATTCGTATGTTCCATGTATGTGTACTAAGGAGATCACCACATTTATAGAGATCGTGTCATCAGTTTTCCAATGTCTGGTGATAGTAAAGCCCCATACACACGATCGGATAACCTATGGATTTTCGTCCGATGGATTTGTCCGTCGGAAATCCGATGAAACTGTTTAGCCTTGTACACACGATCGGATATCCTATGGATTCTAATCCGATGGTTTTGTCCATCAGAAATCCGATGAAGCTGACTTCCATCAGTCTTGCCTACACACCATCAGTCAAAAAAACGACCGTTCCAAACGCGGTGACGTAAAACACTCCGATGAGCCGAGAAAAATGAAGTTCAATGCTTCTGAGCATGCGTCGACTTGATTCTGAGCATGCGTGGGTTTTTTATCCGATGGACTTGCCCATAGACGATCTGAGTTTTCGATCGGTTTTTTATCTATCGGAAAAATTTAAAACATGTTCTATTTTTTAAAACCGATGGAAAAAAGACCGATGGGTCCCATACACGATCGGTTTGTCTGATGAAAACAATCCATCGGACGGTTTTCATCGGTAAAACCGATCGTGTGTACAGGGCTTAATTCATCAGTATTGGCCACACACCATCAGTCCAAAAACCGACCGTTCCAAACGCGGTGACGTAAAACACTCCGATGAGCCGAGAAAAATGAAGTTTAATGCTTCTGAGCATGCGTCGACTTGATTCTAAGCATGCGTGGGTTTTTTAACCGATGGACTTGCCCATAGACGATCGGAAATTCCCATCGGTTTTTTATCCATCGGAAAATTTTAAAACAAGTTCTATTTTTTACAACCGATGGAAAAAAGACCGATGGGTACCATACACGATCGGTTGGTCTGATGAAAACCATCCATCGGACGGTTTTCATCAATCAAACCGATCGTGTGTACGGGGCTTTAGCCTTGCAGCTAGTAAGATGTGGTTAGTTATACATCGAAGTTGGGGAGTAATCTGTTCAATTCCTATGCTTAGTAAGGCAAATTCTGGTGAGGAAGCAGTTGAGGTTTTAGTAACATTGCGTATAAGTGTAAACACATCGTTCCAAAGTTTCTAAATAATGGGACATCCCCACATGATGTGTAGAAGGTTACCTGTTTCCCCCACAATTTCTCCAGCAGGTAGAGGCATAAGAAGGGGTGAACAAATGTACTTGATTTAGGGTGATATACCATCTAAGGCAAATTTTGTAGGTTAGCTCCCATAGTTTGGCAGCACAAGTGGATTTATAGTTTGCTGCTAATGCTGTAGACCATGAATAGGGGGTGAAAGATTTGCCTATATCCCTTTCCCATTTTAACATTGGGGCAGCTTGGTGAAGTTAGTTTTAGCAGTTAGTTTTAGCATCTAAGAGGCTGTAGAATAACGTTAATCCTTTTGTGTTGTTGGTACTACTGGAAAAGTATTTCCAGATTTTATCATGAGCGTAGACCTGTAGACGCGGATTGCAAATTAAACAGTAAGATGCTTGGATGTATTTAAAGTAGTCTGAATTAGGGAGGGAGAATTCCTTCCTGAACTCAGTGAATGATTTGAGTAGGTTACCTGAATATAGATTTGATATGCGAGTAATACCCTGACATTGCCAATTCTGAGTTTTGAAATCTGGGATTAAACGAGACAGCACAGATATTGGAACTGGTCCTTGGCGCGGTGTTTCACCTTTGTAGGCTTTGGCTATACAGTGATTGAATGCTGTCACCGAAGCGTGAATAGTGGGAGAGAGTAGTTAGTTGTTGGGTTTTAAGTGCGGGTTACTCAGAAGCCATAACTGTAAATCGTGGCCTGGAATCTGGCTGGATTCCATGTCCCTCCAAGGGCAAATTTCATCATCTAAGAACCATAGTTTAAGTTGTGATAGGATGGAGGCATAATAGTAGTCTCTAAAATGTATGTATCCTGCTCCTCCTACTGATCTATGTTTGGTTAAATTGGACCTTGAGCTTCTGGCTTTGGATTGTTGCCAGACATACTTACTCAGTATGCGTTGTAGTGATGCAAAGAAGGAAGAGGGTATTGGGATGGGGAGAGATCTGAACGTATATATAATTTGTGGCAATTTGAGCATCTTAAATGCAGCGAATCTACCTGGCCACATAAATTTAGATTTGGCTAGGTTTTCTAGTTCCTTAGAGAGGTTATTTATAATTGGGACAGTTGGCTTGGCAAAGGGAGGATGTTTGTTCAGTTAGGTTAATACCCAAATATGTTATTGATGTGTTGGCCCATATGTATGGATACAGTTTACTTAGGGATCGGAGAGTATTCCCAAAGGGAGTATGGATGACTTAGTTGCGTTAATCTTATAGTAAGAGACTTGGCTGAAGGAGTCTAAAATGCACCTCACCCAAGCCAGGGAAGAAATAGGGTTAGATAATATGAGTAGTGATGAGCCGAACACCCCCGGGTTCGGTTCGCACCAGAACCCGCGAACGGACCGAAAGTTCGCACGAACGTTAGAACCCTATTAAATACAATGGATGCGAACGTTCGAAATCTAAAGTGCTAATTCTAACGACTATTATGCATGTTATTGTCCTAAAAAGGGTTTGGGAACCCGGGTTCTGCACCAGGGGACATGTATCAATGCAAAGAAAAGTTTTAAAAACGGACGTTTTTCGGGAGCAGTCATTTTAATGATGCATAAAGTAAAAAAAAAAAGTCAAATATTCCTTTAAATATCGTACCTGGGGGATGTCTAAAGTATGCCTGTGAAGTGCCACGTGCTTCCCGTGTTTAGAACTGTCCCTGCACAAAATTACATTTCTAAAGGAAAAAAAGCCATTTAAAACTGCTTGCGGCTTTAATGTAATGTCTGGTCCCGGTAATATGGATGAAAATCTTTAAGAAAAATGGCATAGCTACCCCATCACAGCCCCCCCCCTACTCCAGCCCATTACCAGCCCCTTTGGGTCTTGTATGGATATTAAGGGGAACCCCGCACACAAAATAAAAAAGGCCCTATATACTCTGAACAGCCGTATACAGGCGGTGCATACAAGACAGGGACTGTAGGTTTGTTCTTATGTAGAATCTGTTTGTAATTTTGAACAGGTACATTGTTTAAGTGTAGCTCCAGCCAAAAAATCTATTTTTAAGCTTTTTGGAAAACATAGGGAAGGGTTATCACCCCTGTAACATTTGTTTTGCTGTCTGTGCAGTGTGCACCTGTTCAGAACAGTTCACCTCACTTTCCGTCCTAATGACAAATGTTTTTGGAAAATTTGGGGTTTTTATTGAAACAAGAATTGGTGATAAAGCATCAGTGGAGAGGAGACACTTTTTTTCCCATATTAACTCTTACAGGAGGTAAATTTGCCTTCCTAGGGGTAGATTTCCTCTCACTTCCTGTTGTATCCTTCCGTTTGCAAGGAGGAGTCGTTTGCAAGTTGGATGTTTGAAAGTAGGGGCCTGCCGTATATACTCAGCTGAAATTTGCCCCTTACATGTTGGTGTTGCCACAACACTGTGAGCCCTCACAGTTACTCTTGGTGGGCGCATGAATGGGCCCTGCTGTGAATTATTAGATCAAGAATTGTAATTGCATGCCCCTGTTGAACAGGGGCTGAAAAATTGGGCCTTTGGTGGTGGTGGTGGTGGTGTTGACACAACACTGTAAGGCCTCACAGTTACTCTTGGTGGGCGCAGGAATGGGCCCTGCTGTGAATTATTAGATCAAGAATTGTAATTACATGCCCCTGTTAAACAGGGGCAGAAAAATTGGGCCTTAGGCACTGGTGCCACAACACTGCAACCCCTCACAGATACTGTACTTGGAGCACAGCAATGAGCCCTGTTGCAAAGTATTGCATCAAAAATTGTAATTACACGCCCCTGTTAAACAGGGGCTGAAAAATTGGGCCTTAGCCCCTGGTGCTGGTGCCACGACACTGCAACCTCTCCCAGATACTCTAGTTGGAGTGCAGGAATGAGCCCTGCTGCAAAGCATTGCATAAAAAATTGTAATAACACGCCCCTGTTAAACAGGGGCTGAAAAATTGGGCCTTAGCCACTGGTGCTGGTGCCACGACACTGCAACCTCTCCCAGATACTCTAGTTGGAGTGCAGGAATGAGCCCTGCTGCAAAGCATTGCATAAAAAAATTTAATAACACGCCCCTGTTAAACAGGGGCTGAAAAATTGGGCCTTAGCCACTGGTGCTGGTGCCACGACACTGCAACCTCTCCCAGATACTCTAGTTGGAGTGCAGGAATGAGCCCTGCTGCAAAGCATTGCATAAAAAATTGTAATAACACGCCCCTGTTAAACAGGGGCTGAAAAATTGGGCCTTAGCCACTGGTGCTGGTGCCACGACACTGCAACCTCTCCCAGATACTCTAGTTGGAGTGGAGGAATGAGCCCTGCTGCAAAGCATTGCATAAAAAATTGTAATTACATGCCCCTGTTAAAAAGGGGCTGAAAAATTGGGCCTTAGCCACTGGTGGCGGCACCCAGAAACAAAAATGTTCTTCCAAGCTATCATCATCAATTGGATCATTGAGGAGGAGGAGGATAGTCAGTCAACATAACAGGACAGTCTCTCAGCATCAGCATCAGTCTTGAAGGGATGTGACATTTAAAAATAAATTAGTCTGTTATATCAGCTTCAGGTGTTTGGTAGCTGGTGGTGATTCAAGACTGGTTCATCTTTATGAAGGTCAGTCGATCAACCGAGTCGGTGGACAGGCGCACCCTGTGATCCGTGACAAATCCTCCAGCAGCATTGAATGTGCGTTCTGAAAGAACGCTGGATGCAGGACAGGCCAGTAGCTCAATTGCATACTGTGCAAGCTCTGGCCAGTGATCCATCCTCAAGACCCAGTAAGCCAGAGGATTTTCGGTGGGGAAGGTGTCCAAGTCTGACCTTGCCCTAGGTATTCCTGCACCATGTATATCAGACGCTGGCGATGGTTGCTGGAACCGATCATACCTTGGGGCTGCGGACTAAAGAATTGTCTGAACACATCGGTCAGACGGCCACCTTCTCCACCGCTCCTTCTTTGACTGACCGAAGCCTCAGCAACTCGTTGTCCAGGACCAGGAGTTTGTAACCTCCCAGTCTCTGGGAACGCATTGCACAGACCTTTCTGCAAAGCCTCCCGGAGTTGTCTCATCCTCTGCTCCCTCTGCAACGGTAAGATAAGGTCCGCAACCTTACCCTTGTACCGTGGATCAAGGAGAGTGGCCAGCCAGTAATGGTCCCTCTCCTTGATCCGAAGACTACGAGGATCCTTCCGCAGACTTTGCAGGATCAGGGAGGCCATGCAGCGTAGGTTAGATGAGGCATTCGGTCCGGAGTCCTCTGGGTCACTAAGGACGACATGATCCGCAGCCACCTCCTCCCAGCCACGTACAAGTCCACTGGTTTCTTGGGACTGTAAATCATCCTTAAAAGACTGCTGCTGATGATGCTGAGTGCCAGGCTCCACCTCCATGCTGACACAATCCTCCTCCTCCACCTCCTCCTCCTCCTGTGCGATGGGTGGGACAGAAGGAACACTGTCTGGGTAAAGGGGGCCTTGAGAGGCAAGGAAGTCCTCCTCTTCCTGCCTCTGTTCTGCCTCAAGTGCCCTGTCCATTATTCCATGCAGCGTATGTTCCAACAGGTGGACAAGAGGTACAGTGTCATGCATGCACTGTCACTGCTCACCATCCTCGTGGCCTCCTCAAATGGTGCCAGACCAGTGCATGCATCCCTGATCATGCCCCACTGGCGTGGTGAAAAAAACCCGAGCTCCCCTGACCCTGTCCTGGTGCCGTAGTCGCACAGGTACTCATTGATGGCCCTCTGCTGCGTGTGCAGGCGCTGCAGCATGGCCAACGTTGAGTTCCACCTGGTGGGCATGTCACATATAAGGCAGGTTCAACTCCTTTTGCAGCTCAGCCAGGCGAGCACTGGCATTATAAGATCTGCGGAAATGCACACAGACTTTCCTAGCCTGCCTCAGGACATCCTGTAAGCCCAGGTACCTGCCCAAGAACCGCTGCACCACCAGGTTAAGGACGTGAGCCACACAGGGCACATGGGTCAGTTGTCCCTGTCGGAGGGCGGAGAGGAGGTTGGTGCCATTGTCGCAAACCACCATTCCTGGCTTAAGCTGGCATGGCGTCAACCACCTCTCGGCCTGCCCCTGCAGAGCAGACAGAACCTCTGCCCCAGTGTGGCTCCTGTCCCCCAAACACACCAGCGCAAGCACGGCATGGCATCTTTTTGCCTGCGTACTTGCGTAGCCCCTTGAACGCCTACGGAGCACCGCTGGTTCCGAGGACAAAGCACAGAAGAGGCCATGGAGGAAGAAGAAGAGGAGGGGTGGAGGAGAGAGGTGTGTCACAACCAGTAGTAGCATTTTGGAGGCGTGGCGGCGGAACAACCTCCAACACTACTGCACCTTGTCCTGCATCCTTCCCAGCTGCCAAAAGAGTGACCCAATGGGCCGTGAAAGAAAGGTAACGTCCCTGTCCATGCCTGCTGGACCATGAGTCAGCGGTAATATGCACCTTACAGCTGACCGCCCTGTCCAGCGAGGCCAAGACATTGCCTTCCACATGCCGGTAGAGAGCCGGAATCGCCTTCCGTGAGAAAAAGTGGCGTTTGGGAATCTGCCACTGAGGAACCGCACATTGCACAAACTCATGGAAGGGGGCTGAGTCTACCAACTGAAAAGGCAGCAGTTAAAGCGCTAGCAATTTAGCCAAGCTAGCATTCAGCCGCTGGGCATGTGGATGGCTGGGAGTGAACTTCTTTCGACGGTCCAGCAGCAGGGGCAGGGAAATTTGCCTGCTAGAATCGGACGTCGGTGTACTGCTAGCAGAGTGCCCGCAAGTACTTGGCTGTGACACACCTAATTCTACACCTTCATTCCTCTCAGTGCAGGTTTTAGAGAGGACTGAAGGTATAGTGGGGTTGGAGATCCCAGCTGATGCGGTGCAAGGAGAGGTCCGCTTTGTTCTTTGGTGTGGGTCTTTAAGGTAGGCTTGCCAACGAGCTGCATGGCAGGTCAACATATGTCTGGTCAAGCATGTGGTGCCCAAGCGGGTGATGTTTTGGCCACGCGATATACGCTTGAGACATATGTTGCAAACAGCAGCTGTGCGATCTGATGCACTCGACTCAAAAAAGGCCCACACCAAAGAACTTTTTGAATAACGGGCAGAGGCAGCGCCCTGCACAGGTGGAGCTCTGCGGTGTGATTCCGTCAGTGTGCTGCTCTTACGCTGGCCCCCCGAGGGCATCCTGCCTCGTTGGAGATGTGCCTCCTCCTCATCCTCCTCCTCCTCCTCTCTCCTATTAGGCACCCATGTGGAGTCAGTGACCTCATCATCCCCTCCCTCCTCATCACTGGAGCCAATCTAGCAGTATGCTGCAGCTGCTGGAACATGACTGCCAGATTGGTGTCCTTCTTGAGCATCCCCTCTCTCTGCTCTCACGCTACTGCCTTCCTCTAGCTTGGTATCATCATCAGACCCTTCGAAACGCTGGGCATCCTCCTGGAGCATGTACCCAACACTGTGCTCAAACAGTTCGGGGGACTCCTCAGGAGGACATGGTTGGTCTAGGGAAGGAGTGACTGATGATGACATTGATACCAGGGAAGAGGACGCTTTGGCAGCTGCTTTGCCAGTACCCTGAGCCTGGGTGAGAGAGGATGAGGAGGGCTTGGTCATCCACTCTACCAAGTCTTCGGCATGATGCGGCTCAACACATCCAACTGCCGAAAAGAAGGACAAGCGTGCCCCATGGCCACGTGCTGATGGCGATGCACCGCGTCCACGACCAGCACTGTTGTCTCTAGACACAGAGCCTGCTTGCCCTCTTTTATTGGCTCCTGACTGTCTGCCTCTACTTGTTTGCCTTCCAGACATTCTAATGGCCTGCAGGGAAATGGGAAAACCAGCAATAAGGCCTAGCTTCAGGAGTATATTTTGCAGGAATCACACTACGCCTGCTGTAGGTGCTGCAAATGCCTGTTGGTGTAACACACCAGGAAAACGCAGCAATACAGGCTAACTTCAGGTGTAATATGATCAGGAGGCACACTCCGCCCGCTGTAAGTGCTGCAAATGCCTGTTGGTGTAACACACCAGGAAAAAGCAGCAATACAGGCTAACTTCAGGTGTAATATGATCAGGAGGCACACTCCGCCCGCTGTAAGTGCTGCAAATGCCTGTTGGTGTAACACACCAGGAAAACGCAGCAATACAGGCTAACTTCAGGTGTAATATGATCAGGAGGCACACTCCGCCCGCTGTAAGTGCTGCAAATGCCTGTTGGTGTAACACACCAGGAAAACGCAGCAATACAGGCTAACTTCAGGTGTAATATGATCAGGAGGCACACTCTGCCCGCTGTAAGTGCTGCAAATGCCTGTTGGTGTAACACACCAGGAAAAAGCAGCAATACAGGCTAACTTCAGGTGTAATATGATCAGGAGGCACACTCCGCCCGCTGTAAGTGCTGCAAATGCCTGTTGGTGTAACACACCAGGAAAAAGCAGCAATACAGGCTAACTTCAGGTGTAATATGATCAGGAGGCACACTCCGCCCGCTGTAAGTGCTGCAAATGCCTGTTGGTGTAACACACCAGGAAACCGCAGCAATACAGGCTAACTTCAGGTGTATAAGGTGCAGGAGGAACACTCCGCCCGCTGTAAGTGCTGAAAATGCCTGTTGGTGTAACACACCAGGAAAAAGCAGCAATACAGGCTAACTTCAGGTGTAATATGATCAGGAGGCACACTCCGCCCGCTGTAAGTGCTGCAAATGCCTGTTGGTGTAACACACCAGGAAAAAGCAGCAATACAGGCTAACTTCAGGTGTATAAGGTGCAGGAGGCACACTCCGCCTGCTGTAAGTGCTGCAAATGCCTGTTGGTGTAACACACCAGGAAAAAGCAGCAATACAGGCTAACTTCAGGTGTAATATGATCAGGAGGCACACTCCGCCCGCTGTAAGTGCTGCAAATGCCTGTTGGTGTAACACACCAGGAAAAAGCAGCAATACAGGCTAACTTCAGGTGTAATATGATCAGGAGGCACGCTCCGCCCGCTGTAAGTGCTGCAAATGCCTGTTGGTGTAACACACCAGGAAAACGCAGCAATACAGGCTAACTTCAGGTGTATAAGGTGCAGGAGGCACACTCCGCCCGCTGTAAGTGCTGCAAATGCCTGTTGGTGTAACACACCAGGAAAACACAGCAATACGGGCTAACTTCAGGTGTATAATGTGCAGGAGGCTTAGCAACAATTACACTGACACTGTCCCCTGCCTATCCTTCTCTCTCCCTGCACACAAGGTTTATCAAAGTATATGACACTGACACTCTCCCTGCCTATCCTTCTCTCTCCCTGCACACAAGGTTTAGCAAAGAATATGACACTGACACTGTCCCCTGCCTATCCTTCTCTCTCCCTGCACACAAGGTTTATCAAAGTATATGACACTGACACTTTCCCTGCCTATCCTTCTCTCTCCCTGCACACAAGGTTTAGCAAAGAATATGACACTGACACTGTTCCCTGCCTATCCTTCTCTCTCCCTGCACACAAGGTTTATCAAAGAATATGACACTGACACTCTCCCTGCCTATCCTTCTATCTCCCTGCACACAAGGTTTAGCAAAGAATGTGACACTGACACTGTCCCCTGCCTATCCTTCTCTCTCCCTGCACACAAGGTTTAGCAAAGAATATGACACTCTCCCTGCCTATCCTTCTCTCTCCCTACACACAAGTTTGAGGTACAAATAGCACTGACACTGTCCCTGCCTATGTAACTCTTTCCCTGCGCCGGAACACACTACACAAGGCCGCCGCGCTGGCGGCCTTTTATAGTGTGGGGCGTGTGCTAAACCCCCTGAGCTATAATTGGCCACAGGCAATATTATGGCTCTACTAGCTGCCGGCGCTGTGATTGGCCAAGCATGCGGGGTCACAGTGCATGCTTGGCCAATCACAGCGCCGGGATTGCACTGCGATGGCGCAGTGTATTGTGGGCCGTTCACGTCACTCGAATTTGGCGCGAACGGCCCAAATCGTTCGATGTTCGCCGAACGGTCGAACAGCCGATGTTCGAGTCGAACTTATGTTCGACTTGAACACCGAGCTCATCCCTAAACATGAGTATTACATCATCTGCAAATAGGATTATTTTGTGCTCTCTCGTTCCCATTTGTAGGCCCGTGATCTCTGGCATAGATCTTTTTCCGCTAATAGTTCCATCATCAGGTTGAATATTAATGGTGAGAGGGGACATCCTTGTCTTGTTCCATTGGTGATGTTAAAGGGCGTAGATAACATAGCTGAGTAGTACACTTGGGCTGATTGGCAGGAATAAAGAGTCAGTATGGCTGAAAGAATGTGTCCCTGAAAGCCAAATTTCTGCAATGTTTGGTCTAGGTAGCCCCAGTGGATTCTATCGAATGCCTTCTCTGCATCAAGGGATAGAAGCAGAGAAGGCACTCTGTGGGATTCAGCCTGATGAATTCTGCGAGTGGCATCAGATGTTTGGTATCCTTTTATAAAACCTGATTGATCAGGATGGATAAGAGTTGGAAGTATATCAAATAATCTGTTAGCTACCACTTTGGCGTACAATTTGGTATTGTGGTTAAGAAGGGAGATGGGGCAGAAATTTTGGGGGATTTGGGGTTCTTTTCCTGGCTTCGGTTGGGTAATAATTAATGCTGTCAACATTTCTTGTGGTAGTGAGGCAGAAGAAGCAGCAGCGTTGAACATCGGGCAATGTGTTCGACAAGTATGTCTTTAAATTGTTTGTAGTATTCTCCTACAAACCCATCGGGACCGTAACTTCGTTGTTGGGTAAGGCATCAATGGCTTTTCCTATTTCTGAGGTCGTGAATGGGGCATTAATGGTGGCCAGTTGTTTAGGTTAACTGGGGGAGTTGGACGGAGTCCAGGAATGCCTGAATAGAGGCATTGTCTGGTTGAGTGATAGATGTGTCATCTTTTAAGTTATACAGGGTGCTGTAAAATGCACTGAATGCATTGGCAATAGCTTGTGGATCGGTTAATTTTTGATTAGATACCGGGTGATAGAGGAAAGGTATGTGAGCTTTGGTTTGGTATCCTTTGATTTGGTGAGCTAAGAGTTTTCCTGCTTTATTACCGCAGGAATAAAGTTGCATTTTAAAGCGTTTTTGAGCTTTGTCAAAATTTTCTTGGAGGAGTGAGTGTATTTCTAATCTCAGCTTAATGATCTTGGATTTTTAAGTTCAGCAGTGGGATGTTTATTGAGCGAATCCGTGGACTGGATGTTGGCTAGAATCGTGTCAATGAGCTTCTTCCTCTGCCTCCTGTCCTGTGCCCCCATTTGTATAAAGAGACCTTTACACAAAGGCTTTGTGCGCTGCCCAAACTGTATGAGGGTTATGAACCGAGCTTATGTTTTGGGTAAAAAAATCTGCTACGTTAACTTGAAGAGAGTCCAAAAAGGGTTTGGATTGTAGGATCCGAGTGCGCATTCTCCATAAATAGGCTGGAGATGATTTGGGAGTGTCTTCAACGGTCATTCTTATTGGGGAGTGATCCGACCAGGACCTTCGTGGTCAGAATGGTTGAGGACGAAACATTTTGTAGGGTCCATTGGTCCAACAGGAACAAATCTATGTTCTTCTGCATGCTGGCATCTCCAAATGTTATACAGGCAAAGTGTAGAAATCAGTGGGTTGAGTGCCGGCTTACCTTTTGTGGGGTTGGAGGTGGAGTTGATGTGTGGGTCTGGAGTGACATTGAAATTACCGCACCATACTACTGTCCCTTGTTGAACCTCTAGTACCTTCTTATGAAGTTTGCGTACGAATCTTAGCCTAATAGACCCTACCACAATAAGGTATCTTCCGTCTGTATCTTTTATACACAGAGTTCTTAAATGCTATTAGCGTGCCTTCCTTCTTGTTTGAAGCCTTGGCTGTGAATATGTTGGTAAAGTTTTTAATCATACATGTGGGTGGGTTTGATGCACAAAAATGAGTTTCTTGGGAACATAGCATGTCACATTTGGATTGTGATGCTAATTTTCAGAGAGATGATCTTTTGGCAGGGTGGTTAAGACCGTTGGTATTGATGGATAGAATTGTGAGGGTCATGTTTCAAGACTAGCAGAGATATTAAAGAGTGGTTTGTGTCTTGATAGGTGTTCTTGGCTCTTGATCGCTATGGGTACCCCTAGGTGGTGGGGTGTATGTGTGAGGATGCCTAATCTGCGTTAATGGTCAAGGAGAAAACGTAGGGTAATAGGTTGTAGCAAAAAAAATTAACAAGAAAGAAGAAGAAAAGAGAAAAAGAAAAGACTTGCCCTAGGCCAGTACCTAGAGATTGCTTACTGGTGATGGCACAACCAATGCCAAGGAAGCGAAGTAAGGGGTAAAAAGTTTTTACGACCTAGCTAGAGTGAGATACACATCAGGCCGTTTGGCTGCAGACTTTCCCGTGTCTGCTATTTAGTTTAACGGGTTCTATTGGATCTCTGCGGTAGAGAGTGTGCTTGCTGGCTTCCTGTGGTGCTCTGATCCATAGGGACTACGTCAGATGCGTCTGGAACAATGCCCCATTCCTGTAGGAGTCATATTCCGGATTGTACCGAGGATACCATGTGTTTGGTGCCATTGTGGGTAACGGATATTTTGGCTGACGCTATCCATTGATATTGAATATAATTGTTGGTGATGGTGTTAAGTTGCCTGCAACGGCTCAGTGTGTGCTGAGATAGATCAAAAAATATATGCAATTGACCATATGGGTCAGGTAGGTTTCCCAGAGCTCTGCTTTTTTGCTTAAATTGCTCCTTTACGTTGAAAAAATGGATCCTAAAGATCACATCTCTGGGTACCGTGTCTGGTAGGAACGTAGGTTTTGGCAGCCTGTGAATGCGGTCAGTGACCAATTTGATGTTTTTTGTGTCAGGAAGTATGGTTTTGATCAGGCCTCATGCGTAAGCTAATAGTTCAGTGGGTTGCACCGTTTTGGGGATCCCGCAAATCTTAATATTGTTACGGTGGGACCTATCTTCTATATCCGCTATTTTGTCTTTAATCCATTCGGTGTCATGGGCCTGGTCCACCTGATTATCAATTATGTCATTCACAGTGTTGGTAAGATCCCCTAGGTTAGCTTCAATATGGGAGACTCTATCCTCCAGCACATCAATGCTCTGACCAAATCTCTGCATCAGAGAAAGTAGGGACTGACTGCAGGGAACTTCTTAAGGAAACTAGCATATCCTTAAGAGTGGTGTCCAGTACCGGCTGACCCTCAGTGGGGAATGCAGCTATGGAATCAGGATAGGGGTTCTGTGGTGTTAGTGAGCTGTATAATGAGGAATGGCTCACCTCAGTGTTTATATCTGCAGAATCCAGGCGCATCTTAGCTTTTGCAGGGCTGCAGGAGATCGGGGTGCCTGGGGGAGATGGAATGGGTTCCCCTTTACTGTCTCCTGAGGTGCCCAGGTTCCCTTGAATGTGAGCATCCTGCTCTGGAAGCCGGGCGGGATGTGTAAGCCACGGGTGGTGGCTGCATCATTCTGGCTGCTGCGCTATCTTGGCTTCTCCTCACGGCTGGTTGATATATGTACTGTGTCAGCTTACAGGGGAGCCTGGTCTCCTTGCGCCTAAGTGACATATCTCTGGTGTTTGGCGGATTGTATCCCTGTGATCAGGTGTGCTGTTCGTGACAACGGGAAGCGGGCAGAAGCTGTGGATGTCAGGCTGGTGTGAGGAGCTTCTTCAAGCGGCCATCTCACTCACGCGCAAGTCACGCCCCCTCTTCCAGTGGTTTTTAAATGCCCAGGTGCGAATGACAAATCACACAACGCACATTTCAGATGCCATTCATTTGAATGGCACCTAAAAATGCAGAGCGGCTCTGCCATGATTGTCATGCGATAAATCACGCTGCAGCCCCGGCAAACCGCATCGCCCCCCAAATAAAAAGTTCACCTTCTTTTGGGTGACATGCTTTACGCGACACGATTTTCCGCAATTGCAGAACGATTTATTACGCAACAATCACAGCAGAACCGCACCACCTTTTTATTTTTTTTGTAAATTATGTTTTTATTGGTTTTTACACAGTACAGAAAACAACACTCCACACAACGTGGAGACAGCCGGCCACAACATTCGCCGGTGCATACAGTCATAAAACAAAACACTAAAACACAAATTATCACATTAAACCTGTGATACTCCCAGCCCCCTACCCCCATCTCCCCCCCTCCCAAACCCCCCCCCCGCAAAACCAACAAAGTAAACCCCCCCTGCCTAGATAGGAACACAAATGTCACGGGCCACCTACCAGAGGCAGCCCGCCATGATTCAGAAGTACAGTCTGGTTGCTCTCTGCAGTCAAATTGGACATAGCACATGCAATCAGTTCCCCCTCGCCCCCAAACCCTCCCACCCAGACATAGGACTACAGGAAAGGAGACACTACCCCATCTTCACATGTTTAATACATAAGTGCACAATAACCCCTCAAGGTCCTGACATCCCGAACATTCTCACCGTCCCATATTAGAGTTCCTAAAAAAGAAAAAAAAAAAAGAAAGGGGGGTTCTTACATTATGCTTTGCTGTGTTCAATCAGATGCCGTATCTATAGTAGCCATCCAACCCCCCCAAACCTTGTCAAATTTAGCCAGTGCCCCCCTACTCAAATAAGTGGCCTTATAAAAGGGTATTGCTTTATTGACCAACGCTTTCCAAGTGTCGACAGTAGGAGCTGCTGAACTCCTCCATGATAGGATGATGCGCTTTTTAGCGTAGTACAACAAAAGCGTGAGCAAGGTTTGTATAGCCCTGGTAGTGGCCAGGGGTTCAACCAGATGTAGTAGACATACCTCAACAGACATGGGAATAGATATGGAGGTGACCAACCTAATACAATCAGCAATGGCCTGCCAGTAGTGTTTGATTGGAGGACACTCCCAAAAAATTTGCATAAAGGTA
Organism: Rana muscosa; assembly: GCA_029206835.1. Classification (NCBI taxonomy): domain Eukaryota; kingdom Metazoa; phylum Chordata; class Amphibia; order Anura; family Ranidae; genus Rana; species Rana muscosa. The sequence goes on along the minus strand of CM055116.1, from coordinate 988,722,363 downwards.
GCTGAGGGTGCAGAGCATCTCCAGCAAAGAGAGCTCTGCATCCCATACATCCTTGCCAGTCTTGCCGGAGTAAGATAGACTCTGTGAAGAAACTTATAAAGGATCAGTCTGTCCCTACTCGAGACCAAATATTGAAAAGCAGTCCCCCACATGTCATCCCAATCATCCCTGTCCAACCCCGGGGCCACAGCCTCCCAAGCCCCTCTGCAAGGTCTGAGTAGGAGAGTCGTCTCCGGGAATAGGTCTTTGTAAAAACTGGAGACTGGTTTAGGTATGGACTCACTGCGCGCCAATAGCTCAAGATCACTGGGCTCCAGGCTAAGGGTCCCCCACCAAACTGTGAGTGAAAGGCATGCCTTAGCTGCAAATACCTGAAAAAGTGGGAGTTAGGTAGATCGTACTTCTGTTTTAGGTCATCAAAGGACAATAGGGTACCGTTGGACACAATATGGGCCAAAAGCTTAATTCCATACCCCGTCCAAACTACTGGGTCCGGGTAACAGAAAAAATGTGATAAGTTGGGGTTCCTCCACAAGGGGGAACTAGGCGATAATCTAGGAGAGCTAGGTGACTGCAATCCCTTGACCACAGCCCAGGCCCTCATCACTGAACGCATGGAGTACGTCAAGGGATAGGGAGCTTTCAGGCCCCTGTAGACCAAATGGAACAATGCCTCATAAGAACCCACACAGGCAGCCTCCAGGGATACAGATGTATCATCTGGAGGAGCAGTTAACCAGCGGTGAGCCACTGTCAACTGTCCAGCCAGAAAATATTTGTGAAAGTTAGGAACTGCAAGTCCTCCCTCCCCCCACGGCTGCTGTAAGATCGCCAATTTGAGGCGAGGAACGCTTCTCTGCCACATAAAGGAGGAAATCATGGTATCAATGGATTTAAAAAGGGACTTGGGAATCCACACTGGAGAGTTTCTAAGGTTATATAGTAATAATGGCAGAATTTTCATCTTAATCAGATTGATCTTCCCTATGAGGGACAAGGAGAGATTTTTCCAAGCCTGAATTTTTTTAGATATTGTAATGAGTAGCGGGGAGATATTGAGATTTACAAAGTCTGTCACAGAATTAGTGATCTGAAGCCGCACCGCCTTTTTAGGTGCCATTCAAATTAATGGCATCTGAAATGTGCGTTGTGTGATTTGTCATTCGCACCAGGGCATTTTAAGATCCCTGGCAGAATCCTGGCAATTCTGAATGTGTTTTAACCACATCAATACTGGGCACTTTAGCCCCCTTCCTTCCCAGACCAATTTTCAGCTTTCAGCGCTCTCGCATTTTCAATGACAATTGCGCGGTCATGCTACACTGTACCCAAATGAAATTTTTATCATTTTGTTCACACAAATAGAGCTTTCTATTGGTGGTATTTATTCACGACTACGTTTTTTATTTTTTGCGATATACGCGAAAAAAGAGCGGAAATTTGGAAAAAATCTATATTTTCGTCTTTTTAAAAAAAAAAAAAACAATAAAATCGAATTTTGTTATAAATTTAAGCCAAAATGTATTCTACTACATGTTTTTGGTAAAAAAAAAATCTGTTAAGTGTATAATAATTGGTTCGTGTGATCACGGACATATGTGTGCAAATGATCATTGGGACATATGATTTTACTGTCACATATGTGGGGGACAGGTGTTTTTACTATGTGGGGACATGTGTGTGTGTGGGGACATGTATTTTGGGGAAATGTATTTTGGGGACATGTTTGTGTTTTACACTGTGTGGGGACACTAGGCTGGTGATCAGTGAGTAAAAAGCTGAAAAAAACAGCTCATACTCACTGATCACCAGCCAGCTGCAGCGATCCGCTCTCCTCTCCTCACCGACGACTTCTGTGTGAGGAGAGGAGAGCTGATTGCCTAGCAACCGGCTCTCTGTTTACATCACATGACGGCTGTGATTGGACACGGCCGTCATGTGATCAGGAGGGCCAATCACAGAGCCCTCCTGCCGAATCGAGATGAGCTGTGTCCGGGTGACACGCGTGCATCGGGATCGCGCCGCTGCGCGGGAACGCGTGCGTGCGATCCCCCTCCTTCTGAGGGACGTTCCTGAACGTCCACTCAGAAGGAGAGAGCGCCCACCCGGCCGTATATATACAGTGACCGGGTGGGAAGTAGTTAAAACACCCATGTGTGAATGCAGCCTCAACCTAATTAGTTAATAAGGTATAGCACCTGCCTGTCGCAGGCTGATAGAAGTTTATTGAATAACAAAAAGGGCTCGCTGATTCCTCCTGTATTGAACTGTATTGTAACTGTACTGTTTGCCCTAACGTTGTAAAGCGCTGTTGGCGCTATATAAATCCTGTATAATGATAATAATAGCCCTCAAATTTTCCACTCAGCTACTTGCATTTTGTGAGTGGAAAATAAGGGCTGGCAAGCGTGGGCTGCCTGGGGTTGAATGGGAGCTGTTCTCCCAGTGATTGCGGAGGGCAAGAGAGAGAAGAGCAGACGGCAGGATTATCAGAGAGCGGGACATCGCTGTAACAGCTTACATTTCAATTGAGCGGGAACACAGGGCAATTGAAATGTAACCTGTTACAGCGATGTCCCCGCTCTCGATAATCCGGCCGCCTGCTCTCCTCTCTTTTCCCTTGCATTGGTAGACTGCATTGATGGACACAGGCAGGCTGCATGATGGACACAGGCAGGAGGCATGATGGACACAGGCAGGAGGCATGATGGACACAGTTAGGCTGCATGATGGACACAGGCAGGCTGTATGATGGACACAGGCAAGCTGCATGATGGACACAGGCAGGATGCATGATGGACACAGTTAGGCTGCATGATTGACACAGGCAGGCTGCATAATGGACACAGACAGGCTGCATGATAGAGGACAGAGGCAGGCTCCATGATGGACACAGGTAGGCTGCATTGATGGACACAGGCAGGCTGCATGATGGACACAGGGTGGCTGCATGATGGACACAGGGTGGCTGCATGGTGGACACAGGCAGGCTGCATGGTGGACACAGGCAGGCTGCATGGTGGACACAGGCAGGCTGCATGGTGGATACAGGCAGGCTGCATGGTGGACACAGGCAGGCTGCATTGATGGAAACAGGTAGGCTGCATGATGGACACAGGCAGGCTGCATAATTGACACAGGTAGGCTGCATGATGGACACATGTTAGGCTGCATTGTTGGGCACAGGTAGGCGGTAGTATTGGGCATAGGTGGGCTGCATTGTTGGGCACAGATGAAGCGGCATTGATGGATATAGGTAGGCTGCATTTTTGGGCACAGGTGAGGCTGCACTGATAGGCACCGATAAAGTTGCTGTTAATATTCATTTTTATAACTTAATTCTGCAGAAAGCATTTAAGTGTAATTTCATGAGATAATTTATGAGGGTGTGTTTAGGGGCGGGGCATTGTAGGGGTTGGGTGGGGCAACTGGTGGCGAGTAACCCTTGAGGCCTGGCTAGTAGCTCAGGACTTGAAATTTTGAGCCCTGATAATAATAATGCAGTAGTCAACAGCAACACTAAACCAATACGCACCTGCCTAGGATGGACTGCTAGTGCATGAGGAGCACCATGTAATAGAACTTGCAAATAAAATATAGGGGGCTCATTCACACAGAGCTTAAAAAATTACACAGTTACAGCCTGTTTATTCAGCCCATAAAAGCAGCTCTATTTGTCCATGCACACAGGTGTATTAGAAGAGAAACATTTACAGGTAAAAGAAAAAAAACACCAAAGCCGTGTTTAGAAAAGGACCTGACCAGGTGGTATAGAAGCCTGGCAATATTACATAAGATTATACCATTGATTCCTGACTGATGCTGGAGGTGTGAGCCAGGCAGCACACACATACACTTCTGATTGTCCTGTTCCCACATCAGGAGTTTCTGGAAATCAGTTTTTCAGCTACTTCTACAAATTACTGGTAGAACCTGGCCAGTAGCTCAGTATCAGTTATATCTGGGTCAATCGCGAAGATAAAGAAGAGATTATTTTGTATCCTAATATTAGCTGGTCCCGCATTGTTGCGGCCCTCCTCCCCTTCCCCGCCCTTTTTTTTCTCTTTCTTATCATTTTCTTCCATCTTTCCTCCCCATATTTACATCTCTAATTAGTGGCTCCCCATTTTTATTTGGTATTTTCTATCAATGTGCAAGAGGCAGTACTTGATGCCATCAGGCCCTTGTATCACCTTGGTTATTGGTCCAGACTTCGCACTATTTAATCACTACCTGACTTAAATTTGCGGTTGAATGTGCCTAACCTAACTCTATTAGTCTAAGATTATTCGAAATAGAGGGAAAAGATTCAACATTATAGAGACATGAAGATTTGACGAAGCAGCTAAAAACATACGATTGCCGCGAGCGGACATTTACGGTCAAATGCTCCGCTCATAGGCTATAGAAGAATTCTAATGTTGTTTGACTAGTAGTAATAATCAATAAATATAATTATTACTAGTGATACAACATTAGAATTCTACTATAGCTTGTGGGTGGAGCATTCGACTGGAAGTATATGATTGTGGCGCTGTACAGTTTAGCTGCTTCGTTGAATCTTCTTAGAACATCCTTCAGACACCAAAAGCCTTAAAGGGGTTGTAAAGGTTCGTTTTTTATTTTATAAATAGGTTTCTTTAAGCTAGTGCATTGTTGGTTCACTTACCTTTTCCTTCAATTTCCCTTCTAAATATTTTTTTTCTTTGTTTTCTTTGTCTGAATTTCTCACTTCCTGTTCCTCCTCAGTAAGCTGTTCAGTAAGCTGTTCTAGCTGACTCCACACCACTCGGATGATGGTGTGAAGTTTAGTGAGGAGAAACAGGAAGTGAGAAATTCAGACAAAGAAAAAAAACATTTAGAAGGTAAATCTAAGGAAAAGGTAAGTGAACCAACAATGCACTAGCTTAAAGGAACCTATTTAGAAAATAAAAAACGAACCTTTACAACCCCTTTAAATTGCCAGATTCAACCTTAATTATTTCGGATTTTCAGACGGATGCATTTTTAAACAAAGCAAAATAAACCAAAATTAATTTTGGGAGTAACTAAATAAAAAAAAAATTCGGACGAAACCGAATTTCCGAAACAAAATATTTCAGTGTGCACATGTCTATTTTTTACCCACACATTTTCTGTAACAGATAACTATGTTGTTGAATTGATGCTGAGCCACAAAAACTATTAAACTATACTGTTTAAAATGAAAAAAAAAAACCTGCAGTTTGTTCAGATATGCACACAGATTTTATATATTTATATAAATGATGCCAGGTGTATACTGACTCCTATTTAACATGAGTTTGAATGTGATTGCTTAATTCTGAACACAGCTACATCCCCAGTTATAAGAGGGTGTGCACACTTATGCAACCACAATAATTTTAGTTTTTTAGTTTTACCCCCCCCCCCCCCTAAAAGATTTCACTTTGTTTTTCAATTGAGTTGTACAGCTTATAGGTCACATTAAAGTTACATTTAAAAAAAATATATATTTTGTCTCGTTTTTTTACATCACAGAAACCTGACATTTTTTTTTTTTTAACAGTAAAGGTTTTTATTTCGAAAAAAAACTGGTTTATACAAACAGTGACAGAACAAAGGCATAGGTGTATTACAGAATGACAGTAATTAGAGAGTGAAATTGGTTGTACAATCAGAGAAAATATTCGGGGAACATTCGGCAATGTATAATGATGGGATCGTTACGTCATACTATAAGCTGGGGGTAGGGATGAGCTTCGAGTTCGAGTCGGACTCATGTTCGATTCGAACATTGGAAACACAATATGATAATAACTGTATAAAACGTGAATAAACAATATAAATGATGGAGTAAAAATATTGCTCTATACGTCTCTGGGTAATGGATGGTACTTGAACTATATTCCTTAATATTGGCATGCAAAAAAGGATTCAGAGATAGTCCATAAATAACAAAAAGTCCCCAGAAAGAAACAGAAGATTCCAAGGCTCTTCAAAACTGCATAAGTGACTTCAAAACGTTGGAACACCATAGAAGGAGTGATGATATGATAGAAAAGGAATCCACCACCTTATCACTTTTAGGCTGCTTACCGGAAGTTCTGATCCCTGAAAGAGATCAGTCTGAATGGGTGGCTGTTATCCCCGCCAAGGGCTATAATTGGCTCTCCCTGTGCTCTCTGTTCCTCTAGGTTCCAATCTGTTAGTTCACCAGGCAGCTCCGTGGGTCACATTTAGGGTAAAAGAGAAAACCCCATAGCGTAATCCAGTATGTAAAAAGCATTTATTATAAAAAATTGCACTTACAGTGTATTGTAGTAAAAACAGCGGTGGTTTAATGTGCGGCCGGCCGGCTCTCACTACCCGTCACTTCCGGGATTCGTATCGTGGTGACGTCAGCACGCCGCTCCTCCCTACGTCGTTTCGACAAACCTGTCGTCATACTGGATTACGCTATGGGGTTTTCTCTTTTACCCTAAATGTGACCCACGGAGCTGCCTGGTGAACTAACAGATTGGAACCTAGAGGAACAGAGAGCACAGGGAGAGCCAATTATAGCCCTTGGCGGGGATAACAGCCACCCATTCAGACTGATCTCTTTCAGGGATCAGAACTTCCGGTAAGCAGCCTAAAAGTGATAAGGTGGTGGATTCCTTTTCTATCATATCATCACTCCTTCTATGGTGTTCCAACGTTTTGAAGTCACTTATGCAGTTTTGAAGAGCCTTGGAATCTTCTGTTTCTTTCTGGGGACTTTTTGTTATTTATGGACTATCTCTGAATCCTTTTTTGCATGCCAATATTAAGGAATATAGTTCAAGTACCATCCATTACCCAGAGACGTATAGAGCAATATTTTTACTCCATCATTTATATTGTTTATTCACGTTTTATACAGTTATTGTAGTCAGAGTCTTCACTTAGGAATGTGATAGGAATGTGATACCCTAACTACCAAGGCCTGAGGTGTGCCTTAGCCTGCTGGTCAGTATGCCTAAAAGTGGGCATACCCTGAATATGACTGAAGAAATGAAATAAGTAAATGGTTGTATGAAAAAGGGGGAACGGGTGGGTGGGGACCCAGAAACACAGCCGACGCAGGAGAGGAGAGAGGAGGAGGGATAAATAGCCCTCAGACTCCTCCTACAAATTCAGGCTAGCCTGCGGCCAGCCTTCCACTTGTAGTCAGAGTCTTCACTTAGGAATGTGATAGGAATGTGATACCCTAACTACCAAGGCCTGAGGTGTGCCTTAGCCTGCTGGTCAGTATGCCTAAAAGTGGGCAAAAAGACCCGGACTAGGTATGTTAAGAGAAAGAAGGGCAGGTAACAAACCGCCTGGTAGATCAATGCACGCCCGGGTGGCGTCAATGAATGGAACCGGAACGTACCCGTTGCGACAGCAGAAACCAGTGACCTAAGAATTGATGACTAGAAGGGCCCCAACAGTTGGACCTAGCAAACCTGCCCAGAAACCAACCGACTGTTCCATAAATGACTGGATAAGCCTACAACCAGAAAACACAGACATGGGAATGAACCGCTTGTGACGAGAGGACACGTGGGAGGAACGGAACAAGGGCTGACCCAAGGAGCCCTGGGGAATAATGCAAACGGTTGTACCCAGCCAACAGGACGAAAGACAAGTAGCTCCGTGAAAACCTACAACCCCTGGCCTAACTGTGCATACCTGGTAAGGGGATGAGAGAGGGAGAGGTGCCAAAAATGAACGAACTGATAGGAGGGAAGGGGGTCTACGAGCCGGATACCTGAAAGATGCGTTTGCAGGAGTAGACGGATAAGGCCAACATGCTGTAGTGACATGCAACGATAAACGCACAGAACCAGACATGGCATGACCCAACCTACCCGAGTGACAGTGAGCCCCCTAGGAACAGGCTGGGAATCGGAAAAAAGATGAAAGGTCTGACGTACCTGCCCAGAAGATCCGGCAACCTACAAACAAGAGAATAGCACCAAAAGATGAAAACGACCCAGACCTATCGTGGGCCGACACAGGGACGTTGGTATCAAGTAAGGACTGCATGGCCCCAAGGTTAAGCCAGCAGTGAAACCAACACAACCGCTGTTAACCTGCCCTGGCAACGGGCAGGCCTGAAGCTTCAAGCCTTGGGGAAATCAGCTGGATGTCCAGTAAACATGAGAGGCCGTGGAGAGCCTGTTTGGCCCGCATCCAACTGCGCTTAAGAATACAGCCCAGAACATGCTCCATGCTGGTACGTGGGAGTAGCTAGGACAGAACAGGAAGCAAACTGAAGCGAACCGCCTACCTTGTAGTGGCTGGAAAAGGAAACCCCTGAGTTGACTCACAGAAATGCAGAGCCAAGTATGATCAACTCCTGATCGGCGGAGTACTACAAATGGTCAGAAACCCCCACGTGGAGTAGAAGGGATAAACTGCATATGTTGCTGCCGAAACGTGCAGCCTGCCCAACCCTAAACACAAAAGGAAAACACAACAGACAACCAGATATGAGACACCACCCCTCTGTACCTGCCTGGGCCAAAGACGTGAGCAGAAATGACCAGACCTCAGCGCGTGCATGAACCTGACGACAGAACCCACCCTAGAGTATGTAGTAAGTGTATGTAGCAAATGAGCCCGAGTATCCTGCCGCGCAGAGACAGGTAATTAAAATAAAACACTCAGGGCCGGTGTACCCACGGACCGTGGTGGGTAGTAGTTATAGGCGTAAGCATGAACGTGCACGTATGACGTATGGTATACAGGCGAGAAGATTGTGGTCAACAACCAATTAAAAACGAAACCTCAGCCCGTATGGATCTGTAGACGTGACAGATCCTGAGATGCGCACCCTGGCTAACTACCCCCGGTATGTAAGAACCTGAACGAAAAAAGTGTGACGAGACAAGGAAAACAAACAATGCTGCAACGGCTGTGGGTGCGAGCGGTGACTGCACGGCACCGCCAAGTTGTGACAGAACATGCTAGGACTGGCTGACCTGCTATACTGAAACACGCTGGGGTAAATGCTAAGACAGAACACAACCCCCTCTGTACCAACCCCCGAGCGAAGACATAAGCAGTGAAGGTGGGACTATAGTATAAATTAACCTGAAAAACGACCCCCCCCCCCCCCGGCGTGAGACGAGTGAGCGCAAGGAAACTATTTCGCAATGACAGATCGTAGAAACTGAACCCTCAGGACCTGAGTACCCACAGACCGTGGTGGGTAGTCCTGCAGATGAAATGAAACGAAAGCAAACGTACGACGCAACGTAACGGGCGAGAAGATTGTGGTCAAAGAACAAGACCAACGAAAAACCTGAGCCCGTAGGATCTGTAGATGTGACAGAAACCGAGATGTGAAACCTAGCCAACTGAACCAGGAAAGCAAGAACCTACCAAAGTACAATGAAACCTACGGAAGTAAGATGATACGGAACTGAACGAAGAAGAAAAACAGCTACCGGTGTAAGCTGAACCCTCAGGACCTGAGTACCCACAGACCGTGGTGGGTAGTCCTGCCGATGAAATGAAACGAATGCAAATGTATGACGTAACGTAACGGGCGAGAAGATTGTGGACAAGGAACAAGACCAACGAAAAAACCTGAGCCCGTAAGGAAGGATCTGTAGACGTGACAGAAACCGAGATGTGAAACCTAGCCAACTGAACCAGAAATGCAACTACCTACAAAAGTATGTTGGTACGGAACTAAATAAAGAAGAAAAACCGCTACCGGTGTAAGCTGAACCTGCACAAGCTGACAGGAAAAAATGCTATGACAGGAAAAACGCCATGACAGTAAAAAACGCTAACAGGCCGCTGAACACAACATGCTGCCGCCAGAACCGCTAAGACAGAAACCACGTGACGCATGGATACCCGAACGACCGTGGAAGTGAAGCTACCCCACCAAACAGCCCCCCTTTTTTACAGCATCCCCCCACCCTTGGCTCTGAGACCCCAAGGTAGACTGAATCCGATGAGCAAGATGCGGCTGGCTTGCACCCCCGGCTTGCAGAGCCAAGTCAGGACACCCCTATTATATCGTATAGAAAACTGCCAGCGAGACCTGTGGAGACGTGGGTGGACAACCCCTCCCATGCTGCCAGCGTGACCCCGGGAGAAAGGTGGACAGCCGCCCCCCCCATGCTGCCAGCGTGACCCCTGGAGACGTAGGTGGACAGGCCCCCCCATGCTGCTGGAGTGACCCCGGGACGAGTGGATGATGCCCCCCCATACCGCCAGCGTGCGCCTGGGATAAATGGAAAGATGCCCCCCCCTCATGATGGCGGTGAGAGCTATGGAGGAGTGGATGGACGGACGCCCCCCCAAGCTGCCAGCAATAGTCTGGAAGGATAGGATGGCCGGACGCCCCCCCCTCAAGCTGCCCGCAATAGCCTGGGAGGATAGGATGGATGGACGCCCCCCCTCAAGCTGCCAGCAGCCTGGGAGGATGGAATGGACGGACGCCACCGCTCAAGCTGCCCGCAGCCCGGGAGGATAGGATGGACGGATGCCCCCCCTCGAGCTGCCCACAGCCAGGAGGATAGGATGAACGGACGCCCCCCTCAAGCTGCCAGCAGCACGGGAGGATAGGATAGACGGACGCCCCCCCTCAAGCTGCCAGCAGCCCGGGCGGATAGGATGGACGGACGTCCCCCCACAAGCTGCCAGCAGCCCGGGAGGATAGGATGGACGGACGCCCCCCCCTCAAGCTGCCAGCAGCCCGGGAGGATAGGATGGACGGACGCCCCCCTTCAAGCAGCCAGCAGCCCGGGAGGATAGGATGGACACCCCCCCCTCAACCTGCCAGCAGCCGGGGAGGATAGGATGGATGGACGCCCCCCCAACCAGCGCCATGGGGACCTGGCCAGCCGTGCAGCATCTCTGAGCTCGGGGAGAAAGGGGGCTGGCCCCTCAAGGAGCAGGATGGATGGATGCATGGAACCCCCCCTCCCCAGCGCAAGTACCGGAAGAAGCAGGTGGCCTCCTAAACGCGAGACGGAGCCCTGGCAACGAGGGTGGGTGGATGGACGGAACGCCCCCCCCCATCCCCGGCGAGAGCGCCGGGAGAACAGGCGGGCGGCCTTCAGAAGCCCACAGCTAACCCCCCCAACTGACGCCCGGCGTGGACATCGGGAGAAGCAAGCGGGGCAGGTGGATGCCCCCCTTTCTCCAAGCTGCCCGGCTACCTGATGACCTGGACAGCCCGGTTACCTGGACAGCCCCCCCTGAAGCCAGCGTATGCCCGGAGGAGTGGGGGGGGGGCGGAAGGCCCCCCCTCTAAAGGAGTGCGCCCGGAGGGTGGACAGATGGGGGCCCCCTCAATGTGAACCCGGGAGGAGGAGCGGGTGGCGCTACAGATGAAGCCGACGTGAGCCCGGAAGTGGAGGTGAACGAATGGCGGGCATGACATCCGGCGAGCACCGGGAGAAGCGCGCCCCCCCCAAGCTGCCGGACAGACACCGGAGAGACGTGGACGCCAGGCAACCCCTCCCTGCATGTGTACAGGAGCAGAAGTGAACAATGGATGAGCGGGCGAGAGCACGGGAGGAGAAGCGGGAGACTGGCCGGGCTGAGGGATGTGCCCCCCCCCCATGAAGCCTGGTGTGTGTACCGAGGGCAGCAGCAGCCCCCCCCCCCCTGAGCACCGGGGAAACGTGGATGGGGGGCCCCCCCAGCTGCCTGCATGGGTACAGGAAAGTGAGGATGGACGGATGGGCGGGCGGCCCTCCCCACTCCAGGATGCCGGCATGAAGACCAGGAAGAAGCAGGGTGGATTGACAGATGGCTCCCCCCCCTCCAAAGCTCGGTGATAGCCCAGGAGAGGGACCGTCAGGAGACTGCTGCAGCCGGCCGCTGCTCTGCCAAACTGGAAGTGCCACAGAACCCAGCCTGGCGTAAAACCCCCCTTCCGATCCTCTGCCCGTGAATCCAGTCCGACAGACTGTCCCCGTTACCTGACCCGAACGAACACCGGAAAAAATAAGGTGGAATGCTGGCCCTCAATGCGGCGGCCCCCGCAGACGTGTCGCATCAGCCCAGGAACCGTGAAGACGAGATGAGACATGAGCCCCTGTAGCCGACAATGCTGCCCTGCTGCTGCACATGAACCGGAAGTGACGTGGACGCGCGGTAACCCGGAAATGACGTGTGACGGCTGAGACCCAGAAACACAGCCGACGCAGGAGAGGAGAGAGGAGGAGGGATAAATAGCCCTCAGACTCCTCCTACAAATTCAGGCTAGCCTGCGGCCAGCCTTCCACTTATCATATTGTGTTTCCAGTACATTTTTGGTTTTTTGTATTTGTATTTAGTTGCGCAACCTTAGTTCTTTTATATATCTGTTATTTGTGTGTGTCCCACATTTTTTGGTTGCTGCACAGATATTAAGTTATCACACAATTTTCTAAATTTTTCTTAGACAGCGCAGTATTTTTACACTTTTCGATTCGAACATTGCCTGTTCGCCCATTCGCCGAACAGCGAACAAATTGGGGTGTTCGCGGCAAATTCAAAAAGTCTATGGGAGAAATCTAAAGTGCTAATTATAAAGGCTTATATGCAAGTTATTGTCCTAAAAAGTGTTTGGGGACCTGGGTCCTGCCCCAGGGGACATGTATCAATGCAAATATTTTTTTTTTAAAACAAAAGTTTTTTTGGGAGCAGTGATTTTAATAATGCTTAAAGTGAAACAATAAAAGTGAAATATTCCTTTAAATTTAGTACCTAGGGGGTGTGTATGATATGCATGTTAAGTGGCGCATGTTTCCCGTGCTTAGAACTGTCCCTGCACAAAGTGTCATTTTTGAAGGAAAAAAAGTCATTTAAAACTCACTCGCGGCTATTAATGAATTGTCGGCTCCCGGCAATACATAGAAAAGTCATTGATAAAAAAATAAAAAAAAGCGTGGGGGTCCCCCAGAATTCAATTACCAGGCCCTTCAGGTCTGGAATGGATATTAAGGGGAACCCCGCCGCAAAGTAAAAAAAAAATGCATGGAGTTCCCCTAAATATCCATACCAGGCCCTTCAGATCTGGCATGGATTTTAAGGGGAACTCCACCCCAAATTTTAAAAAAAATGGCGTGGAGTCCCCCCAAAAATCCATACCAGACCCTTATCCGAGCACGCAACCTGGCCGGCCGCAGGGGAAAAGGGGGGGATGAGAGAGCGGCCCCCCCTCCCTCCTGAACCGTACCAGGCCACATGCCCTCAACATGGGGAGGATGTCCCCATGTTGATGGGGACAAGGGCCTCATCCCCACAACCCTTGCCCGGTGGTTGTGGGGGTCTGCGGGCGGGGGGCTTATCGGAATCTGGAAGACCCCTTTAACAAAGGGGACCCCCAGATCCCGGCCCCCCCCTATGTGAATTGGTAAGGGGTACATTGTACCCCTACCATTTCATGAAGAAAGTGTAAAAAAAAACAAAAAAAAACACACAAACACCTTGAAAAAGTCCTTTATTAAAAAAAAACAAAAAAAAACATTCCAGCGGTGAAATCCAGTGTCCCGCGGCGATCCGATGTCCAGCGCTGTCCGTCATTGGCTGAGCCTGAGCGGACCTGATGGGGAACTTCCTCCGCAGTCTATTACATGTATAGACCCGCCCCTTCTAAAGTTCCCCATCAGGTCCGCTCAGCCAATGACTCGGTGTAAGGCTGAGGACCTTATGCTGAACATGAGAAGGGGCGGGTCTATACATGTATTACAAAGTGAGAGAAGTTCCCCATCAGGTCCGCCCCCTCGGTATGTCGGACCCTGCCTACGTCATTGGCCTGAGCGGGGAACTTCCTTCACTGTGTAATTGACATAGGCGGGGTCTGACATACCGAGGGGCAGACCTGATGGGGAACTTCCTTCACTGTGTAATACATGTATAGACTCTAAACATGTATTACGCAGTGAAGGAAGTTCCCCATCAGGTCCGCCCCCTCGGTATGTCAGACCCCGCCTACGTCATTGGCCTGAGTGGGAAACTTCCTTCACTGTGTAAATTTAAATTACACAGTGAAGGAAGTTACCCGCTCAGGCCAATGACGTAGATGGGGTCCGACATACCGAGGGGGCGGACCTGATGGGGAACTTCTCTCACTTTGTAATAGATGTATAGACCCGCCCCTTCTCATGTTCCGTATCAGGTCCTCAGCCTTACACCGAGTCATTGGCTGAGCGGACCTGATGGGGAACTTTAGAAGGGGCAGGTCTATACATGTAATAGACTGCGGAGGAAGTTCCCCATCAGGTCCGCTCAGGCTCAGCCAATGACGGACAGCGCTGGACATCGGATCGCCGCGGGACACTCGATTTCTCCGCTGGAATGTTTTTTTTTTTTTTTAATGAAGGACTTTTTCAAGGTGTTTGTGTGTTTTTTTTTGTTTTGTTTTTGACACTTTCTTCGTGAAATGGTAGGGGTACAATGTACCCCTTACCAATTCACATAGGGGGGGGCGGGATCTGGGGGTCCCCTTTGTTAAAGGGGTCTTCCAGATTCCGATAAGCCCCCCGCCCGCAGACCCCCACAACCACCGGGCAAGGGTTGTGGGGATGAGGCCCTTGTCCCCATCAACATGGGGACATCCTCCCCATGTTGAGGGTATGTGGCCTGGTACGGTTCAGGAGGGAGGGGGGCCGCTCTCTCGTCCCCCCCTTTTCCCCTGCGGCCGGCCAGGTTGCGTGCTCGGATAAGGGTCTGGTATGGATTTTTGGGGGGACTCCACGCCATTTTTTTTAAAATTTGGGGTGGAGTTCCCCTTAAAATCCATGCCAGGTCTGAAGGGCCTGGTATGGATATTTGGGGGAACTCCACACATTTTTTTTTTTACTTTGTGGCGGGGTTCCCCTTAATATCCATTCCAGACCTGAAGAGCCTGGTAATTGAATTCTGGGGGACCCCCACGCTTTTTTTTTTTTTTATCAATGACTTTTCTATGTATTGCCGGGAGCCGACAATTCATTAATAGCCGCGAGTGAGTTTTAAATGACTTTTTTTCCTTCAAAAATGAAAATTTTTTGCAGGGACAGTTCTAAGCACGGGAAACATGCGCCACTTTACATGCATATCATACACACCCCCCAGGTACGAAATTTAAAGGAATATTTCACTTTTATTTTTTCATTTTAAGCATTATTAAAATCACTGCTCCCGAAAAAACGGCCGTTTTTAAAACTTCTTTTTGCATTGATACATGTCCCCTGGGGCAGGACCCGGGTCCCCAAACACTTTTTAGGACAATAACTTGCATATAAGCCTTTATAATTAGCACTTTAGATTTTGAACATTCGAGTCCATTGTATTTAATAGGGTTCTAAAGTTCACACGAACATTTTGTCTGTTCGCAGGTTCTGGTGTGAACCGAACAGGGGGGATGTTCGGCTCATCCCTGGCTGGGGGTTACAATAGTAGTTACGGCAGGACCACCTCACCCAGGGGTTCCTCCTCCCCCCTGTCTCGGGGGGAGGGGGGGAGAAAAGGGCACCCAGTAGGAGGCAGGATAGCCAGAGGGGGGGGGGGGGAGTGAAGGGAGGGGGAGGGAGGGAGGAGGGGGGGTAGAAGGAGAGGGGGCAGGGGAACGGGGGGAGGCTGGGGGACGGAGGAGAAGCAGGGGGAGGGGGAGGATGGAAGGGGAGGGGAGAAGGGAAAGAGGTCAGGAAAAGCCACAGAGTCCACAAACCATACAACCTGGATTCCCAAAGCCCGTAACCAGGTGTTATGAGCCTATAAGGCCATCACGAAACCCGACATTTTAACAAGAGTGTGTAGACTTTTTATATCCACTGTATGTACCTCATTAAGCCTGACTGGAAAATTCTGAGGGTATTGCTAAGGATGTTGCTAAGAGAGGTCCAGCCATTACTGTTCACCTTCATCTTCACAGGGGTGATCTCTTTGCTCTTTCTCTGATTCAAACCCCCTCACATGCTTTTCTCTCCCCTGATGCAGTAGCTCTGAGCTCAGTGTTTGACAGCTCACTCCGGTTATGGTGCAGGTGAGTAGCAACATTAGGCTTCCCCTAGGAACATCTATACCAATGTCCTGTAAGTTTCCCAGTCAGGCTTCATAAGGTGCATTAATGGCATACACCTATAGCAAGGGCAATATTCAACTTAAGTCAAAGCTGCACAGTTGCCCAGATAGCAAACAATTGTGCTGCAAGGTTGAAAATTACTTTCTAAGCTATTGCTAGACTTGCCAGGCTTCACAAGTTTGTTACACAATTGCAGCAAGTCCACATTGCATGACTTCAGATCAACTTTCTTTGCAAACATTTTGCAAGTCTGCTGCAGGTTCTGGTTCAGTTAGGATGTGCAATAGTCATCCAACCACAGGGGTCACTGTGGCTGAATTTTCATGCTGTACACTTGCAGAGCTCTTGCTGTAGACTCACCAATGCAACTTTGTTCTTGCTAGAGACTTTCCATGCAAATGTACTACAAATTGGAAAAGTGTCAACTAGAACTTGTACTAAAAGTGATCTGCAAGTGTACAACTTGCAAGTGAAAATGTGCAGCAAGTTACAGATTTACAATTCAACACTGCCACAAATTTGTGTTAAGTTATACTTGCTATCTGGGTTGCTTTTATCTACACTTGCCCCAGTATCTGCATAGGCAGTTTTTTGGTAGAGGTGAACTAATCCTTTAGGCCGGGTTCACATCTGTGCAGCCACGGTTTCCAGCCTGCGGTCCGGTGTGTTTCTGTTCACTGGTTCAGGTGTGATTTAGGTCAGAATCTTTGCCTAAATTCACACCTGAACCAGACTCAGAAGCGCATAGGACTCTTTTGAAAACTGCACCGCGGCCGCCCCAGACATGTGTGAACCAGCTCCATTGAGAGCAGGTCACACTCACATTCCAGATAGCGAGGATAACTTGCCACACATTTGTGGCAGTGTTGAATTGTAAGTCTGTTAACTTGCTGTACATTTTCACTGGCAAGTTGTACACTTGCAGAGCACTTGAAGGACAAGTTCTAGTTGACACTTTTGCAATTTGTAGCAAATTTGCGTGGTACGTCTCTAGCAAGAGCAAAGTTGCAATGATGAGTGTACAGCAATAGCTCTGCAAGTCACAGTGACCCCGGTGGTGGGATGACTATTACACAACATAACTGAAGCAGAACTTGCAGCAGACTTGCAGAATGTTTTCAAAGAAAGTTGATCTGGAGTCATGCAATGCAGACTTTCTGAAATTGTGCAACAAACTTGTGAAGTCTAGCAATAGCTTAGCAAGTCATTTTCAAAACTTGCAGCTCAATTGCTTGCTATATGGGATGTCATGCAATTCGCACATACGGTATGTGAACCAGGCCTTAAGGTTTAGCCATAGCCAAGAGCACGATCTGCGTGAAGCAGAGGCACTGCTCAGGCTCAGTACTCATACTAAATCCACCCACAATGATAGCTGTAACCAGAAGTCCCGTACTGCCCAGTAGTTTGAGGAGAAACTCCAGTTGAGCTGCAAGGTATTCAGGGAAGTCTAAAGCCGCGTACACACGATCGGTTTTACCGATGAAAGCAGTCCGATGGATTTTTTTTCATCGGACAAACCGATCGTGTATGGGCCCCATCGGACTTTTTTCCATCGGTGTCAAAAAATAGAACATGTTTTAAATTTTTCCGATGGATAAAAAACCGATAGCAAATTCCGATCGTCTATGGGCAAGTCCATCGGTTAAAAAATCCACGCATGCTCAGAATCAAGTCGACGCATGCTCAGAAGCATTGAACTTCATTTTTCTCGGCTCATCGGAGTGTTTTACGTCACCGCGTGTTTAATTTTTTTTTTTATAAAGAGCAGCAAGGAGAGGCAGAGCACAGAAGGTTTATTTTGGGTTTTGGTCCACTCTAAATGTAATAAATATAATATAGCAACCTTGACCTTAATTTTTTTGCAGGAGAATCCATATGAGTTAAAGTATTGGCTGGAAGACATTTATACGCCTGGATATGACTCTCTATTGAAGAAGATGGAGAAGGAGCAGAAAAAATCCAAACTCTGTAAACTCTTGTCTTTTTTGGCACTCGCTGTTTGCATTCTCATTGCCATAGTAACAGTTACTGTTTTGTTTACTTAAAAGTATTTCTTTGGTTAATATTTTAGCATACTTTTATAAAACTGTAAAAATTTCACAGAATTAATTTAACATACAGCAGGTACTGTTTTTATAATAATAAAACAGAATGTCACCATCTGCCTGGGTGTGCTTTGTACATTATGTGGAATGCCATGTTTCCAGCCAAAGTGTCAAACTTTTCATTCCAATAAGCCAATGTGACTCCTATATGTAAGATTTTGAATAAAACCACAATTAAGTCATTTTTTCCACATCTAACTCATGTGCAGTATATAATATTGTGTGGCCGGTGAGGGAGGGACACTTTGCAAACAGGTGAGTATTTCACTGCATTGTGATCTTGCTGCTAGTGAGTTGTCAGAGGCAAATGGATCTCTAGTCTGACATGGCCTTCATGCTGCACTCACACTTGGCTGTTTTTGGATGCATTTTCCATGGAAATGAATGTACAATTTTTGCAATACACTTTGCAATGCACACCGATGAGCTTCATTGCATACAAAATATAAACACACATTGATTCAAGCAGAAGTAAACCCATTTATTTAATAGTTTAAAAAAACAGTTACATTCCCAGCATGCCGGAAATGCTAACTGTCACATTGGTTGTGCTCTCAACTAACATGTCAAACCAGCCAATGGCTGGTGTCATAGCTGATCACATGTGCAGCACCATGGCAGTTGAAGATTAAACAGAGGCCAAGATGGCAGCTTCCTTGGCTGAAAACGATAGGAGGGTTTACTTCCACTTTAACATTTTACACTTGAAGGCAAACTTTACAGAGCACACAGACATGCATTTTCATGTGTTACATTGATTTTTATATAAACACTTGTGTATAAAACAGGAACATTTGACTGAGCTCTTGAAGGAAATTTACACTTTCAAATATTTTTGTTGCTTTAACTAGGTACTAGTGCAGTTTATTCCCTGTGTTTGCCTTACCATGTAATGATGGCCTCACATAGTGTGGCTTCAGTTTGTAGTGTCATGGTCAAACAATGCCCCTATGCACCAGACTTCTAGTTCCAGGTCACATAGCATCCAGCACATGCCTAGTCATTTCTCGGTGTTGTCTCACAAAGGTGGGAGTGCTCTTGTGATGAAAACACATCTCTTTCAGCATGGTAAGCTCTGGTAATAGCTCTCACCTGCAAAGCACTATACCAGGGGTCTTCAAACCTTCTAAACAAAAGGGCCAGTTTACTGTCCTTCAGACTTGAGGGTGCTGGACTGTGGTCAATGAGAGTAGAAAAGGCCCAGCATCATTGTGAGTAAACAATGCCACATCATTGGTGTCAGTGGAGGGAAAAGTGTCCCATTGTTGGTGTCAGTGGGAGGAATGGTGCCCCATCATTGGTATCAGTGGGAGGAACAGTGCCCAATCATTGGTATCAGGGAAAATAATAGTGCCCCATCATTGGTAACAGTGAAAAGAATAGTGCCCTGCCATTGATGTCAATGGGAGGAATTGTGCCCTATTGTTGGTGTAGGAACAGTGCCCCAAGAGCCAGATAAAGGCAAGCAAAGGGCCACATATGGCCCCGGGCCGCAGTTTAGAGACCAATGCACTAGACTTAGAGACCCAGGGAATTTGGCATATGTAGTTTTTTACAGAAAATGTCAGTTCTCAGACTACAGACAAAGGTGATGTAATAATCTGTGCAGTGCCATTTGGCATGCCTTATGTTTTAAACAAACAGAAACCTCTGACACAGGAAATTGATGGTTTACTCTTCTATAATCTGTGCGTATAGACCAATAAAGTACACCCTGAGACTACATGATCAAGGCACACCTTATGCAGGTGAAAAACCCAAAGTGCAGGCAGAAATATTTATAATGCCTTTAATGTAGTTCTCAGATCATGGACACCACTCCCCTGTCCTGTAGTTCCAGTGATAGCATAGCATTGTGCTGAGATGCAGTTGCCAGGCTGCACAAAAGAAGTAGCACTTGCATTCGTTTTTAAGTATAACAGAGGGAAATAAAGCCATCCTTGATGACTTTGGGATTCTGTAAAAAATGGGCCTTCTGTTTCCTTTTACTTGTGTAAACAAGTTAGCTACTATCAGTGAACTGTTGCTATGGATCAGGTAC
The DNA here is from genome assembly GCA_029206835.1 of Rana muscosa. Taxonomy (NCBI): domain Eukaryota; kingdom Metazoa; phylum Chordata; class Amphibia; order Anura; family Ranidae; genus Rana; species Rana muscosa. The sequence continues at coordinate 988,702,208 of CM055116.1, read as the reverse complement.
AGAGTTTAATACAGAGTATCAAGTAGCTGGAAGCTCAGGTTGCAATTTGTCTTTTACAGGACAATGTCACAGCCAGAAGCAAGGAAAAGCCTTCTGAATGACACAGTGAAAGCAAGGTGTTAAATAGATTGTATACCCACCAGTGAGAGCAGAACACTACACAAGCACTTAGCACAGCCCTAAGCAGAGGAAGGAAAGAAAATTAAATTTAAGAGAAGTCTCCTGAGGCAAAAACCGTATTATATGATTAAACTTAAAGTAACCTTATGAAAAATAATAGAATTAAATAGTGCAACTTTTCCCATGCAGACACCTGTATATGAATAAGGAAGGACCTTTATATGACTTTACTTGGAAATAAAATAATAGAATAAGTAAAATGCTTTTCTTTTAAAAAGCACACGCATTTAATGAAAATATAAATATAAAGACAAACCCTTACAACCCATAAATCAATTTGCTGTGGCACAAGGATCTTAGAACAGTAAGCCACCAGTGTAAAGTGAGGCAATTAAAATAAACATTTTTATTTGGGTTTAACACAGAATATGATAACCTTTAACCTTTATTATACCAGACCTTTTAAAGTGATTGTAAAGTCTTGTTTTTTTTTTCTCTCTAAAAATAACAAACATGTTATACTTACCTGCTCTGTTGCAGTGGATTTGCACAGAGCAGCCCAGATCCTCCTCTTCTTGGGTCCCTCTTCTGTGCTCCTGGCCCCTCCCTCCTGTTGAGTGCCCCCACAGCAAGAAACTAGCTATGGGGGCACCCAAGCCGAGTTGCAGCTTCATGTGTCCATTCAGATACAAAGCTGTGGTTCGGCCCCACCCACCCTCCACCCTGATTGGCTAACTGACTTTTATTGACAGCAGTGGGAGCCAATGGCGCCGCTGCTGTGTCTCAGCCAATCAGACCAACACCACTGTTAAAACTTTAACCAAACCACCTGCTCAGTCTGTCAAGACTCAAGCACCAAGTAACTGTACCAACCATCAGGTACCGCCATAAACACTGTCCACCCACACCTGTGAGCCACATTGCCCCAGTGAAGTTAAGCCCCGTACACACGATCAGAATATTGTACAAACAAATGCTTTCGAAGTGATCGTATGATAATCTGATCTTTATACGCAGCTTTCGTCCAAAATTTTTGGAAGGGACAAACACGAAAATGTTTATCGTACGATACCAAATCATACGATTTTTGTTTAATCAGTACAGTTTTCGTCCAAAAATACAATACAAATACATTACATCACTTCCGAATTTTTATTCTGTCGTACGAGAATGTTCGTATTTTAGTAACCTATTATTTTTCGATATGGAGACTAGCATGCAAAAAAAAAAAGCGGACAATCATTCGGGGGAGAGGGGAGATGATAGCTTGATTGAAGATTCAGACTATTGTATCAGATTACAGTTGTTGGAATTTATAAAGGAAAACACTTCACCCCCATTGGTTGCCTAATTCACTTTCAATTTTTTTTTTTTTAACTACCCAGGATGAAAGCAGTGAGGCTCCTCTGGTAATAGTTGTTCTCTATAACTTATCAGTGACCAGGATGTGAGGCGGGGACAAGGAGCCACAGGCCCTGAAAAGATAAACAGAGAAAGCCAGCAGAAAGATAGATAAAGATATTCTATATCTTTTATTGCTTTAATTCAATTAAAGTTATTAATCATGAAGATAATACAGGGAGAAAAAGTTGGGGTTGGTAATAAGTCCCATGAGGACACTTAGCTAGCATATTCTGAACAAGCAATAAGAGAATTTTAAAGGACAACTGCACCCTTGTTTTAAAAATCAACATTTTGATACGCCTAGCATACTTATTATTATTATTATTATAATTCTAAAGGATTTATATAGCGCCACCAGTTTACACAGCGCTTTACAGCATACGGGCAGACGGTACAGTTACAATACAATTTCGAACAGTAGGAATCAGTGGGCCCTGCTCGTTAGAGCTTACAATCTAAGAGAAATCATCAGTATACAGTTTATGTAATTTAATTTTTCCACTAAACTAATATTTTGCCATGGTCTGCAAAACATAAATTCTATTGCTAAAATTAACCAAAATGGTGGCCCCTTTTAATCAACTCCAATTGATTACCATGTAAAGGAGAGATGGACCCTAAAAGTGTAATACTGATAGACTCATCTGCTGCCACTTCCAGCAATGTCTCCGCTTTACCGTGTCCCAGGTTGGGACACGGTAAAGTGGAGACATTGCTGGAAGTGGCAGCAGATGAGTCTATCAGTATTACACTATTGGGGTCTATCTCTCCTTTACATGGTAATCAATTGGAGTACCACCAAGACATCCAGGACGGGATACCTCACAGGTTGCTACACAGTGGCACATACTGTGAATGGCACATACCCAAAGCGGGGAGGAAAATTATGGTGAGTGTGTGCACATCAGGAGCACGGATAAGCCACACTTCCTGTGATCACTTTGTGAAGAGGAAAAACTAACAGTACTTTTCACCAGCACAAGCACTTTTCTTGAACTGTTTTGGATGCGTTATTTATTGAATGTATTTCATCCAGAGATTATTTACATTAGAGATCACTTCTCACCAGCACAAGCACTTTTTTGGACTTTTTTGAATATCTAATTAGTATCTTTTCTGGACTGATTTGAATGCTCAATAGGAGTTCAACTTTTAGGCCTCATGCCTACGGACGTTTTTACAGCCGCGTTTTTTACAGCTTAAAAACGCCTGTCCATGTTAGTCTATAGCTTCATGCCCACCTAGACGTTTTTGAGCTGCAAATAGCATAGACGTTTTTAAGCTGTAAAAAAAACCCAGGACCAGTGCTTTCCTCAGCGTCGGCGTTAGGCATAAAAAAACGTGAAGCGTCAAAAAACGCAAAAAAATGCGCAAAAACGCCGCAATTGCGTTTTTGAGCTCCGACGTTTTTTTTTTTTTTTTTTTTTCGAAAAATAAATAAATTATACAATAACATGGACAGGCGTTTTTAAGCTGTAAAAAACGCGGCTGTAAAAACATCCGTGGGCATGAGGCCTTAAAATGTGTATTCATTTATTTATTGCTTATTCACATGTTTATGTTCACTCATAATGTATTTGTCATAATCTTGCGCATTATTTACTGGTGTTACATTCACACCCACATTATATCACCACCACATTGAGAGTTAATTATAATCCATTGAACAGCGCCACACCTACTTATCTTTTCTCCGTCATTGCAATACTTTTTGTTACACCAAACAGTATTTGCGCAGTGGTCTTACAAGCGGTCTTATTAAAAAATAAGACAACAATAATGTTAGCCCAATTTTTTTTTATATTGTGAAAGATAATGTTACGCCGAGTAAATTGATACCCAACATGTCACGCTTCAAAATTGCGCCCGCTCGTGGAATGGCATCAAACTTTTACCCATTAAAATCTCCATAGGCGACGTTTAAAAAAACTCTACAGGTTGCATGTTTTGAGTTACAGAGGAGGTCTTGGGCTAGAATTATTGCACTCGCTCTAACGATCGTGGTTTGAACCACACATGTGAGGTATCACCACGATTGTTAGAGCGAGTGCAATAATTCTAACATCGTTTTCATATGCGGGCGCTACTCACGTATGCGTTCGCTTCTAAGTGCGAGCTCATCGGGACTTATGAAAAAAAAATTTTTTACTAGATTTTATTTATACACATTTGGTGGGAGTGCCAAAAAATAAAAGAGTATTGGCATAGTATTCTAGACTGCATCAAGGAAATAACCGGGGAAAGGATCCCTCAAAACGCTTGGAACGCGTTGTTCCACGGGACAAATAAAACCAAAAAACAATATAAAGAAACGTTGGTCCCTCCCCTGCTCAATGCTGCAAAGGCTCTGATCCCCAAAAATGGCTTCAAGTAGAGAGGCCATCTATAAAAGAATGGATACAGAGAGTAGATTATGTGTGTGAGATGGAGTACTTGTGCAGCAGGGAGCAGGGAAAGGAGTAAAGACACAGAGTAACTTGGAAGAAATGGGGTGAGTTTAAGCAAACAGAGAAATCCGCAGTAGCCATGATAGAAACGGATGGGCCCAAAATAAGTTAAGATGGCGAAAATAACAGATCGGGGGGGGGGGGGGGGGTTAGGTTAAGTACAGGAGGTATGTAAGATTTTAAAATCTATATGCATTTTGTATTGTATGCTGAAATATTTCCTAAATAAAATAAATTCTTTATAAAAAAAAAAAAGAGAAAAAAAAAAAAAACTTTTGTTCCTATTACAAGGAATGTAAACATCTCTTGTAATAGAAAAAAGAATAACAGGTCCTCTTAAATTTGAGATCCGGGGTCAAAAAGACTTCAGATCTCATATTTAGACTAAAATGCAATAAAAAAAAAATTGTCTTTTGAAAAAATGACAAATAAATTCGCCCTTTAAGACGTATGGGCGGAAGTGACATTTTGACGCCCTGCTATGGTATGGATACGGGTGGGGGCCATCTTGCCCTCACTCGTATCCATGCCCAGCACGAGAAAGGACCCGATCGCCTCCGCAGCTACCGACGGCTCCGGTAAGCGGCGGGAGGGGGGGGCCCTCTCCCGCCACCAATCACGGTGATCTCACGGCGAATGCACTGCAGAGACCACCATTATCGTTTACAGGACCGCCGCCTGAAGAGATGGATATCTCGGTTGTGGCAGCAGATGCTGCCGTTACCGAGATATCCCTCTTTAAACTAAGGACGTATATAGTCGTGCGGCGGGGCTTAAGTGGTTAAATGCTTGTTCAGGCCAGGTTGTAAGGAATAAGCTGAAATACTTACCTTATTCTTTGTTCTTTACTTTCACCCCACGAGTCCCACAAAGCTGCTCTTTTTCACAGGGTGTGCACTCACGTTGTCTCCAGCATCACTGCGTACAATGCAAGACCAGCAGTCCTACATTGATCATAGCATACAAAATATATCATAAAAACATCAAGGGCCAGCCCACATACCAGGAATAGGGATGGGCCCGGTGCTCGATTCGAACCCATGTTCGAATCGAGCACCGGGCGTTCGCTCGCTCGTCGAGCCCAGAACTATTTGGGCCGTTCGCATCACATTCGTGTGATGCGAGCGGCCCCGCAATGCATTGCGGCCGGCGCGGCCGGCGCAGTGCATTGCTGGCTGATGATTGGCCAAGCATGCACTGTGACCCCGCATGCTTGGCCAATCACAGCGCCCGAAACTCGGAGAGCAATAATTGGCTACAGGCAGGACGCCTGTAGCCAATTACAGCTCAGGGGCTTTAGTACATGCCCCACCATTTAAAAGGCCGCCACGCCATCGGCCCCGGTCACATGAGTTCCGGCTTTAGGAGAGATCAGTCTGCTGATTCTGTCTTTGCTTGATACTGAAAGATTTGCTCTTCTTTGCTAAACCATTGGCTATTTCTTTGCTAAACCATTGCTACCTAAGTCATTGATCGTTCATTGCTGCTGATTGCACAGTTAGCGTGTTATTAGCTGCTGCTGGGGATTAGTCTGGTGCGTGCTTACTGTTAGTAAAGTATTGCAGTAGTACCAACCGCAGTGCTGTTAGCACAGCATTGCACCCCAACAGCACCCATAGGACTTCTAGTGTGTTAGTGGCAGCAAACAGAGCTCCTATATTTTCTTCTCAGCAGCACCCATAGGACTTCTAGTGTGTTAGTGGCAGCAAACAGAGCTCCTATATTTTCTTCTCAGCAGCACCCATAGGACTTCTAGTGTGTTAGTGGCATCACACAGAGTTCCTATATTTTCATCTCAGCAGCACCCATAGGACTTCTAGTGTGTTAGTGGCAGCAAACAGAGCTCCTATATTTTCTTCTCAGCAGCACCCATAGGACTTCTAGTGTGTTAGTGGCAGCAAACAGAGCTCCTATATTTTCTTCTCAGCAGCACCCATAGGACTTCTAGTGTGTTAGTGGCATCACACAGAGCTCCTATATTTTCTTCTCAGCAGCACCCATAGGACTTCTAGTGTGTTAGTGGCAGCAAACAGAGCTCCTATATTTTCTTCTCAGCAGCACCCATAGGACTTCTAATGTGTTAGTGGCATCACACAGAGTTCCTATATTTTCATCTCAGAAGCACCCATAGGACTTCTAGTGTGTTAGTGGCATCACACAGAGCTCCTATATTTTCTTCTCAGCAGCACCCATAGGACTTCTAGTGTGTTAGTGGCAGCAAACAGAGCTCCTATATTTTCTTCTTAGCAGCACCCATAGGACTTCTAATGTGTTAGTGGCATCACACAGAGTTCCTATATTTTCATCTCAGAAGCACCCGTAGGACTTCTAGTGTGTTAGTGGCATCACACAGAGCTCCTATATTTTCTTCTCAGAAGCACCCATAGGACTTCTAGTGTGTTAGTGGCAGCAAACAGAGCTCCCATATTTTCTTCTCAGCAGCACCCATAGGACTTCTAGTGTGTTAGTGGCATCACACAGAGTTCCTATATTTTCATCTCAGAAGCACCCATAGGACTTCTAGTGTGTTAGTGGCATCACACAGAGCTCCTATATTTTCTTCTCAGCAGCACCCATAGGACTTCTAGTGTGTTAGTGGCATCACACAGAGCTCCTATATTTTCATCTCAGAAGCACCCATAGGACTTCTAGTGTGTTAGTGGCATCACACAGAGCTCCTATATTTTCTTCTCAGCAGCACCCATAGGACTTCTAGTGTGTTAGTGGCAGCAAACAGAGCTCCTATATTTTCTTCTCAGCAGCACCCATAGGACTTCTAGTGTGTTAGTGGCATCACACAGAGCTCCTATATTTTCTTCTCAGCAGCACCCATAGGACTTCTAGTGTGTTAGTGGCAGCAAACAGAGCTCCTATATTTTCTTCTCAGCAGCACCCATAGGACTTCTAGTGTGTTAGTGGCATCACACAGAGCTCCTATATTTTCATCTCAGAAGCACCCATAGGACTTCTAGTGTGTTAGTGGCAGCAAACAGAGCTCCTATATTTTCTTCTCAGCAGCACCCATAGGACTTCTAGTGTGTTAGTGGCATCACACAGAGCTCCTATATTTTCATCTCAGAAGCACCCATAGGACTTCTAGTGTGTTAGTGGCATCACACAGAGCTCCTATATTTTCTTCTCAGCAGCACCCATAGGACTTCTAGTGTGTTAGTGGCATCACACAGAGCTCCTATATTTTCATCTCAGAAGCACCCATAGGACTTCTAGTGTGTTAGTGGCATCACACAGAGCTCCTATATTTTCTTCTCAGCAGCACCCATAGGACTTCTAGTGTGTTAGTGGCAGCAAACAGAGCTCCTATATTTTCTTCTCAGCAGCACCCATAGGACTTCTAGTGTGTTAGTGGCATCACACAGAGCTCCTATATTTTCTTCTCAGCAGCACCCATAGGACTTCTAGTGTGTTAGTGGCAGCAAACAGAGCTCCTATATTTTCTTCTCAGCAGCACCCATAGGACTTCTAGTGTGTTAGTGGCATCACACAGAGCTCCTATATTTTCATCTCAGAAGCACCCATAGGACTTCTAGTGTGTTAGTGGCAGCAAACAGAGCTCCTATATTTTCTTCTCAGCAGCACCCATAGGACTTCTAGTGTGGTAGTGGCATCACACAGAGCTCCTATATTTTCTTCTCAGCAGCACCCATAGGACTTCTAGTGTGTTAGTGGCAGCAAACAGAGCTCCTATATTTTCTTCTCAGCAGCACCCATAGGACTTCTAATGTGTTAGTGGCATCACACAGAGTTCCTATATTTTCATCTCAGAAGCACCCATAGGACTTCTAGTGTGTTAGTGGCATCACACAGAGCTCCTATATTTTCTTCTCAGAAGCACCCATAGGACTTCTAGTGTGTTAGTGGCAGCAAACAGAGCTCCTATATTTTCTTCTTAGCAGCACCCATAGGACTTCTAATGTGTTAGTGGCATCACACAGAGTTCCTATATTTTCATCTCAGAAGCACCCATAGGACTTCTAGTGTGTTAGTGGCATCACACAGAGCTCCTATATTTTCTTCTCAGAAGCACCCATAGGACTTCTAGTGTGTTAGTGGCAGCAAACAGAGCTCCTATATTTTCTTCTCAGCAGCACCCATAGGACTTCTAATGTGTTAGTGGCATCACACAGAGTTCCTATATTTTCATCTCAGAAGCACCCATAGGACTTCTAGTGTGTTAGTGGCATCACACAGAGCTCCTATATTTTCTTCTCAGCAGCACCCATAGGACTTCTAGTGTGTTAGTGGCAGCAAACAGAGCTCCTATATTTTCTTCTTAGCAGCACCCATAGGACTTCTAATGTGTTAGTGGCATCACACAGAGTTCCTATATTTTCATCTCAGAAGCACCCGTAGGACTTCTAGTGTGTTAGTGGCATCACACAGAGCTCCTATATTTTCTTCTCAGAAGCACCCATAGGACTTCTAGTGTGTTAGTGGCAGCAAACAGAGCTCCCATATTTTCTTCTCAGCAGCACCCATAGGACTTCGAGTGTGTTAGTGGCATCACACAGAGTTCCTATATTTTCATCTCAGAAGCACCCATAGGACTTCTAGTGTGTTAGTGGCATCACACAGAGCTCCTATATTTTCTTCTCAGCAGCACCCATAGGACTTCTAGTGTGTTAGTGGCATCACACAGAGCTCCTATATTTTCATCTCAGAAGCACCCATAGGACTTCTAGTGTGTTAGTGGCATCACACAGAGCTCCTATATTTTCTTCTCAGCAGCACCCATAGGACTTCTAGTGTGTTAGTGGCAGCAAACAGAGCTCCTATATTTTCTTCTCAGCAGCACCCATAGGACTTCTAGTGTGTTAGTGGCATCACACAGAGCTCCTATATTTTCTTCTCAGCAGCACCCATAGGACTTCTAGTGTGTTAGTGGCAGCAAACAGAGCTCCTATATTTTCTTCTCAGCAGCACCCATAGGACTTCTAGTGTGTTAGTGGCATCACACAGAGCTCCTATATTTTCATCTCAGAAGCACCCATAGGACTTCTAGTGTGTTAGTGGCAGCAAACAGAGCTCCTATATTTTCTTCTCAGCAGCACCCATAGGACTTCTAGTGTGTTAGTGGCATCACACAGAGCTCCTATATTTTCATCTCAGAAGCACCCATAGGACTTCTAGTGTGTTAGTGGCATCACACAGAGCTCCTATATTTTCTTCTCAGCAGCACCCATAGGACTTCTAGTGTGTTAGTGGCATCACACAGAGCTCCTATATTTTCATCTCAGAAGCACCCATAGGACTTCTAGTGTGTTAGTGGCATCACACAGAGCTCCTATATTTTCTTCTCAGCAGCACCCATAGGACTTCTAGTGTGTTAGTGGCAGCAAACAGAGCTCCTATATTTTCTTCTCAGCAGCACCCATAGGACTTCTAGTGTGTTAGTGGCATCACACAGAGCTCCTATATTTTCTTCTCAGCAGCACCCATAGGACTTCTAGTGTGTTAGTGGCAGCAAACAGAGCTCCTATATTTTCTTCTCAGCAGCACCCATAGGACTTCTAGTGTGTTAGTGGCATCACACAGAGCTCCTATATTTTCATCTCAGAAGCACCCATAGGACTTCTAGTGTGTTAGTGGCAGCAAACAGAGCTCCTATATTTTCTTCTCAGCAGCACCCATAGGACTTCTAGTGTGTTAGTGGCATCACACAGAGCTCCTATATTTTCTTCTCAGCAGCACCCATAGGACTTCTAGTGTGTTAGTGGCAGCAAACAGAGCTCCTATATTTTCTTCTCAGCAGCACCCATAGGACTTCTAATGTGTTAGTGGCATCACACAGAGTTCCTATATTTTCATCTCAGAAGCACCCATAGGACTTCTAGTGTGTTAGTGGCATCACACAGAGCTCCTATATTTTCTTCTCAGAAGCACCCATAGGACTTCTAGTGTGTTAGTGGCAGCAAACAGAGCTCCTATATTTTCTTCTTAGCAGCACCCATAGGACTTCTAATGTGTTAGTGGCATCACACAGAGTTCCTATATTTTCATCTCAGAAGCACCCATAGGACTTCTAGTGTGTTTGTGGCATCACACAGAGCTCCTATATTTTCTTCTCAGAAGCACCCATAGGACTTCTAGTGTGTTAGTGGCAGCAAACAGAGCTCCTATATTTTCTTCTCAGCAGCACCCATAGGACTTCTAGTGTGTTAGTGGCATCACACAGAGTTCCTATATTTTCATCTCAGAAGCACCCATAGGACTTCTAGTGTGTTAGTGGCATCACACAGAGCTCCTATATTTTCTTCTCAGCAGCACCCATAGGACTTCTAGTGTGTTAGTGGCATCACACAGAGCTCCTATATTTTCATCTCAGAAGCACCCATAGGACTTCTAGTGTGTTAGTGGCATCACACAGAGCTCCTATATTTTCTTCTCAGCAGCACCCATAGGACTTCTAGTGTGTTAGTGGCATCACACAGAGCTCCTATATTTTCTTCTCAGCAGCACCCATAGGACTTCTAGTGTGTTAGTGGCAGCAAACAGAGCTCCTATATTTTCTTCTCAGCAGCACCCATAGGACTTCTAATGTGTTAGTGGCATCACACAGAGTTCCTATATTTTCATCTCAGAAGCACCCATAGGACTTCTAGTGTGTTAGTGGCATCACACAGAGCTCCTATATTTTCTTCTCAGAAGCACCCATAGGACTTCTAGTGTGTTAGTGGCAGCAAACAGAGCTCCTATATTTTCTTCTTAGCAGCACCCATAGGACTTCTAATGTGTTAGTGGCATCACACAGAGTTCCTATATTTTCATCTCAGAAGCACCCATAGGACTTCTAGTGTGTTAGTGGCATCACACAGAGCTCCTATATTTTCTTCTCAGAAGCACCCATAGGACTTCTAGTGTGTTAGTGGCAGCAAACAGAGCTCCTATATTTTCTTCTCAGCAGCACCCATAGGACTTCTAGTGTGTTAGTGGCATCACACAGAGTTCCTATATTTTCATCTCAGAAGCACCCATAGGACTTCTAGTGTGTTAGTGGCATCACACAGAGCTCCTATATTTTCTTCTCAGCAGCACCCATAGGACTTCTAGTGTGTTAGTGGCATCACACAGAGTTCCTATATTTTCATCTCAGAAGCACCCATAGGACTTCTAGTGTGTTAGTGGCATCACACAGAGCTCCTATATTTTCTTCTCAGCAGCACCCATAGGACTTCTAGTGTGTTAGTGGCATCACACAGAGCTCCTATATTTTCATCTCAGAAGCACCCATAGGACTTCTAGTGTGTTAGTGGCATCACACAGAGCTCCTATATTTTCTTCTCAGCAGCACCCATAGGACTTCTAGTGTGTTAGTGGCAGCAAACAGAGCTCCTATATTTTCTTCTCAGCAGCACCCATAGGACTTCTAGTGTGTTAGTGGCATCACACAGAGCTCCTATATTTTCTTCTCAGCAGCACCCATAGGACTTCTAGTGTGTTAGTGGCAGCAAACAGAGCTCCTATATTTTCTTCTCAGCAGCACCCATAGGACTTCTAGTGTGTTAGTGGCATCACACAGAGCTCCTATATTTTCATCTCAGAAGCACCCATAGGACTTCTAGTGTGTTAGTGGCATCACACAGAGCTCCTATATTTTCTTCTCAGCAGCACCCATAGGACTTCTAGTGTGTTAGTGGCAGCAAACAGAGCTCCTATATTTTCATCTCAGAAGCACCCATAGGACTTCTAGTGTGTTAGTGGCATCACACAGAGCTCCTATATTTTCATCTCAGAAGCACCCATAGGACTTCTAGTGTGTTAGTGGCATCACACATAGCTCCTATATTTTCTTCTCAGCAGCACCCATAGGACTTCTAGTGTGTTAGTGGCATCACACAGAGCTCCTATATTTTCATCTCAGAAGCACCCATAGGACTTCTAGTGTGTTAGTGGCATCACACAGAGCTCCTATATTTTCTTCTCAGCAGCACCCATAGGACTTCTAGTGTGTTAGTGGCAGCAAACAGAGCTCCTATATTTTCTTCTCAGCAGCACCCATAGGACTTCTAGTGTGTTAGTGGCATCACACAGAGTTCCTATATTTTCATCTCAGAAGCACCCATAGGACTTCTAGTGTGTTAGTGGCATCACACAGAGCTCCTATATTTTCTTCTCAGCAGCACCCATAGGACTTCTAGTGTGTTAGTGGCAGCAAACAGAGCTCCTATATTTTCTTCTCAGCAGCACCCATAGGACTTCTAGTGTGTTAGTGGCATCACACAGAGTTCCTATATTTTCATCTCAGAAGCACCCATAGGACTTCTAGTGTGTTAGTGGCATCACACAGAGCTCCTATATTTTCTTCTCAGCAGCACCCATAGGACTTCTAGTGTGTTAGTGGCAGCAAACAGAGCTCCTATATTTTCTTCTCAGCAGCACCCATAGGACTTCTAGTGTGTTAGTGGCATCACACAGAGCTCCTATATTTTCTTCTCAGAAGCACCCATAGGACTTCTAGTGTGTTAGTGGCATCACACAGAGCTCCTATATTTTCATCTCAGAAGCACCAATAGGACTTCTAGTGTGTTAGTGGCAGCAAACAGAGCTCCTATATTTTCTTGTCAGCAGCACACATAGTACCTATAGTGTGTTAGTGTCAGCACCCATAGGACCTACAGTGTGTTGTGAGCACACATAGGAGTTCTATTTTTTATACTATATACACTACCGACTACAATGGCTGGAAGACCGCCAAGGAGAGGCAGAGCGTGCCGAGGCAAGAACACAGGGCAGGCAGGCTCTGTTTCTAGAGACAACAGTGCTGGCCGTGGACGTGGTCGTGCATCGTCATCAGCACGTGGCCATGGGACACGCTTGTCTTTGTTTTCGGCAGCTGGACATGTGGAGCCGCATCATGCCGAAGGCTTGGTAGAATGGATGACCAAGCCCTCCTCATCCTCCTCATCCTCTCTCACCCAGGCTCAGGGTACTGGCAGAGCAGCTGCCAACGCGTACTCAATGGCATCATCAGCCACCCCTTCCCTAGACCCACCATGTCCTCCTGAGGAGTCCCCCGAACTGTTTGAGCACAGTGTTGGGTACATGCTCCAGGAGGATGCCCAACGATTCGAAGGCTCGGATGATGATACCCAGCTTGAGGAAGTCAGTAGTGTGCGCGCAGAGAGAGGGGATGCTGAAGGACAGCAATCTGGCAGTAGTGTTCCACCAGCTGCAGCTTACTGCCAGGTTTGCTCTAGTGGTGAAGAGGGAGGGGATGATGAGGTCACTGACTCCACGTGGGTGCCTGAAGGGAGAGAGGAGGAGGAGGAGGAGGATGCAGCGTCACATGTCCAACGAGGCAGGATGCCCCCTGGAGGCCAGCTAGAGGCCAGCACAGCAACTGTACCACACCGCAGAGCTCCGCCTGTGCAGGGCGCTGCCTCTGCACGTTATCACAAAAGTTCTTTGGTGTGGGCCTTTTTTGAGACGAGTGCATCAGATCGCACCACTGCTATTTGCAATATTTGTCTCAAGCGTATCTCGCGTGGCCAAAACATCAGCCGCTTGGGCACCACAAGCATGAGCAGACATATGTCGACCTGCCATGCAGCTCGTTGGCAAGCACACATAAAAGACCCACACCAAAGAACAAAGCGGACCTCTCCTTGCTCCTCATCAGCTGGGATCTCCATCCCCACTATATCTTCAGTCCTCTCTGAAAGCTGCTCTGAGAGGACTGAAGGTGTAGAATTAGGTATGTCACAACCAAGTACTTGCAGTACACCGACGTCCGATTGTAGCAGGCAAATTTCCCTGCCCCAGCTGCTGGACCGTCGAAAGAAGTATACTCCCAGCCATCCACATGCCCAGCGGTTGAATGCTAGCTTGGCTAAATTGCTAGCACTTCAACTGCTGCCTTTTCAGTTGATAGACTCGGCCCCCTTCCGTGAGTTTGTTCAATGTGCGGTTCCTCAGTGGCAGGTTTCCAAACGCCACTTTTTCTCACGGAAGGCGATTCCGTCTCTCTACTGGCATGTGGAAGGCAATGTCCATGCCTCGCTGGACAGGGCGGTCAGCGGTAAGGTGCATATTACCGCTGACTCATGGTCCAGCAGGCATGGACAGGGACGTTATCTTTCTTTCACGGCCCATTGGGTCACTCTATTGGCAGCTGGGAGGGATGCAGGACAAGGTGCAGTAGTGTTGGAGGTTGTTCCGCCACCACGCCTCCAAAATGCTACTACTGGTTGTGACACACCTCTCTCCTCCACCCCCTCCTCTTCTTCTTCCTCCATGTCCTCTTCGAGTGCTCTGTCCTCGGAACCAGCGGTGCTCCGTAGGCGTACAAGGGGCTACGCGAGTACGCAGGCAAAAAGATGCCATGCCGTGCTTGCGCTGGTGTGTTTGGGGGACAGGAGCCACACTGGGCCAGAGGTTCTGGCAGCTCTGCAGGGGCAGGCCGAGAGGTGGTTGACGCCACGCCAGCTTAAGCCAGGAATGGTCGTTTCTGATAATGGCACCAACCTCCTCTCCGCCCTGCGACAGGGGCAGCTCACCCATGTGCCCTGTATGGCTCACGTCCTCAACCTGGTGGAGCAGCGGTTCTTGGGCAGGTTCCCAGGCTTACAGGATGTCCTGAGGCAGGCCAGGAAAGTCTGTGTGCATTTCCGCCGATCTTATAATGCCAGTGCTCGGCTGACTGAGCTGCAAAAGGAGCTGAACCTGCCCAAGAACCGCCTAATATGTGACATGCCCACCAGGTGGAACTCAACGTTGGCCATGCTGCAGCGACTGCACACGCAGCAGAGGGCCATCAATGAGTACCTTTGCGACTACGGCACCAGGACAGGGTCAGGGGAGCTTGGCTTTTTTTCCCCACGCCAGTGGAGCATGATCAGGGATGCATGCACTGTCCTCTCACCATTTGAGGAGGCCACGAGGATGGTGAGCAGTGACAGTGCATGCATCAGTGACACTGTACCTCTTGTCCACCTGTTGGAGCATACGCTGCGTGGGATAATGGACAGGGCACTTGAGGCAGAACAGAGGCAGGAAGAGGAGGACTTCCTTGTCTCTCAAGGCCCCCTTTATCCAGACAATGTTCCTTCTGTCCCACCCATCACACAGGAAGAGGAGGAGGAGGAGGAGGAGGAGGAGGATTGTGTGAGCATGGAGGTGGAGCCTGGCACTCAGCATCAGCAGCAGCAGTCTTTTAGGGATGATGTACAGTCCCAACAAACCAGTGGACTTGTACGTGGCTGGGAGGAGGTGGCTGGCGATCATGTCATCCTCAGTGACCCAGAAGACTCCGGACCGAATGCCTCAGCTAACCTACGCTGCATGGCCTCCCTGATCCTGCAAAGCCTGCGGAAGGATCCTCGTGTTCTTCGGATCAAGGAGAGTGACCATTACTGGCTGGCCACTCTCCTTGATCCACGGTACAAGGGTAAGGTTGCGGACCTTATCTTGCCGTCGCAGAGGGAGCAGAGGATGAGACATCTCAGGGAGGCCTTGCAGAAAGGTCTGTGCAACGCGTTCCCAGAAACTGGGAGGTTAAAAACTCCTGGTCCTGGACGACGAGTTGCTGAGGCTTCGGTCAGTAGCAGAAGGAGCGGTGGGGAAGGTGGACGTCTGACCGATGCGTTCAGACAATTTTTTAGTCCGCAGCCCCAAGGTATGATCGGTTCCAGCAACCATCGCCAGCGTCTGATATACATGGTGCAGGAATACCTAGGGGCAAGGTCAGACTTGGACACCTTTCCCACCGAAAATCCTCTGGCTTACTGGGTCCTGAGGATGGATCACTGGCCAGAGCTTGCACAGTATGCAATTGAGCTACTGGCCTGTTCTGCATCCAGCGTTCTTTCCGAACGCACATTCAGTGCTGCTGGAGGATTTGTCACCGATCATAGGGTGCGCCTGTCCACCGACTCGGTTGATCGACTGACCTTCATAAAAATGAATCAGTCTTGGATCACCACCAGCTACCAGACACCTGAAGCGGATATAACGGAATAATTTATAATGTCACATCCCTTCAAGACTGCCTATGCTGATGCTGAGTGACTGTCCTGTTATGTTCACTGACTATCCTCTTCCTCCTCCTCAATGATCCATGCCACCACACCAGTGCCTAAGGCACAATTTTTCAGCCCCTGTATAACAGGGGCGTGTAATTACAATTTTTTAAAAAGATGCTTCGCAACAGGTCTGACTGCTGTGCTCAGAGTACAGTATCTGTGAGGGGTTGCAGTGTTGTGGCACCAGCACCAGTGCCTAAGGCACAATTTTTCAGCCCCTGTTGGGGCGTGTAATTACAATTTTTAGGCAATGCTTTGCAACAGGTCTCATTGCTGTGCTCAGAGTACAGTATCTGTGAGGGGTTGCAGTGTTGTGGCACCAGCACCAGTGCCTAAGGCACAATTTTTCAGCCCCTGTATAACAGGGGCGTGTAATTACAATTTTTTAAAAAGATGCTTCGCAACAGGTGTGACTGCTGTGCTCCAAGTACAGTATCTGTGAGGGGTTGCAGTGTTGTGGCACCAGCACCAATGCCTAAGGCACAATTTTTCAGCCCCTGTTTAACAGGGGCGTGTAATTACAAATCTTGATCTAATAGTTCACAGCAGGGCCCATTCCTGCGCCCACCAAGAGTAACTATGAGGGCCTACAGTCTTGTGGCAACACCGTCCACCACCACCACCACCACCAAAGGCCCAATTTTTCTGCCCTGTTCAACAGGTGCATGCAATTACAAATCTTGATCTAATAACTCACAGCAGGGCCCATTCCTGCACCCACCAAGAGTAACTGTGAGGGCTTACAGTCTTGTGGCAACACCGTCCACCACCACCACCACCACCACCAAAGGCCCAATTTTTCTGCCCGGTTCAACAGGTGCATGCAAGTACAAATCTTGATCTATTAACTCACAGCAGGGCCCATTCCTGTGCCCACCAGTCTTGTGGCTACACCAACATCTAATAGGGCAAATTTCTGCAGAGTATATACGGCAGGCCCCTACTTTCAAACATCCAACTTACAAACGACTCCTACTTGCAAACGGCAAGAGAAAACAGGAAGTGAGAGGAAATCTACCCCATGGAAGGAAAATTCTATCCTGTTAGATTTAATTTGGGAAAAAGGTATCTCCTCTCTACTGATGCTTTATCACCAATCCTTGTTTCAATTAAAACCCCACTTTTCCAAAAACATTTGTCATTGGGACGGAAAGTGAGGTGACATGTTCTGAACAGATGTGCAAAGACAGCAAATGTTACAGGGGTGATAACCCCTCCCTATGTTCTCCAAAAAGCTTAAAAATAGATTTTTTTGGGATGTAGCTACACTTCATAATGTACCTGTTCAGATTCTACTTAAGAACAAACCTACAGTCCATGTCTTGTTTGCACCACCTATATACTGCTGTTCAGAGTATATAGGGTTGTAGGTATAGGGTTTTATTTTGGGTGCGGGGTCCCCCTTAGTATCCATACAAGACCCAAAGGGGCTGGGGTGGGGGGGGGGGGGTGATGGGGTAGCCATGCCATTTTTCTCAAGGATTTTCAGCCATATGGCGGCCAGGACAAGACATGACATTAAAGCCGCAAGTGGTTTTAAATGGCTTCTTTTTTTCCTTTACAAATGTCATTTTGTGCAAGGACAGTTCTAAACACGGGAAACACATGCCACTTCACAGGCATACTTTAGACACCCCCCAGGTACCATATTTAAAGGAAAATTTCACTTTTTTTTTTTTCACTTTATGCATCATTAAAATGACTGCTCCCGAAAAAACTTTAGTTTTTAAAATTTCTTTTTGCATTGATATATGTCCCCTGGGGCAGAACCCGGGTCACCAAACATGTTTTATGACATTAACATGCATATTGGCCGTTGTAATTAGCAATTTTGATTTCGAACGTTCGCGTCCATTATAACGAATAGGGTTCGAAAATTCGCGCGAACTTTCGGTCCGTTCGAAGGTTCTGGTGCGAACCGAACCCGGGGGTGTTCGGCTCATCCCTAACCAGGAACAGAGGAGTGTGCTAGCTGTAGGGGTGGAAGGAATAAAGTAGGTATTTCAGTGTAGTCCCTACCATCTAGGCTAAAAGAGCATTTAACTCTTGCGGTGCTGTGCCTTTCTAATTGCTGTCCAGAGTTCAGCTTTAATTAGGGATCAAAAGTGAAATTTGGAGAAAAAAAACAACACATCTAGTTGAATGTAGCATTATCCAATGCTGCAGCTGTCTTCTGCTGCCTCTAAGACTGAGAACCCAGTGATCAAAGACCGTTTCTGGGTCTTCAGTGAGCAGAGAACCGGTGACTGCCAGTCACCAGCTCTCTGCTCCTCCCAGCCAGTGCTCACTGGAGTGCTGGGCTGTGGAGGGGGCAGGAGAGCATACCTCCCAACTGTCCCTGATTTCGAGGGACTGTCCCTGATTTGGAACCTCATTCTTCCTCATTTGTCCCTCATTTTGGTCTGCTCTATATAGGTGTACATAAAAATGCATGTTTTATCTTTTAAAAAGTGTTTTCCTTTGCTAAACCTTTCATCCAGTTTCTAAATGGCTGCATTTGTACATTTAAAAAGCCAATATAAAAGGAATAGTAAAGGTAAAAAAAAGCACTTGTGGGTTTAACTAATCATTTTTTTTGTATACTTCTTTTTTAAGGGAGCGTGACAGGAGGTGTGTCCTATGCATACAGTCAGGTCCATAAATATTGGGACATCGACACAATTCTAATCTTTTTGGCTCTATACACCACCACAATGGAAATTAAACAAACAATATGTGCTTTAACGGCAGACTTTCAGCTTTAATTTGAGGGTATTTACATCCAAATCAGGTGAACGGGGTAGGAATTACAACAGTTTGTATATGTGCCTCCCACTTTTTAAGGGACCAAAAGTAATGGGACAATTGGTTGCTCAGCTGTTCCATGGCCAGGTGTGTGTTATTCCCTCATTTTCCAATTTACAAGGAGCAGATAAAAGGTCCACAGTTCATTTCAAGTGTGCTATTTGCATTTGGAATCTGTTGCTGTCAACTCTCAATATGAGATCCAAAGAGCTGTCACTATCAGTGAAGCAAGCCATCATTAGGCTGAAAAAACAAAACAAACCCATCAGAGAGATAGCAAAAACATTAAGAGTGGCAAAATCAACTGTTTGGAACATCCTTAAAAAGAAAGAACGCACCGGTGAGCTCAGCAACACCAAAAGACCCGGAAGACCACAGAAAACAACTGTGGTGGATGACCGAAGAATTCTTTCCCTGGTGTAGAAAACACCCTTCACAACAGTTGGCCAGATCAAGAACACTCTCCAGGAGGTAGGTGTATGTGTGTCAAAGTCAACAATCAAGAGAAGACTTCACCAGAGTGAATACAGAGGGTTCACCACAAGATGTAAACCATTGGTGAGACTCAAAAACAGGAAGGCCAGATTAGAGTTTGCCAAACAACATCTAAAAAAGCCTTCACAGTTCTGGAACAACATCCTATGGACAGATGAGACCAAGACCTGGGCAAACATTTTCTTTGGGCCCCCCAGCTCCCCCCCCCCGGACTCAAAATTAGTTTACTGTAGCAGATCAGGCAGTGATTGCGATTGGTTGCCAAAGGCTACAGCATATCATTACCGCTCACTGACTGGATGCTAGAGGTTACAGCACACATTATGACTGACTGATTAGTTGCTAGGTTACAGCACATCATTTCTGCTTGCTGATTGGTTGCTAGAAGGTACTGCCCATCATTACTGTTAACCGATTGGTTGCTAGATGTTAAATGCTTACTGCTCACTCATTGGTTGCTAGAGGGTACTGGGCATCATTACCACTTATTGGTTGCTAGAGGTTACAGCACATCAATACAGCTCATTGATTGGCTGGTAAAGGTTACAGCACATTATCTCCCCACTGCCTGCACACCATGGACTGGGGAGGTGAGGGGGCCCATTAATAGACAGAAAACTCCTAGAACTTGCTATTAGCAATGAGCAGAGCAGAGTACACACAACTATGAAGTTTAACTGAGTTCAGGTAGTCACAGAGTCCAATGTAAGCAGTATCCCTGAGGACAGGCTCCCAGAAATAAATGACTAGTCATGCCACCTGCAGTAGAGCAGTGTTGAGGGCTGAGCTACATACAGAGTGCAGGATTGAGGAGTGCGCTGTGTATGGAGTGCAAGGTTGAGTGGTACGCTATGTACAGAATGCAGGGCTGATGGGTGAGCTACATACAGAGTGCAGGGTTTAGGGGTGCATTACAGAGTGCAGGTTTGAGGGGTGCGTTACATACAGAGTGCAGGATTGAGGGGTGTGTTACATTAAGTGTGCAGGATTGAGGGGTGCGTTACATACAGAGTACAGAAAACTCCTAGAACTTGCTATTAGCAATGAGCAGAGCAGAGTACACACAATTATGAAGGTTAACTGAGTTCAGGTAGGCACAGAGTCCAATGTAAGCAGTATCCCTGAGGACAGGCTCCCAGAAATAAATGACTAGTCATGCCACCTGCAGTAGAGCAGTGTTGAGGGGTGAGCTACATACAGAGTGCAGGATTAAGGAGTGCGCTGTGTATGGAGTGCAAGGTTGAGTGGTACGCTATGTACAGAATGCAGGGCTGATGGGTGAGCTACGTACAGAGTGCAGGGTTTAGGGGTGCGTTACATACAGAGTGCAGGATTGAGGGGTGCGTTACATACAGAGTGCAGGATTGAGGGGTGCGTTACATACAGTGTGCAGGATTGAGGGGTGCGTTACATACAGTGTGCAGGATTGAGGGGTGTGCTACGTACAGAGTCCAAGATTGAGGAGTGCATTACATACAGAGTGCATGGTTAAGGGGTGTGTTACATACAGAGTGCATGGTTGAGGGGTGCATTACAGAGTGCAGGATTGAGGGGTGCGTTACATACAGAGTGCAGGATTGAGAGGTGCGTTACACACAGAGTGCAGGATTGAGAGGTGCGTTACATACAGAGTGCAGGATTGAGAGGTGCGTTACATACAGAGTGCATGCTTGAGGGGTGCATTACATACAGAGTGCATGCTTGAGGGGTGCGTTACATACAGAGTGCAGGATTGAGGGGTGCATTACAGAGTGCAGAATTGAGGGGTGTGCTACGTACAGAGTCCAAGATTGAGGGGTGCGCTATATACAGATTGCAGGGTTTAGTGGTGTCTTGTGTACATCCAAGTCCCCTCCCCCCAAGTACAGAGCTTTCCTCCCCCTGATTCCAGTTTAAACCCCCCATTCATTACATAGCATTCCACTGCACCATTCCATCCCCCCTTCTTTCACTACACACCATTTCACAGCACCACTACCACCCGCCTCTAGACTCCATTACCTGAAAACCATCAAAGCAGGGCCGGGCTGCACAAGAGAAGCTGTAATATGCATGTCCGTGGAGGAGCTTCTTATCCCCGCCCCCTTCCTCCTCTGCTCTCGTATACAGCTGAATGTGTGTAGAACAGAGAGGAATGTGAACGGCAGCCAGGAGAGGAGTGCTGTCACTGCTAACTAGCGAGTAGCTGAGCTAGCAAGTGACAGGCGCCGGAGCGGAACTCTGGCTGAAAAAAACCTGACAAGCACGCGGGCTCCAGGGGCAGCTCAGGTGCTTTGGGGCCCCCCTACAGTGGCTGGGCCCTGGGCCGATGCCCCGTTCGCCCCGCGATAAAGACAGCCCTGCTGTAATTGACTGCAAAGGATTTGCAACCAAGTATTAAAAAGTGAAAGTTTAATTTATGATTGTTAATCTGTCCCATTACTTTTGGTCCCTTAAAAAGTGGGAGGCACATATACAAACTGTTGTAATTCCTACACCGTTCACCTGATTTGGATGTAAATACCCTCAAATTAACCACTTAAGCACCGGACCATTTTGTAGCTAAAGGACCAGAGGTGATTTCAGAATTTTGCACTGCGCTGCTTTAACTGTAAATTGTGCGGACATGCAATGTTGTACCCAAACAAAATTTGCGTCCTTTTCTTCCCACAAATAGAGCTTTCTTTTAATGGTATTTGATTGCCTCTGCGATTTTTATTTTTTGCGATATAAACGGAAATAGACCGAAAATTTTGAAAAAAAATGATATTTTCTACTTTTTGTTATAAGAAAAATCGAATAAACTCAATTTTAGTCATACATTTAGGCCAAAATGTATTCAACCACATGTCTTTAGTAAAAAAAATGTCAATAAGCGTATATTTATTGGTTTGCGCAAAAGTTATAGCGTCTACAAACTAAGGTACATTTTCTGGAATTTACACAGCTTTTAGTTTATGACTGCCTATCTCATTTCTTGAGGTGCTAAAATGGCAGGGCAGTAGAAAACCCCCCCAAATGACCCCATTTTGGAAAGTAGACACCCCAAGGAAATTGCTGAGAGGCATGTTGAGCCCATTGAATATTTTTTTTTTTTTGTCTCAAGTGATTGAATAATGACAAAAAAAAAAAAATTACAAAAAGTTGTCACTAAATGATATATTGCTCACACATGCCATGGTTATATGTGGAATTGCACCCCAAAATACATTTTGCTGCTTCTCCTGAGTACGGGGATACCACATGTGTGGGACTTTTTGGGAGCCTAGCCGCGTACGGGCCCCCGGAAACCAAGCACCGCCTTCAGGATTTCTAAGGGCGCAAATTTTTGATTTCACCCCTCACTACCTATCACAGTTTTGAAGGCCATAAAATGGCAAAATAGCACAAAACCGCCCCAAATGACCCCATTTTAGAAAGTAGACACCCCAAGGAAATTGCTGAGAGGCCTGTTGAGCCCATTGAATTTTTTTTTTTTTGTCCCAAGTGAATGAATAATGACAAAAAAAAAAAAATTACAAAAAGTTGTCACTAAATGATATATTGCTCACACATGCCATGGTTATATGTGGAATTACACCCCAAAATACATTTTGCTGCTTCTCCGGAGTACGGGAATACCACATGTGTGGAACTTTTTAGGAGCCTAGCCGCGTACGGGACCCCGAAAACTAAGCACCGCCTTCAGGATTTCTAGCCACAAATTTTTGATTTCACTCCTCACTACCTATCACAGTTTCGAAGGCCATAAAATGCCAGAATAGCACAAAACCCCCCCAAATGACCCCATTTTGGAAAGTAGACACCCCAAGCTATTTGCTGAGAGGCATGGTGAGTATTTTACAGCTCTCATTTGTTTTTGAAAATGAAGAAAGTAAATATATTTATTTATTTATTTATTTATTTTTCAATTTTCAAAACTTTGTGACAAAAAGCGAGATCTGCAAAATACTCACAATACCTCTCAGCAAATAGCTTGGGGTGTCTACTTTCCAAAATGGGGTCATTTGGGGGGGGTTTTGTGCCATCTGGGCATTCCATGGCCTCCGAAACTGTGATAGGCAGTGAGAAGAGAAATCAAAAATTTACACCCTTAGAAAGCCTGAAGGCGGTGCTTGGTTTTTGGGGTCCCGTACGCGGCTAGGCTCCCAAAAAGTCTCACACATGTGGTATCCCCGTACTCAGGAGAAGCAGCAGAATGTATTTTGGGGTGTAATTCCACATATGCCCATGGCATGTTTGAGCAATATATCATTTAGTGACAACTTTGTGCAAAAAAATAAATAAATAAAAATAAATTGTCTTTTTTCCGCAACTTGTGTCAACATATAAAATATTCCATGGACTCGACATGCCTCTCAGTATATAGCTTGGGGTGTCTACTTTCCAAAATGGGGTCATTTGGGGGGGGGGTTTGAACTGTTCTGGCATTTTATACACAACATTAGGAAGCTTACATCCACTCTTCTAACCACTTGAAGACAAAGCCCTTTTTGAGACTTTGTTTACATGAAAACATATTTTTTTTTGCAAGAAAATTATGTTGAACCCCCAAACATTATATATATTTTTAAAGCAAAGGCCCTACAGATTAAAATGGTGGGTGTTGCATTTTTTTTCTCTACACAGTATTTGCGCAGCGATTTTTCAAACGCATTTTTTGGGGAAAAAAATACACTTTTTTTAATTTTAATGCACTAAAACACACTATATTGCCCAAATGTTTGATGAAATAAAAAAGATGATCTTGGGCCGAGTACATAGATACCAAACACGACATGCTTTAAAATTTCGCACAAACGCGCATTGGCGACAAATTACATACATTTTTAAAAGCTTTTAAAAGCCTTTACAGGTTACCCCGTTAGATTTACAGAGGAGGTTTACTGCTAAAATTACTGCCCTCAATCAGACCTTCGCGGTGATACCTCACATGCATGGTGCAATTGCTGTTTAAATATGACGCCAGACCGACGCTTGCGTTCGCCATTGGGCAAGAGCAGGGCAGGCCAGGGGTGCTTTTTTTTTTATTATTATTAATTTTGCTTTTTTATTTTATTTTTAAATTGTTCCTTTCATATTTTTTTTTTTTTTATCATTTTTATTGTTATCTCAGGGAATGTAAATATCCCCTATGATAGCAATAGGTAGTGACAGGT
Organism: Rana muscosa; assembly: GCA_029206835.1. Classification (NCBI taxonomy): domain Eukaryota; kingdom Metazoa; phylum Chordata; class Amphibia; order Anura; family Ranidae; genus Rana; species Rana muscosa. Next base: position 988,677,782 of record CM055116.1, on the reverse strand, counting down.
ACTCTTTTTTGAAAAAACTGGGGTCTTCTAGACCCTAGATCTTTCCTCTGCCCTCAAAGCATCTGACCACACCAAGATCGGTGTGATAAAATGCTTTCCCAATTTCCCGATGGCGCTTTTTATATCCGGGGGGGGGACATTCCCTCCCACTGCTTGTAAAAGCAGTCCAGAGGCTAATTAGCCACTAGGATTGCTTTTACATGAAAGCCGGCCGCTGGCTGAAAAGAATGATACCAAGATGATACCTAAACCCGCAGGCATCATTCTGGTATAAACATTCAAAGTCCAGCAACATACCAGTACGTTGCTGGTCCTTGTTGGACATGTATTGTAATCTTTTTTTTCATGCAGCCAGTTGGCTGAACGAAAAAAGAGATTGATCGGTGGGTATGCCCACCATTAGAATACCGCCCTTCATCCACCCACTTCTAATGATGGGCATACATGCACCATTTATATATGCCGAAGCATGGGGGCATCCTCCCGCAAAAAAGTTATGCCGCACACACATGGTCGGACTTTTCCACGGGCAAGCCTCCGTCGGAATTTCGACCGTATGTACGCGGCATTAGGAGCAAAATCGCTCCTCCGCCCCTGCTGCCCCAATGCTTCGGCATATATGCTTTTTTTTTTTTAACTGTGGTGGTGAAATCACCTCCTACAGCACTGGAGTCGCAGGGATCTGGCCTGTCTCTGCGAACGCTGCAGTTATGTGTGTTGTGTTTTGTAAGTGACAGTGATCGATTGATACTGCACTTGGGTGGCCTGGGCTGGACGGAGGGGCAAAACGCAGGTGCTAGCAGGTATCTGGGCTGATCCCGCTAACACTGCGTTTTTGGGAACCCTAAACTGCTGGGGACGCTAGTATAGATCTGATCAGATCAGATATTGATCTGATCAGATACTATACCACTAAGGGGGGTGTATGCTTCACGCGTGGGTGTTAGCGTTACTGGCACTAACCTGACGCTGCCTGGGGTGTGACGCAGACCCTCTCTGACGCTAAAACCTAATTGATATCACCCGCCGGGCGATCAGGGGGTTAAACCTTTATTGGGTTATATATACGGCGGGTGCCCTGACACTATAAAAAGCAAACTAACTAACCAGCGTCACCCGTAACACTTATATGGTGATCACTGGTGAAAGGGTTAACTAGGGGCAATTAGGGGGTTAAAACCTTTATTAGATAATATATGGGGGTACCTGACGCTATAAAAACCTGCGGCGAACCTAAAAAAAATTACTGGCTACCGATCTGCATCACCGACGCTAAGACAGCGATCAGAAAAATGATCGCTTAGCGACAGTGGTGATAGGGGGTGAAAGGGTTACCTGGGGGGGGGGGCGATCAAGGGGGTTAAACCTTTATTAGATAATTTATGGGGGTACCTGACGCTATAAAAACCTGCGGCGAACCTAAAAAAAATTACTGGCTACCGATCTGCATCACCGACACTAAGACAGCGATCAGAAAAACGATCGCTTAGCGACGGCGGTGCTAGGGGGTGAAAGGGTTATCTGGGGGGTGATCAGGGGGTTAAACCTTTATTAGGGGGGGTTAGGGGGCTACACTGGACCTAAAACTAAATGTAGTGACACTTTTACAGTCACAAATGTCACTGATTGCAGTGATCAGTAAATAAATGGTCACTGCAATCAGTGACACTGTGACTGGGGGCTGGGGGGTGATCTGGGGGGGGCCTGGGGGGGCGATTTGTGTGCCTATGTGTCCTGGTGTCAGTGTAGTGTTAGTGCACTGACCTGTGTGTCTTCTCTTGTACGGCGCTTGGTATATGTGAGCGCCGCATGAGAGATGACATCACTTCCTCCTGCTTCCTCTGCCTGTGTAAACATTACACAGCAGAGGGAGCATTTCCATTCGCCGGGAGCGATGCGGGGGGGGTGGCCAAAATCGAATGGCCGCCCCCTCATGTCGGATCGCTCCCCAACGAATACCGACTGCTCACTGTATAGGAGGGGGTCCGATCGGACCCCCCAACTGTACAAAGGCAATCACGTACACTGTACGTGATTGTGCCTGTCGGTGCCATTCTGCCGACGTACATATACAGTGAGCGGTCGTTAAGTGGTTAAAGATTAAAGTCTGCAGTTAAAGCACATCTTGTTTGTTTCATTTCAAATCCATCGTGGTGGTGTATAGAGCCAAAAAGATTATAATTGTGTCAATGTCCAAATATTTATGGACCTGACTGTACATACTTTTGCTCATAGGTGTCCCTTTTTCCCCATCTCAAAATGTTGGGAGGTATGGGAGTGGCTGCAGAACGAAGTGCACTCCTGTGATCTATAGGATAAGTATGGCCAAAAGAGCTTTGGCCTTACTTCTCTTTTAAAAAATATCCTATATATAAGTATAACTTACATATATTTTTTTGCAGGGGTGTTATATTAGATTAAGTTCAAGCTGAACAGGGTAGTCTATGCAGTAGGGACATTCTGTATATTAGGTCTTTAAGTTAAGGTGACCAGATTTTTTAAATAAAATCCCGGGACATATTTATTTTATTTTTTTACTAGTAATGGCGGCAATCAGCGACTCTCTGCCCATCGCCTCCCACCTCACAGCCTGTCAAGTCTTACTCTCCGGGCCCCGGCTACTACTGGGTGGGGTGCGGAGGCAGATCACTTCACCAGGGAAGGCAAGGAGATAAGCAGGCAGGCGGCTGGCCGGGACTTGAGCCAAGGCAGAAGAACACGCGAGCGGAGCTGAATGGGTATGCACCCCAAACTGAAGAAATATTCCCTCCACTCCGACCAGCACATGCTCATCAGAAAGGGGCACAGATAATGGAAAAAATACACCCCACTAAGCTAGTAGGAGCGGCGGTGTGTAATTACGATTTTTTTTTTTAATTCTGCACTGCCTGTCTTTGAAATTGCTCCAGCCCCTGTTCAAATCCAACCCGGGGACAAAACCGGGGACAGATTTGGTCCGGGGACAGTGTCCTCAATCCGGGGACTGTCCCCTGAAACCGGGGATGTCTGGTCACCCTACTTTAAGTAAGCAAACTTTAAAACTGCTTTAGATGCATTTTTTTTATAAGCAGTCTATTCTAGCTGCAGAGCAACAATCCCCTTGGAAAAACAGCATCCTCTCTGTTATCGCTTGACTTTGTACACTTTCTGGCATTTCAGCATTCAAAAGTGTGCACACACGCAAATGGAATCAGGTGGGAATACACGTTTAATATCAAGCATTTTTATGTTTTTTTTATTTTATTTTGTTGAAGAGCACATTTTTACACTTTTGCCATTTAGGGACTTGAAGCCTAAGTCTTCCATCAGACTTTTTAGGAAACATACAAAATCTGATTTCTCAATACAATATGTGTATTATTGCAAATGGCCAGGCTGTCTGCTTTTGAAACGATAATCTTAAATTTCAGTATCAAGCCCAACTTTTATGTTCTTCCTGTAGATGCTTTTAGAAGGCCTTAAACTCAAATACTCTGAAAAATATTGCTTTGCTGCCATCTAGTGGCAACATATGATTAATGCATGCTTGTAGTCCCAGCTTGCTTAAAGTGAATTTGGCATGCATTTTAAACTTTTGAAAATTACACTTTTGCTATTAACATTATGACATTATGATACCGGCTCTCAGCATTGCACTGAGAAGTTGAGTCAGCTGCCAGTCAGGCATCTGTTTGGATCCCAACATTATTCTTCAGAGCCTACTTTGATAGAAAATAGGGCATAGAAGCTTTTTCCTGCACAGAGGTGCACTAGGCAGCCTTTACACAACCAGGGGCTAACTGGCAACTTTTTCCCCATAGGGCAAGTACAAACCCAGAGGCCCATGCTGCCTCGGCCCCCCTCCTAATCTCTCTCTTCCCTGCCTTCTCCCGACCCCACGACTACATAGGATGCTGAGAGGAAGTGATAGTGGAGGTGTCATTTCTGCCCTTAGCACTTACTCCCTGCCAGCACTACTGAGGAACCAGCCAGCTAGCCCTGCCGGGAAAAAAACTCTGCTCCTCCCACCCCCTGCCAGATCCTAGTGTATTCTTGTCCTGCATACTGCAGTCGTGAGAACAGGTGAGTGGACGGCCTCACGGCTGCTGCATGCACCATTTCAGTATTACTGACGGGGGCGTACGCACTGTCCACGTAAAATTACATATACATGGTACTGCATCAGTTGTGCAGTACCCATAGTTGCCAACATTTAAACAAAAATTCAAGGACATCTTTTTCACTGTGCATTCAGAAAGCCATTGTAGGTGGAGAATGTACTTTAATTAGGGGAGGGCCATTCATTTAAAATAGGCATGGTTTTACAAGCAGCATATCTTTAAAGTGGTTGTAAACCCTCAGGGACAACTTGCACCTACAGGTAAGCCTAGATTAAGGCTTACCTGTAGGTGCTTGCAATATCTCCGAGACCTACACGGTCTCTGAGACATTTGCAATTTCCCAGAGCGACACCTTCTATGGCGCATGCGCTGTCTTGAAAGGGCACGCCGTGCCCTTTCAAGCTGGGGTCATGCCGTTAAAGGCGGCTCCCGCGCTCGTGCGGCCAGTCACTGGCCAGTCTGTGATGTCACGTGACTCCAGCCAGTCACAGAGCCGGAGTTCGTGGCCCCCGGAAGAAGAAGGGTGAAGAATGGATGCTCGCTGCCAGCGCGGAAGACGGTGACATCGTGGGCTTCTCCTGCAGGTAAGTGTCACATAATGAGCTACTATGCAATGCATAGTAGACCATTATGCTTTACCTTTACAGGGAAACATAGAGGAAGTAAAACCCATCGGGGTTTACTTCCTCTTTAACCTAATGCCATACTTTAATTAATCATATAAGAGAGCTGTAAACAAAAACATCAAAACACTGGTAGTAACAATGAGCATGTAAACACAGAGTCCAAGATTTTAAAGGAGGACTTAAGACATTATTTACATAAACAATCATTCTGCATAGTAAAGAAATTCAGGTGAAAAATCACTACATGAGTAAAAATGAAGTAATGAAGTTGTACCGTGAAACATAATGTGCCAAACAAGTATACACCTGGTCAGATTATTTTGGCAGTATAGTGGCAGGCTAGGGTTGTATAGTGGCAGGCTAGAACAGTATAGTGACAGGCTAGGGCTGTATAGTGACAGGCTAGAACAGTATAGTGACAGGCTAGGGCTGTAGAGTGACAAGCTTGGGCTGTATAGTGACAGGCTAGGGCTATATAGTGACAAGCTAGAATAATATAGTGACAGGTTAGGGCTGTATAGTGACAGGCTAGGGCTGCATAGTGACAGACTAGGGCAGTATAGTGGCAGTCTAGAACAGTATTGTGACAGGCTAGGTCTGTATATGGGTGGGCTAGTGCTGTATAGTGACAGGCTAGGGTAGTAAAGAGACAGGCTAGGGTAGTATAGGGGCAAGCTAGGGCTGTATAGTGGCAGGCTAGGGCTGTATAGGTGCAAGATAGGGCGGTATAGTGACAGGCTAGGGAAGTATAGTGACAGGCTAGGGCAGTATATTGGCAAGCTATAACAGTATAGTGACAAGCTAGGGCTGTATAGTGGCATGCTATAACAGTATAGTGACAGGCTAGGGAAGTATAGTGGCAGGCTAGAACAGTATAGTGACAGGCTAGGGTAATATAGAGACAGGCTAGGGTAGTCTAGAAACAGGCTAGGGCTGTATAGTGATGGGTTATTGGTGTATAGGGGTGGGCTAGGATAGTAAATAGACAGGATGGGGCTGTATAGGGGAGGTGTAATGGTGTATAGGGGTGAGCTAAGGGTGTATAGGGGTGGACTAAGGTAGTATAGAGACAGGGTAGGGCTGTATAGGGGAGGCGCAATAGTGTGTAGAGGCGAGCTAGGGGTGTAAAGGGGTGGGCTATGGTAGTATAGATGTGGGCTAGGGCTGTATAGGGGAGGGGTGGGGTAGTATAGAAGTGGGCTAGGGGTGTATAGAGGTGGGCTAGGGTAATATAGAGCAGTGTTTCTCAACTCCAGTCCTCAAGGCGCCCCAACAGCTGTGGGAATTACTAAAGCAGTTAAACTGATCAAATAACCTGTGCAAAACAATGGAGAGCCTGAAAACATGACCTGTTGGGGTGCCTTGAAGACTGGAGTTGAGAAACACTGATATAGAGGCAGGCTAGGGGTGTATAGAGGAGGGCTAGGGGTGTATAGATAGTGGGCTAGGATAGTATAGAGGCAGGCTAGGGGTGTATAGAGGCGGCCGAGAGTAGTATAGAGACAGGCTAGGGCAGTATAGAGGAGGGCCCTGTAAAGGGGCAGCCTAGGGTAGTGCAGAGACAGGCAAGAGCAGTATAGAGGAGGGCTAGGGGTGTATAGAGGTGGGCTAGGGGAGTGTAAAGACAGGCTAGTGTAGTAAGGAGGAGGGCTAGGGGTGTATTGGGGCAGGCTAGGGTAGTGTAGAGACAGGCTATGGTAGTATAAAGGAGGGCTAGGTGTGTATAGAGGTGGGCTAGGGAAGTATAGTTGCAGGCTAGGTCCGGGGGGTCCAAAAACCAGTCAGTATCTGGTGTGACCACCATTTGCCTCACGCAGGGCAGCACATCTCCTTTGCATAGAGTTGATCAGGTTGTTGATTGTGGCCCGTGGAATGTTGGTCCATTCCTCTTCAATGGCTGTGCGAAGTTGCTGGATATTGGCAGGAACTGAAACACGCTGTCACGTACGCTGATCCAGAGCATCCTAAACATGCTCAATGGGTGACATGTCCGGTGAGTATGCTGGCCATGCAAGAACTGGGATGTTTTTAGCTTCCAGGAATTGTGTACAGATTCTTGCAACATAGGGCCGTGCATTATCATTCTGCAACATGAGGTGATGGTCATGGATAATTGGCACAACAATGGGCCTCAGGATCTCGTCACGGTATTTATGTGCATTCAAAATGCCATAAATAAAATGCACCTATGCTAGTTGTCCATACGCCTGCCCATACCATAACCCCAACGCCACCATGGGCCACTCGATCCATATCGTTGACATCAGCAAACCGCTCACCCACACGACGCCATACACGCTGTCTGCCATCTGCCCTCTACAGTGAAATCCGGGATTCGCTGTGAAGAAAACGACTCTCCAAAGTGCCAGGTGCCATCGAATGTGAGCATTTGCTCACCCAAGTTGGTTACGATGACGAACTGCAGTCAGGTTGAGACCCCGATGAGGACGACGAGCATGCAGATGAGCTTCCCTGAGATGGTTTCTGACAATTTGTGCAGAAATTCTTTGGTTATGCAAACCAATTGTTTCAGCAGCTGCCCGGGTGGCTGGTCTCAGATGATCTTGGTGGTGAATATGCTGGATGTGGAGGTCCTGGGCTGGTGTGGTTACACGTGGTCTGTGGTTGTGAGGCTGGTTGGATGTACAGCCAAATTCTCTGAACCGCCTTTGGAGACGGCTTATGGTAGAGAAATGAACATTCAATTTAAGGGCAACAGCTCTGGTGGACATTCCTGCAGTCAGCATGCCAATTTCACGCTCCCTCAAAACTTGCGACATCTGTGGCATTGTGCTGTGTGATAAAACTGCACATTTTACTGTAGAGTGGCATTTTATTGTGACCAGCCTAAGGCACACCTGTGCAATAATCATGCTGTCTGTCAGGTCACCTGAGTTGTCAGATGACAGATGCACACCGTTGGGGGTCAGGAGTGCACCACAAGGTAGTGAACCCTATGTCTGACTGCTGCGGATGGGAAACTGGGTGGTTGTGGAAAGCGGGACCAGTGGAGCACAAAATGGATCCATAGGGAGCTAGAGCCCAAGATTCCCCAGGGCGCGGAGTCTAAGATCCAGCAGATTTTTACCAGAGCCTCTAGTGGTGAGGATAGCCTACGCTGCAGCTGGGTCCAGGTTGCGGCTCCCAGAGTCCCCTAGCTCACGCTCCGTATGGTAAAGAGGATAGAGGGGAATCAGCAGCACAGGGTGCAAGAATAGTGAGGGGAAAAGCCAAGGTCAGGGCAACAAGCAGACAAGGATAAACGAAGGACAAGCCGAAGGTCAAGGTCACAAGCAGACAGGGATAGTCGGGAACAAGCCAATATCGTAACACAGAGACAGACGTGGCACGCGGCAGGCAGGAACCCAAACACACAATGCTTAAACAAACACGTTGATCAGCAAGGCAGACTTGCAGTGCACAGGTTAATATAGAGTTCTCTGATAGGGCCTGGGGTGGAGCATACTGGGAGGAGAGATTATAAAGGCAACCAGGTGAGAGAGTCTGGCCTCTAAGGTGAACACTTGAAGAGGAAGGTAAGATGGCAGACAAACATTACTGCATATCTATGACACTTTCTAATCAGCATCTTGATATGCCACACCTGTGAGGTGGATGGATTATCTCAGCAAATGAGAAGTGCTCACTAACACAGATTAAGCCTTGGTTCACACTGGTGCGATTTGACATGCGATTTGACATGTCAAATCGCATGTCAAATCGGCGAAATTTGCCGCAAATTGCGGGCAATGGCACCGTCCTAATCGGTGTGACGCCGCATTTGCGGCGCTGCACCGATTTCAAAAAGTAGTTTTTGTACTACTTTTTGCGATTTCAGCCGCGATTTACATTGACATCTGTTTCAGATGTCTTTAAAATTGTGGCCGAAATCGGGACTGCCAGCGGGAGTGAAATCGTGCGAGTTCAGCTGAATTCGCAGGCTTCACTCCCGCAGCCCCAGTGTGAACGTGGGCTTAGACAGATTTGTGAACACTATTTGAAAGAAATAGGCCTTTTGTATACATAGAAAAAGTCGTAGATCTTTGAGTTCAGCTCATGATAAATAGGGGCAAACACAAAAGTATTGCGTTTATAATTGTGCTCAGTGTACAGTATATATACAGTATATCTATCTATATATATATATATATATAGATAGATATACTGAATATATATATATATAGATATATATATAGATATATATATATATATCTATATATATATCTATATATATAGATATAGATATATATATATATATATAGATATAGATATATAATATATATATGAATATATCAATAGATAGGTAGATAGATAGATAGATAGAGATAGATAGATATGCTATTATAATTAATGAAAAAATGTTATGATGGTTGGGGCTGCACTAGAGAGGTAGCATTCTGTGTTACGGGTAGAGTTGAGCGGACACCTGGATGTTCGGGTTCGACGGGTTCGGCCGAACTTCGGAAAAAAGTTTGGGTTCGGGACCGAACTTTAACCCGAACCCGGACCCGAACCCGAACCCCATTGAAGTCAATGGGGACCCGGACTTCTAAGGACTAAAAAGGCTCTAAAAAAGTAATGGAAAGGGCTAGAGGGCTGCAAATGGCAGCAAAATGTTGTTAAGAGCATGGCAAGTGCTCTGCAAACAAATGTGGATAGGGAAATAACTTAAAATAACATAAAAAAAAAAAAAAAAATAATAATAATCTTGACCAAGGAGGACGATGTCCATATGGAGTAGGAGGTTGAGGTGGCGGTGGATGTGGCTGTGTAGGTGGAAGCGGCGGTGGAGGAGGACGAGGTAGCCAACACTGATTCAAAAATACAACAATGGCTGGGTAAGGCCGGTGATGTGTTGAATTCTGTCCCCCGTCAAATAGTGTCCACCCTGTACTGCGCTTGCTCAGTATGTAGGACAAGGGGATTTCGAAAATCTCCCAAGACCAACGGCGCCTGCGTGGTGAGTTCAGGTGAAGGCCACACCATCCGTGGTTCAAGCCGAGCCAAGTGAGGCCATGCCCGAAGCGTGGTGATCGAACCGAGCCCGTGAGGGGCCCTGTTACTATGTGCTACCGTATGTCCACTTGGATGGTGGGGCTTGAACCTGCACTCACAGCGCAGGCGCCGTTCATCTTCAGAGATTTTGTGAATCTCCTTGTCCTCTGTACTGTGCAAGCGCTGCGCCTTCGCAGTATGGGCCGGACACAATCCGATGGCCGGACAGTTTTTGTCACAACACTGGTATACATGTCTATTCTGCACAAGGTACGGACAAGTCCTCTGGGATCCATGCCTGGTTCATTTTAATGAACGTGAGCTTGTCCACATTGGCTCTGGACAGGCGGCTGCGCTTGTCTGTGATAACGCCCCCTGCCGTGCTAAATACACGTTCAGATAATACACTGGCTGCAGGGCAGGCCAGCACCTCCAAGGCATAAAGGGCAAGCTCAGGCCATGTGCCCAATTTGGAGACCCAGAAGTTAAAGGGGGCAGACCCATCATCCAGTACGTGTAGGCCTGTGGACACATACTGCTCAACCATGTTGGTGAAATGCTGCCTCCTGCTAAGACGTTCCATCTCAGCTGGTGGTGCTGGTTGTTGTGGCGTGCTGACAAAGCTTTTCCACATTTCAGCCATGCTAACCCTGCCTTCTGAGGTGCTGCCGGTGCCCCGGCTGCGTTGGCGACCTCTTCCTCCTCCTCTGCCTTCGCCTTGTGCTTCCACCGTACGCCCGCTGTCAGGTGGGAATGCCACCAGCAGCGCGTCTACCAGCATGCGCTTGTACTCGCGCATCTTACGATCCCGCTCCAGTGAGGGAATTAAGGATGGTACGTTGTCCTTGTAACGGGGATCCAGCAGGGTGGCCACCCAGTAATCAGCACCAGTTAAAATGTGGGCAACTCGGCGGTCATTGCGGAAACACTGCAGCATGTAATCGCTCATGTGTGCCAGGCTGCCCAGAGGCAAAGAAAAACTGTCCTCTGTGGGAGGTGTATCGTCTGTGTCCTCTGTATCCCCCCAGCCACGCACCAGTGATGGCAACAAGCTGGTCTGGGTGCCACCCTGCTGTGAAAATGGCTCCTCCTCCTCCTCCTCCATCTCCGCCTCCACCTCGTCATCCTCCAGAACTGTGCCCTTTCTGCCGGACAATTGTGTACCTGGCATTTGTTGGTGCAGGAACCCACCCTCGTAGCCACTTGTGAAAGACTGCCCTGAAAGCCTTTGAAATGATCCCGCTTCCTCCTCTTCCTCCTCATCCTCCTGTGCCACATCCTCTTCCATCATCGCCCGAAGCGTTTTTTCAAGGAGGCATAGAACTGGGATAGTAACGCTAAGAACGGCGTCATTGGCACTGGACATGTTGGTGGAGTACTCGAAACAGCGCAACAAGGCACACAGGTCTCGCATGGAGGCCCAGTTATTGGTGGTGAAGTGGTGCTGTTCCGCAGAGCGACTCACGCGTGATTGCTGCAGCTGAAACTCCACTATCGCCTGCTGCTGCTCGCACAGTCTGGCCAGCATGTGCAAGGTGGAGTTCCACCTTGTGGGCACGTCACATATGAGGCGGTGAGCGGGAAGGCCGAAGTTACGCTGCAGCGCTGACAGGCAAGCAGCAGCAGGGTGAGAACGCCGAAAGTGCGCACCCACAGCCCGCACTTTCTGCAGCAGCTCTGGCATATTGGGGTAATTTTTAAGGAACCTCTGGACCACCAAGTTCAGCACATGCGCCAGGCAAGGGATGTGCGTCAAACCGGCTAGGCCCAGAGCTGCTACGAGATTTCGCCCATTATCGCACACCACCAGGCCGGGCTTGAGGCTCACTGACAGCAACCACTCATTGGTCTGTTGTTCCATGTCCCTCCACAACTCCTGCGTGGTGTGGGGTTTTTCCCCCAAACAGGAAAGTTTTAAAACTGCCTGCTGTCGTTTACCCCTGGCTGTGCTGAAGTTGGTGGTGAAGGTGTTACGCTGACCGGATGAGGAGGCGGTAGAGGACGAGGAAGCAGAGTAGGAGGAGTTAGCAACAGGAGGCAAACTGAAGCGCCCTGCAATCCTCGGTGGTGGAAGGACATGCGCCAAACTGCTATCTGCCTCAGGCCCAGCCGCCACTGCATTTACCCAGTGTGCTGTTAGGGAGATATAACGTCCCTGACCGTGCTTACTGGTCCACGCATCCGTAGTTAGGTGGACCTTGCCACAGATGGCGTTGCGCAGTGCACACCTGATTTTGTCCCCCACTTGGTTGTGCAGGGAAGGGATGGCTCACCTGGAAAAGTAGTGGCGGCTGGGCACGACGTACTGTGGGACAGCCAATGCCATCAGGCTTTTAAAACTCTGCGTCTCCACCAGACGGAATGACAGCATTTCAAAGGCCAGGAGTTTTGAAATGCTGGCATTCAGGGCCAGGGATCGCGGGTGGCTAGGGGGGTACTTCCTCTTCCGCTCCAATGTTTGGGAGATAGAGAGCTGAACGCTTCCATGGGACATTGTGGAGATGGTTGGTGACCCAGGTGGTAGTGTTGCTGGCAGATCCTCTGTTTGCGGGGTGGCAGGTGCCACTGTCACTACAGAGGTGGATGAAGAGGCCGAGACTGCAGCAGAAGAGGAAGCAGGAGGAGCCAGAGACCTTTCTTGGTTTTTGAGGTGTCTACTCCGCTGCAGCTCGTGCTTTGCACTTAGATGCCTGGTCATGCAGGTTGTGCTCAGGTTGAGAACGTTTATGCCTCGCTTCAGCCTCTGATTGCACAGCCTGCAAACCACTCGTGTCTTGTCATCAGCACATTGTGTGAAGAACTGCTACGCTAGGGAACTCCTTGGACCTGGTTTTGGTGTGCTTGGTCCCTTGCTGCATTGGGCAGTAGCAGACATACTGTCTAGCGGACGGACGCTCCGCTTTTGCACCCTGCTCCCTCTTCTGCTGTGCTGGTGGCTCTGTGCGACCACCGCATCTTCCTCCAAACTACACTGGTCACCTGCATAACGTTCATTCCATGTGGGGTCGAGGACCTCATCGTCCTCCACATCATCTTCCACCCAGTCTTCACCCCTGCCCTCCTTGTCTGTCTGCACAATTGCGAAAGCAGCAGCAGTTGGCACCTGTGTTTCGTCATCATCCGAGACGTACTGCGATGGTCCTCCCATGTACTCATCATGAAACATAAGTGGTTGGACATCGGTGCACTCAATCTCTTCCACTTCTGGGGCAGGGCTAGGTGGATGGCCCTGGGAAACCCTGTTAACAGAGTCATCGAAAAGCAGAAGAGACTGCTGCATGATTAGGGGCTCAGACTGCTTGGCTCATTTGCAAGGGGGTGAGGTGAAAGACTGATGGACATGGGTTTCAGGTGCCAACTCTGTTCTTTCATCAGAAGAGTGGGTGGGAGACAATGTGAAGGAACCTGAGGCACTGTCAGCAACCCAATCTACTATCGCCTGTACTTGTCCTGGCCTAAACATTCGTACAGCCTCATTAGGCGCGACAAAATACCGCCGCAGGCTCGGTCGCCTACTCGCACCTGAGGAAGGTGTTTCACTTGTGCGTGTATCTGGCACAGATCCACCACGTCCTCTCCCTGCAACAGGAGCTCCACCAGCAGCACCACGACCGGGGCCACCACGTCCCTTTGACCTTCTCCTCATATTTTCCAAATTTAGGATCTTGCCCTAAATGGGTGTTTTTGGAAGAGCAGAACACACCCACAGTACGTAACCGCTGAATCGCACAGCTACAGAACTGCAGAAAATGCTATTCAAAAAAAATGTTTTTTTTTTTTAGTATAGCACAGTAGGAGAAAACTATTTAGAAATTGTTTATTTCACACACCTCCAAATATGTATAACACACTGCAAACTATTTTTTGTGCCCCTAAACGGCGTTTTTTGGAAGAGCAGAACACACCCACAGTACGTAACCGCTGAATCGCACAGCTACAGAACTGCAGAAAATGCTATTCAAAAAAAATGTTGTTTTTTTAGTATAGCACAGTAGGAGAAAACTATATAGAAATTGTTTATTTCACACACCTCCAAATATGTATAACACACTGCAAACTATTTTTTGTGCCCCTGAATGGCTCTTTTGCAAGCGTACATTAAAGTGCAAATTTTTTATTTTATTTTTTTTGCCCTAAACGGGTCTTTTTTTGCACGAGCAAAATAAAATGCTTTTTTTTTTTTTTTTTGCCCTATGGGTCTTTTGGAAAAGAGCACAATAAAGTGCCTTTTTTTTCCCCCTAAAAGTTAGATTTTCTCTGACACTGGGCTCATGGCAGTGTAAAAAGACTGCACTGCAACACAAACAGGTAAACCTATGCAGATCGCTGATTTTAATCTCTGAATCTGGACTCCTATATAATATTCTCTCTCCCTAAAAGCACCAACACAGGAACCTGGCCCTACACTACACTATCTCTCTATCTTTTCCCTCAGATTGTAGAATCAGGACTACCTCATCTATTTTTCTATCTCTCCCTAAAAGCAGCAGCAGCAGCAGCAGACTAGATCCTCTCCCTATCTATTCTGAAGCAGAGTGACATGTGTGCTGTGTGCCTCTAGCTTATATAGAAGCTGGGTCACATGTTGCACTGACCAATCACAGCCATGCCATTAGTAGGCATGGCTATGATGGCCTCTAAGGGCACACCAGCTAATCAAAAGGTGATTGGCTGGCCCCTGAAGCATTTCTAAATGCGTAATTAGATTGCCGAACCCAAACCCGGACTTTTGGGCAAAGTCCGGGTTCGGGTTCGGGAAAAAGCTAAAGTTCGGTACGGACCCGAACTTTACAGTTCGGGTTCGCTCAACACTATTACGGGTGTTTAACCACTTGCTTACTGGGCACTTAAACCCCCTTCGTACCCAGACCAATTTTTAGCTTTCAGCGCTGACGCACTTTGAATGACAATTGCGCGGTCATACAACGCTGTACCCAAATGATATTTTTATAATTTTTTTCCCACAAATAGAGCTTTCTTTTGGTGGTATTTGATCACCTCTGCAATTTTAATTTTTTGCGCTATAAACAAAAAAAGACAGAAAATTTAGAAAAAAAAACACAATATTTTTTTACTTTGTGCTATAATAATATCCCAATTAAAAAAATATATATATATATTTTTTTTTTTTCTCAGTTTAGGCCGATACGTATTCTTCTACATATTTTTGTTAAAAAAAATTGCAATAAGCGTATAGTCATTGGTTTGCGCAAAAGTTATAGCGCCTACAAAATAGGGGATAGATTTATGACATTTTTATTATATATATTTTTTTTTTTTTACTAGTAATGGCGGTTATCTGAAATTTTTGTCAGGCCTGCGATATTGCGGCGGACATATCGGACACTTTGGGACCATTCACATTTAGACAGCGAACAGTGCTATAAATATGCATTGATTACCGTATAAATGTGACTGGCAGGGAAGGGGTTAACACTAGGGGGCGATCAAGGGGTTAAATATGTCCTCTGGGAGTGATTCTAACTGTGTGGGGGAGGGGAGTGACTGGGGGAGGTGACCGATCTGTGTCCCTATGTACAAGGGACACAGCATCGGTCTCCTCTCCCTGACAGGACGTGGATCTCTGTGTTTACACACAGAGATCCACGTCCTGCCTCTGTAACAGCCGATCGCGTACCCGGCGGACATCGCGGCCGCCAGGCACGCTCATCGGCAACACGTGATACGGCGGGCACAGCTGTTCCCTGCTGCGCGCCCTCGGCGGCGTGCGGGGGGTATGTAAACAGCAGGATGTCCAGGGACGTCCACCCGGCACTTGAGAGCCTCGCTGCAGACGTCTTTCGTCTATAGCGCGGGTCTCAAGTGGTTAATGACCCAGCCAGGGGGCTGTTTGATTGGAATAATGTCAATATGATCATCAGAATTTAGCAGCTTGCAGAGTTATAGGACGGCAAGTCAGAGCCTCTGCCGAGGAATGGACAAGGCCAGGGACTGCTATTTTCTGTAACTTGTTTTTCATTCTCTGTGATTGTGTGTGTAATTGCACAGGTACTATATCGAGAGACTTACATAATTTACTGTATATAATCAGTTTCTTTGGAGTGATTGCAAATGAATTCTAAGAGGAACAGGGCCAAGCAATTGTAGATATCTTCCATTCTTTTCTCTTGATTATTAAACTAAACTATCAAGTGCCCAAGCATTACATCCAGAGAGTTTAGAAAGAAGACCAGAGACTCTAGAAAGATACATTTTTTAGGTATTTTGATTTTGTGCTCCCTCCATCCTTTCATCAAGTTCTTCATGTTTTAGTCCAATAAACCTGTTCCAGGGTATTCCTAGTAACAGGGCCCAATCATACTATAAGATTTTGCCAAATAAGTGGTGTAACGGCACCCCAATCTCAAGGGGTATTAACGCCGTTTAAGATGTTCCCTCTCCTGGACACACATCCACTACCGATCCCACAGTCAGGCGACCGCTTCCAGCTGTTATAATTAGGCAAGTCTTTCTATATTAATAGTTTATTATTGTTGCTCATAACTTATGGGTGTGTATATATGTATATATTTAACATGTGATGACAAAAGTACCATATTTATCAGCGTATAACACACACTTTTTCTCCTTGAAAACAGAGTGCAAATAATGTGTGTGTGTTACACGCTGATATTTTCCATTGGGCTGCCTCGGAGAGGAAGGGGGGCGAGCGCAGCCGGATTACACAGTGCGAGGATCTCCTGCCTACTCAGAGGCCGCTGTTATACAAAGTTCCGCCTCCTGGACCAGCTCCTATGATAGACGGCACCCTGGTCCAATGCTGGGACGTGTGCCGTCTATCATAGGAGCCAGTCTAAGAGGCAGGACTTTGAATAACAGCGGCAACCGAGTAAGCGGGGAGATGCCCGCTCTGTGTAATCCGGCGACTCTAATCTCCATGCACTGGTAAGGCTGCACTGATGGGCACTGATGCGCATTTGAGATCAGTTTGAGTAGAGAGAGAGACCCTGTCTGAAAGGGACAGAGAACTGATCTCTAGTACTGCTACTGCCACTTGCTTCAGGCCTACTTGAGCTGCCACCTGTTTCAGCTACCTGGCAGTCCACCACCCCCAGCAGATGCCGCACCAGAAAGATCAACTCAGTCTGTGCTGTGACCCACTGTGCCCGAGGATATACCACTGTACAACTGCACTAGACTTCCACATCCCAGTATCAGTCGGCCTAGTTATACTACTTCGCCATTCCTGTGTCCCAAGGACTGTGATCAGCTCGGACCCGAGTAGTGCCTGTATGGAGTGATTGCTTTGCTAGTCCCCGAGAGTTACTGAACCTGTTGCTAAATATTACTGAGATTGTTACTGAGTCTGTTACTGCAAGAGATACTACACCTTGGTAAGACATTGCTGCTAGTGCCCACTTCTGTGCTTTGCAAGTGAAAGCATAATTTATGAAACTGCCTTCAACTAAACACAATACTGTGAAACTGCCTTGGACTCCGAGTGTGCTGCTTCCCAGTGTTGGGTAATATACAACTGGCCACTCCCACAAGTCTGCATCAAAATGCTTTGTGCATTGCTGTAAAGCCCTGTACACACGATCGGTTTTACCGATGAAAACAGTCCGATGGACTTTTTTCATCGGACAAACCGATTGTGTATGGGACCCATCGGTCTTTCTTCCATCGGTTTTAAAAAATAGAACATGTTTTAAATTTTTCCGATGGATCAAAAACCGATAGCAAATTCTGATCGTCTATGGGCAAGTCCATCGGCTAAAAAACCCACGCATGCTCAGAATCAAGTCGACGCATGCTCAGAAGCATTAAACTTAATTTTTCTCGGCTCATCAGAGTGTTTTACGTCACGCGTTTGGAACGGTCGGTTTTTTGACCGATGGTGTGTAGGCAAGACTGATGGAAGTCAGCTTCATCGGATTTCCGATGGACAAAACCATTGGATTAGAATCCATAGGATATCCGATCGTGTGTACGAGGCTTTAGTGTAGGGTGGTCCTGGCAGCCATATGGCTCTGTACACTTTGGCGCTGTATCTAAGGGTACAGATCAGTCTACATAATTCAGAAAAGAAGGTCAGGACAGAAGAATACAACAAAGTAAATAACTATGGGATGGTGGGAAATAGTCATTCAATCCCTTTTACAAAAGTAGTACAAACTGATTGCATAATCTATTATATAAACAAATATATACAATCAGTTTGTATATATTTGTTTATATAATAGATTATGCAAACTGATTGCATAATTTATTAAAGTGTATGTAGCAGGAAATATAAGGAAATCTTTCCAAAGTGAGATACCCCCTATTAGACAGCTATGAAATACAAGAACAGCTGGCTCCCCGCTGATGGTGGCTTGCATGTGGATTTTGTGAACATAAGTGGAATTTTGAACTAAAGTGGAGAGTTAAGAACCAGGAGTTTTGCTTTCAACTGCTTCTGCTTACAAGTGTTGATTTTCTTATTTTTTGTCCTTTATTTGACACGTTTATCAGTTTTAAAAATACTTTTTTTTTCCCTCCTTCCTCTGACACTTTTTAAACAGCTTTTTTTTCTTTCTGGTAATTAAGGGGAGTGGCTAATTGTTCACAGGTGAGTATATAAGTGTCTGTACAAACTCCTCTAGGAGCTGGCTCCCCGCTGATGGTGGCTTGCATGTGGATTTTGTGAACATAAGTGGAATTTTGAACTAAAGTGGAGAGTTAAAAATCAGGAGTTTAAAACAGGAGTTAAGACAGGAGTCTTCTAAACTGAGTAACATCTTAAACTTCCTACAAGTAATTATATTGTAACTGGGAAATGAGTGCTAGCAGGGTTGAAGGTTTTGCTCAGTGCACAGTGTGCCACATGTATGCAAAATTGGTGCAACAGCTCCAGGATGGATACCGCTGTGACAGATGTGAGCAGGATGCCCTTCTGGAAGCTTGCATTAGAGATCTGGAGGAGCAAGTTTCAACACTGGGCAGAAAGGACAACCTTCAAAGGGGTCCTTTGCTCGCTGAGCAGGTGGTCAGTAGGGCTGATGTGGAGGGTGGAGGGGCAAGTCAGGTTTATCAGATAGGAAGATGGGTTAATGTAGTTAGAGTGAGTGGAAGGGTCTTGCAGAAAAGCTAGGCCAGTCGTGTATTTGTGCATCAAAACAAATTTTCCAAGTTGGGTGAAGATGTGGAGGTGGCAAACACAGAGGTGGCAGCCCTAGATGTCACTGCTACCCCTAACAGCCGGGAGAGCAACCAATCTAGTAGAGGTGGTGAGGGGATTGCAGGTAGGCCTAGACAGTTGGTGGTTATAGGGGATTCTATAATCAGAAGGACTGATAGAATAATTTGTCCCCAGGATCGCCTCAACCGAATGGTTTGCTGTCTCCCTGGTGCCGGGGTTCGGCATGTGGTGGATAAATTACTGGGAGGGGCTGGGCATGACCCAGCTGTCTTGCTCCACGTTGGAACCAATGACAGTATACATGGAAGGTGGAGGCTCCTTAAGAATCAATTTAAAGAACTAGGCTGCAAGATGAAGGCAAGGACCTCCAAGGTGATATTCTCTGAAATATTGCCTGTGCCATGCGCAACACAGGAAAGGCAGGGGGAGATTAGAGAGCTGAATGCATGGCTAAAGACCTGGTGTAGGGAGGAGGGATTTGGGTTTCTAGAGCACTGGGCTGACTTTTCATTGGGGTGCAACCTATATGCTAAAGACGGTTTGCACTTGAATAGAAGGGGGTCTGCTGTGCTGGGGGAGAGGTTTATGGGAAGGCTGGAGGAGTATTTAAACTAGGATTGAGGGGGGAGGGTGAACTAGAATTACATCGGGCACACACAGGTCAGTTAGGGGTCAGACATTAATGGAGAGTGGAATGGGGATAGATGGGGGGTTTTGGCAGGTGACAAGAAAGTTCCTACGTTGCAAACAGCCATTGGAAACTATAGTGCCATTTGTACTACTAAAAATGATATGAAAAACAAGCAAAACAGGTGAGTTGGAAACTCTGGTGCATGAGGAGAGCTATGACGTAATCGGTATTGCTGAAACTTGGCTTCAATCCTCACATGACTGGGCTATTAATATTCCTGGCTATGTACTCTTTCGGAGAGACTGGGTAAAAAGGAAAGGTGGCGGGGTCTGTCTCTATGTGAGAAGTGATCTCAAAGCAAGCGTGAAAGAGGACCTGGTTGATGGAGAGTGTGATGAGGCTGAAGCATTATGGGTGGAACTGCATATAGTTGTGCGTAGTTCAAAGTTAATCATTGGAGTTTGTTATAGACCACCCAATGTTAATGAGGAGGTGGAGACTCAGCTCCTTGCACAGATGGATAGGGCTGCAAGGACTGGGACGGTGATAATAATGGGGGATTTTAACTACCCAGAAATTGACTGGAGTAATGGCACTGCTGGGACAGTTAAAGGGCAAAAATGTATAAACCTATTGCAGGACAATTTTATGGTCCAGTTTATTGAGGCCCCAACTAGGAATGATGCTCTGTTGGACCTGGTAATCTCAAACCATGCAGAGCGTATTACTAATGTTCAGATAAAGGAACACCTGGGTAGCAGTGACCATAACATGATTTCATTTGATGTTAGCTGTAAGCAAGAAATACATACAGGAAAGATAAAAACACTTAATTTCAAGAAAGCAAATTTTCCAAGGATGAGGGCTGCTCTCCAGGACTTAGACTGGGAGGGAATATTGGCATCGATAAACACAGAACAGAAATGGGAATTCTTCAAAAAGACTGTTTGGGACCTCACTGCAAAGTATATTCCCATGGGCAATAAGTTTAAAAGGCTAAAAATAAAACCTATGTGGCTCACGGTTAAAGTTAAAAAAAGCTATAAACAATAATAAAAGAGATTTTAAAAAATATAAAAATGAAGGAAAACTAGTGTCGTTTAAATGTTACAAAGAATATAACAGGATATGTAAAAAGGAAATCAAGGATGCAAAAATTCAAAATGAACGACAGATTGCAAAAGATAGTAGGACAAACCCCAAAAAATTATTTTTACTATTAATATATTTGAAGGTCAGGTCTGAGCATGTAGACCCTTTACAAAATAATCTAGAGTGGGTGACTGGGGACAAAGAGAAGGCTAATTTATTAAATACTTTCTTCAGCTCTGTGTATACAATGGAGCATGGGGGAGATCATGTCCATAATGAGGGTGGTAGTGACACAGCCCTAAATCCACAATTGCTCAAAAGTGATATGGTCCAGAAATATTTAGACAGAATAAAGGTGGATAAAGCACCTGGACCAGATGGCATACACCCACGGATCCTAAAAGAATTGAGCTCTGTAATTTCAAAGCCATTGTATCTAATGTTTAGGGACTCATTAATGACAGGAATAGTACCACTGGATTGGCGCAGGGCCAATGTGGTGCCTGTATTTAAAAAGGGAACAAAGTCTTTACCAAGTAACTATAGACCTGTTAGTTTAACTTCTATAGTTGGGAAGATACTGGAGAGATTAATAAAAGACCACATAGATGAGTTCTTGCTGGAAAAAAACTATTTAAGCAACAGACAGCATGGATTCATGAAAGACAGAAATTGTCAGACAAACCTGATTTCTTTTTATGAAGAGGTAAGTAAAACCTTGGACAGAGGGGTGGTGGTGGACGTGGTATACTTGGATTTTGCAAAAGTGTTCGATACAGTTCCCCACACACGGCTCATGTGTAAGGTAAAGTCTACAGGATTGGAAATCTCAGTTTGTAAATGGATAGAAAACTGGCTAAAAGACAGAATTCAGAGAGTAGTGGTTAATGATTCTTACTCTGAATGGTCTAAGGTTATCAGTGGTGTACCCCAAGGTTCAGTGCTGGGACCCTTACTTTTTAATATCTTTATAAATGATATTGGGTCTGGGATCAAAAGTAACATTTCTGTCTTTGCAGATGACACCAAGCTATGCAGTGGAATAACGTCCTTACAGGATGTCGCCAATTTACAAACCAACCTCAATGCTCGGTCTAATTGGGCGACTATGTGGCAGATGAGGTTTAATGTTGATAAATGTAAAGTTATGCACTTGGCAATGCAATGCCAAGCTACGATTTCCAAAGCGAGCAAAGTCCTTTCTTGTATTAAGAGAGGTATGGACTCCAGAGAGAGAGATATCATTTTGCCCCTGTTCAAATCATTAGTAAGACCTCATCTGGAATATGCAGTTCAGTTTTGGGCACCAGTTCTCAAAAAGGATATTGGGGAACTGGTGTGAAGGAATGTGATGAGCATAATGTTAAACTAGAAAATGTCTATTCTCTATGCATCTTTACTATACTATAAAGTCTATTTTGCTTTCTCATGTACACCACTGCTGTAATATTTCCTTACTCAAAATCAGTTTATAATAACAACCCCTCCCATCGAAAAGACTGGAGAAGGCAGAAGATGGCTGAGACCCCCTGCTCCCACACACCTTTGGAATGCGGATATGAAGATAGGACCAGAGGACAGCCCAGCATAATCATCACGTTTCTGTACTCCTTTTGTATTGTAGCCAATGAGATGTGTTTATTAGTGTCACAATTAACATAGTAGTGACGTATCATGCTGTGTGTAAAAGCTTAGTACTGCCTAGAATAAATTATTAGATACGGAAACAACGGATCTGCACGGATGTGTCATTCTCTGCTTTTCAAAACTTGCATGCAATTTTATCTAAACTTTACAATTCAGAACAGTAGTAGAATCCATATTAACCCCTTTGTGGTTAAACGACCATTACACTGGAGAAAGTGCAGAGAAGGGCAACCAAACTGATAAGAGGCATGGAGGAGCTCAGCTATGAGGAAAGATTAGAGGAACTGAAGTTATTCACTCTTGAGAAGAGGAGAATAAGGGGGGATATGATTAACATGTACAAATATATAAGGGGTCCATATAGTGAACTTGGTGTTGAGTTATTCACTTTATGGTCAACACAAAAGACAAGGGGGCACTCTTTACGTCTAGAGGAAAAAAGATTTAATCTCCAAATACAGAAAGGTTTCTTCACAGTAAGAGCTGTGAAAATGTGGAATAGACTCCCTCCAGAGGTGGTTCTGGCCAGTTCAGTAGATTGCTTTAAGAAAGGCCTATATACTTTCCTAAATCTACATAATATAACTGAGTACTAACATTTATAGGTAAAGTTGATCCAGGGTAAATCCGATTGCCTCTCGGGGGATCAGGAAGAAATTTTTTCCCCTGCTGTAGCAAATTGGATCATGTTCTACTGTTTTTTTTTGCCTTCCTCTGGATCAACTGTGGGTATAGAATTGGGTATATGGGATTGTACGGTATTTTTTATTTTATTTATTTATTTTTTATGGTTGAACTGGATGGACTTTGTGTCTTTTTTCAACCTGACTAACTATGTAACTATGTAAAAGGTTATCCAGTTAGAAGATTTCTCCTTACATCCTCTTTTATTATTACAAGTCAAAAATATTGCTTTTATCACTTTCCATATTATTATTATTATTATTATTATTATTATTATACAGGATTTATATATAGCGCCAACAGTTTGCACAGCGCTTTACAACATAAGGGCAGGGACTACAGTTACAATACAGGAGTGATCAGAGGGCACTGCTCGTTAGAGCTTACAATCTATTGAAGACAATGGTTTTCAGAGCTAATAGTAGGGGGTGATTCTCCCCAGCAGACATAGACATCAGTAAAAAAACTGGCAGGGGTTCTGACCCTTCCACCCTTTATCCAAAGCTAAAAAAGAATGGTTTGGCTATTGGCTTTACATACACTTGAAAGCCCCTTTATAGCTTTAGTGTAAGGAAGGTTGGATTATTGTCAGTAGAAGGAAACCATTGCTGGCGAATGCATGTGCGTATAATGCTGCCCATACCTCTGTGCATAAGATCAATGTACAAATATTTGCATGCATGTTCAGCTGGTACTGGTGCTGAGTGGCCTATATAAACTCAAACACTGCAGAAGAAAGTTGCTGAGTTGTCTTCAGCTTGTCCTTATCTGCCTGAGACCTGATTCTGTCTCACAGTGTGTAGAAGCCTCCTAGCTCAGAGTAGGCTTCTAAGTAAATTTAGTTCAGCTCCTCTGTATTCAGTGGAGCAGGGATTGATTGCTTCGGGCTGTTCAGTGTTTCACAGGCTGCTGTTCTGCTGCTTCCCCCCATCTTCTGGAGACTTCTTGAAGTACAGAGAGAGAGAGAGCAGGATAGACAGCCTTAATATTTATGGGATTCCAGACAATTCCTGTGGAGGTGGGCCCTGAAGGTGGAAGGAGAGCCCATAAATAGTCAGAGGCCAGGCAGCAGAGAGCAGAGTTCCTGGGTCCAGTCCTGCAGGAGGAGAACCCTGTGCAAGGGCTCTGCCCATGGGGCAGAAAGAGAGAGGGAGCTAGAGGAGCGAATGGAAAGTTATTAAGGTTCCAGCTAGGCTTAGCTGGGGGGCCTGCCAAAGAGAACCTTGTCCAGAGACTAAATGGACACAGAGGGGAGTTGGTAGGAGGAAATCCAACCATTCTAGGCATAAGTATTTGACCTCCTCCCTTCCCTTTACAGAGTACAAGTGGCTGTTGGGTGGTTTGGACTACTAAGCAAGTGCAGTGCAGCCAGAAGTTGTGCAAAACAGCCTGGAGTTGTGCAAGACAACCAGGAGCTGTACGAGACAGCCAAGAGAGTACAGAGCAGCCAGGAGGCAAGCAGTCCTTAAGTTGTGCAGTCCTTAAGTTGTACAGTTCTACAGTTCCAGGGTACCCCATGCTTCCCATCCCTATCCAAGTTCTTTTTGCAATAAAAAAACAAAAAGAAAGACTAGACTGATCTTTGAACCAGAGGAAGAGTGCTGAAAATGCTGTATGCTTGGCTGTGTGTGGACTGAAGGAGGGGGGAGGACCAAACTACCAGTAGAGCCTATGGGGTAGCGCTACTCGTGTTTGACCTGGCTTGCTACCTGACCTGCCTCTATGCATTTGCCTCTCTGTTGTGACTGAAGGCTGCCTCTGGGACTCTGCTTACCGCCTTCTTCCTTGTACCCAGCTGTTAGTGACTATGGCTTGTTTCTGGTACCACATTTTTCCTGTGTCTGGTTCCTGCTTTGTGATCCTCAACTTTCAGCTCTCCACGTCTGGATGAAACACAGATACTGTACAGTTTGGCCTGAAACTCTGGCACTTGTGGCAATCTGTGCCTTCACACTCTTTGTCACCACCTTCAGGAGTGCTGGGCAGGATGTTGAGGAGGAGCCCCCTTTATCTACTCAGTCCCTGCCAGGTATATGATAATCAGATATCGAAAAGAGGTAAGTCTTAGTTTTTTTCAGTAGAAGCACCAGCCCAAACTCCCTTTCTACCCCAACAGTGGGTCAGAGCAGTGGTCCATTGGATCTCTTGATCAGTGCCGCCGGCTATAGCGGCCAGTTCTGATGAGTGTATTCTGATGGCAGGGAAATCTCCTCGCTGTAAAAAAAAGGCTCGGTGGGAAAGAATCCCCCTTTTAACATTAAGTGTGTGGATGAGAGAATCAAGTCATTTTCTTTTGTTCAACCAGCGGGTTGAATAAAAGAAAATGACTCATGTATGGCCAGCCTTACTCCCCAACATGGATGAAAACTTGCGAGGCTAGAGACTAATGGTTGGACTTTAAAGGCATACAAGGTACATTTAGAGTAAAAAACTACAGATTTATTGGTATACAAAAGTTTGATATATAAAAAACAATCATAGATTATCAAATTGATTGATCAATATTTATGACTGATCCAATAGAGGTTATCAATATCATACAGTATAATAAATTCCCCCTATAACGACTCATAGGAGTCCATACATAAAGGAGGAAAGAAAAAAAAATGTTTTTAATTTTTGTAATTAGGTAATTATAAGATAGATAACCAGCAGATGGATTCAGAGGAGATGGAGAACTTGCTCGACATGTTGCGCGTTATTGTAAACGCTTCCCCAGGAGCATATATATCATTTTCAAACAAAAAAGCCCGGCGTATTGAGCCGTAATTAATCAGTCAGACCATCTACCAAGACAATGGCATTTATAAAAAATGCCCAGTCAGGGAGGTTGTATCACTTCAATATAGTTATAGTAGATTTGATAGAACGGTCAGTGCTGGTAAGCAAGAGACTTTGGGAGTACATTCAAGTATCTGGATTAGGTTATTTATTGTGGTTGGTACAGGTATAAAAGCTTATTCCAGCATGTGGCAGACTAAGTTGAACATCTGAACAGTAATGATCATACTACCATTTCAGGGTAAGAAAGGTAGATTTGAACCTAAATCCGGATGATGGTCAGATTAAAGAACGCTCCTCATGCTCCTCATGCTCAGTCAAGACGGTCTTTAATCTGACCATCATCCGGATTTATATCGAAGTGATACCACCTCCCTGACTGGGCATTTTTTATAAATGCCATTGTCTTGGTAGATGGTCTGACTGATTAATTACGGCTCAATACGCGGGGCTTTTTTGTTTGAAAATGATATATATGCTCCTGGGGAAACGTTTACAATAACGCGCAACATGTCGAGCAAGTTCTCCATCTCCTCTGAATCCATCTGCTGGTTATCTATCTTATAATTACCTAATTACAAAAATTTTTTTTTTTCTTTCCTCCTTTTTGTATGGACTCCTATGAGTCGTTATAGGGGGAATTTATTATACTGTATGATAATGATAACCTCTGTTGGATCAGTCATAAATATTGATCAATCAATTTGATAATCTATGATTGTTTTTTATATATCAAACTTTTGTATACCAATAAATCTGTAGTTTTTTATTCTAAAGGTACCTTGTATGCCTTTAAAGTCCAACCATTAGTCTCTAGCCTCGCAATTCATATATATCGGGACGGTGGCATACCTGTATCTGTGTATCCACAGTGTCACCCTGTGGGAAGATACACGTTAAATAGTTTAGAAATTTCTAATGGATGAAAACTTGCTCAGTGACATTATGCAGCCTGCGTTTATGACAGAATAAAAATAACACATATACGGTACTTAGATGGCATTTTAGCTGCATTCAAAATGTTAATTATTCAATTATCATATGATTCCTCATGCAATGGATGTATGTATGAATTCATGTTTATACTCGTGAACTAATGATGTGCAGGATTATGGATGCAGCAACAGGCTCATCTGCAGCTCAGAGGGGGCCCATTTATAAGGCAATAGAGACCTTCAATAAAAAGAACAAATGTTGATTATTTGGGATGCAGTCTCGTTCCTCACATAAAGAACAGAGTATATAAATACACAGAAAAGCAAACACTTGGGATAACCTCTTTACAAATAGCGTGTCTCTCAGAAACATACTGCTTACTAGCATGTGTCAATTAGCTTACTGGGAGCCCTATACAAACTGGAACATAACAGAGGATTTTGGGGAAAAAATAGGGGAAAATTGCAATATCCCGGGTCACTGACAAGCCCATAGTAAATAAAGCATTGGCAAGTAGCAAGTGCAAGAAGTCAGTCAAGAGCAGAATCAGAACCCAGTAAACAGATTGAGATTGAACAACTGTGATATACAGAGACAAAGAAAAAAAAAAGATAACATTACGTTATCAGCTTAAAGGGGTTGTAAAGGTTTGTTTTTTTATTTTCTAAATAGGTTAATTTAAGCAAGTGCATTGTTGGTTCACTTATCTTTTCCTTCGATTTCCCTTCTAAATGTTTCTTTTTTTTGTCTGAATTTCTCACTTCCTGTTTCTCCTCAGTAAGCTTGCCCCCATCATCTGAGCCATTCTGGCTGGGGGTTAGTCAGCGTGCTCGGCCCCTCCCTTGGGACTACATCCCTGCAGGGACACGCTGACTAACCCCCAGCCAGAACGGCTTGGATGATGGGGGCAAGCTTACTGAGGAGGAACAGGAAATGAGAAGTTCAGACAAAGAAAAAAAACAATTAGAAAGGAAATCGGAGGAAAAGGTAAGTGAACCAACAATGCACTAGCTTAAAGGAACCTATTTAGAAAATAAAAAAACAAACCTTTATAACCCCTTGTGACAGTCATATTGTAATTGAATGTTATTAAAAAATACCTTTCCACTTCAATCTGCAGCTCTGTCATTTTTATGCATTATGGCCACCTGGAGGTGTTCTGTACACAGAATTTGTACAGAACACCCCCCCCCCCAAACATAATTTCCTGCTTGTATGATTGGCTTACTGATTTTCCCAGAAGTCTTCACTAAGATACAAGTCAGATTCTAGGCATCCCTGCAAAAAAATTCAGTTTTGGTGAGATATTCCAAAAGGCTTAATCACTTCTAAAGGGATGCCAATCTCCACAGAACACTGCAAGTGCATCAGCCTCAAAATGAAACCATTCAGAACTAGTATGCAAAAGACATAGGATGCAAAAGACAAAAGACATAGGAAAACTGATCGGCACTCCTCGCCACGCACCCTGTCAGTGTGAGGTGAGAAGAGCAGATTCACATCACTTCCGTATTTACATTAGACTGGCTGTGATTGGACACAGCCGATCACATGGTTAAAGAGCCATGGCCGCGGCTCTTTACAGAGATGGGGGTCACGATCGCTGTGCTGTGCGCCCCCGCAGGCGCAATAGCGGCCGCTCTGGTGCTCCGTCATGTGACGTCCACCCAGAACGAGAGCAGCACCGTCCCTCCATCATTTGATGGTGGGGTGGGCAGCAAGTGGTTAAAGAGTGCCAAAAATGTGACTTGTATCTTAGTGCAGACTTTTGGGGAAAACAGTAAGCCAATCACTTGAGAAGGAAATTACATTTTCAGGGGACATTATGTACACCATCTGTGTACAGAACACCTCCAGGTAGCCATATTGCATTTTACAGAAAATTAGAGCGCTGCAGATTGAAAAGGAAAGACAATTTTTAATAGCATTCAATTACAATATGACTTGTTGAAGTTAGACTTCTCAGCCTATATTTATAATAGCAAAACCAATTTAACTTTAATCCAAAACTAGACACTGAAAATATGCCTAACAGTATGGGTAATGATGGGTACCGTATGAGGGTTAACAATAGGCATGCTATACAATATATATGCACTAGATGGCCCCCACAATTGATCTACATATGGAAGGGAATCTCGCTAAAAAAAGATCATTATAAAGCAACATGGTGCACATTACCGATATATACTGTATATATATATAAATGATATTAAGAATTTAACATCCAAATGCAAGGGTGAAGAAATAAGACAGGCGATTTTCCCCATCATATGCATAAAATATAAAGGAAACAAGTGTAAATGGCGGTAACATTGTAATGAAGGGGATAAGATAAAAGGCCGGGACACGCACCGCAACTTCCAACTTCTGAAAATGTTACGTGGTGAGGAAACACGTCAAGTTGGAACGCACAGTCCGTAGATCCACATGCAGTTGTAATGCACAGTGGACTCTAGTGGTCCGCGGCTTTCGCTGAACTAATAGGATGTCCATGATTTAAATTTTTGCATTCAACATTTTGACTCCTCTATGTCATATGACAAGAGGGTCAACTACATCTGGTGAGTGGAGACCTATATCACATATGTGGTGAATTGGTGGCATGGGAGTTTTTTACTACATTTGAAGATAGCACAAGACACTTTATCTCAAGGTAGAGATTGGCTAATTGCACATCATATATTTACTTGGGACTGAGCACCAATTTTTTTTGGTTTCACAAATTTTTGTGCAGTCTTTTGGGACTGAATACTGTAAAGCCCTGTACACACGATCGGATTTCCGATGGAATAAAATCCGATGAAGCTGACTTCCATCAGTCTTGCCTACACACCATCAGTCAAAAATCCGACCGTCCAAAACGCTGTGACGTAAAACACTCGGACGAGTCGAGAAAAATTAACTTCAATGCATCTGAGCATGCGTCGACTTGATTCTGAGCATGCATGGGTTTTTTCTCCGATGGAGTTCCACATAGCCGATCAGACTGTTTTCATCGGTAAAACCGATGTACAGGGCTTAACACGAATTTCTGTTTTAGGTTACAACCATTGTTTGATGATTTGTTAAGATTTATTGGAGCACTAAATACAGTGGGGCAAAAAAGTATTTAGTCAGCCACCAATTGTGCAAGTTCTCCCACTTAAAAAGATGAGAGAGGCCTGTAATTATCATCATAGGTATACCTCAACTATGAGAGACAAAATGTGGAAACAAATCCAGACAATCACATTGTCTGATTTGGAAAGAATTTATTTGCAAATTATGGTGGAAAATAAGTATTTGGTCACCTACAAACAAACAAGATTTCTGGCTCTCACAGACCTGTATCTTCTTCTTTAAAAGGCTCCTCTGTCCTCCACTCATTACCTGCATTAATGGCACCTGTTTCAACTTGTTATCAGTATAAAAGACACCTGTCCACAACCTCAAACAGTCACACTCCAAACTCCACTATGGTGAAGACCAAAGAGCTGTCGAAGGACACCAGAAACAAAATTGTAGACCTGCACCAGGCTGGGAAGACTGAATCTGCAATAGGCAAGCAGCTTGGTGTGAAGAAATCAACTGTGGGAGCAATAATTAGAAAATGGAAGACATACAAAACCACTGATAATCTCCCTCGATCTGGGGCTTCACGCAAGATCTCACGCCGTGGGGTCAAAATGATCACAAAAACGGTGAGCAAAAATCCCAGAACCACACGGTGGGACCTAGTGAATGATCTGCAGAAAGCTGGGACCAGCGTAATGAAGGCTACCATCAGTAACACACTACGCTGCCAGGGACTCAGATCCTGCAGTGCCAGACGTGTCCACCTGCTTAAGCCAGTACATGTCCTGGCCCGTCTGAGGTTTGCTAGTGAGCATTTGGGTGATCCAGAAGAGGATTTGGAGAATGTCATATGGTCAGATGAAACCAAAGTAGAACTGTTTGGTAGAAACACAACTCGTCGTGTTTGGAGGAGAGAGAATGCCGAGTTGCAACCAAAGAACACCATACCTACTATGAAGCATGGGGGTGGCAACATCATGCTTTGGGGCTGTTTCTCTGCAAAGGGAACAGGACGACTGATCCGTGTACATTAAAGAATGAATGAGGCCATGTATCGTGAGATTTTGAGTGCAAACCTCCTCCCATCAGCAAGGGCATTGAAGATGAAACTTGGCTGGGTCTTTCAGTATGACAATGATCCCAAACACACCGCCCGGGCAACGAAGGAGTGGCTTCGTGAGAAGCATTTCAAGGTCCTGGAGTGGCCTAGCCAGTCTCCAGATTTCAACCCCATAGAAAACCTTTGGAGGGAGTTGAAAGTCTGTGTTGCCCAGTGACAGCCCCAAAACATCACTGCTCTAGAGGAGATTTGCATGGAGGAATGGGCCAACATACCAGCAACAGTGTGTGACAACCTTGTGAAGACTTACAGAAAACGTTTGACCTCTGTCATTGTCAACAAAGGATATATAACAAAGTATTGAGATGAACTTTTGATATTGACCAAATACTTATTTTCCACCATAATTTGCAAATAAATTCTTTCCAAATCAGACAATGTGATTGTCTGGATTTGTTTCCACATTTTGTCTCTTGTAGTTGAGGTATACCTATGATGACAATTACAGGCCTCTCTCATCTTTTTAAGTGGGAGAACTTGCACAATTGGTGGCTGACTAAATACTTTTTTGCCCCACTGTATTTGCACAATTCACAGTAATTGTCTAACATTGCAAGCGCTATTTGCACACAAGGAATAAACCTGTGTCTTTTTTTTCTTCGAGCTATATACCATTTTATGATTTGGAATAGCAGCTGCATTGAGTAATTGTTGGTGTGAGTGTTTTTTATTTCAACAGTATGAATTGTGTTGCAATTGTATACGCTATTTTTTTTTTTTTATTATCATTTGCTCACAAAAGTGGAGTTACCCTTAAAGTTTAGTTATGGAAATTTTTACATCCATTTCCAGTTTGGACCAATGTTAGTGTTGCTGTGCCATACCTGTGGGATCCCACCACTACTACAGAAATATTCACTAGGTTGCGGGTTCAGTGCCAAGCTGCTGCCCTGCATTGTGAACACAAAAGGTCACTCATTCAGCATAGACGATACTCAGGGAACACTTAGCATTTTCTCAATGAATGCAAAGTGTTCTACAAAATGGATGAGGTGGCTGACGGTGTCATCGCGATCTTGACCTCGTCCAACCAGAGAGCAATGTGCATTAGTTGAGAAAATAGAAAGCATTCTCTGAATAGAGCCCGTGCCAAGCGAGCATGCTCCTGTGCTCAGTATGCAGCAGGGCAGTCACTCGGCCCGGGGCCCGGGACCCGGAAGCTGATGGGCAAATCGCTGTAGTAGCGGTGTCTACTGCAGTGATTTCATGCTTCCATGGGGATCCTACAGGTATGACAAATAAATAGTTACATATGTCCAGCTTGGACCATTGCAAGTATGTAAAAATTGCCAAATCTAAACTTCAGCTTTAAGCATTGTAACACTTGAATGTCATAAAGATAAATAATTGCACTCACAAATGTTCCATAATAGTAAAGCTTATCACAGCCACCAGAGGTAGGGTGATCAGACATCCCCGGTTTCAGGGGACAGCCCCCGAATTGAGGACACTGTCCCTGGACCAAGTCTGTTGCCGGTTTTGTCCCCGGATTGGATTTGAACAGGGGCTGGGGCAATTTCAAAGACAGTCTGTCAGGTCACCTGTGGCCATGTGACAGACGCACACCGTAGGGGGACAGGAGTGCACCGCAAGGTAGTGAACCCTATGGCTGACTGCTGCGGATAGGAAACTGGGTGGTTGTGGAAAGCGGGACCAGAGGAGCACAACCAGGATCCTATGGGAAGCTAGAGCCAAGATTCCCCAGGGCGCGGAGTCTAAGACCCAGCAGGTCTTCTCCAGAGCCTCTAGAGGTGAGGATGTTATGCTGCAGGCTGGGTCCAGGTCGCGGCCCCTAGAGTCTCCTAGCTCACACCCCGTAGGATAAGGGGACAAGAGGGGAAGCAGCAGCACAAGATATAAGAGTAACGAATAACAAGCTGAAAGTCAAGGGCCACAAGCAGACAAGGATAACGAAAGACAAGCCGAAGGTCAAGAGTCACGAGCAGACAGGGATAGTCAGGGACAAGCCAATAACGTAACAGAGAGACAGACGTAGCACACGGCAGGCAGGAACCCAAACACACAATGCCTAACAAACACGTTGATCAGCAAAGCAGGCTTGCAGTGCACAGGTTAATATAGTGTTCTGTGATAGGGACTTGGGGTGGAGTCAGGCTGGGAGGAGATTATAAAGGAAGCCAGGTGAAAGGGTTCAGGCCTCTAAGATGAACACATGGGAAGGAAGGTAAGCTGACAGGCAAACACTACTGCATATCCATGACAGTACCCTCCCTCTTATGGGCCCTCCCCCGCCTGGGCCCAGGCTTAAAGGGAAATCTCTGATGAAACCTCCTCAACAGATGAGGTGCAGCGACATCAGATGCAGCGATCCAAGACACCTCCTCAGGACCAAAACCTCTCCAATGCACAAGGTACTGAATCATGCCTCTGCAGAGCCGAGAATCCAGAACTTGTCTAACCTCTGTGACAGCAGGAAGGTAAAGTCACCTGGTTGCATCCAGGGGGGTAGATATATTTCGCCCAGATTCAGGCTTTACGCCGACTTATACAACTAGGTGGAGAGTTGTATAAGCCCAGCTAAGGCTAGTGGGCTCATGGATGACTCATACCTCTAGGGAGAGTGCTGGGCGTCGTGCAGACAGGGAGTTGATGAGACCAGCTGAAGCTTGTCAGCTCATTTAGGCCTCTATAAGAACTCCCAGCTTCATTAGATGTTAGCTCATGCCTGGAACCAGACCTGTGTGGACTGTCTAGGGAGAGTGAACCCCTGTGCGGTGAGACAAAGCCTGTGTGGCTATTTGCTTGGACATTTAAAACCAGTGGCCTAGCCAGTCTCCAGATTTCAACCCCATAGAAAACCTTTGGAGGGAGTTGAAAGTCTGTGTTGCCCAGTGACAGCCCCAAAACATCACTGCTCTAGAGGAGATTTGCATGGAGGAATGGGCCAACATACCAGCAACAGTGTGTGACAACCTTGTGAAGACTTACAGAAAACGTTTGACCTCTGTCATTGTCAACAAAGGATATATAACAAAGTATTGAGATGAACTTTTGATATTGACCAAATACTTATTTTCCACCATAATTTGCAAATAAATTCTTTCCAAATCAGACAATGTGATTGTCTGGATTTGTTTCCACATTTTGTCTCTTGTAGTTGAGGTATACCTATGATGACAATTACAGGCCTCTCTCATCTTTTTAAGTGGGAGAACTTGCACAATTGGTGGCTGACTAAATACTTTTTTGCCCCACTGTATTTGCACAATTCACAGTAATTGTCTAACATTGCAAGCGCTATTTGCACACAAGGAATAAACCTGTGTCTTTTTTTTCTTCGAGCTATATACCATTTTATGATTTGGAATAGCAGCTGCATTGAGTAATTGTTGGTGTGAGTGTTTTTTATTTCAACAGTATGAATTGTGTTGCAATTGTATACGCTATTTATTTTTTTTATTATCATTTGCTCACAAAAGTGGAGTTACCCTTAAAGTTTAGTTATGGAAATTTTTACATCCATTTCCAGTTTGGACCAATGTTAGTGTTGCTGTGCCATACCTGTGGGATCCCACCACTACTACAGAAATATTCACTAGGTTGCGGGTTCAGTGCCAAGCTGCTGCCCTGCATTGTGAACACAAAAGGTCACTCATTCAGCATAGACGATACTCAGGGAACACTTAGCATTTTCTCAATGAATGCAAAGTGTTCTACAAAATGGATGAGGTGGCTGACGGTGTCATCGCGATCTTGACCTCGTCCAACCAGAGAGCAATGTGCATTAGTTGAGAAAATAGAAAGCATTCTCTGAATAGAGCCCGTGCCAAGCGAGCATGCTCCTGTGCTCAGTATGCAGCAGGGCAGTCACTCGGCCCGGGGCCCGGGACCCGGAAGCTGATGGGCAAATCGCTGTAGTAGCGGTGTCTACTGCAGTGATTTCATGCTTCCATGGGGATCCTACAGGTATGACAAATAAATAGTTACATATGTCCAGCTTGGACCATTGCAAGTATGTAAAAATTGCCAAATCTAAACTTCAGCTTTAAGCATTGTAACACTTGAATGTCATAAAGATAAATAATTGCACTCACAAATGTTCCATAATAGTAAAGCTTATCACAGCCACCAGAGGTAGGGTGATCAGACATCCCCGGTTTCAGGGGACAGTCCCCGAATTGAGGACACTGTCCCTGGACCAAGTCTGTTGCCGGTTTTGTCCCCGGATTGGATTTGAACAGGGGCTGGGGCAATTTCAAAGACAGTCTGTCAGGTCACCTGTGGCCATGTGACAGACGCACACCGTAGGGGGACAGGAGTGCACCGCAAGGTAGTGAACCCTATGGCTGACTGCTGCGGATAGGAAACTGGGTGGTTGTGGAAAGCGGGACCAGAGGAGCACAACCAGGATCCTATGGGAAGCTAGAGCCAAGATTCCCCAGGGCGCGGAGTCTAAGACCCAGCAGGTCTTCTCCAGAGCCTCTAGAGGTGAGGATGTTATGCTGCAGGCTGGGTCCAGGTCGCGGCCCCTAGAGTCTCCTAGCTCACACCCCGTAGGATAAGGGGACAAGAGGGGAAGCAGCAGCACAAGATATAAGAGTAACGAATAACAAGCTGAAAGTCAAGGGCCACAAGCAGACAAGGATAACGAAAGACAAGCCGAAGGTCAAGAGTCACGAGCAGACAGGGATAGTCAGGGACAAGCCAATAACGTAACAGAGAGACAGACGTAGCACACGGCAGGCAGGAACCCAAACACACAATGCCTAACAAACACGTTGATCAGCAAAGCAGGCTTGCAGTGCACAGGTTAATATAGTGTTCTGTGATAGGGACTTGGGGTGGAGTCAGGCTGGGAGGAGATTATAAAGGAAGCCAGGTGAAAGGGTTCAGGCCTCTAAGATGAACACATGGGAAGGAAGGTAAGCTGACAGGCAAACACTACTGCATATCCATGACAGTACCCTCCCTCTTATGGGCCCTCCCCCGCCTGGGCCCAGGCTTAAAGGGAAATCTCTGATGAAACCTCCTCAACAGATGAGGTGCAGCGACATCAGATGCAGCGATCCAAGACACCTCCTCAGGACCAAAACCTCTCCAATGCACAAGGTACTGAATCATGCCTCTGCAGAGCCGAGAATCCAGAACTTGTCTAACCTCTGTGACAGCAGGAAGGTAAAGTCACCTGGTTGCATCCAGGGGGGTAGATATATTTCGCCCAGATTCAGGCTTTACGCCGACTTATACAACTAGGTGGAGAGTTGTATAAGCCCAGCTAAGGCTAGTGGGCTCATGGATGACTCATACCTCTAGGGAGAGTGCTGGGCGTCGTGCAGACAGGGAGTTGATGAGACCAGCTGAAGCTTGTCAGCTCATTTAGGCCTCTATAAGAACTCCCAGCTTCATTAGATGTTAGCTCATGCCTGGAACCAGACCTGTGTGGACTGTCTAGGGAGAGTGAACCCCTGTGCGGTGAGACAAAGCCTGTGTGGCTATTTGCTTGGACATTTAAAACCAGTGGCCTAGCCAGTCTCCAGATTTCAACCCCATAGAAAACCTTTGGAGGGAGTTGAAAGTCTGTGTTGCCCAGTGACAGCCCCAAAACATCACTGCTCTAGAGGAGATTTGCATGGAGGAATGGGCCAACATACCAGCAACAGTGTGTGACAACCTTGTGAAGACTTACAGAAAACGTTTGACCTCTGTCATTGTCAACAAAGGATATATAACAAAGTATTGAGATGAACTTTTGATATTGACCAAATACTTATTTTCCACCATAATTTGCAAATAAATTCTTTCCAAATCAGACAATGTGATTGTCTGGATTTGTTTCCACATTTTGTCTCTTGTAGTTGAGGTATACCTATGATGACAATTACAGGCCTCTCTCATCTTTTTAAGTGGGAGAACTTGCACAATTGGTGGCTGACTAAATACTTTTTTGCCCCACTGTATTTGCACAATTCACAGTAATTGTCTAACATTGCAAGCGCTATTTGCACACAAGGAATAAACCTGTGTCTTTTTTTTCTTCGAGCTATATACCATTTTATGATTTGGAATAGCAGCTGCATTGAGTAATTGTTGGTGTGAGTGTTTTTTATTTCAACAGTATGAATTGTGTTGCAATTGTATACGCTATTTATTTTTTTTATTATCATTTGCTCACAAAAGTGGAGTTACCCTTAAAGTTTAGTTATGGAAATTTTTACATCCATTTCCAGTTTGGACCAATGTTAGTGTTGCTGTGCCATACCTGTGGGATCCCACCACTACTACAGAAATATTCACTAGGTTGCGGGTTCAGTGCCAAGCTGCTGCCCTGCATTGTGAACACAAAAGGTCACTCATTCAGCATAGACGATACTCAGGGAACACTTAGCATTTTCTCAATGAATGCAAAGTGTTCTACAAAATGGATGAGGTGGCTGACTGTGTCATCGCGATCTTGACCTCGTCCAACCAGAGAGCAATGTGCATTAGTTGAGAAAATAGAAAGCATTCTCTGAATAGAGCCCGTGCCAAGCGAGCATGCTCCTGTGCTCAGTATGCAGCAGGGCAGTCACTCGGCCCGGGGCCCGGGACCCGGAAGCTGATGGGCAAATCGCTGTAGTAGCGGTGTCTACTGCAGTGATTTCATGCTTCCATGGGGATCCTACAGGTATGACAAATAAATAGTTACATATGTCCAGCTTGGACCATTGCAAGTATGTAAAAATTGCCAAATCTAAACTTCAGCTTTAAGCATTGTAACACTTGAATGTCATAAAGATAAATAATTGCACTCACAAATGTTCCATAATAGTAAAGCTTATCACAGCCACCAGAGGTAGGGTGATCAGACATCCCCGGTTTCAGGGGACAGTCCCCGAATTGAGGACACTGTCCCTGGACCAAGTCTGTTGCCGGTTTTGTCCCCGGATTGGATTTGAACAGGGGCTGGGGCAATTTCAAAGACAGTCTGTCAGGTCACCTGTGGCCATGTGACAGACGCACACCGTAGGGGGACAGGAGTGCACCGCAAGGTAGTGAACCCTATGGCTGACTGCTGCGGATAGGAAACTGGGTGGTTGTGGAAAGCGGGACCAGAGGAGCACAACCAGGATCCTATGGGAAGCTAGAGCCAAGATTCCCCAGGGCGCGGAGTCTAAGACCCAGCAGGTCTTCTCCAGAGCCTCTAGAGGTGAGGATGTTATGCTGCAGGCTGGGTCCAGGTCGCGGCCCCTAGAGTCTCCTAGCTCACACCCCGTAGGATAAGGGGACAAGAGGGGAAGCAGCAGCACAAGATATAAGAGTAACGAATAACAAGCTGAAAGTCAAGGGCCACAAGCAGACAAGGATAACGAAAGACAAGCCGAAGGTCAAGAGTCACGAGCAGACAGGGATAGTCAGGGACAAGCCAATAACGTAACAGAGAGACAGACGTAGCACACGGCAGGCAGGAACCCAAACACACAATGCCTAACAAACACGTTGATCAGCAAAGCAGGCTTGCAGTGCACAGGTTAATATAGTGTTCTGTGATAGGGACTTGGGGTGGAGTCAGGCTGGGAGGAGATTATAAAGGAAGCCAGGTGAAAGGGTTCAGGCCTCTAAGATGAACACATGGGAAGGAAGGTAAGCTGACAGGCAAACACTACTGCATATCCATGACAGTACCCTCCCTCTTATGGGCCCTCCCCCGCCTGGGCCCAGGCTTAAAGGGAAATCTCTGATGAAACCTCCTCAACAGATGAGGTGCAGCGACATCAGATGCAGCGATCCAAGACACCTCCTCAGGACCAAAACCTCTCCAATGCACAAGGTACTGAATCATGCCTCTGCAGAGCCGAGAATCCAGAACTTGTCTAACCTCTGTGACAGCAGGAAGGTAAAGTCACCTGGTTGCATCCAGGGGGGTAGATATATTTCGCCCAGATTCAGGCTTTACGCCGACTTATACAACTAGGTGGAGAGTTGTATAAGCCCAGCTAAGGCTAGTGGGCTCATGGATGACTCATACCTCTAGGGAGAGTGCTGGGCGTCGTGCAGACAGGGAGTTGATGAGACCAGCTGAAGCTTGTCAGCTCATTTAGGCCTCTATAAGAACTCCCAGCTTCATTAGATGTTAGCTCATGCCTGGAACCAGACCTGTGTGGACTGTCTAGGGAGAGTGAACCCCTGTGCGGTGAGACAAAGCCTGTGTGGCTATTTGCTTGGACATTTAAAACCAGGGACTTAGGGACTAGGACAGCACTAGGCTGATCCCAGTTGTTAGTTAGGAAACCTGTATGTTTAGTCAGAGGTCAACTTGACCAGGATTTATTTTGTTTATGTTTCTTTTGCTTTGCTGTGTTTTGTCACTGTAAATAGAAAATAAACCGCACCTTTTTGATTTTGAAAACCACAACCTCCGTTTGCTGAGCCTGTTTTGTGTGGGGAGCCCATCCCGGGGGTCACACACACCCGCTGCCGAGCTAACCCCCTCACAGTTGGTGGAGAATGCAGGCAGTTTTTTTTAAGCCAGCATGGAGGAGATACTGAAGCAGCTGGCTCTAGCAAATGCCAATCAACAGCAGACAAATGCAGGTTTGCAAAAGAGCCTTGCAGCTCATCAACAGAGCCTTGCAGCTCAACAACAGAACTTCGCAGCCCAGCAGCAAGCTCATCAACAGAGCCTTGCAGCCCAGCAGCAGACAAACGCAACTTTGCAACAGAGTCTGGAGGCTCAGCAACAAGCCCAGCAGCAATCTGAGGCCCGCTTCATAGACCTGTTGCAGAAGCAAGAGCAGAGACTACAACAACAGATGGAAGCAGTAATGCAGCAACGTCCGCAGACCAGTGAGGAAAGCCGTCCCACTAATACCGCGTCCTTTGGGGTGAGTCGTTTATTGACAAAAATGACTGGAGAGGATGATCCAGAGGTATTTTTGACCACATTTGAAAGGACCGCTGAAAGAGAAAAGTGGCCTGAGGAGCAGTGGGCTGGACTGGTGGCTCCTCTGTTAACTGGTGAATCGCAGAAAGCTTACTATGACCTAGAGCCTAACCAAGCAAAAGACTATGTGATGCTAAAAGCTGAAATATTGGCAAGGCTGGGTGTCACCCAGGCTGTCCGGGCTCAGCGTGTGCATAACTGGACTTTCCAGCTTGGAAAACCCCCCAGGTCTCAAATGTATGATCTCATTCACCTGAGCAGAAAGTGGCTACAGCCAGAGACTTTGTCCGCACCAAAGATTGTGGAACGTGTTGTAATGGATCGGTTTTTGAGAGCTCTTCCTACTGCCATCCAAAAGTGGGTAAGCCATGGAGACCCAGAGACGGCCGATGGTCTTGTGGATCGTGTGGAGAAATACTTGGCTACAGAGAACCTGACGGCCTCTTCCAGAGACACTCGGACTTTCCACCCTAAGACCAGACCATCCCCAGGGGCGGATAAGAGGATTCCAAGGGGTAAGGGTGGAGAGAGTGAGAGGGTGGGAGCTCTACCCCAAGTTTGGCGAGAACAGCCTGGGAAATCAGCGGCTCAAGAGGCGGCAAGAAGGATCGTTTGCTACCGCTGCCGGCAAGCGGGACATATTGCAGCCAATTGCCCGGTTGTGGAGGAACCCATGCAGTGTGACTTTCTGACGGGCAGACGTCAGTCGCTGTGTGCGACAGTCGCATGCACTGCCATTCGAGGAACTGAGAAACATTTATGCAAAATGTGTGTTAATGGTAGAAATGTTGTGGTATTGCTGGATTCAGGTAGCCTTGTGACCCTGATAAAGGCTGAGTTAGTTAAAACAGAGGTCTCTGGGAATAGCAAGGTAGCTGTTATTTGTGTGCATGGGGACACCCGAGAGTATCCAGTGACTACAGTGTGTTTCGAGACCCCCAAAGGTACCCTCTCTCATCCAGTGGGCTTAGTATCTCAGTTACCGCATGACGCCATTGTGGGAAGGGATTTTCCGAAGTTCTGGGAACTGTGGGATGATCCTGAGCCCCTCACTGGTGCCCCTATGTACCAGGAATGTGATAGCCAAAACTCCCCTGAGAGTGGTGAGGACTCTCCGGAATTTCCCTTATCAGTATTGGCAGGGGAGACTCAAGAAACTGGAGAGGAGCCCACCTCCTCAGACGAAAACCTACCGTCTGTGGAGTTTTCTGATCTTGAGGTTCACAGGGAAAACTTTGCCACAGAACAGTTGAAAGACCCCGCCCTAATAAAGGCACGGGAAAACGTAGTGAAAATAGATGGCGAGTTAGTGAACCCAGATAATACCTGCACTTACCCATACTTCAGCGTAGAGAAGGACCTACTGTATCGGGTGGCAAAAAGGGCAGAAGAAACCGTTGAGCAGCTTGTGGTGCCCAAACCTTACAGGAAGTTGGTGTTGGAGTTGGCCCATGGGCACATTCTTGGAGGTCATCTGGGGACAGAGAAAACCCGAGAGAGGGTATTACAGAGATTCTATTGGCCGGGGGTGATGAAGGACGTAGAAAATTATTGTTCCTCCTGCCCTGTGTGTCAGAGGTCGGCCCCGATGCCACATTTCCGTAGCCCGCTGGTCCCTCTACCCATCATTGAGGTCCCGTTTGAGAGGATCGCCATGGATTTGGTAGGTCCTATAATCAAGTCCGCTAGGGGGCACCAGTACATATTAGTTATAATGGACTATGCCACCCGTTATCCAGAAGCGATCCCTCTCCGAAATACCTCGGCCAAAACCATAGCCAAAGAGCTATCTCTTGTGTTTAGCCGGGTGGGTATTTGTAAAGAACTGCTTACGGACCAAGGTACACCCTTTATGTCCCGGGTTATGAAGGAGCTGTGTAAATTATTCAAAGTGACGCAATTACGTACATCTGTGTATCACCCCCAAACCGATGGGCTGGTTGAAAGATTCAACAAAACCCTAAAACAAATGTTGAAGAAAGTGGTGGATAGAGATGGAAAGGATTGGGACTGTCTACTTCCTTATCTGATGTTTGCTATTAGGGAGGTGCCCCAATCCTCTACGGGATTCTCCCCCTTTGAGTTACTGTATGGGAGACACCCAAGAGGGCTGTTGGATATTGCCAAGGAAACTTGGGAAAGTGAGAGTTCTCCCCACAGGAGTGTGATTGAGCATGTCGCCCTGATGCAAGACCGAATTGCACAGGTAATGCCCATCGTGAAGGAACATTTGGCCCAAGCGCAGTTAGCACAGCAGAGAGTGTACAACCGTGGAGCCAAGACCCGTACCTTTTCCCCGGGGGATAGGATACTGGTACTTGTCCCTACGGTTGAAAGTAAATTCCTTGCCAAATGGCAAGGCCCCTACGAGATAATGGAAAAAGTGAGCGAAGTGAATTACAAGGTCAGACAACCAGGAAGGCGAAAGCCCGAACAGATCTATCACGTTAATCTGTTGAAAGCCTGGAGGGATAGAGAGTCCCTAGTCGCAGACACTTGGTCACCAGCTCAAACTGGTTGCGTGATTCCTGAGGTTGGAATAGCAGCCACCTTGTCACAACCCCAACAACAGGAGGTTAAGGAGTTTGTGCTTCG
Source organism: Rana muscosa (assembly GCA_029206835.1). Taxonomy (NCBI): domain Eukaryota; kingdom Metazoa; phylum Chordata; class Amphibia; order Anura; family Ranidae; genus Rana; species Rana muscosa. Next base: position 988,635,495 of record CM055116.1, on the reverse strand, counting down.
CAACAAGGAGGTATTCTCTGAGCTGCCGGGACAAACATCTGGGGTAGAGCATGACATCATTACCCCGCCCGGTGAAAGGGTGAAGTTAAAACCCTATCGGATCCCAGAGGCCCGACGGGAGGCAATACGGGAGGAAGTACAGAAAATGCTGAACTTAGGGGTGATAGAGGAGTCCCAAAGTGATTGGTCTAGTCCCATCGTGTTGGTGCCTAAACCGGATGGGAGCTGGCGATTTTGTAACGATTTTCGTCAGTTGAACAAAGTTACAAAATTTGACACCTACCCCATGCCACGTATAGATGAGTTGATCGACCGGCTGGGAACAGCCCGATACATGACGACTCTTGACCTCACAAAAGGGTATTGGCAAATCCCCCTGGCCAAGTCGGCCAAAGAGAAAACCGCATTTGTAACCCCAGACGGGGCGTTCCAATATAAGAGAATGCCGTTCGGGTTACAGAATGCGCCGGCCACATTCCAGCGGAAAATGGACCAGATGCTGAGGCCCCATCGGAAGTATGCTGCGGCTTACCTGGATGACGTAATTGTCCATAGCACAGATTGGGCCTCACATCTGCCAAAAGTGCAAGCAGTCCTGGACTCTGTTCGGGAAGCGGGGTTTACGGCTAACCCCAAGAAGTGTACCATTGGGCAGGAGGAGGCAAAATATCTTGGGTACACCATTGGGAGGGGAGTAATAAAACCCCAACTCAACAAAGTCGAGGCCATCCAGAGTTGGCCACGTCCCAACAGCAAGAAGCAGGTACGAGCCTTTCTGGGAATCGCTGGGTATTATCGGCGATTCATTCCCCACTTTGCTTCTAAGGCTGTGCCCCTAACCAACCTGACGAAGGGGAAAGGGTCGGTCATGATTAAATGGACCCCCGAGGCTGAGGCAGCATTCCAATTCTTGAAACAAGCCTTATGTAGCCAGCCAGTGTTGTACTCACCCGACTTCTCTAAAGACTTTGTCGTACAAAGTGATGCGTCAGATGTGGGGTTAGGAGCAGTATTGTCCCAGGTCTGGAACGGGGAAGAGCACCCAGTCATTTACCTCAGCAGGAAGTTGAAGTCCCATGAGGTAAATTACGCCACCGTTGAAAAGGAGTGTTTAGCGGTGAAGTGGGCTCTAGATTCCCTTCGGTACTACCTGCTAGGTAGGCACTTTGACATGGTTACGGATCACGGTCCGTTAAAGTGGATGGCTCAAAACAAGGAAACAAATAGAAGAGTGAATAGGTGGTTCCTGGCCCTCCAGGAATTCAACTTCACAGTAAAGCATCGCCCTGGCGTTCAAATGGGGAATGTGGATGCTTTGTCTCGAGTACATGAATGCCTGATTGCTGGTGTTCCAACCCCGAGGTTAAAACAAGAGGGGGGGGTATGTGACAGCAGGAAGGTAAAGTCACCTGGTTGCATCCAGGGGGGTAGATATATTTCGCCCAGATTCAGGCTTTACGCCGACTTATACAACTAGGTGGAGAGTTGTATAAGCCCAGCTAAGGCTAGTGGGCTCATGGATGACTCATACCTCTAGGGAGAGTGCTGGGCGTCGTGCAGACAGGGAGTTGATGAGACCAGCTGAAGCTTGTCAGCTCATTTAGGCCTCTATAAGAACTCCCAGCTTCATTAGATGTTAGCTCATGCCTGGAACCAGACCTGTGTGGACTGTCTAGGGAGAGTGAACCCCTGTGCGGTGAGACAAAGCCTGTGTGGCTATTTGCTTGGACATTTAAAACCAGGGACTTAGGGACTAGGACAGCACTAGGCTGATCCCAGTTGTTAGTTAGGAAACCTGTATGTTTAGTCAGAGGTCAACTTGACCAGGATTTATTTTGTTTATGTTTCTTTTGCTTTGCTGTGTTTTGTCACTGTAAATAGAAAATAAACCGCACCTTTTTGATTTTGAAAACCACAACCTCCGTTTGCTGAGCCTGTTTTGTGTGGGGAGCCCATCCCGGGGGTCACACACACCCACTGCCGAGCTAACCCCCTCACACCTCGTAATTAAGATTATCCTCAGAGACCGAAAACGAGGTAGGGAGATGACAAGAAGATCTATTGAGGACCAAAGGCTCTCTAGGAATAAGCAAGGGCATGAGAGGACCAACAGGAATCTGAGGAGGGTCCCCTAGACCCTTAAAGGGGGACTGGTCATCTTGCACAGGACCATCAGACTGGGCAGATGTCAGTGGAACCCTGAAGTCAGGTTGGTTAGAAGGTGACATGTCGCCGGAGTCAAGCTGAATAGCTGAAGGACAAGCAGAATGTCCTGAACAAGAAAAAGTAGGAGGCTCACTGGGCATGGGCTGGACTGGCATAACTAGTACAGAGGCAAAGTGAAACGCGGAGTCAGGTGTAGCGACTACCTGAATCGCATCGCAAGACGTAGCGACTGCAGGACTTGTAGACAAGCTAGCCTGGCTGTGCGTCCAAGGGTGGTTAGGGACAGAGAAATGTAAATGGTTATGCAACCTGGAATGAATGACCGGCTCAGGTTCACAGGGGGCAACCTTGGGTAGGCAGGACGAGGAACAGGAGGAACCCCAAGCCAGGATCTGTCCAGTAGTCCAGTCCACATGAGGAGAATGGAGCTGTAACCATGGGAGACCCAAAATTATAGGCGTTGAGGCCTTGGGTAAGATAAGGAAGGATATCCACTCCTGGTGGAGTGTCCCTACCGACATCTTAACAGGGAGGGTCTGGAAGCGGATAGGTCCCCCTGGGAGAACAGTACCATCAATCGCCAAGACCACCAATGGCGTGGTGAGGGGCAAAAGAGTAAGTCTCATGGACGATGCGATTTCCCAGTCCATGAAATTACCAGCGGCTCCGGAATCCAGATATGCTGAGACCGAATGAGAAGAAGCACCAACATGAAGGAACACAGAAAGCAGAAGACGAGAAGGGGAAGGTGATATTTCTGGGTCCAATACTCCACTTTCCAGATGAAGTGGACCCGAACGTTTTTCTGGACAAAGAGAGCAAGTGTCACGAAAATGACCTTTGCCCCCACAGTAAAGACACAGACCAAGAGTTCTGCGCCTAGCACGTTCCTCGGGGGATAGCCTGGTCCGACCCAGCTGCATGGGTTCCTCAGCTGGTAGGAGATGCTCTACGGGTCGAAGAGAGGGGAGCTCAGGCTGACTAAGAACCAAGGAGTGCTGGTGTTGCTTTTCTAAGGTCCTCTCCTGAAAGCGAATATCGATCTGGTTACACAAGGAGATAACGCCGGCCAGATCAGTGGGGATGGTTCTTCCTGCTAATTCATCCTTCACTCTATCAGACAGGCCATGCAAAAAGGTTGCGACTAAGGCCTCATTGTTCCAGCTCAACTCAGCCGACAGTATGTGGAAATGAAGGGCATACTGTCCCACAGAAGCAGACTCTTGGCGGAGACGTAAAAGGGCGCTGGCCGCTGAAGAGACACAAGTCGGTTCTTCGAAGATATTCCGAAAAAGTTTCAAGAAGCCAGACAGGCTAGAAACCACTGGATCATTCAGTTCCCACAGAGGGGCTGCCCAGGCTAAAGCTTCAGCAGAGAGGAGGGAAATGATATAGGCTACCTTAGCCCGATCAGACAGGAAGTTTTGGGGCTGGAGCTCAAAATGAATCGTGCATTGGCTAAGGAACCCCCTGCAAGCCTTGGAGTCCCCAGAGAAACGGGACGGAGCTGGCAGTTGTAGTGAGTGTGTGGCTGCGACTGGTGCAATAGGTGCAGCCGCTGGTTGTATTTGAGGTTGCGGATTCAGGGTTCCCAAGGAGGCCTGAAGCTGCTCGAAGCGAGAAGCCAGATCCTGGAGGAATCGCATCACCTGAGTCTGATTCGATTCCTGGGTTTCAAGTCTGCAAACTATGCCCTGCAATGGATCATCCGCGGGGAGCGGGATGTCAGCCGCGTTCATGGCTGATCAAACTGTCAGGTCACCTGTGGCCAGGTGACAGATGCACACCGTAGGGGGACAGGAGTGCACCGCAAGGTAGTGAACCCTATGGCTGACTGCTGCGGATAGGAAACTGGGTGGTTGTGGAAAGCGGGACCAGAGGAGCACAACCAGGATCCTATGGGAAGCTAGAGCCAAGATTCCCCAGGGCGCGGAGTCTAAGACCTAGCAGGTCTTCTCCAGAGCCTCTAGAGGTGAGGATGTTATGCTGCAGGCTGGGTCCAGGTCGCGGCCCCTAGAGTCTCCTAGCTCACACCCCGTAGGATAAGGGGACAAGAGGGGAAGCAGCAGCACAAGATATAAGAGTAACGAATAACAAGCTGAAAGTCAAGGGCCACAAGCAGACAAGGATAACGAAAGACAAGCCGAAGGTCAAGGGTCACGAGCAGACAGGGATAGTCGGGGACAAGCCAATAACGTAACAGAGAGACAGACGTAGCACACGGCAGGCAGGAACCCAAACACACAATGCCTAACAAACACGTTGATCAGCAAAGCAGGCTTGCAGTGCACAGGTTAATATAGTGTTCTGTGATAGGGCCTGGGGTGGAGTCAGGCTGGGAGGAGATTATAAAGGAAGCCAGGTGAAAGGGTTCAGGCCTCTAAGATGAACACATGGGAAGGAAGGTAAGCTGACAGACAAACACTACTGCATATCCATGACACAGTCAGTGCAGAATAAACAAAAAAAAAAAATTCTGAATTATACACCCCCGCTCCGCCGCTCCTACTAGCTTAGGGGGGTGTATTTTTTCCATTATCTGTGCCCCTTTCTGATGATCATGTGCTGGTCGGAGCAGAGGGAATATTTCTTCAGTTTCGGGTGCATGCCCATTCAGCTCCGCTCGCATGTTCTTCTGCCTTGGCTCAAGTCCCGGCCAGCCGCCTGCCTGCTTATCCCCTTGCTTTCCCTGGCGCAGTGATCTCCCTCCGCACCCCACCCAGTAGTAGCTGGGGCCCGGAGAGTGAGACTTGACAGGCTGTGAGGCGGGCGGCGACGGGCAGAAAATCACTGATTGCCACCATTACTAGTAAAAAAAAAAAATATGTCCACGGATTTCATTTTAAAAATCTGGTCACCTTAACCAGACGGTCCAACAGTATGAGTCTCTAGGCATACAGAACTTCCAAACTGTAGAAAACATACCGTATATACTCGAGTATAAGCCAAGTTTTTCAGCCCTTTTTTTAGGGCTGAAAGTATACCCCTCGGCTTATACTCGAGTCAGTACCTGAAAATCGTGAAATTCTGCGACCAGCGTCCATTGTTTAAATCTAGTGCCTTTCTCCCTGTCCCTTCCGCGATAGGCGTTTTCAGCAAACACTGTGTTGAGTGTTGCGCCTATCACGGAGGTCCTCTTGTCCGACGTCCGTGATTGGCGGAGCACTGAACACAGTGCCTGCTGGGAAACGGAGTCAGAGAATGAGAGGACCTCCATGATAGGCGCAACACTCAACACAGTGTTTGCTGGAAACGCCTATCACGGAAGGGACAGGGAGAACAGCGCGAGATTTGAACAATGGACGCCGGCCGCGGAATTACAAGATTTTTAGGTACACTGACTCGGGCACAGGGAGGCTGCAATGGACACAGTAAGGGGGCACAGTGAGGTGACAATGGGCAGTGAGGTGGCACAGTGAGATGGCAATGGGCACAGTAAGGGGGGCACAGTGAGCTGACAATGGGCAGTGAGGTGGCAGAGTGAGATGGCAATGGGCACAGTAAGGTTGGGCAATGGGCACATTTCCTCCCCTCGGCTTATACTCGAGTCAATACGTTTTTTGTGGTAAAAGTAGGTACCTCAGCTTATACTCGGGTCGGCTTATACTCGAGTATATACGGTAAGCATGCTATTAAACACAATAAAATATATATATTTTTGCTTATTACTTATTTGATTTTTTGTTTGGCACCGCTATAATCCCATAGTCCCTTCTCTGTTTTTTGCTATTAAACACAACCTAATGCATAAAATGGCCAAAAATGTTTTAATAATATAAAAACTATGCACACAAAAATAGGCTCATATAGATAGCAAAATCAACCCTTTTCTAAGCCTTCTGACTTATGCATGGCTTATTCATATATATAGTGTACTTGGAACCATTGTCACTTATATGTTAGCAGCACTATACACGCGATTCCAACCTACACGAGAACGTGAGAACATTCTAATATTACAATAATAATAAGCCTAGGTTCACACTAGTGCTGCTGCATAATTATGCATTTTTCAGTGGACTTGTACACGTTTTTTACACTCATTTTTTGTGTATTTTCATGCTTCATGTGGTTTTCTTTTTGTAGGAGGAGACTGGATTTTAAACACAAAACTCTGCCATAAAAGTGCACGTACATGCATTTTACATGCACTCTCCATGCGCTCTCATTGGGTCTATTGGGCCAAAAATACATGATGCTGCACCTTTTTCAAAAATCGCATTGCACCATGTTGCATTGATGTGAACGGGCAATATGGGGAATAAACATGATTTCCATTGTCAAATATGGCAGCGTGACCACAGACACAAAATTAATCAAACTAGTGTGAACGGGGGCCTAACAATGAATTGGTGTGAGCATTTGCCCACTATGCATAAACTACTAAGCCATTTAGAAACTAATGGGATGGTGACAATATCATGTGACCACTAGATGGAGTAAGAACACCTAAGAAGCATGAAAAAAAAGAAAAAAAAAACATACAGTATATTAACTATTGCACAACACAAGAGTGTAAGGACAGTGCTAAAGATGGAACAATATAGTTGAAGCAATAAATAGATACTAAGAGGTTATATTAAAAAAAAAAAAAAAAAAAAAAATCAGATAAAGATGGATGTATTAAACATAATTATCTAAAAAATACATGATGTGTATACAGTAAAAAAAGAGTAGACATTGAGCACCTGTGCTATTGATAGACTTAACAACAAATTACTAAATTCTCCTATCAGAGTAGGTAATAGCACAATAACCTGGAAGCCAACTACAACTGCTACCTCTTTCAACATTCCCATCATCAATACTTTTTGAGCCTTGGCACTGAACAAATACTGGAGGTAGCAGTAGGGAGTTGGTGAGTGGCGCATGTCATTCATAAATCGCAGCTGCTGTTAAACCCTGCCCTGTCCTGATTCTGCCTATAGTTCCACGTGAAAGATTTAAAAAAATCAATAGATCATCACTTAGATGGGTATTTTGTATCTCCCTGTATTTTTGCTTGTGTCACCCCTGTTTTATCATTTTTTTTCTATGTTTGATCCATGGTTAGATCTGAGTTGTGAGTGGCATCCCACAAGAGGGATACTGTCTGCAATATTCCATCATCAGAATAGCTAGATGTGAGCAAACTGTAACAGTTTAGTGTTTTACAAATGAGGCATTTATCAACATGATGTTAATCTCATGCTACTACACTATTAAAAGCGCAAATATAGCTGAGCCCATAACACAAACCATAAAAATGTTTTTACGGTGTTTATTATACTTGTCTCCATAACAAGCTAAGAATCATTACATTACTTTCTAGTTAATAAAAAGTGAATACCCTTTTAGAACTGCACTATCACACAGTAACCACCAGAGGACAAAAAAGCATAAGAAAGAAATTATAGCTGAGGCTTGTTGGCTTATCGGATGTTAACTGAGGTTAATGACAATTTATTATCCTGTAAAACCTTACATATAATGGAACAAGACACTTGCCAATGGAAAAGCACAACTAATTGGGGGGGAAAAAAAAGAGAGAAATTCTGGTTTAAAAAAGGAACTTTTATGCCGCGTACACACGATCATTTTTCCCGTCGGGAAAAATTACATTTTTTCTTTTGGACGAGAAAAACGACCGTGTGTGGGCTTTTTGTCATTTTTCCCAAGGGGAAAAACGGCATTAATCACGACGAGAAAAATTAGAACATGCTCTAATTTTTCTCGTCGTGATTCCCGTAATTTTTTTTCGCTGCAGTTTTCCCATAGGGAAACACTGCCGGGGAGCCCACACACGGTCGTTTTTTTTCGACCAAGAAAAAAACTGTAATTTAAAACGGCCGTGTGTAGGGGAACAAGCTGTTCCTCGTTTTTCACGTCGATTTTCTCGACAGTGTTTTCACCGTCGAAAAAAAAAGATTGTGTGTACACGGCAGAAGACTGACCTAATTTTAGATACTTTTTTAATAGGTTGTTTGACTTTTAACCACTTCATTACTAGAGGTGAGTTTACACCCGACAGTAAACTGCTACGCGTCTACGGTAAACTAATTTTAGGGTCTATCTCTGTGCAAAATTAACAATCCTCATCCCTACCATTAACCCTTAATGAATTTTTTTTTGTTCTTTTTTTTTATTTTTATTCCAATTCTAAATGCAGTTTTTTGCCCATGTGCATCAGCTATTTTCCCTCGTGAGAATTCTTCAGCGCCACCTACTCAGGAGCCTAATGCCGCGTACACACGACCGTTTTTAATGACGAGAAAAATTAAATTTTTTAAAATGGTCATTAAAAATTATTGTGTGTGGGCTTCAGAGCATTTTTCACGACGTGAAAAACGGGCATGTAAAAATTGGAACATGCTCTAATTTTTCACGTCGTTTTTTACATCATCGTTTTTTTCGTCATGAAAAACGGCCGTGTGTAGGCTTTAACAACGTGAAAAAAAAATGTGTATGCTCAGAATCAAGTATGAGACGGGAGCGATCGCTCTGGTAAAACTAGCGTTCGTAATGGAGATAGCACATTCGTCACGCTGTAATGGACTGAAGAGCATGAGGCTGAAAAGCGCAAATCGTCGCTCAACAAAATGACTAACATGAAGGGTGGCGTCATCCGAATGGAACTTCCCCTTTATAGTGCCGTCGTACGTGTTGTACGTCACCGCGCTTTACTCAAGCATTTTTTTCCATGATAGAGTGTAGGCAAGGCAGGCTTGAGAAGAATCACGTCGAGAGAAATGCTGTTTTTTTCAATGACATTAAAAACGGTCGTGTGTACGCGGCATGAGAAAGAACCTAATACCAGATGAAATGTCTTATTTAGAGGGTAACTCCACTTTTATGGGAAAAAAATAGCAAATAGAAAAATAATATAGCGTATACAATTGCGACACAAGTCATATTGTATTTGAATGTTATTAAAAATGACCTTTCCTTTTCAATCTGCAGCTCTGTAATTTTCTGTAAAAACGCAATGCAATATGGCAACGTGGAGGCGTTCTCTGCAGAGAATGTGTAGAGAACGCCCCCCAGAAACATTATTTCCTGCTTGTGTGATTGGCTCACTGATTTTCCTAGAAGTCTGCACTTAGATACAAGTCAGATTTCCAGCATCCCCTACAACAAAAATGTCATTTTTGGTGTGATACTCCCAATAGTAAATCATGTCTAAAGGGATGTAGACACTGCAATTTTCCTCATTGGAGACGTGCAAGTGCAGCATCTGATTGATAATTATGAAACCACTCCCATTAGATTCACTTTCCACATGGACAAAGACAAACACACAGGGATTTCTTCAGAATAACAAAAGGTAGAAATCTGCAACAAAGATTGGTAAAATCCTTGTAGTGTACTGTACATAGATTACCCAGAGGAGTTACTCTTTAAGTTCTTTTTGAGGTACCCTTGGACTCTGCAGCTTATCTCTGAGGTGTTATTACCATTGGTATTACTATTCAATGTGATTTACCCCATCAGCGTTTATTGTATTTTTATCCTCCTCTTAGCCATTTTGGTGAACCTTATGAGTCCACTTAGTCATTCTGTAAAATAGGGGGATATAATCTTTGCTTGATGAACTGCACTAGATTGAGTTATTCAGACTCAGGTATAATTTATTGAGTTTTATCACCCTCACTTGTATACACATTCTTCTCTTTAATTCAGACCAATCCTTGATACATTCCTGGGCTGACTTGTGTTTTTCCATTGGAAGATCCCATTTAGAGATGTTCTGGTCCCTTATGGGGGACTAGGCAGTGTGGTTTCATCAGTTGGCGATGGTGGATGATGATCAATCGATTTTAATTAAATATCGGCTCTTGGTGTTATGTTCCTGCTGGATGGTATGCAACCTATTAAAGCTCTATAACTTCTGCATTCTTTATCACTGTACTTTTTTTATTTTGCAAATATCAATTATATTGTAGAATAACTGTGCCATCCTTCCTCTACTTTAATGCTAATGAAAGAGAATAACTATTTCTGAAACGCGTCGGAATAAAGAGAACATTTATCAAGTTTCTGTTCATATACAGAGTACTCAGTTGTTTTCCATAGTTTTTATACAAGCATTAAATATGTTGTTGTCTGTATATTTTAATATGATATAATAAAGTACCAATATCCTTTTATCCCAGTATTATGATTTTCATTTGCCTTTAAAGTCCCATTCTTTGGGGGTTTCTCTCTTTGTACATAGATTCTTTGGGAAGTGGGCAAGGACCTGGTGTTTTCTTTTTTTGGTGGATTTACAAACATAAACTATTTATTTAAACATTAAACTTATTCTCTCTGGACAACAGGTTCTTAAGAGCGAATATGATCACAATATACCAATGTTTCAATGCTGACTTTAGCATTCTGAGAAAACTATTTAACCTAAGGTCGCTAAGCAAGACACACAACCACACAATGAAGTTGGACGAGAAGTCGTTCAATCCTAAACTGCATAAGGGGTTCTTTTTTTTTTTAGAGTGGTACGGGTGTAGAAATCCCTTCCACAGTTGGTGGTGTAAGCAGGAAATGTAGATAAATTAGAAAAAAAAAAAAACACTTATGCCGCGTACACACGATCGGTTTTTCTGATGAAAAAAGACCGATGGACTTTTTTCATCGGACAAACCGATCGTGTGTGGGCCCCATCTGTCTTTTTTCCATCGGAATAAAAAAATAGAACATGTGTTAAATTTTACAGATGGAAAAAAAAAACGATAGCAAATTCTGATCGTCTGTGGGGAACTCCATCGGAGAAAAAACCCACGCATTCTCAGAATCAAGTCGACGCATGCTCAGAAGCATTGAACTTCATTTTTCTCGGCTCTTCCGAGTGTTTTACTTCACGGCGGTTGGGACGGTCGGATTTTTGACTGATGGTGTGTGTAGGCAAGACTGATGGAAGTCAGCTTCATCGGATTTCCGATGGAAAAATCCATCGGATTTTATTCAATCGGAAATCCTATCGTGTGTACAGGGCATAAGATGTATTTCTTAGCAAATGCAATGTACTGGAATATTGTAAATGGCAGCGACATATACATGCGTGCACACACACACACAAGCATAATCAGGTTCAACAGGATGGACAGGTATCTTTATTCAATCTTTCGAACTATGTAACTGTGTAATAGATGAATGGAAACAAAATGTTAGGTGACTTGTTGTTAGTTCACGTATACTAATTTTTGCCAAAGTGAAAGTTTTACCATTGTAAAAGATTGCTTATTTTTGTTTTTACTGCTTTTCCCTCTCTGTCTTGCAGATGGCAGTGTTGGATACACAGCCCCATGAGCTCAGGAGCTATCACTCCTCTTTGTTCACTACCCACACAGACTCAGTCCACTCTCTTTCATTCTTACAAAATGCTGAGCTGCAAAACAGCGGACTGCACATGCATGGGTTGAGAACAAGCCAAGTGTTAGTTCCTGAGGCCATGCATCCTACTCTCAGTACGTCCTGCCATCTTCAGGTCAGAAATGGAAGAGCAATGAAATGAGAATTTAAAAAAGTAAGCTTTTATTCAGAAAACGCAAAGCATTCTCTGAATGATGCCTGTGCCAAGTGGCAGACCTTCTGTGTTTAGAATGCAGCAGGGCAGCTGTTTGGCACGGGACCAAGAAGCTAGTGGATATCAATGAATTAGCGGTGTCTACTTAGTGATTTCCAGCTTCCAGGGGCATTGGCCAGGTATAGTATATACATTGTTACATTGGTCCAAGCTGGATCTACGCATAAAAATCCATGCCTGAAATTCTTCCTTAAAGGGGTTGTAAACCTTCGAGTTTTTTCACCTTAATGCGTCCTATGCATTAAGGTGAAAAAACACCTTGCAGTGTCCAGCCACCCAGCCCCCCTCGTTTTACTTACCTGAGCCCCAAATTTCCATGGGCACGATCCCGCATCTCTCTCTCCACGGCTTCTCGGCTCTTCATTGGATAGATTGATAGCAGCACAGCCATTGGCTCCCACTGCTTTCAATCAAATCCAATGATGCGGGCGACAGGGGGCGGAGCCGAATCATACACTTGGGGGCTATGGACGCAGAGTGTATGACACGGGAGCGCGCCCGCAAGGTAACCCCCTCGGAAGGGAGCTTCCCAGAGGGGGTTATCTATTGCGGTGAAGGAACCGAGAGAGCCGCCGTGGGACCCCAGAACAGGAGGATCGTGCAAAACGAACTGCACAGTGGAGGTAAGTATGACATGTTTGTTATAAAAAAAAAAATTAAATGGAACCTTTACAACCACTTTAAGACTGGGTTTACACTCTTGCGAATCGGATGCGGGTTTCCCAGCATCTAATTCGCATGACAGGAGACTGTGACCGGCTCTAAATGGAGCCGGTTCACACATCTCCAGAGCGGCTCCAGAGCAAATTCCACAGGAGTCCTTTGCGTCTTCTGGTCCATTTCAGGTCCGAATTTAGCCCAAAATTCGGACTGAAATCGGACCTGAAACTGTGAAAGGGTATGCCCCCTGCTGTGAGCCGCTCTGTGCTTCAGTGTGAACCCAGCCTCAGACAATGAATACATCTTAGTGAATCAACCTTATCAGGTCAGTAAAGTGTTGGCAAGAGGTCCAGAGATCAAACCAATGTCATTGTATCCCTTATAGCCTTTCCACTTTTATTTTCCAGTGAGAAACAAGTGATCAGTACTTGAGGTAAGGTATTTGAATTTTTTATCCTTCTAATATATACCTTACATTCTGTATTCAGGCTGTTCGAGCCGGCAGTAGCTAATTAACTGTGTTTGAAACAGCTCCTCATCTCACTGCACTACTGATTACCATATATAAAGTTCACCAATAAAATTACTCAATATGCTAAATATGCATTTTGTCGATGTATAGTACAGATTGTCTCACCACATAAAAAATAAATTACTGATTCCTAATGTCTGAAGTTAAAGTTATTAAAGAAGTTTGCTTTATCCAATTAAGTCTGATTTATTGCATGTCCTTTCAACCTTATGCAATTTCCTGCCAGATTGTGTTTTCATGTTATCTCTCACCTTTTAATAAGCAACTCTCAGCTCAAAATGTTGTTGATGGATGGGTAGCTTAAAGCATTCTAAATCTTCCTAAATGCGCATTGCATTTTTCACCTGCATAAGATATGCGGTGATCATGGTGTCATTTGTTGGCCTGCACACAGCCTATAGTACAGTAATGCCGCGTACACACGCTCGGAATTTCCAACAACAAATGTTCGATGGGAGCTTGTTGTCGGATATTCCAACCGTGTGTATGCTCCATCGGACATTTGCTGTCAGAATTTCCGACAACAAAAATTTGAGAGCTGGATCTCAAATTTTCCAACAACAAAATCCGTTCTCGTAAATTCCGAGCATGTGTAGACAATTCCGACGCACAAAATTCCACGCATGCTCCGAATCAAGTACGAGACGGAAACGCTCGGTCTGGTAAAACTAGCATTCGTAATGGAGATAGCACATTCGTCACGCTGCAAACACGTCACGGACGGGGGCGTGTCCCGATGTGAGCAGTGGCAGACGTGTTCCAAGATAGCGCCGCTAATCCTTCTCCCCATCCTGTGCCATCCGTGCATCTGCTGACCCGGTGAGCACCGCCACAGCCTTGGGACTGATCCCCTTCCTCTCCTGCTTTGACCTGGCCGTGTGTTGTGCGGAGGAGCCGCGCACCAAAGGAGACATCCGCCCAGCCATAGCTGGCCTGTGCTTGTGACCGCCGCCGCCATCTTCCCGGCCGGAGCTTCACTCCATCCTGTGCCATCCGCGCGTCTGTCGACCCGGTGAGCACCGCCGCAGCCTCAGGACTGGCCCCCTTTCTCTCCTGCTCTGTCCTGGCCAGATCTTGTGTGGGGAAGCCGCCCGCTGGAAGAGACATCCGCCCGGACACAGTCGGCCTGTACTCGCGGCCGCTGCCGCCATCTTCCCGGCCGGAGCTTCCCATCTGTCCACCGAGCCCTGACCATCTGCGGCTCCGGTGCTCTGTCAGGCCATACTAGTGCCTCCCCCTTGCCTCCTCATCTCCTGGCTGTGTTTCGAAGGGCCTGCCGGGCTGACGATCCCTGTGGAGGCCTCCCGAGGCCTAGCTGACGGCGGCCAGCTTGCCAGCCTGGGACTCGGGGCGGTGTGTGCTCCCCATCCAGGGCTCCGGAGCGTGGACAGGCCTGCAGTCCCATCACTTCCTCCCCCCATGCTGGGCTGACACTAACTGCTGGACCTGGCTGAGGCCTGGTGACGGCCACCGCTTTCCCGGGCCCCATCCTGCTGAACTGCTCTGACCTCCTCACATCACAGGCCCGGGTGCACGGTTCCCGCATCTCTGCCCTCTTCTCCATCTTCCTTCCGGGTGAGGAGGGATTCCTGACTTCCTGCTCCATTAGAGGTACGTGTTCGCAACCACATCTGGTTCTCGCCTGCCCCCTTTTAATCACCCCGGGTACGGGCTCTGCGGACCCCCCCCTGTGTCTTCCCCGGCGCAGATGCCCTCCAAAAAGACGCATCCTAAGCCTGCTAAGCCCACTCCGCAGCAGAAGCCGCTGACCTCCCCCTCGCCGAGACCTGACGCCGTTTTGGTCGGGAGGCTTCAGGCCTTACTGGCTGAATTGGAGATGGAGCCTGGGGACGCTCCAGTGGTGACGACTTCAGCTCCTTTACCGCAAGATAGTACCGCCACGATCCTTGCAGCAATTGAACAGAGCAGAACCTCAGTGCTTATGCGCATCGATCATCTTGCTGAAGAATGCAACCTGATATGAAACGACTTGGACAATATCAGGGGGAGGATGACGGAGACTGAATCCAGAATCTCAGCTACTGAGGATCTCACCGCTACCCACGTCACCTCCATTGCTGAGTTACAGCGCACAGTGCAGGCCCTCGTTGCAAAATCTGATGATGCCGAAAATCGGCTCAGGCGGAACAACGTTAGAGTCCTTGGCCTACCTGAGGGGGCTGAGGGTGATCGTCCGGCGGAATTTGCGGAGGAATTCTTTAAGGACCTGCTGGATCTTACCACTGTTACTCCTACCTATGTGGTGGAAAGAGCCCATCGGGTGCCCACGGGCCGAGCCATCCCGGGGAATCTCCCCAGACCCTTCCTGGTCCGCTTTTTGAACTACCGAGACAGGGACAGGATTTTGGCAGAAGCTCGTAAACATCCCACACTTAAATACAATAACACCTCCGTCCTCCTCTTCCCTGACTTCTCGGCCGAGTTGCAGAAGAAGAGAAAGACCTTCAATGATGTCCGTAAACGGCTTAGAGCAAAAAATATTAAATACGGCATGCTTTACCCTAGCCGCCTCCGGGTACAACATGATGGCAAAGTTTGGTTCTTTGACACCCCTTCGGAGGCTGACGGCTGGCTGGCCACTCTGAGATAATGGTCTCCCATCGCTTAAAAGTTGTTTGATGCACGGAGCTTACAAGTCCTGAACTACCTATCCTATTGTTCTCCTTTTCACGCATGCCGGAGCTACGGCGAGCGCACCTTTACACTGGATACGCACTTACCCCTTGCGGTTTGACTCCGCAAAGATCACCAGAAGTTCCCTGAACTGTTACTCTCCACCTGTTTGGAAAAACTCTATAATAGGGTCGAGCCTGCAGTTTTGGTTTAGTGCTGCAGAGGACTGTATTGTGGCCTAATTCTCAGGATTAGCTTTACAAATATTGTTTTTGTTTTTGGGTAAAGACCGCTTCCTGACCTCCCCCATGATGTTCTGGGGGGTAGGGGGGATTGGTAGGATAAGCACCTGGTGCTTGGGAAGTTCTAGTTTAGTTGCTGTGTTTGTTTACATGTGTTTTTTGTGTTACACGTACAATGGCTCATGCTACACTGCTGCTCACTGGGTGTCGCCTGCTCGACGACAATTAGTCTCCTCTAATTATTTTAGCCAAAACGCCTATGGCATCACGTGATCGGGATTCCTTTTCTGTGGTATCCTGGAACGTGCGTGGCCTCAACTCTGAGTTTAAGAGGGCGCTTCTTTTTCAATATGTCAAACAATATAGTCCGGCTATTCTGGTCCTGCAGGAGACACACCTGGTGGGCAGTAAGCTCATGGCTTTGAAAAGGCCCTGGGTCCAGAGGGCTTTTCACGCCTCTTACTCAACATATGCTAGGGGAGTTTCCATCTTGGTGCATAAGTCTCTCCCATGTGTCATAGATGCGGTTCACACGGATCCGCTGGGTAGGTTTGTTATACTGGCACTCACGCTATGGCAGCAGAGATATGTCTTTGCGGGTATATATGTGCCGCCGCCCTTTAAGTCTGAGGTTCTGTATACTATACTGGAGAGGATGGCCCCCTATTGTCCTGCAAAAATTTTACTACTGGGTGACTTTAATGCCATCCTTTCCCCAGATCTGGATAGACCCTTGCCACCTAAGTCCTTCAACGGGGAGTTGTCAAATTGGGCATTATCTGCGGGTGTTACAGAAGTCTGGAGGTGGAAATTCCCATCCACTAAAACATTTTCGTGTTTTTCTACATCCTACAAAACTGCCTCCAGAATTGATTATGCTTTTGCTAACCCCTCTATGCTGACGGACGTTCTAGACACATCTTATTTGCCCAGTGGTCTCTCTGACCACAGCTCCCTGCAGATCACCCTGCGCACCTCCTCCTCTCGTAATTGCTCTATGTGGCGGCTTGGTGCTCAATGGATTTCCCAACCTGACATAGCGGAACAAGCCCCCTCAGCCCTTAGTGCTTACTGGGACTCTAATGAAGGGTCATCCTCTCCTGAGATAGTCTGGGATACTTTCAAGGCATTCACAAGGGGCCATTACATCTCGGCCATCAAGGCGGTTAGGGTACAGCAAACTGCTGCCACTGTGGCATTGGAGAATGGGGTGGAGTTGGCTTCCGCCCACTATGGACTGGATCCCTCCGCCTCAAACTTTGATGCGTTGCAGGCATCCAAACGCAGTCTTCATCTGCACTTAACAGAGGTTACTAGATTAGAATTGTTTCATACGAAGCAAACATTTTTTGAACAGGGGGACAGGAATGACAGACTGTTGGCAATGATGTCCCGCCATGACACTCCGAATACCGTAATTCCTGAACTTACCTCTCCCACGGGTGAGGCCATCTCATCTCCTGAGGCCATTTTGCTAGCATTCCCTGGTTTTTACCAATCCTTGTATACCACCACGTTACCCGAGGGCTTAGACCCAGAGGGACTAAATCGCCTCCTAGATCCGATAGCCCTCGGCTGGCTCTCTGACTCGGAGAGATCGCATCTAGTGGCCCCGATAACCACCGAGGAGGTTCTTGCCGTGATTAATTCCCTGTCCACTGGCAAGGCTCCTGGCCCAGATGGTCTTCCGGTTGATTTTTACGTAGAACATGCTGGCATGTTGGCTCCCCGGATGGCTGCCCTATTTACTCATTGCCTGAAGCAGGGCTCTCTCCCTCCCTCCATGGCGCACGCCCATGTTATTCTCATTACCAAGGCTGGTAAAGATCCAAAGTTCTGTGCCTCCTATAGGCCCATAGCACTTCTTAACAATGACCTAAAAATTATAACTAAGCTCCTCACTGCTAGACTTGGCACTTTACTTCCCTCCCTCATAGACCCGGATCAGACTGGGTTCATGGCCCACAAGTCTACGGATATTAACCTTCGTAGATTTTTCACCAATCTTCATGCAAGACATGACAATCTGGGTACCAGAGTAGTTGCCTCTCTCGATATTGAGAAGGCGTTCGACTCAATAGAATGGCCTTTCCTGTGGGAGATTCTACGGAGAATGGGATTCCCCCTGGTTTTTATCCAATGGTTGCAGACTATATATCACTCGCCGACGGCTGCCATTCGTTTAGGGGGTCGGCTGTCTCCTGTTTTTCAGCTTGCTAGGGGTACGCGGCAGGGCTGTCCTCTCTCTCTGGCCCTCTTTGCCATTGCCATGGAACCAGTGGCTGAGGCACTACGTGTCTCGCCACACATTAAAGGGCTCCGTCTGGCCTGGCTGGAGGAGAGGGTAGCCCTGTACGCAGACGACTTTCCTCCTTTTTCTAAACGATGCTGGCCCTTCTCTGCAAGGAGCATTGCTGATCCTAGAAAGGTTCTCTGAGGTAACAGGGCTTAGGGTCAATTGGTCGAAGTCGCAACTGCTTGCCATAGACGAGAACGCTAAAGGAGGGGCTTCGGCTTCTCTTCAGCTACAATGGGTGGACGTATTTACGTACTTAGGGGTACGTATCTCGAAGAATGTGGCTGACTTCATTTCGCTGAACTTGTCCCCAGTAGTCAACTCAGTCAGGGCCAAGCTGAAAGCATGGGAGAACCTTCCTCTGTCCCTGCTGGGGCGTATCAACCTCATTAAAATGAAAATCCTCCCCAAATTTACATATTTGTTTCGTAACTCCCCTCAGTGGATTCCCAAATCATTTTTTTCCCACCTAAATCAAATTTTCTCCTCATTTCTATGGGGCCCACGTCCTCCCCACTTCAAGCTGACCACTCTCATGCGCCCTTGTTCGCAGGGGGGTCTGGCATTCCCGGACTGCCACAAGTATTTCATTGTGGCTCAATTAGTCACTGCATTCTGGTGGCTGGTTCCGGATAGATCCAACTCGGCCTGGGCCACTGAAGCTGCAGTGTTACGATCTGCGGAGGCTTTGTCGAACCTCCTTTTGCGGGGTCCGAAGGCTCCGTACGACCTGAACCCCTCTATGTGTACCACCCTTAAGGCCTGGAGGGAGGGCTTGGCCTGTGAAAAATACCCTTCGACTGCAGTATCCCCGAACGCCCCCCTCTGGAACAATCCCAACCTACATCACTTTTTCGAAATCCCAGACCCGGTGGTGTGGACCAAGTACCATGTTAAAATACTCTCGGATGTCACCTCAGACCTCTCGATTTTCTCCTTTGATCATTTAATGTCTAACCACAATGCCCCGTCCTCATACGGGTTCAGATATCTTCAGTTGTTCCATGCTTTCAGAGCTCAGTTTCCATCAGGCGAGAGGCAGCTGGTGCAGTCTGACTTGGAGCGGATTTTGCGCTTTGACTGTACAAATAAACCCACCTCCGTGTTATACACACATCTCCTCCGGGTCTCTTCTCCTGAGTTGACCAGGCTCCATCAGCAATGGGGCCGAGATGTTTCAGAGCTGGACTCTGAGGACTGGGAGGATGTATGGGACTTCCCATTTAAAATACTTGTTTCCCTGAGGGATCGCCTCATTCAATACAAGATTGTCCATATATTCTGGTCCTGCCCGGTAATTACAGTCTTTTGGTCACAAATCTTTCTGGAGGTGAATGAAGTGTTGAGTATCTCTATTGTCCCATCCCCAAGAATATGCCTGCTGGGGCTGGTGGAGGACCTGGTGCCCAGGGTGGCTGAGAGAACCCTGTTGGGTCTCTTGCTGTTCTATGCCAAGAAATCCATCGTCCTATGCTGGAAGCGGAGGGCCCCTCCCTCTGTAGGTCTATGGAAAACACTTGTCAATAATGTGATACCCTTATACAAAGAGACTTATGTACATAGAGGCTGTCCGAAAAAATATGACAGGGTCTGGTCTAAATGGTTGGCGGAGCCCTCCACTGCGGCAGCAGACTAGGAGGCTTCACTGAATTCTGATACCATCCACTGAAGTCTTGTTAAACCAACCCTTGCTAGCACAGCTACTTAGGTGAGCTAGTTAACTATCATCCTACCCCTGGAGCCGGAGCCGGGCCAGCTCATTGATGATGGCTTATTAGAATATACGTTATTACCATAGCATGTCTTGGTTTTGTAATTCTACCTTGTGACCCCTGCGTGGGTCCCGCCCATGCTGTTAGCCAGATGTTGGCTGTGCTGTTGTACGTTTGTATTGTCTGTGTTTGTAACAAATAAAACAAAAAAGATTTTCCAAAAAAAAAAAAACACGTCACGGACTGAAAAGCACGAGGCTAAAAAGCGCGAATCGTCTCTCACCAAACTTCTACTAACACGAGATTAGCAGAAAGAGCCCAAAGGGTGGCGCACTTGGTATTGAACTTCCCTTTTATAGTGCCGTCGTACATGTTGTACGTGACCGCGTTCTTGGCGATCGGAATTTCTGACAACATTTGTGCAACCGTTTGTATGCAAGACAAGTTTGAGCCAACATCCGTCGGAAAAAAATCCACGATTTTGTTGTCTGAATGTCAGATCATGTGTACGCGGTATAAGTCTTTACATTCCAGTGTCTGTTTCTGTTTGTGCAAAAACATGAGACATGCACCATGGCACTGCACAGGTTAATGTGTGACCTCTGTCTATAGTCTAAGAACTGACACTCCCTGTGAGAGCTAAATAGTAATTGTATGTGACACAGACACAAACAGGCACGTGGCAGGGTCATCTGTGCCCATGTGTGTGGGGGTACCTCTCATGCGGAGCACACTCATCAATGACTGAGACCAGGCGGAGACTGCACTCAGTTGAAGAATCTAACTTTAAGGCAGTTCCCCGAATTAGAGATGAGCTTTCACTGTGTGCAGTAATAAAGTGCAGAGTTCCTCTGAAAAGCGAATTGTCACAACACACTGTAACTTGTATGTTTGCATTAAGATGGACATGCTGAGCCTGCGCCCCCACTTCACCAGTCCAGCGTATCTCTGTTATCCCACTCCCGGTAACAGAATAAAAGCACCCAGCACAGACCTCATGCGTGCTCTTGTGTCATCCTACCATGTACCAATGACTAGTTGCTTGTAGCTTGTTCCTTTACTTGCTTACCCTTAGCAACTGCATTCCTCTTCTTGTTTTTGCCGAGTTAACCCTTTTGTAGTAGTGTTACTTTGTACCCCATAGTGCTTTACAGACCCAAGTTCTTTGGCAGACGCCAGAACCAACATGCACCCCTTTGAGTAACTTCATACCTGGCTCATACCAGTCAATATAACTTTACTTAACATGATGCAGCATACAGTTTAATATGAACAATGTCCTGTCCCTAATCCTAACTAGAACAATGCAGTGGCCCAGGCACACCTCCATGAGGCGAGACTCTATTATGGCATTGTCCATGGCTTGCATAGTTGCCAACATTGCAAAAAAAAAATCCAGGACACTTTTTTTGCATGTAGGCGGAGCCTTGCTATAATTAGGGGGTGGGGCATTCGTTTGAAGGCGTGTCAAACCCTAATAGTAAAATGTGGCACGCTAAGCGCGCCATGGCGAATAATGAGCGTGGTCTACGCGTGATAGTGGGCGTGGCTTAAATGGGTGTGGTTGAGAAGGGGTGTGGTTAGAGTCCGAGAGGAGGGAAGGAAGAAAAAAAGGAAGGAAGGAAAGGAAAGAAAGAAAGAAAATATGCCAGATCCTACACCACAATAGAAATATGTGTATTCCAGAAAGTTTAACAAAATCGGCAGATAAAGATACTCCAAAACACCTGTTGTTGGCGCTTCAATCATCCCGGCACCATGGTTGTTATGGTGTCAGGATGATTGAAGCGCATTATTACATTGTAATATAAAATGAAATCATTCAACTCACCATAATGCTGAATCAGTGGAAGCGTGTCACCTGCCACGTCGCCTGCCACCAGATGCCTCCCCAGCAGTCCGTCCTTGCATCAGGTGCCTCCCCAGCAGAGTCCGTCCTTGCATCAGGTGCCTCCCCAGAAGTCCGTCCTTACATCAGGTGCCCCCAGAAGCAGAGCCCCTCCTTACAGAACTGTGTCCCTGGCAGCAGAGCCCTCCTTTACATCTGGTGTCCCTGGCAGCGGAGCCCTCCTTACAGATCTGTATCCCCCAGCAACAGAGCCCTCCTTACTTCAGTGTCCCCAGCAGCTGGCAGCAGTGGAGCCCTCCTTTACATCTGGTGTCCCCGGCAGCGGAGCCCTCCTTTACATCTGGTGTCCCCGGCAGCGGAGCCCTCCTTTACATCTGGTGTCCCTGGCAGCAGAGCCCTCCTTTACATCTGGTGTCCCCGCAGCGGAGCCCTCCTTTACATCTGGTGTCCCCGGCAGCAGAGCCCTCCTTTACATCTGGTGTCCCCGGCAGCGGAGCCCTCCTTTACATCTGGTTTCCCAGGCAGCAGAGCCCTCCTTTACATCTGGTGTCCCCAGCAGCGGAGCCCTCCTTTACATCTGGTGTCCCCGGCAGCAGAGCTCTCCTTTACATCTGGTGTCCCCGGCTGCGGAGCCCTCCTTTACATCTGGTGTCCCCGGCTGCGGAGCCCTCCTTTACATCTGGCGTCCCTGGCAGTGGAGCCCTCCTTTACATCTGCAGTCCCCGGCAGCAGAGCCCTCCTTCACATCTGGTGTCTCCGGCAGCAGAGCTTTCCTTTACATCTGGTGTCCCCGGCAGCAGAGCCCTCCTTTACATCTGGTGTCCCCAGCAGAAGAGCCCTCCTTTACATCTGGTGTCTTCCAGCAGCGGGGCCCTCCTGTACATCTGGTGTCCCCAAGCAGCGGAGCCCTCCTTTACATCTGGTGTCCCCCAGCAGCGGAGCCCTCCTTTACATCTGGTGTCCCCCAGCAGCGGAGCCCTCTTTACAGATCTGTGTCATCTAGCAGCGGCAGCCACTGGGCAGGAGTAGAGAGCGTCACGAGAACAGCGGAGTTCAGGGGGATATCTATGCTGAGTGTGCCATATTTACACACAGCATTTCACTGGCCCCGGGGAACAGATGCTCTCACCTCCCTTCTGTGTGGTGTGCTGGAGGCAGAGGCAGTGGCAGCTCCACGGTCCATGTGACCTTCACACGCAGATCTGATTGGGAGTACAGTTCCCTGCTTTCTCGTGTGTGAACACAGTGTTCAGTGGAGAGGGGAGAAGCCGATTGGCTGCTCCTCCCCTCGCCACTGAACACAAGGGGAAATAATCCTTGTGTCTGCGGCGGCGGGCATCTTTTTTGTAGCCGTTTTCCCCAAACATTCCCGGCTGGACAAAGGCAAAATCCCAGGAAAATAAGCAGGACAAAATAAATCCGGGACGAGGGTCCCAAATCCGTGATTGTCCCGGGAAAAATGGGACTGTTGGCAACTATGAGCTTGGATGTCCACTACAATTTTCAGTTTCTTCATAAGCTCAACGAAAAGCCTGCAACACTTACCCACTGATACCCTCACTCTCGTTCCAGCTCCAGCAGCCTCGGGGGGCTTGCTAGGACCAACAGCCCAGGAACCAAGCTAAACCATTTAACCCCTTCCCCAGTCTGAGCTGGCTGCTGGCTAACTAAACAGTACACACTTTTCAACTTGCCAACAGGCAGAGGAGGAGATCACCATTCGGAAAGAGATATGTTTCATTACATTAGTACCCCCATATTTTTAATTCAACAAAGAGGATATGGCAAGGCCTGGAACAAAAAGTTCTGGAGCAAGAAGTTGCCTGTCCTTTTAGCGATTAGGGGCAAAGTAGGTGAATGAATAAATGGACATAAGGGGATCAATCAGGCATGACACTGCTAGGGATTGAGCTCAGGAGTGTTCAGATCCTAGTCCGAACCCACCTGAGCTATCCCACCACAAAGCTGTCACTGTGCACTGCCAATCATAAGCGGTTGAGACATTCCTCACCCTACAGCCACATGTATATAGGGGGCATGCATACATGCAGCTCCTGGTCGAGACAATGACAGCTTAGTGATGGGATAGCTCAAGCAGGTTTGAACTGGGATCTCAACACTCTTGAGTTCATCTTTGGACGCTATAAAATAAAACAACAAGAACTTTTGGAAGTGTACGATATCTCCACTTACGGACCGCTCGCCGTCGTTATACGAAAAACGTTGATGTTGTTAGCCACATGGAAAGATGATTATAGCATGGTGGAATACTGAGCAATGTACCAGAGAGAAGAAACGGGAGGGGATATAGAGATGTATGGTGGGAGAGAGGGTTCATGTTAGATAAGAGAACACAGCTTAAAGACACAGAGCAATAATAAGCCAAATAGTGCAACACGTGCAACATGAAATGATAATAAATCACATAGTGTAACACAGATGAAATAACAATTGATCACAACAAAACCCAAGAACAAAAATTGATAGTATTGCAGGATACTGGTTTTTAGATGTGGCAGCTGCATTAGTTTTATTTTTTCACCCTTCTCCTTGCTTTTTGTTAACCTGGTATTCCTGCCATTAACACACGGTTTGTAATGCAGTGACAACTGGACAGGAAGTGTGTTATGACTGCATACCACTGTGTTAGGACTATGTAGCACATCCCTCTCTTCTCCATAATGGAGGAGTTGTAGTCCACAGAGACAGCAGGGGACAACACTACCTGATAAAAGTCTATTGGTAAAAAGTACAAGAAGTGATCAGCTCACTCAAGATTTTTGGCTGGATGAACAGATTTTTTTTTATGTGTGCACTCGTAGAACAGGAATAAGTAAATGTTTTCTTTAACAGACCATAAGGGAGCCAATATTGTCAGAGTTTACATAAACTTTAATTAAAGGCACTGCATTTATTACAAACATTCATAAATCTGCCCCATTTGTTTGAATCCTTCTAGTCAGATTTGTGCTGTGGTAAACATGTGCTCTGCCGTAAAACACGTGTGTAAATCTTGGTTTTGCAGCACAATTTGCTATACTGTGTGTAGCACCCCACCAATATTTGGGGGCACTATGTGTAAATTTAGGGGCAGTCTGAGCCAGTAGTTGGGCTCAGACCAATTTATGATTCAATTCTGCTCTGTTCTGGGTGTGGGTGTGATACTGCCTGGCAGTAGTGTTCATCCTTTGCCTGTAGGTGGCACTGTCACCGCCGGCATGGGTTGCGCTATGGGGGGTATCACAGCACCTTGGGTGTCCTCTCTCGGCAGCCGTGCAGTGGGCGTGGTCTACCCGCTGTGCATGCTGGGAGAGGGTACAAAAGGGGCAGACGCCATTTGGCGCAAGGCGATTCCAGGGGGACCCCAAGGCGTTCAGGGGGGACCTCTGGTCCAGTGAGTGTGCCTCGTGGCCCACATGGCAAGAGGTGCGCGAGTGTGTTTAGGCCTCGGGAACCTTCAGCCCGAGGTTCTGTTGCTGCATCCTGGGCCCAACTCCGCTGACAAGGGCCTACGCTTCAGAGAAGGATCCCAGGCTGCCCGTTTGTAGGGGGCCCATCTTTAGGAAAAGTGGTCCAGGGGAAGATCAGTCCCGCCGGAGATTAGCGACGGTACTGCTGTCTCGGGGAGAAGCCTGGAGGCTTGCCTAAAGGGGGATTCATCGTCTCTGATATCCGTGCTCCATCCCGGCTGCTAGGACTGCTCTCATAGGGACTATCTGGGTGAGCAATACCCACTCAGGCCTGGGTGGCGACGAGTGTATATACTGAACCTTCCCCTTACTTCTTTCAACTTCCTGCTCTCGCTCTCTTCAAGTTGACTCAAAGAGAAAAAAAGAATAAAGCCTTGCTGATTAGGTTTTACTCATGGGTGGACATTGGCCTTATTCCTGGAGATTTTTGTTTGCCTAGACAATGGAGCTAAAGGATCCACTCTGGAGAGGTAATTGCTGCAGACCCAAAACAAAACCAGCCGGTCCCTTAACCACCTCGCGCCCGCCGTACGAGAATATACGGCCGCAAGGTGGTTGTCAAATGCCGGGAGGCCGTTAATATACGGCCTCCGCTATTTGGCCACTGGGGGGCGCGCGAGCGCCGCCGGCGGCACGCGCGCGCGCCCGGCGCATCACTGAGATGCCGATGCGCGTGCCTGGCGGCCGCGATGTCCGCCAGGCACCCGCGATCGGCGGTTACAGAGACAAGGACATGGATCTGTGTGTGTAAACACACAGATCCATGTCCTGTCAGGGAGAGGGGACCGATGCTGTGTCCCTTGTACATAGGGACACAGATCGGTCACCTCCCCCAGTCAGTCCCCTCCCCCCACAGTAACAATCACACATAGGGAACACATTTAACCCCTTCCTCGCCCCCTAGTGTTAACCCCTTCCCTGCCAGTCACATTTATACAGTAATCAGTGCATATTTATAGCACTGTTCGCTGTATAAATGTGAATGGTCCCAAATTAGTGTCAAAAGTGTCCGATGTGTCCGCCATAATGTCGCAGTCACGAAAAAAATCACTGATCGCCGCCATTACTAATAAAAAAAATATATATATAAAAATGCCATAAAACTACCCCCTATTTTGTAAACGCTATAACTTTTGCGCAAACCAATCAATAAACACTGATTGCGATTTTTTTTTTACCAAAAATATGTAGAAGAATACGTATCGGCCTAAACTGAGGAAAAAAATATATATAAAAAAAAATTGGGATATTTATTATAGCAAAAATCAAAAAATATTGCTTTTTTTTCAAAATTGTCGCTCTATTTTTGTTTATAGCGCAAAAAATAAAAACCGCCGAGCTGATCAAATACCACCAAAAGAAAGCTCTATTGGTGCGGAAAAAAGGACGTCAATTTTGTTTGGGAGCCACGTCGCACGACCGCGCAATTGTCATTCAAAGCGTGACAGTGCTGAAAGCTGAAATTTCGCCTGGGCAGGAAGGGGGTATATGTGCCCAGTAAGGAAGGGGTTAAATGGGGTCTAAGTGGTACATGCGTATAGTACTTTTAAGTATACTGCTATAAATACAGTATTCAAGGTCTGTTTGGAAAGGCTTTAGCTATGTGCTGTGTCTGCTTAGCTGGATGTATCATTGTTTGCTACGTTTTTATTTTCTAAAACTGACAAATCGCTATGCAGCTGAGTGCTTTGCCTGAGCTAAAGTAGAGCATTTACTTTTGTGACATGTCTAGCAGCAGTTGGTGAATGTAGCCTAAAAGAAGGGCAGCGGGTGTGAGCTCGGTGTAGATATATATATTACCAATGTGACATCTACCCCAAATACAAAGTCCAGAGTGGGAGAGAAGCTTGTTCTACCTGCAGTCATGAGCGGTTCTTCAGCAGCAACCCAGAGCCACTGTGGCCACTCTTTCTGAAAAGTTCCATGGGGTTCATTTCTCCAAACAAATCTTCTCATATCATCAACTACATGATACAAGAAGATACAAGTTATTTTCTGTATGTATACTTGACCACTGGTGCAAGCTGACCCATTGTACCATACTGGTGCTCTCCTACCCATATTCCTGCCCGGGAGAGTGGTGAATTGGGTGACATTGTCAACCACAAAAGTAGTTGAGCACTATGTACTATGTTGTCAGTGCCAAGCTTCAAGAAGTTAGCATTAATTAAAATGTTCAAGGACTGGATAAGCCAGGGGTAGATAACCTGGGGTAGGGTTGCCACCTGTCCAGGATTCACCCGGACAGTCCAGGTTTCAGTCTGCCTGAAACCCGGACACATTATTCAGACCAGGCTGTGGCTCCCCAAATAACCGAGATAGACACACACAAATCTGTTGGTGTCCGGGAGCTGCTGGCGGCTTTTTTGGGGCAGGTCCGGCATCACTGGGGGGGGTAGGTCGATGATGTCAGCAAGAGCATTTTGGCCACACCCACTGTTCACCACCGCGCACTATACGCACCACATTAATACTTTCCTTGGGGCACCCAAAGGAGTCCCAGGTCTTTTATAATCCTATAGTGTATACTATTTGCCCAGTGCCATTAAAGTGTTTGGGTCTGGCTTGTAGAAAAGGTGGCAACCCTAACCTGGGGCCCTCCAGCTGTTGTGGAACTACATTTACCATGAGGCATTGCAAGGCTGGCAGTTACAATTACTCCCAGAGGCATGATGGGACTTGTAGTTCTGAAACAGCTGGAGGGCCCCAGGTTGCCTACCCCTGGGATAAGCCATGACTTTCTTCCACCTGTTCTTGATGATACTATCATCACCACCAGTCACCACCAACCATTGCTAGCTGCTTCTGGTGCTTTTCAATTAGAGCCTAAAGAGGAAAGTGACATGGAAATATGGCTGTACGCTGTGCGTAAAACCATATCTCCTGTGCTAATAAGCACCCATTTCGTCTAATGGTATAATGCATCTTACCTATCACTCTATTTCCTGCATATCCCCAAGTAAACAGACAAGACCACCATGCTTTTCGTCCTCAGTACCATGCTCTTCAGCCCTCTACCCAGCACAGCACTTGGTTTTTATTCAAACACAACAAAAACAATGACAAACAGGAAGTTATGGCTCCAACAGCCAATCGCTTCCTCCAAGGGAAATGACATCACAGGATATGAATGTCAACACAGGAAATCCTTCCAACAGGATGTGTTTATACAAACAACCAATGAATAATGGCTAGGGGAGTGTCATGGGCGTGTCTGGGCAGCGACAGTGTGTATGTTTTCCTGTCCCCTGTACCTGTACTTGGTTAAAACAAGACAAAGGAAGCCGCAGGGCTTGCAAATATGGACGCTATCCCTGACCATAACAATTCAAAAGCTCCCATTTTACCGTTGGTACTGTATGAATCCTTATTCTGCGTTGTTCAGAGAACAACGCATACCCGGATAATACTACCGTTCCTGTGGATGGGAGATTATGTGCAGGGGCATGCCATGGCAGCCCCAAAATGTGTTGATCAGGCACACAGGGGTGACATGAGCGTACATCCGCCTATAGCCGATAATGTCCTTGCAGAGTGAACACATCCCCGTCAGACAAACGTCTGTGCATTGCACAAGGGCCCTTTCGCTGGCGGACATATCCCCACTCTGCAAACACCTGTCTCCATCCTCAAGAAGCTTTTCATTACCAGACAGATCTCAACCAGTGTCAGTCTGCCCCAGTCAGCTCTTTAGAGCGGGCTGCGGGAGTACTAACACTGGGAGACTTTCCACAACAAAAGCGATGCATGTGTCAAGACGACAGCTCTCTTCCCTCTCTACTCTCCTTAGCTTGCTCTCCACCTGTTGTGCTTCAATCTTAGTTTTGGACCCGCGTTTACCGATCGTATGATGTCACGTTCAGGTGTTATTAACCACTAGCTCCGGTCGGTGCCTACTCTGGCTGCGTCTCGGTCCCCCCTTTGCTTCCTGGCTGCCGCATCATTCCGCCACACATCATTGGGGATCCCATTGAGGCTCCACACTGTCCATCTGCACACGCTGGCTTCCCTCTTCCTAGTTACAGCCAGGAACACATTGAAGGTTTTGCCATCGCAGCACTGCCCCACCAAGCCAGTCCACCCCCAATTGTTGCTTAAGGTACTGTCACTGTAAGGAGCACGCTTTGCAGTTGTTCCATCTATGCAAGCAGATGTCTAGATAATTTTTCATCCAATCATGTTATAATTAAATCAACACATGCTTTTATCTCATTGAATGTTTTAATTATTTGACTGTTTGTCCTTTCAAGACAGAAAAGCCCGGAGCAAAAAGACAGAATGCCATAGGCGCAGGGCTGGGCATGACTGAGTGAACAGAGTATGTAATAAGAGGGTATTAACTATTGGCTAATGGAAATATAGAGGGGAGGGGAGAAGGCTAGATAAAAGGAAGACCCCGCCCCTCTGAGTTAACACAGTGCAGGGGAAAGTTTCAGCTAACAGCAGCATGTCTGTGACAAAAAAAAAAAAAAAAACTTCTGGCCCAGCTGCGGGCAGAGGCCGCTACACGTGGCGAGGATTGGCTCCGGGAGACCCTGGGGCTGATGCTGTCGGGTCCGTCTGGATCAGCAGGCACCGTGGGGAGAGAGGATGGCGAGCTCGCAGGGTCGGGACCACAGCGTGGGTTATCGGGGGCTGCGGTGTCTGGGCATCCCCCCCCTCGGCTGGACATCATGGGCTGGTGCAGGCGGGTTCAGGAATGAGGGAGCCAGAGAGAGATGACGGCGGTGCTGGGGAACAGCGTGGTGGCAAGTCGGCTAAACGATCGGTGTGCGGGTCTGGTGCGCAGAGGATGGATCGATCGGGTGCAGGACCCTCGGCTTCCAGGGACAAGTCGCCTGGTGAGCTTTCTTCTGGTGGTGAGGAGCAGTCTGGTGTGCCGTCGGAGGGGGAAGTGTGCAGCCCGAAGGAGGATCGGAGACCCGGACGGTCGGTGGCAGCGGTGGAGTCGAGTCGATCGGCTGGTGGGATTTCTTCCAGGCAGCCCGGTAAGTAATTTTTACTTACTCATTCTGGGGGCCATACTGGGGGTGGTGGCCAGGTGGTTAGGCCTGCTGGGGATGAGGGTTTAGCGGTGCAGGTGCTGGTGCTGGATCCAGGTAGTGGGCAGGCTGGGGGGGTTACGGTCCCTGATGGGGGAGGTGCACGGCTGGATGGGCTGCAGGTTTTTTTTCTTGAGGGTAACAAGTCCTTGGTCAGCCAATTTGAGAGGGGGGATGGTGGGCAGGTCGGCCCGGCAGTGGCGTGGGTTCTGCCGGCGGGGCCCATGACTGCGGTGGTAGCGCCGGTTTCCACCTGCGTCGACTACTGCGGTGGGGGGTATCGGTAGGGGTGGCTACCGTGGCTTTGGGGGCCACACAGATGGGTAGCGCGGTGGAACAGGCGGCACGGCAGGATATGTTTAGGTTGGCTGATGCTGCAAAATGTGAGGTGTATGTGTGTTATGAGGCACCGCTGGGAGCACACCTGAAACCTGAAGTGAGGGAGAAGATATGGAAAGGTGAGTATGTAGAGATGTTCTCACTGTTACCATTGAAAAGTTTCACCTGGACAGGGTTAAGCCAGATGATTCTAGACAGGAGGATGAGGAGAAGAGGAGATACAGGCTTATCCCACGGACGTTTGCAAATTGGCTGCAGGCGTTCGCCGTCATGGCCAGTGTTATAGGACAGAAGAATCTGGAGCACTGTTCAGCACTATTTGGCTAGCAGGACTCCATTGGAGAGGCCTACAGGGTGTACGTGGGCATGGAGTGGCTCCGATATGACGAACAGTTCAGGCAGAGGAGAGCAGTGCAGCCAGATCTACTGTGGGATAATAAGGACATCAGCTTATGGATGCGGTGGATGACCTCGCCGAGGGCTCCTAGTCATTTTTTTCAGGAGGGTCGTGCCGGAGACGCTGGGCACAAAAAGGGAGGACTCCGGTGATGGTGAAAAGGAGGCGGCTGTTTCTCGGTCAGTATCCGGACAGGGGGGCGGCCGCATTGTTGGATCGGGGGTTTTTTCAGAGGGGTTTCACATTACATGTTCCCTGCAGGTTATCCCCCCGATCGCGTGCAATTTGCGGCCGGCCATGCAGCAGCCTGCTACGGTCGCAGAGAAACTGCTCAAGGAGGTTACTTTAGGCCGCATGGGCGGTCCTTTCCCTTTCCCCCTTTGGAGAATTTGGTGGTCTCCCCACTCGGGGTTGTCCCCAAGAGGGAGCCCAACAAGTTCCGCCTCATTCACCACCTGTCTTTTCCGAAGGGTGGGTCGGTCAATGACGCGATTGATCCGGAAGCATGTACAGTCAGTTACACTTGCTTTGATGCTGCAGTAGGCTGGGTTCGCCGGTACGGGCAGGGGGCGTTGATGGCAAAAGCCGACATAGAAGCGGCGTTTAGATTGTTGCCGGTTCACCCTGATAGCTTTCACCTCCTGGGGATGTCATTGGGACAATGCGTTCTATGTGGATAAGGGTTTACCTATGGGATGCTCCATATCGTGCGCATTGTTCGAACAGTTCGGCTCATTTGTGGAATGGGTTGGCAGGGATGTGTCGGGGTGAGTTCAATTATTCACTACTTGGGACGATTTTCTGTGTGAGGGTCCGGCCTCATCCAGGATCTGTGCGGTGCTCCTGGCCACCTTGGAGCACATTGCGGAGCAGTTTGGGATCCCTTTGGCGCCTGGGAAAACTGAGGGACCTTGCATGGCTATCACATTTTTGGGCGTTGTCCTGGATTCGGAGGCCATGGAGTGCCGCCTACCATTGGATAAGTTGGAGGCTCTCAAGGGGGAGCTGAGAGTTATGGTGGGGCTGAGTAAGGTGCAGCTTAGGGTGTTGCAGTCGCTGCTGGGAAAACTCAATTTCGCGTGCCGCCTCCTGCCAATGGGCAGGGTGTTCTGCCGACGGCTGTCGGCTGGCATGGCTGGGGTATGGTCTCCCACACATTTGTGAGTTTGGGCAGGGAGCACAAGGCTGACTTGCAAGTTTGGCATTCATTTCTGGAGTCCTTCAATGGGAGGGCGGTAGGGAGGTCCGGCCCAATTAGCAATTTTGTTTCGAACTGTACACGGATGCAGCTGGGGGGTCAGGTTTTGGGGCTTTCAGGGAAAGTGGAGTGCGGGCCTCTGGTCTCAGGCATGGATTGATGCTGGTTTTTACTAAGAACTTGGTCCTGCTGGAATGGTTCCCGGTGGTACTGGCGGTGGAACTGTGGGGGGTTTGTTTCAGAGACTTAGAGGTGCGGTTTCGCTGGGACAACCTGGGGGTGGTGCAGGTCATTAACAAGGTGTTGGCATCCTCCCCTCCCCTGTGGTGCGGCTGCTGCGCCATCTGGTGTTGAGATGATTGCAGCTCAATGTGTTTGTGTATGCGGTACACCTGCCGGGGGGGGGGACAATGTCATTGCTTATGCGCTGTCTCGCTGTCAGTGGGACAGGTTACGAGAGTTGGCACCAGGGTGTTTTGGTCTTTGGGGGAGAATGAAGTTCCTCAAAAAGAAAGTGGTCAGGAGCTATCGATGGTATGGGTTCTGAGAGGGTATTCCAGCTAACAGGAGTTTAGCTGGAAGAGTTTGATAATGGGGGCACGGCGGTCAGTGGTCGTCTCTGAGCAGCTGGTCGGCTTGAGGCCTATGACCATTTAAGTTACCGCAATGTCACGAATGGAGTTCCTCAAAAAAGCGAGTGGTCAGGACCTATCGGTGGTAGGGGTTCTGAGAGGGTATTCCAGCTAACAGGAGTTTAGCTGGAAGAGTTTGATAATGGGGGCACTGCGGTCAGTGGTCGTCTCTGAGCAGCTGGTCGGCTTGAGGCCTATGACCATTTAAGGTACCACAAGGTTACGAATGGAGTTCCTCAAAAAGAAAATGGTCAGGACCTATCGGTGGTCTGGGTTCTGAGAGGGTATTCCAGCTAACAGCAGTTTAGCTGGAAGAGTTTTGATAATGGGGGCACTGCGGTCAGTGGTCGTCTCTGACCAGCTGGTCGGCTTGAGGCCTATGACCATTTAAGGTACCGCAAGGTTACGAATGGAGTTCCTCAAAAAGCAAGTGGTCAGGACCTATCGGTGGTATGGGTTCTGAGAGGGTATTCCAGCTAACAGCAGTTTAGCTGGAAGAGTTTTGATAATGAGGGCACTGCGGTCAGTGGTCGTCTCTGACCAGCTGGTCGGCTTGAGGCCTATGACCATTTAAGGTACCGCAAGGTTACGAATGGAGTTCCTCAAAAAGCAAGTGGTCAGGACCTATCGGTGGTATGGGTTCTGAGAGGGTATTCCAGCTAACAGGAGTTTAGCTGGAAGAGTTTGATAATAGGGGCACTGCGGTCAGTGGTCGTCTCTGAGCAGCTGGTCGGCTTTAGGCCTATGACCATTTAAGGTACCGCAGTGTCACGAGGGTTGCTATAGGAAATAGTATATTGATACGATTAATATTATTATTGGTGCTGTCCTTCTCATTGGCGTTCTTTGGAGCATTCCGGATAGGGGGGTTGGTCAGCCCGTCCAAAGTGGTGCACGGGGGGTTGCTGGCTTGCGATGTGGTTTGGACGGAGGCCGGGGTGTCACTGGCGCTTAGAAAGTCTACGACGGACCAGGTGGGCAGAGGTAAGTTGGTACAGGTTTTCCGGTTCCAGGTTCTATGGTATGCCCTGTAAGGGCTGTTAAGGGGTATTGGGAGGTTCTCCCGCCCAGTGTGGTTTCTTTTTGATGCACAAGGACGGGACCCCCCTTTCAAGATATCAGTTTATTACGGTATTCCGAAAGTGCCTTCGGGCGTTGGGAATCCGTGATAAGGAGTTTTTTCCTCTCACTCCTTCAGGATAGGGGCAGCTACAGAGGCGGCCAGATGTGGGATAGACGAGGAAGCTGTTAATGAGGTTAGGCCGGTGGGAAGCCAGGAGGTTCCGGCTGTACGGTCGCCCCCAGCTAATAGTGGGGCGTGAGTAATTTTGGGGGCATGCCCGGGGTGTTATATTCGGGCTGCTGAGTTGTACAGGTTGGGTTTTTGGGAATTTTCTCAGGGGGGTTATTGTTCTTCGTCTACTTTCAGGTGAGACACAAGCTTTGGTCTGGATACTGGGCCATTTGTTTGTGTTCTGGGGGGCTAAGAGGGCTGGCGTCGATATGAGGGTCGGCTGTTGGGATTCCCAAGACCGGAGGCGTGTGTCCGCTGGCCGGGAGTTCCAGGAATGTGGTGGAGTAGGATGGTTCCGCAGGTGCACCGTTTTGCTCGTTTGGACAGGCCACCTGACGTTTTGGTACTGCATGTAGGTGGCAATGACCTGGGCTTTAGGTCCATGTTAGAAGTTTAAGAGATATGAAATTTGATTTCATTCGGCTCAGGATGTCATTGACGGACATGATCATTGTCTGGTCAGACATGGTGGCACGGTCAGAGTGGAGGGGGGCGAGGTCCGTGGATGGCATCAATAGGGCTCGGAGAAAAAATTAACCGGGACATGGCAGGTTTGTGGTACGGAACGGTGGGTTGGTGGTTCGACATTTCGAGCTGGAGGTGGATACATGGCGGTATCTATGGAGGGATGAGGTCCACCTGAACAATGTGGGGACTGACTTATGGACTTTGGGTTTGCAGGATGGGATCCAACGAGCCCTTAGGGTTTGGAGGGGCACCAAAGGGTAAAGGTGTTTTCCCTTGGGTGCTGTGGCGGGTGTTTGGTCTTTGCGGGAGAAGGAAGTACCTAAAAAAGGAAGTGGTCAGGACCTATCGGTGGTATGGGTCCTGTGGGTGGATTCCAGCTAACAGGAGTTTAGCTGGATTAGTTGGATAATGGGGGCACTGCGGTCAGTGGTCGTCTCTGAGTAGCTGATCGGCTTGAGGCCTATGACCATTTTTAAGGCACTGCAGTGTCACGTGGTAATACGATATTAGTATGGTGACTAATATCGGGTTAATATGATTATGGCAATTTTGAGGTTCCTGCAAAGACCAACACTAGGAGGCAATATTTCGGATATGTTCTGGGTTTATGTGTTTTGATGGTTAAAGTTTTTGATAACTGATGGAACAGTTAAAAAAAATAAAGGAGGCTGCTACAGCCATGTTTTACTCCAAACATCAATGTGTGGTCTCTTGATTAAGTATAAGTAAGGTATGGGGGTAGAATGTGGTGGGCAGACCTGTAATACATCGGTTATACAATAGTCAAGAAAAGCCCGGAGCAAAAAGACAGAATGCCATAGGCGCAGGGCTGGGCATGACTGAGTGAACAGAGAATGTAATAAGAGGGTATTAACTATTGGCTAATGGAAATATAGAGGGGAGGGGAGAAGGCTAGATAAAAGGAAGACCCCGCCCCTCTGAGTTAACACAGTGCAGGGGAAAGTTTCCCACCCACCCTCCCTAATGTGGAATAGTTGGAAGGATGAATTTTAATTTGTGTCAAAGTATGGTTTTCTGTTGTCAATTTTTCTTTACAGGTGTACGGATTGTCGTGGCAGTGGCTGGTGTTTGGTCTTTGCGGGAGAAGGAAGTACCTAAAAAAGGAAGTGGTCAGGACCTATCGGTGGTATGGGTCCTGTGGGTGGATTCCAGCTAACAGGAGTTTAGCTGGATGAGTTGGATAATGGGGGCACTGCGGTCAGTGGTCGTCTCTGAGTAGCTGATCGGCTTGAGGCCTATGACCATTTTTAAGGTACCGCAGTGTCACGTGGTAATACAATATTAGTATGGTGACTAATATCGGGTTAATATGATTATGGCAATTTTGAGGTTCCTGCAAAGACCGACACTAGGAGGCAATATTTTGGATATGTTCTGGGTTTATGTGTTTTGATGGTTAAAGTTTTTGATAACTGATGGAACAGTTAAAAAAAATAAAGGAGGCTTCTACGGCCATGTTTTACTCCAAACATCAATGTGTGGTCTCTTGATTAAGTATAAGTAAGGTATGGGGGTAGAATGTGGTGGGCAGACCTGTAATACATCGGTTATACAATAGTCATGTCCCGATCAGCGCTTTCAATTGTGGTTGCTCCTGAATGTTTTTACTTGCATTCACACCCCTCCTGGTGTGCTCATCCACATAGCTGCTTTTTTGGGCTCTTGCAGGACATTCACAAGGTTCTTAGTGCAATAGATGTCCCAGTTTCCAGGCTCCAGACTGTTTTTGTCTGTTCATGTGCGGTACTATGCAGCTCCGCTAACTTGGAAGAGGAGATTAGTACTGCTTGGCCCGATAAAGGCTGCAGTGCTTGCTGAAGGTCACCCACTCATCCGAATTATGTACAATGGGGTATAAATAATGATGGACTGTTAGTGAATTTACACAAAAAAAAAAATTCACACCATACTGCTTAAACAGGAGGGTAAAACTTGTTTTAACCACATGCCGACCGGGCCATAGCCGAAAGACGGCTACAGAGCGGTCGGCTTATTCTGGGAGGGCGTCCCTGGGGCGCTCTCCTGAAAATATCCATGACCGCCGGGTCCGGAAGACCCGGCGCATCACGGATCACGCTGATAGCGGCCGTTTACCACGTGATCGCTCTGTCAAATGACAGAGCGATCACAACAACAAACCGGCCTCACGTCCGATTCCTTTATCTCCTCTCTGTACCGATCGGTACAGTGGGAGGGGAGAGATTGTTTGCAGCAGCGCTGTCGGCTGGATCTGTAGTGCCCACAGCACTGCTCTGTGCCCTTTCCAGCCTCATCCATGCTCTGCAATACCCCATACTCTGCAATACCCCATTCATACTCTGCAATACCCCATCCATACTCTGCAATACCCCATCCATACTCTGCAATACCCCATCCATACTCTGCAATACCCCATCCATACTTTGCAATACCCCATCCATACTCTGCAATACCCCATCCATGCCCTGCAATACCCCATCCATACTCTGCAATACCCCATCCATACTCTGCAATACCCCATCCATACTCTGAAATACCCCATCCATACTCTGCAATACCCCATCCATACTCTGCAATACCCCATCCATACTCTGCAATACCCCATCCATACTCTGAAATACCCCATCTATACTCTGCAATACCCCATCTATACTCTGCAATACCCCATCTATACTCTGCAATACCCCATCCATACTCATCCATACTCTGCAATACTCATCCATCCATACCCAGCCATACTCGGCCATACCCAGCTGTACTCAGCCATCCACATTTATGGCTCAACCATGCTCAGCCATCCCCATCCACGGCTCATCCATGCCACATCAGTTCGCATCCATGCCACTACAGTGCCTCAAAGTGTAATAGATAGTCAAATTAGACTTGAAATTTATGCCCCTAGAACGCCTGCGGGTGCTCCCTGCATGTTGGACCTCTGTATGTGGCCACGCTGTGTAAAAGTCTCACACATGTGATATCGCCATACTCGGAAGTAATAGCAGAATGTGTTTTGGGGAGTAATTTTTGGTATGCATATGCTGTGTGTGAGAAATAACCTGATAATGACAATTTTGTGAAAAAGAAAAAAAATCTTGATTTTGCAAAGAATTGTGGGAAATAATTACAACTTCAAAAACCTCACCGTGCCTCTTTCTAAATACCTTGGAATGTCTACTTTCCAAAAAGGGGTCATTTGGGGGGTATTTGTACTTTCCTGGCATGTAACAGTTAGGGTCTCAAGAAATGAGATAGGCCGTCAGTACTTCAGGTGTGATCAATTTTCAGAGATTGGCACCATAGCTTGTGGACTGTATAACTTTCACAAAGACCAAATAATATACGCCAATTTGGGTTATTTTAACCAAAGATATGTAGCAGTATAAATTGTGGCCAAAATTTATGAAGAAAAATTACTAATTTGCAAAATGTTATCACAGAAATTAAGAAAAATTCATTTTTTTTCAAAATTTTCGGTCTTTTTTCATTTATAGCGCAAAAAATTAAAAACCCAGAGGTGATCAAATACCACCAAAAGAAAGCTATATTTGTATGTAAAAAAGGGCAAAAAAATCATTTGGGTACAGTGTTGCATGATTGAGTAATTGTCATTCAAAGTGTGAGAGCACCGAAAGCTGAAAACTGGTCTGGTTAGGAAGGGGGTTTAAAGTGGTTGTAAACCCACTTTTTCAACTTGCACCTACAGGTAAGCCTAGATTAAGGCTTACCTGTAGGTGCAAGAAATATCTCCTAAACCTACACGGTTTAGGAGATATTTACTAAAATGACAAGCGCCGCTGTGTACGGCGCATGCGCGCTGTAGACAACGGCGCATTCATGGGGTTAATCCCATTCACAAACTCGGCTACTTCCCAGCAATCGCTGGGCGTAGCCGAGTGGGACGTCTCCCGCGCGCATGCGCAGAGTGACGTCTCCGCCGCTCCGGCCAATCACAGCGCCGGAGCGGCGCTGTGATTGGCTGGTGCGGCGATACCCGGAAGTAACATTCCGGCTATCGCCGCAGTGATGTCTGCGGCTGAACAGAGGGACGAGGACGGCTTCGGGGGCCCCGATCTAAGGTAAGTGGAACATAATGAGCTATTATGCTAGTCATAATAGCTCATTATGCCTTTCTTTTACAGGTTGTAAAAAAAAAAAAAAAAGTGGGTTTACAACCACTTTAAGTGCCCAGTGGTCAAGTGGTTAATATTAGAATTAAAAATTACACGTCTCCTCCTTTCCCCAGCAAACTGCTTGAAGAATGAAGCCGCAGCAGATTACTGAGGAGGTCATCTCCCCTTCTGTAAGCTTCCTTTTTGTGTGAGGCCTCGTACACACGACCGATTTTCTCGTCGTAAAAAACACGTCGTTTTTTTCGACGAGATTCTTGTTAAGCTTGTCGATTTTCTCGTCAAGCTTTCTATGCGTACACACTGTCATTTCCCAATTTCCTTGTGGTTCTCTGCGCTCACGTCCAGCACGTACGACGGCACTATAAAGGGGAAGATCTTTTTTCTTGGCGCCACCCCTTGGGCTGCTTTTGCTGATCTCGTGTTACCGCGTGTGAAGTAAAAGTTTGGGAAGAGACGATTCGCGCTTTTCAGTCTTCGTACTTTTCAGATCGTTTTCTGCCGTTCAGTTTGTGCTTGTGGGTTCGTATCTTGACTTTCAGGGCGTCTAGGCAGGTCGTATCTGTTTTACAGTGCGTTCTTGCCTGTTCGTTTCTGAATTTCAGTTCGTTATTCATAGGCCTTGCTGTTCTAAAGTGCGTTCTGTTCTGTACGTTCTGATTAGACGACCGTTTCCTAGCCATGTCGCCTGGACGTTCTCGTCGTCGAGTTCGTGCTGTGCGTGCGCTTGGTGTTGGTCTGCTTGTTTTGGACCAAGACCAGTCCATGAATGGTGTGAGGAGGAGTTCATGGACCAAGAATTGGTTGCTCCAGCGGGACCAATTCTGCCACATGCCTCTGCTGCGGGAGATCGTCGAGAATAATCCTGAGGACTACAGGAATTTTCTGAGGATGTCTGACCCCGTTTTTCAGGAACTGTTGGCTTTGGTGTCCCCCTATATTACCAGGAAGGACACCGTTATGCGGGAAGCCATCAGTGCTGAGCAGAGGCTCATCGCCACGTTGCGTTACCTGGCGACAGGGAGAAGTCTTCAGGACTTGAAGTTCACCACAGGCATCTCCCCCCAGGCTCTGGGCCTCATAATCCCAGACACCTGTTCTGCTATTATACAAGTCCTGCAGGAGGACTATATTAGGGTAAGTTTTCTCCCTTCACATCACATTTTATGTATTACATGTATGCTAATGTATTGTATTTCTTTCATCCTTTCCTAATTACCATGATTGTAATATGCTGAGAATGTCCCCTTTGTCCCCATGCATGCTGGAAGT
The DNA here is from genome assembly GCA_029206835.1 of Rana muscosa. Classification (NCBI taxonomy): domain Eukaryota; kingdom Metazoa; phylum Chordata; class Amphibia; order Anura; family Ranidae; genus Rana; species Rana muscosa. The sequence continues at coordinate 988,595,606 of CM055116.1, read as the reverse complement.
TTTTAAATGCCCCTTTTTTATCCTCCCTAAATATTTCCCCTCACTAACTTTTCCAGCAGGGGCGCCTGTTGCTCCAAATGTTGGGGGGTTACAACCCCAATTTCGGAAATAAACTTCCTCCTTTTTTGCTCTGTTGCCTAATAAACGCCCCCAGTTGTCCCCTCCAATGCAGCCATTTAGTCCCCTCTATTGCAGCCAGTTTCCCCCCAGCCCTGCACTTACCTTCTTGTGGTCAGCGCCATCCTTCTTCTGTCCTTGATGTCTTCTCCTTCCCTTCATGTTGCATCAGCCAATCATGTTACCATTAAACAGACTTGGTGAACATGATTGCCAGAGCTGCCTGTCAGTGTTTACACAAGGAATGCCCCCTCCTTGCGTCCCCGATTTTTCTTTGAGGAAGCCAATTACATCCCTCAGGTTGTAATTTGCAAGACTTTTTTAATACCTGTTTCTGCTCTGCAATTTTAACCCCCTAAATGACGCAATTAATCATATGTCGGTCGCTTTACAAGAGGCCATCCACCTGAATAGTGTGCGGCATAGACAATACATAGGTTCATGCAACGCATGAACCTATGTATTGTTCTGAGTGATGGGCACAGGAGAGAGGGGACAGTGCTCCAGCGCCCACTCTGGACGCACCGCCACTGCAATGCTATCCTGTGGCCAAACACATCTCCCCCCCCCCCAAAATAATTTAGTAATGGCCCATCAGAGGGGGTGATGAATATGATAAATGAGCCTTCCATTATACTTTTTTTACACACCTTAATAAACGTATAATTAGATTGATGTTGGTCTCTAATTTTTTGGTCTTGAATTTGCTTGTAATGTATGCCTTTGTTTTTCTAATATTATTTCATCTTGTTTCACTCCACAGCTTCCTTCAAAGCCACAGGAATGGCAGACTGTGGCATCGGAGTTTGCCACGCGGTGGGACTTCCCCAACTGCGGTGGTGCCATAGACGGGAAGCACGTCCGCATCGTGCCGCCACCCCGTTCTGGATCCTACTACTACAACTACAAGGGGTTTCATAGCATTGTGCTGATGGCGTGGTGTCAGCACGGTATGAATTCCTCTATGTTGATGTAGGGAAGAATGGCCGGATGTCCGATGGGGGATCCTTCATCCAGACGGAGTTTGCCCTCCGTCTCCAGAGTGACGACCTTGCATTGCCACCGGATGCAGGGAATATTGAAGGACTCCCCTTTGTTTTCTTGGCTGATGAAGCCTTCGGACTCGGACGGCATCTTATGAGGCCATTTCCACAGAGGACCCTGACCCCAGAGAAGAGTGTGTTCAATTACCGGCTGGCCAGGGCCCGAAGAGTCGTTGAAAATGCCTTCGGCATAATGGCCAGCCGGTTCCGCCTTTTTATGACTTCCATCCACTTGGCGGACTACAAAATAAACTATGTAGTGTTATGCTGCTGTGTGCTACACAATTTTCTTTGCCGCAAAGCGAATTCATATATGGCCTCAGTTTTGCCAGAGGCTGGACTTTCCCCTGCAAATCCCCTTCCGGGCCTGGAATCTGCCCGTCTTGGCTTGCCCCCCCAAAATGCCCGTGTGGTTCGGGACAAATACATGGAGTATTTCACGGGTAGGGGGGCAATTCCTATGCCAGCCTATGTCTAAGTATCCCAATAAAAATCTTGTTTAAACCTTTAATTATTTGTTCTTTCCTGTATCCTAGTTTGTCTTTGTGCATTTGTAGTGGCAAGTGTATTTTACTTTAGTAAATAACAACCAATTTCACTATGTTACCTTACAAAAGAACCAAATAAGCTTAGAGAGTATTATAAAAAGAAGCTACACGTTGTTTGTGGTCAAATATTTTACTCTCTGCAAATTTTTTTTTGTTTTACTTTGGGGTTGGGCTGACCACAACCCGTCAAATTTTGGCTTATGAAAATACAAAAATACCACTTGCATTTCTAAAATGACAACATTGGATACCTCTGAGCAATCTGAGACATTCAGTTACACAAACTATGTCTCTATGTGCCCGTCCTAATATGGGGTCCTGCCACCCCTTGCCCAGCCAAAAATTCAATATGCACACATTTTTACTTTTTTGCAAATAGGAAGTTTACAATCCTGATCCCTATTGTCAACATGTGCTATCTGCCATCAGGGGTGATCAATGGATGTGTTTTGGGGGTGCATCCCCTTCCTCAGTTCACCGACTTTTGATACGAGGAAGGGGTTGCACCCACAAAAGACGTACATGGATATCCCCTGATGGCAGATAGCACATGTTCACACACTGTGTGCATATTCAATTTTTGGCTGCTTTGTTACTCAAAAAATTAGTAAAAATATAAAAACAAACATGTAAAAACAAATGTGTTTGGATGGCTTATTGAATTCTCCCCAAAACATCGAGAATGTCTTTAAATGTTTGTTCCATCACATGGATTCTTTGTTTAATTAGGTCCAGTTCCGTGCTACATTCCATCACTTGCTGGATGAGGCGGAGGGCACTGTCAGCAGAGAACGGTGTGCTATCCTTCACAACATTTCCATCCCCTAAAAACCATAAAAAAAAATTAATAAAACTCTGCAGGCCTACCTCGCTTACCTTAAGCTGTGGTGTCAGATACTGACCTGTTGTGGTGACCAGATCCACAACGTCATCCACCTCTCCTTCCTGCACTTCTCCTTCCTCCACCTCAACTTCCTGCACATCTTTCGGTTGTGGATCTTTGGGAGTTTGGGGTTGCTTGGAAGTTGTGGGGTGCATGTGCTCCCTGGAGTGTCCTCCTCCCAGTCTTCTCTCCCCTATGAGAATAAAACCAAAGGTCTATTTATCACACTGTAAAAATCTCATTTTTAAACTTAAAACAGGCTAAATTGTTTGGAAGTGGGGTACAAGTGTGTGTTTGTGCGGAATTTAAAGAAAAAAATGCATTCTTTATGACCCCAAATATGTTTATTATTCACATTTGGATGTAATTTTTTGGACATGGAGGCACCACAAATAAACTCTGATGCACCTGTGTGGGACACCCAAAAAAGGCGGGTCTGGTGGCCCACACTATAGTGCTCCAAAGTACAGATGTGGAAGCAGCTGCTGAGTGTCCTCTCCTTTACACTGATTAAAGTTTGCATTTCATTCTCCTTACAAACACATCATCTAGACTTAAAAATTATCCACAATACTTGATCAAAAATGGCAGATGTCTAATTACTTTTGGGGGTCTTAAATAAGCCAAAACCACGGATAGTGGCCGAACGAAGTGTCGGTAACGTAACGAACGATTACTGTGCCCAACCTAGTTCAAAATAATACATTTTGGAAGGGAGTCCAATATGCTTTAAAAAAAAAAAAAGTCAGTTTCTAAAAAGATTAATAGCAGAAAGGTCGTCATTTTACTTACTTTTAGCGAGCATCCTCTTTATGCTCCTCAACTGGTCTGGCTCCCTCAGTTTGAGGTCTGACCACCTCTTTCTGAGCTGCTCATTTGAGCGTTTCACCCCGAACTTCGCCCTCAGACTCTTCACAACTTTAGTGAGGATTTTGGCCTTCCTTCTATTTGGTTTGCTATACGGCCCATGCTTGGCATCATAATCAGCCTTGACCAAGATGTCCACCATCTCCGCCATCTCCGCCAAAGACATATTCGATGCCTTGAATCTCCTCCTTGATCGTGACGTGTCCTCGGTCTCCGGGCTTGTCTCCTCGCTAGTTGCGGAATTATCAGACACCTGCTGTAACTCCGCCATATCTGTCTGCGCGCCGAAAGAGAAGGGGCGGGGAAAAGATGTTAGTTAGAACGTCATGGGCGGGCGACGTGTGCGGAGCGACGTGTTCGAATTTGGACGCATGCGTGGTGTGTATATAGCAAACACACATGTGACTATAGTACGTTCGGTGTGCGGAGAGAGGAGTTCAAGTGACGGACGTGCGAACGAAGGTATGTGATTTTGTGAGACTTGTTAAAATTGTTGGCCTATACTGTCTTGAGATTGTTGGAGGATATATATGGTGACTAGGATGTGAAGGAGGTTAGACTGTTTGCCTCACATTATTTAAATATAATTTATTTTACTTGCAGATACAATATGAATGTATTTATTAGCGACAAAGAGTTCCTGGCGGAATTTATTGACCGGGTAAGGGAGCTGCCGGCTCTGTGGGAGACCAAAAACCCCATCCATAAAAAAAAAGGGGTGAGAAAAGCAGCGCTGGAGAAGCTGCTCCCATTTGTGCATACCAAGGTGCCCACAGCCACAGCAAAACAAGTGGACACTAAAATTGGGAGCTTGAGAGGTACCTACAGGACTGAACGCTCTAAGGTGCTGGCTTCTCAGAGGTCAGGAGCAGCAGCAGATGATGTTTATGTCCCGGTTTTGTGGTACTACAGCAGGATGTCCTTCCTGGATGACCACATTGAGCCAAGGCCATCACTCTCCACTCTTCCCCCCAGACTTCCCTGCAGCCAACCTGAGCCTTCTCTGGAGCAAGAGGAGGCAGCCATCCTGGATGATCCTGATTTGGCCATCTGGAGCCAGGTATAGTATTAACTGAAAATGTAGTGGGATAAAATTAATGTTTCCCAAATATGTCAGGATGAGAAACATACATTATTTTGTATTCAACAAGTGAAATCATGATCTGTAGACATTATTCTGCACTTAATTGTGTGGTAAATAGTCAAGCTGATGTAGTGGTAAATTTAAAGCAAGGATTTATGCATTTACATTCTAATTGCTTCCATCAGGATTACAAAGTTTGATGCAAAGATTAAACCAACATATTAAACTATGTTTCTTTTTCATACACAGGATGAAATCAGCCAGGAGGAGGGTCTGGAAACTGTCAGGCAGGAGGAGGAAGGGCCCAGTGGCAGCCAGGAGGTGGCAGGGCCCAGTGGCAGCCAGGAGGTGGCAGGGCCCAGTGGCAGCCAGGAGGTGGCAGGGCCCAGTGGCAGCCAGGAGGTGGCAGGGCCCAGTGGCAGACAGGAGGTGGCAGGGCCCAGTGGCAGACAGGAGGTGGCAGGGCAAAGGAGAAGCACCAGATCCCAGGTGCCTCCCATCAGGCTTCACAAAAGAGGCAGGAGGGACAGGACCACCAGTGAGGCAGCAATGGCCCTTATTAAAGAGGCCCATGCCACCCTCAAGGAGCCCACATCCCCTGAAGAGGCCATTGCCGGCCTAGTGGAGGCTAAGTTCAAGGTGATGAGCATGGAGCAACGCCTCCTATGCGAACCCCTGCTCATCACCTTGCTCAACAAGGGGGTGATGGAGCAAATTACCCCCAATACCGCCATATGTGAGGTGGCCCAACTGACCCAACCTCAACCTCCACCTCCACCTTCCTCTTCTGCCCCACCCCCTTCTGCTACCCCTCCACCTTCTGCCCCACCCCCTTCTGCTACACCTCCACCTTCTTCTTCTGCCCCACCCCCTTCTGCTACACCTCCACCTTCTGCCCCACCCCCTTCTGCTACACCTCCACCTTCTGCCCCACCCCCTTCTGCTACACCTCCACCTTCTTCTTCTGCCCCACCCCCTTCTGCTACACCTCCACCTCCTCCTCCTGACAGGAGTACCCCTCCAGTGGGCCAGCCTCCAGCTAAACGAAGAAGGAAGGCTTCAGTAAAGGCTGCAGGGAAGGTTGCCAGGAAGAAGAGGAAGTGATGGCCTTGCTTCATTGTGGTCGCACTGGTCGGACAGAAGGCAGCCTGTTGTAGTACCACACACTTGGGACATATATCTCACCTGCTGCTGTTCCTGACCTCTGGGAGGCCAGCATCAGATTGTGTTCTGAAATGTGGGCCTTCTCAAGCTCCCAATTTTAGTGTCCACACAGGGTTGCTGTGTGCTCTGGGGTCCCTGGGATGCACAAATGGCAGCAGCTTCTCCAGCGCTGCCTTCTCTTTATTTAATTTATAAACATGAATAAATGTGTTTTTTGTTTAAGTTCATACTTGACTATGTGTATTTTTAAATAAAAAAAAACAAGCTTTGGAGTAAGCAGATACATTTGACTGACAATAAAAGGCACAGATATCACCCCCCCAAAAGAATAACTAAATCTGATTAGCTCAAAAACATGGTGTGAAATTTTAAAAATATAGATTAGAAAATTAAATGGGAGATCGCTATCAAAACATTGAGAAATTATAATTAACATCATTTTGAAAAATCTAACCATTTAAATTATTCCTAAAAACTTGCACGATATAATACACATAAATCTTATAAAGAGCAGCATGAAAAAGGTTAAAAATAAGGCATAACTCTGTGTGAATATCAGCAGCAAAAGAAGGTCTCTCGTTTTGATTAATGTAACATTCTAACGAAGAATTCAATGCAGAACATTTAAACGATGAAATATTTATGAGCGTGACGAATGTGCTCTCTCCATTATGAAGGCTTGTTTTACCAGAAGATGCGCTCCCGTCTCATAGTTGCTTGTGAGCATGCGCACTTTTGGAAGAGTCGTAAAAGCATACACACGAACCATTTTCTCGTCACAAAACAGGCCGACGAGAAACACGACGAGGAAATCTGGACTCCTGACGAGAAAATAGAGAGCAGGTTCTCTATTTTCTCGTCGAGATTCTCGTCAAGTTTCTCGTCGTAAAACCATACACACGAACGTTTTTCTAGACAAAAAAACTCTCGCGGCACTTTTCTTGACTGTTTACGACGAGAAAATCGGTCGTGTGTACGAGGCCTTAGACTGACAGCACTATGCAATGCAATGGAGCCTAATAGGGTGATATTGCTGGTCTTCAAGGCCATAAACCTACATTCACATGCGTGTGGCTGCGGGTGTGGGAATTGCAAAATGCACTGCTCTGCGGAAACGTCATTCATTCCAAATGGCACCCCAATACCTGTAAAATTGCAATGCGTTTGCGGTTGCGGGAACCACAGGGAAATCCCATGGCCAAAAATACCATGCAATTTCCCTACGGCTGCATTTTTGAAAAGGTGCATACACTTTTTTTTGCAGAAACACAGGCACGGCAGCCCATTCATTTGCAAAATGTGGCACGCACAAATCGCATATATGTGAGACTTGGGTAGAGTTGCCACCTCATCCCTTTAAATCCGAACACATATTAATTACACAGGTTATGTGGGTGATTAAGGCGGTAATTAAACTCACTTGAAGCCTTACCTGCATTAAATCAGCCTCAGAACCTGTGTAATTAATATGTGTTCGGGTTTAAAGGGATGAGGTGGCAACCCTAGCCTTGGGTAAAGGTTACAACAATTACAACGACATTTAAGATGCCTTTACTGGCCAATTTAAAACATATTGAAGGCCTCTTCACACTACTGCATTAATACATGTGTGTTAACCACTTAACGACCGCTCACTGTATATATACGTCGGCAGAATGGCACCGACAGGCACAATCACGTAGAGTGTACGTGATCGCCTTTGTACAGTTGGGGGGTCCGATCGGACCCCCCTCCTATACAGTGAGCGGCCGTTAATCGTTGGGGAGCGATCAGAGATGAGGGGGTGACCATTCGATTTCGGCCACCCCCTCGCGATCGCTCCCGGCCAATGAAAATGCTTCCTCCGCCATGTGATGTAAACACAGGCAGGAGGAAGTGATGTCATCTCCCTCGCGGCGGTCTTTTCGATTCCGGCGCCGAGGAGAGAGGAAGCAGGTTAGTGCACCAACAGTCCACTGACACATAGGTACACATAGGCACACATTTCACCCCCCAGTCACCCCCAGATCACCCCCCAGGTCACCCCCCAGCCCCCAATCACAGTGTCACTGATTGCAGTGATCATTTATTTTACTGATCACTGCATTTAGTGTCATCTGTGATAGTAAAAAGTTGCAGGGCAGTTAGGTTTAGGCCCCTTTAGGTCCAGGGTAGCCCCCTAACCCCCCCTAATAAAGGTTATTTAGGTAACCCGTCAGGTTTTTATATAGCGTCGGGTACCCCCATATTTAACCTAATAAAGGTTTTAACCCCCTGATTGCCCCTAGTTAACCCTTTCACCAGTGATCACCATATAAAGGTTACGGGTGACACTGGTTGGTTAGTTTGCTTTTTATAGCATCAGGGCACCCGCCGTATATAACCCAATAAAGGTTTAACCCCCTGATCGCCCGGCGGGTGAGATCAATTAGGTTTTAGCGCCAGAGAGGGTCTGCGTCGCCCCAGGCAGCGTTAGGTTAGTGCCAGTAACGCTAACACCCACGCGCAAAGCATACACCTCCCTAATGCCGCGTACACACGACCGCTTTTCTCGACGAGAAAAACTGCATTTTTTTTTTCACCGAGAAAAACGATCGTCTGTGGGCTTTATGTCGTTTTTCTCGTCTAGAAAAACGGCATAAAAAACGACGTGAAAATTTAGAACATGTTCTAAATTTTCTCATCGTTTTTTTCCAGCATTTTTTTCCGCGGCAGTTTTCCCATAGGGAAACACTGCCGCGGAGCCCACAGACGGTCGTTTTTCTCGTCAAGAGAAAAAATGACGGGAAAAACGACCGTGTGTAGGGAACCAAGCGGTTCCCTCGTTTTTCCTGTCATTATTCACGGCGGTTTTTAGTGGTATAGTATCTGATCAGATCTATACTAGCGTCCCAAGCGGTTTAGGGTTCCCAAAAATGCAGTGTTAGCGTGATCAGCCCAGATACCTGATAGCACCTGCGTTTAGCCCCTCCGCCCAGCCCAGCCCAGCCCAGCCCACCCAAGTGCAGTATCGATCGATCACTGTCACTTACCAAACACAAAACACATAACTGCAGCGTTCGCAGAGACAGTCCTGATCCCTGCGACCGCTAACAGTTTTTTTTGTAGCGTTTGATATATTTGCTGACCACAGTCGGGTGCTTTTTTTCCTGTGAATCTTACTAGTGTACCCCTAAATTTAGAGCCCAAAATGGCAAGTCGAAGGTACACTAGTAAAGAGGCCTACGAGATTCTGAGCATGACAGATAGTGAAGAGGAGGTCACTTATCTGTCAGATTCAGGCTCAGAATATCTTCCCGTAGAAGACAGTGACGTCAGCGGCCCCACGTCAGATAGCTCTGACGACGAAGTTGAGGTCCCTGCTAAGGTCAGGCGTACCCGATCCCGATCTTCTGAGGTTGTTGAGGAGCAAGAACCGGAGGGCTCTCGTATCATGGAGCAGAGGAGTACTAGCGCCGCTATTCCTTCTGGTGAATTGGCAAGCACCAGCGGCCTAGTACAGCCTGGGCGTACATCCAGCACTGCAGTATCACGTGGTGACGTGGCGAGTCCCATAAGTGCAGTTCAAGCTGGCAAGGTGGCAAGCACAAGTAGTGTCCCGCTGCCACCAATAAGAAGACAAAGGCAGGCAAGTCGTACCCATAGTGCTCTTCCTGCAGAATTCGCCTATCCTGATTGGGTCCCCACCACTTCTGCAGAACCCGTACTTCCCCCATTTACTGCCCAACCCGGTATTCAGGTGGAAACAGCTGATTTTATTTCCAATCGATTATTATTCGCTGTTTTTCACGGAAGATCTCTATAGATCTATTGTGGACCAGAGTAATTTATATGCTGGTCAATTCATCGCCGCTAATCCCCAGTTGCCTTCCATTGCCAAAGATTGGAAACCAATTACGGTTTCCGAATTTAAGACCTTTCTGGGCCTTTCCCTCAACATGGGCACACATAAATTCCCGTCATTGCGTGCTTATTGGTCCACGCACCCAATTGACCACATGCCGTGTTCTCTGCCTCCATGCCCAGGAAACGATACGAGCAGATTTTGCGGTTCATGCACTTCAACGACAATGAACTTTGTCGTCCACGTGGGGACCCTGAATACGACCGGCTCTATAAAATTAGGCCCCTCATAAACCACTTCAACGAACGTTTTGCAGCCTTGTTTATTCCCGATCAAGCTGTCTGCGTTGATGAGTCCCTGATTAAATTTTCTGTCCGCTTGGCTTTCAAGCAGTACCTTCCCAGCAATCGTGCCAGATACGGGGTCAAGCTCTATAAGTGCTGTGACAGGGCAACAGGCTATGTATGGAGCTTTATGGTTTATGAGGGAAAAGATAGTCAGGTTGAGCCGGTCAACTGCCCGGATTACATAGGGAGCGCTGGCAAGATAGTGTGGAACTTGGTGTCACCCTTATTCGGAAAGGGGTACCACTTGTATGTGGACAATTATTACACGAGCGTGCCACTGTTTAGTCACTTGTTTGATCATCAGATTGGAGCATGTGGCACTGTGCGACCTAATCGCCGGGGCTTTCCCCAGTGGCTTGTAGATGCCCGTCTTAGGCTGGGGGAGAGAGCCTGTGTAAAGTGTAATAACTTGCTCGCTATGAAGTGGAGGGACAATAAGAATGTTTTCCTTCTTACCTCCCTTCATGCAGACACGACAGTCCAAATTCGTACGGCGACTGGTGTTGTGGAGAAACCCCTCTGTGTCCACGAATATAACAAAAATATGGGAGGGGTGGACCTCAACGACCAGTTGATGGCGCCGTATCTAATTGACCGTAAGGCGAGACGCTGGTACAAAAAAGTGTCTCTATCCTTATTCCAATTGGCTTTGCTGAACGCTCATGTGCTATACAGAGCTTCAGGCGGGACTTTATCTCTTCTAAAATTCCAAAATGAGATAGTCACAGAACTCCTGTATCCAGGCGGTTCTGCACCTCACCATCCCCAACCAAATGCAGCAAGCCGGCTGCATGAGAGGCATTATTCGTATGTCCTCCCGAGTACCCCCTACCCAACGAGCCCCCCAAAAAAGATGTCATGTCTGTAGCAAGCGCGGATTTAGGCGTGACACCCGTTATTATTGTCCACTCTGTCCTGACAAACCTGGTCTTTGCCTTGGTGAATGTTTTGAACGCTACCACTCAAAAGTGAAGTTTTAGCGTAGGGTACAGCATTTCACAGACTAGGACACACTTACACAGGGTCACCCAAGATGCCATTACATTTTGAGAGACCCGAACCATTACAGTTGTTAAAGTTTAAAAAAAAAAGTGTAAAAAAGAAAAAAAAAAACGTAAAAAACAAAAACACAAAAAAAATATAAAATAAAAAAACCAAAAATAGTTGTTGTTTTATTGTTCTCTCTCGCTCTCTCTATTTTCTCTCTATTGTTCTGCTCTTTTTTACTGTATTCCATTCTGCAATGTTTTATCATGCTTGCTTTTCAGGTATGTAATTTTTTGTTTTCAGGTGCGCCATTCAACTGCAGCGTGGAATTATTTATCTTGACAGCAACAGCGTTTGCTCCCACGATACATAAAGCCGTGACTCCAGTGCTGTAGGAGGTGATTTCACCACCACAGTTAAAAAAAAAGAGCATATATGCCGAAGCATGGGGGCAGCAGGGGCGGAGGAGCGATTTTGCTCCTAATGCCGCGTATATACGGTCGAAATTCCGACGGAGGCTTGCCCGTGGAAAAGTTCGACTGTGTGTACGCGGCATAACCTTTTATGCCGCGTACATACGGTCGAAATTTCGACAAAGGCTTGCCCGTGGAAAAGTCCGACCGTGTGTACGCGGCATAACTTTTTTGCGGGAGGATGCCCCCATGCTTCGGCATATATATATTTTAGGCACAGGTTGCGTTAAAAAAATGTTTTATTTTTTACTAGGTTTTGTTTTGGTATTTGCTTTGCAGGTATGGCATGGTAAGGTCTTACTGTTGTACTGTACTGTTACTTTGTTTTAATGTTAACCATCATTTGCTTAGCAGGTACGCCATTCAGTTGCATCGCGGATTTATTTATCTTGACAGCAACAGCGTTTGCTCCCACGATACATAAAGCCGTGACTCCAACGCTGTAGGAGGTGATTTCTCCACCACAGTTAAAAAAAGAGCATATATGCCGAAGCATGGGGGCAGCAGGGGCGGAGGAGCGATTTTGCTCCTAATGCCGCGTATATACGGTCGAAATTCCGACGGAGGCTTGCCCCTGGAAAAGTTCGACCGTGTGTACGCGGCATAACCTTTTATGCCGCGTACATACGGTCAAAATTCCGACGAAGGCTTGCCCGTGGAAAAGTCCGACCGTGTGTTTGCGGCATAACTTTTTTGCGGGAGGATGCCCCCATGCTTCGGCATATATATGCCCATCATTAGAAGTGGGTGGATGAAGGGAGGTATTCTAATGGTGGGCCGATCAATCTCTTTTTTTCGTTCAGCCAACAGGCTGCATGAAAAAAAAGATTACAATACATGTCCAACAAGGACCAGCAACGTACTGGTATGTTGCTGGACTTTGAATGTTTATACCAGAATGATGCCTGCAGGTTTAGGTATCATCTTGGTATCATTCTTTTCAGCCAGTGGCCGGCTTTCATTTAAAAGCAATTCTAGCAGATAATTAGCCTCTAGACTGCTTTTACAAGCAGTGGGAGGGAATGCCCCCCCCCCCGGATATAAACAGCGCCATTGGGAAATTGGGAAAGCATTTTATCACACCGATCTTGGTGTGGTCAGATGCTTTGAGGGCAGAGGAAAGATCTAGGGTCTAACCCCCCATTTTTTTTCAAAAAAAGAGTACCTGTCACTACTTATTGCTATCATAGGGGATATTTAAATTCCCTGAGATAACAATAAAAATGATAAAAATAAATAAATATGGAAGGAACAGTTTAAAAATAAAATAAAAAAGCAAAATAAATAATAATAATAATAAAAAAAAGCACCGCTGTCCCCCCCTGCTCTTGCGCAAAGGCGAACGCAAGCATCGGTCTAGCGTCATATGTAAACAGCAATTGCATCATGCATGTGAGGAATCACCACGAAGGTCAGATCGAGGGCAGTAATTTTAGCAGTAGACCTCCTCTGTAAATCTTACGTGGTAACCTGTAAAGGCTTTTAAATGCTTTTAAAAATGAATGTAGTTTCTCGCCGCTGGGCGTTTGTGCGCAATTTTAAAACATGTCGTGTTTGGTATCCATGTACTCGGCCTAAGATAATCTTTTTTATTTCATCAAACATTTGGGCAATATAGTGTTTTTTAGTGCATTAAAAATAAAAAAAGTGTGTTTTTCCCCCAAGAAATGCGTTTGAAAAATCGCTGCGCAAATACTGTGTGGAAAAAAAAAATGCAACACCCACTATTTTAATCTGTAGGGCCTTTGCTTTAAAAAAATATATAATGTTTGGGGGTTCAACAATTTCTTGCAAAAAAAAATGTTTTCATGTAAACAAAAAGTGTCAGAAAGGGCTTTGTCTTCAAGTGGTTAGAAGAGTGGATGATGTGTGACATAAGCTTCCTAATGTTGTGCATAAAATGCCAGGACAGTTCAACCCCCCCCCCCCCAAATGACCCCATTTTGGAAAGTAGACACCTCAAGCTATTTGCTGAGAGGCATGTTGAGCCCATTGAATTTTTTTTTTTTTTTGTCCCAAGTGATTGAATAATGACAAAAAGAAAAAAAGAAAATAAAATGTACAGAAAGTTGTCACTAAATTATATATTGCTCAAACATGCCATGGTTATATGTGGAATTGCACCCCAAAATACATTCTGTTGCTTCTCCTGAGTACGGGGATACCACATGTGTGAGACATTTTGGGAGCCTAGCCGCGTACAGAACCCCGAAAACCAAGCACCGCCTTCAGGATTTCTATGGGTGTAAATTTTTGATTTCACTCCTCACTGCCTATCACAGTTTCGGAGGCCATGGAATGCCAAGATGGCACAAACCCCCCCAAATGACCCCATTTTGGAAAGTAGACACCCCAAGCTATTTGCTGAGAGGTATGTTGAGTATTTTGCAGATCTCGCTTTTTGTCACAAAGTTTTAAAAATTGAAAAAATAAAAAAAATAAAAAAATATGTCTTTCTTCATTTTCAAAAACAAATGAGAGCTGTAAAATACTCACCATGCCTCTCGGCAAATAGCTTGGGGTGTCTACTTTCCAAAATGGGGTCATTTGTGGGGGTTTTGGGCTATCTTGGCATTTTATGGCCTTCAAAACTGTGATAGGTAGTGAGGAGTGAAATCAAAAATTTGTGCCTTTAGAAATCCTGAAGGCGGTGCTTGGTTTCCGGGGGCCCGTACGCAGCTAGGCTCTCAAAAAGTCCCACACATGTGGTATCCCCGTACTCAGGAGAAGCAGCAAAATGTATTTTGGGGTGCGATTCCGCATATAACCATGGCATGTTTGAGCAATATATCATTTAGTGACAACTTTTTGTACATTTTTTTTTTTGTCATTATTCAATCACTTGGGACAAAAAAAAATATTCAATGGGCTCAACATGCCTCTCAGCAATTTCCTTGGGGTGTCTACTTTCCAAAATGGGGTCATTTGGGGGGTTTTGTGCTATCTTGGCATTTTATGGCCTTCAAAACTGTGATAGGTAGTGAGGAGTGAAATCAAAAATTTATGCCCTTAGAAACCTTGAAGGCAGTGCTTGATTTTTGGGGTCCCGTACGCGGCTAGGCTCCCAAAAAGTCCCACACATGTGGTATTCCCATACTCAGGAGAAGCAGCAGAATGTATTTTGGGGTGTAATTTCACATATGCCCATGGCATGTGTGAGCAATATATCATTTAGTGACAACTTTGTGCAAAAAAAATAAAGTTTGTCATATTCCCGCAACTTGTGGCAAAATATAAAATATTCCATGGACTAATCATGCCTCTCAGTAAATAGCTTGGGGTGTCTACTTTCCAAAATGGGGTCATTTGGGGGGGTTTTGTGCTATTTTGGCATTTTATGGCCTTCAAAACTGTGATAGGTAGTGAGGAGTGAAATTAAAAATTTGCGCCCTTAGAAATCCTGAATGCGGTGCTTGGTTTCCGGGGTCCCGTACGTGGCTAGGCTCCTAAAAAGTTCCACACATGTGGTATCCCCGTACTCAGGAGAAGCAGCAGAATGTATTTTGGGGTGCAATTCCACATATAACCATGGCATGTGTGAGCAATATATCATTTAGTGACAACTTTTTGTAATTTTTTTTTTTTTTTGTCATTATTCAATCACTTGGGACAAAAAAAAAATATTCAATGGGCTCAACATGCCTCTCAGCAATTTCCTTGGGGTGTCTACTTTCCAAAATGGGGTCATTTGGGGGGGGTTTGTACTGCCCTGCCATTTTAACACCTCAAGAAATGAGATAGGCAGTCATAAATTAAAAGCTGTGTAAATTCCAGAAAATGTACCCTAGTTTGTAGACGCTAAAACTTTTGCGCAAACCAATAAATATACGCTTATTGACATTTTTTTTACTAAAGACATGTGGCTGAATACATTTTGGCCTAAATGTATGACTACAATTGAGTTTATTCGATTTTTCTTATAACAAAAAGTAGAAAATATCATTTTTTTTCAAAATTTTCGGTCTTTTTCCGTTTATATCGCAAAAAATAAAAATCGCAGAGGCAATCAAATACCATTAAAAGAAAGCTCTATTTGTGGGAAGAGAAGGACGCAAATTTCGTTTGGGTACAACATTGCACAATTTACAGTTAAAGCAGCGAAATGCAAAATTCTGAATTCACCTCTGGTCCTTTAGCTACCAAATGGTCCGGGGCTTAAGTGGTTAACATATCATATTATCATGCATTAACCACTTAACAACCACCTGCCGACAAATAACGTCGACAAGGTGGTTGCTTAACTCTGGGAGGACGTTATATAACGTCCTCCCAGAATCGCGCTCCCGCGCGCCCCCTGGGGCGCGCACACGGGAAACTCCGTGACCGCCGGGTCCAGAGGACCCGGCGGATCACGAATCGCGGTAAATCGCCGCTGATAGCGGCCGTTTACCACGTGATCGCTCCGTCAAATGTAGCAATACCCTGCGCAATACTCTGCAAAATACTCTGCAATACCCTGCACAATACTCTGCAATACCCTGCACAATACTCTGCAATACCCTGCACAATACTCTGCAATACCCGCCACAATACTCTGCAATACCCGCCACAATACTCTGCAATACCCGCCACAATACTCTGCAATACCCTCCACAATACTCTGCAATACCCTCCACAATACCCTGTGCAATACCCTCCACAATACCCTGTGCAATACCCGTGCAATACCCTGCCATACACCGCAATACCCTGCCATACACCGCAATACCCTGCCATAGTCCGCAATACTCCGCAATGCCCTGCAATACTCCGCAATGCCCGGCAATACTCCGCAATGCCCGGCAATACTCCGCAATGCCCAGCAATACTCCGCAATGCCCGGCAATACTCTGCAATAACCACTTCCCGCCCTCCGGCCGTCATATGACGTCCTTGACTTTGTACGGGGATATCTGAATGATGGGAGCAGCTACAGGCATCATTCAGATATTAGCTTTTTCAGCCGGCGATTCCCTACACCATAAGAACAATCATAGCGGCTGTTCCGCTGCTTGATCATTCTTACGGGAGGCGAGAGGGGATGTCCCCCGCCGCCCTCCGGTGCTTCTACCGACTCACCGCTACGATCAAAGCCAGGATTGTTGTTTTTTTTTTTTGTATTTTTTTCAGGCTTCCCAGCCTAGAGGTGAGATGTGGGGTCTTATTGACACCCCCCCCCCCCCATATCTCACTGTAAAGAGGACCTGTCATGCCATATTCCTATTACAAGGGATGTTTACGTTCCTTGTAATAGGTATAAAAGTGATCAAAAAAATGTTTAGGGCGGAAAAACATGTCAAAATAAAATAAATAAAGTAAAATGAAGAATAAAATATATATTTTTTTTTTAAAGCGCCCCTGTCCCCGTGAGCTCGCATACAGAAGCGAACGCATACGTAAGTCCCGCCCACATATGAAAACGGTTTTCAAACCACACATGTGAGGTATCTCTGCGAACGTTAGAGCGAGAGCAATCATTTTGGCCCTAGACCTCCTCTGTAACTCAAAACATGTAACCAGTAAAAATATTTAAAGCGTTGCCTATGGGGATTTTTTAAGTAGCGAAGTTTGGCGCCATTCCACGAGTGTGTGCAATTTTTAAGGGCGACATGTTAGGTATCTATTTACTCGGCGTAACTTCATCTTTCACATTATGCAAAAACATTGGGCTAACTTTACTGTTTTTTTTTTTTTTTAAGCACAAAACATTTTTTTTCCGTAAAAAACGCGTTAAAAAAATTGCTGCGCAAATATCGTGCGAGATAAAAAGTTGCAACAACCACCATTATATTCTCTAAGGTCTTTGCTAAAAAAACATATATAATGTTTTGGGGTTCTATGTAATTTTCTAGCAAATAAATGATGATTTTTACATGTAGGAGAGAAATGTCAGAATTGGCCTTGGTGCTCCAGAACGCCTGAAGGTGCTCCCTGCATGTTGGGCCTCTGTATGTGGCCACGCTGTGTAAAAGTCTCACACATGTGGTATCGCCATACTCGGGAGTAATAGCAGAATGTGTTTTGGGGTGTAATTTGTGGAATGCATATGCTGTGTGTGAGAAATAACCTGCTAATATGACAATTTTGTGAAAAAAAAAAAAGAGAAAAAAAAAATCTTGATTTTGCAAAGAATTGTGGGAAAAAATGACAACTTCAAAAAACTCACAATGCCTCTTTCTGAATACCTTGGAATGTCTTCTTTCCAAAAAGGGGTCATTTGGGGGGTATTTGTACTTTTCTGGCATGTTAGGGTCTCAAGAATTGAGATAGGCCGTCAGTACTTCAGGTGTGATCAATTTTCAGATATTGGCACCATAGCTTGTGGACTCTATAACTTTCACAAAGACCAAATAATATCCACCAATTTGTACTTATTTTTACCAAAGATATGTAGCAGTATAAATTTTGGCCAAAATTTATGAAGAAAAAATAGTAATTTGCAAAATTTTATAACAGAAACAAAAAAAAAATCATTTTTTTACAAAATTTTCAGTCTTTTTTCTCTTATAGCGCAAAAAATAAAAAACCCAACAGTGATTAAATACCACCAAAAGAAAGCTCTATTTGTGTGAAAAAAAGGACAAAAATTTCATATGGGTACAGTGTTGTATGACTGAGTAATTGTCATTCAAAATGTGAGAGCACCGAAAGCTGAAAATTGGTCTGGTTATTAAGGGGGTTTAAGTGCCCAGTGGTCAAGTGGTTAAGGTGCACTGCTTTAAAGCAGCACATTCAAAGCAATAGACTGCAAGCCTACCTTAGGGCACAAAACACACCTGACCCTTTTGTATAAATGCAGCATACCACAACACATTGCTTATGTGTTGTGGTATGCTGCATTGCAGGCCATAGTGCATTGGGTGCTGTTCATTTTGTACCATTGTTACTTAAACACGCATGCATGCTAAAATCTACATTTTACTGCTCCTTACCTTAATTCTCAAATGTGAATAGTCTTTTAATATGTTTTCCTATAAATATACAACCTCACTAAATCATTTTTTCCATCTGTCTGGACATCAGCTTTATGCTGCGTGATATGATGACACACACAGAATTGCAATTGTTCTCAGACAAACTGAACTGGAACAGACTTCATTTGATAGAAGGATCACAATTAAGTACAGTGACAATAAATGTCTCTAAAATGACACAGTTTAAACAATTTGCATCTAGATGATAATTTTGTTGACTTCAGCTGACAGTCATTTGATGGGATATACATGTATCTTTGCAAATTAGTTTGACAGTTATTACATGCTTTCACATGACTGATCATAGAATCACACTACCAGTCTTATTCAGCAAGGCTGCACAAAGCAAAGTTACCTACAGCAGGCGGATCTAACTTCTGATACTTCATATCTTTCTAGATATCCAGTTACAAGATGTCTAGCATACATCTCTCCTTCCAAGGCTGGACTTTGACAGGTTGTGCTTTCCTAGGGAGAAAAGCCCTGGGAGACTCATCTACTTAAGCCCCATACGCACTATTAGATTTTCTGCAGATTTTTGTCTTCAGATTTACCAAGATCATATATGAGGTCAAACCTTAAAGCCCCGTACACACAATCGGATTTCCATCGGACAAATGCGTGGATTTTTGTCCGAAGGGCGTTGGGCGTGAACTTGTTCTGCATACAGACGGCAGAACTTTTTCAGCCAACATACACAAAACTACGTGGTTTTTCAGCTCTTTAGCGCCACCCTTTGGGAAACTTCTGCTAATGTTGTCTGATGGTTAGCATTGGTTCGGAGCATGCGTGTTTGTACTTTGGATTTTAGTCCGACCAACTTGTGTACACACGATCAGATAATCCGACACATTTGTTGTCAGACAATTTGAGAGCATGGCTATCCAACATTTGTTGTCGGAAATTCCGACAACAATTGTCCGATGGAGCATACAGACGGTCAGATAATCCGACAAAACTCTTCCATCTCACAATTGTTGTCGGAATATCCGATCGTGTGTACGAGGATTTAGAGTTTCAATTTGTATGCAATCAGGCAGGCCCTTGCACTACATGGTTTTGGTAAATCTGAAGAAAATCTAAAAGTGTGTATGGGGTCTAAAGCCTCGTACACGCGGTATGATTGTTGGCCAACCGAGCGCCTGTTTTTTGTCAAAAGGGAGTGTGCCAGGATCTTGTCTTGCTTACTAACGGTACACAATTGTCGTGCCACAAACACGAACGTAGTGATGTACTACGAGGAATTTCATCTCTTGAGCGCCACCCTTTGGGCCCCTTCTGCTAATTTCATGTTTGGTGAGCATTGATTCCGAGTATGCGTGTTTGTACTTTCGACTTTTGTGTGACGGATTTGTGTACTGACCATACGAAAATCAGACATGCAGCTGTTGTCCACTGAAAATTTACTAGCCTGTCATCCAACATTTGTAGGCCGAAAGTTGGACAACAATTGTCAAAAAGGAGCGTACTAACGGTAAGATTTTAGGACAACAGTCTGTCAACAAACTATCCCCTGCCAACAATCGTACTGTGTGTACGAGGCTTTAGTCTGTAGGAAAGTCCATAAAAACTATGGTAAATACAGCGGGTAAAATAAATATTGAACACGTCACCATTTTTCCAGGTAAATATATTTCTAAAGGTGCTATTAACATGAAAAGTTCACCACATGTTGGTAACCCATGCAATCCATACATATAAGGAAACCGAAATAAATAAGTTCAGAAATTTAATTATGTGTAATAAAATGGAATGACACAGGGAAAAAAGTATTGAACAAAGGAAGAAAGGAAGGCATGGAAAGCCAAGACACCAGCTGAAATCTATCAGTAATTAGAAAGCAATTCTGCCCCTTGTCAGTACAATGTAATATCAGCTGGTTTAGTCTCAACTGATGGCCTATAAAAAGGTGTCTCATTACCAAGGTGTTATACAAATAACATCTCATCATGTTGGATACAAGCAAAGAGCTTTCTCAAGACCTTTGTGAACTTACTGTTACAAAACATACTTATGGCATTGGTTACAGAAGGATTTTTAAACTTCTGAATGTTCCAGTGAGCACTGTTGGGGTCATAATCCGGAAGTAAAAAGCGCATCACTTCACCATATACCAGCCATGACCAGGTGCTCCTTGCAGGATTTCTGACAGAGGAGTAAAAATAATTATCAGAAGAGCTGTCCATAAGCCAAGGACCACTTGTGGAGAGCTTCAGAAAGACCAGGTATTAGCAGGTACAATTGTTTCAAAGAAAACAATAAGTAATGCACTCAACCGCCATGGCCTGTATGCATGCTCATCACGCAAGACTCCATTGTTGAAGAAAATGCATGTTGAAGCTCGTTTAAAGCTTGCTGCACAACATTTAGACAAGCCTGAGAAATACTGGGAGAATATAGTCTGGTCAGATGAGACCAAAATTGAACTCTTTGGATGCCACAACATGGATACACACCATGTTTGGAGATCAAATGGTACTGCACATCATCCCAAAAACACCATACCAACAGTGAAGTTTGGAGGTGGGAACATCATGGTGTGGGTCTGTTTTTCAGCATACGGCACTGGCAAACTTCTTGATAAAAATCTGCTGCCATCTACCAGGATGATGAAGATGAAACAAGGGTGGACATCTTAGCAAGACAATAATCCCAAACCCAAAGCCAAGGAATCTCTCAATTGGTTTCAAAGAAAAAAAATAAAGCTGCTAGAATGGCCAAGCCAATCACCTGAATTAAATCCAATAGAAAGTCTATGGAAAGAACTAAAGATCAGATTTCATAGAAGAGGCCCACAGAACCATCAAGATTTGAAGACTGTTTCTGTGGAAGCAAGGGACAAAATCACACTTGAGCAATGCATGTGACTACTTTCTCGATAAAGGAGGCGTCTTGAAGCTGTCATTACCAACAAAGGATTTTGTACAAAGTATTAAATAAATTTCAGTTAGCGTGTTCAATACTTTTTCCCTGTGTCATTCCATTTTATTACACATAACATCATTCCTTAACGTATTTGTTTTGTCTTCTTTAGTTATGGATTGCATGGGTTGAAAATTTCATATCAATAGCATTTTTATAAATATATTTACTTAGAAAAATGGTGACGTGTTCAATACTTACCATATTTATCTGCTTATAACATGCACAGGCGTATAACACACACCTTAAATTTAAGAGGGACTTACAGGAATTTTTCTTATTTTAAATGAAGAATTTTGAAGCAAAATAAGGGTCAGTGCCCATCAATACAGCCCTATCAGTGCCCATCTGCAGCCTCGCCATTGCCCATCTGCAGCCTCGCCATTACCCATCATTGCAGCCTGATCAGTGCCCATCTGCAGCCTTGCCCATCATTGCAGCCTGATCACTGCCCATCTGCAGCCTTCCCCATCATTGCAGCCTAATCAGTGTCCATCTGCAGCCTTGCCCATCATTGCAGTCTGATCACTGCCCATCTGCAGCCTTGCCCATCATTGCAGCCTGATCACTGCCCATCTGCAGCCTTGCCCATCATTGCAGCCTAATCAGTGCCCATCTTCAGCCTTGCCCATCATTGCAGCCTAATCAGTGCCCATCTGCAGCCTTGCCATCGCCGGAATAGACAGAGCCGGATCTCCTGTGTACTCGGCTCAGCTTGCAGTCACACTCAGTCCCACCCCTACCTTGGCTCCTATGATGGAGATAACACTGGTCCAATGCCAAGACATCAATGCTAGGAGCTGTCCAGGAGGAGGGACTGGGCGTGACTACGAGCCGAGTACACAGGAGATCCGGCTCTGTCTATTTCTGCGGCGCTCGTTCCCTCCTTCCCCTCCGAGGCAGCCCTATATCTGCGTATAGCACGCACACCCGATTTGCCCCCTATTTTAAGGGGGAAAAAGCGCATGCTATATGCCGATAAATACCGTATTTTATCCACGCTATATCTGAAAATGAATTAATCCTTATATACTGACACCCTATGTCATTTCTTGAGGCTTGAAAATGCCAGGACAGTACAAATATCCCCCAAATTACCCCTTTTTGGAAAGTAGAAAGTCCAAGGTATCTAGTAAGAGGTATGGTGAGTTTGTTGAAGTTGTAATTTTTGGGAAATTAATAAATTAAAAAAACATTTTTCCACAAAGTGCAGTATAGCGTTATTATATAACTGGTGTGGCGATGATCAGGGACACTAACAGGTTTTAATAAATTTTCAATTTTTTTTTTTTTTTTTATAATTTTTTTTATGTCTTTTGTTGTGGTTACCTGTGATTGACCAAAGCTAATCACATGGTACAGATGAGCTGTGATTGGCCCTGTCTGTGCAATGTGATCACTGTGACCAATCACAGCTAGCAACACAATTGTATGCAATAGATGGCATGAAGGGAAGCCATCCATTATCATGGGATTTGATGATTGGTCACAGCAATCACATGATACTGGCAGCAGGCCGGGAAAGTGATCAGTCATTGGTTGTGGCCAGTGGCCACAGCCAGTGACAGATTGCACCGCTGCATGGCCCCATGGCCATGCAAGCTTCACCTTCTAGGTGGACATCATATGACGTCCATCCAGAAGAACAAAAGGCCCGCCCAGCCGTCAAACTGCTATAGGCCGGACAGAAAGGTGTTAAATACTGGCAGTGCTACAAAAGGTTTGTGCTTTACTGATCCTTCTCATAATGCAAAGCTATAGGGTTGATTTTCTAAAAGCAATCAGGCTGTTCATTTTGCAAATACATTTTTTCTTAGCTTAGCGAATGAGATGAAGCTCGACTTCCATCATCCAATCATGTGCAAGCAAAAATACTATTTTTTTGTTGTCCTTGCACATGTTTGGATATTATTTTACAAAGGGACCAGCCTATTTTGCCTTAGTAAATCAACCCATATGAGTCAAGTGATTAATTGAACACAACGCAATCTATATGTGACTGTCTGATATCTTATCTCAACATTTGTCAAAAGTGGGATACAGTAATTGCTTTGAAACACAGGGATAAATAACAAACCAAACAAATTAATGAAATAACGGAAAAAGCAGACTTGTCAAACCATATCAAAATTACTTTAGGTATACTGTAGAAATAGCAATAAACTCAAAATATATATTTTGTAAAATCATTTTTATTTAGTTTTTAACACACAAAAATAGCCCGCATATGGGCCAGACAGTTGCCCACGCAGGGGCTATAGTCCCGCTACAGGAACAGGTCATAGCTGGGGACAACAGTAAACATAAACAAGCTACTAAACCTACAACCCCAATACGGGGAGGGGGATCAGTTCAGGGTGAACATTGCTCAAAGTGGTATCAGGAGGAAATAGCATCTTGGGGGGGGGGGGGGAATTGATCAATACCCCAACAGCCCAGCTGGCGACCGTTAGCCTAGTCACTCGTCACTGCAGCATTTGCCATGGTAGCATCGTCCAACCAACATGTCCATATCTTCTCGAACTGTTGTGGGCAGCCCCTACCGGAGTAGGTGTCCTTATAGAGGGGTAAACTAGCATTAACTAGGTTTTTCCAAAACCCGACAGAGGGGGGAGATGACTTTTTCCAATGCATCGTGATAGCTTTACGAGCATAGTACAGTAGCAGGGAGATGAGTATCTTTTTTGGTCGGGGCACCGGCAGTTGTTCCACCAGTCCCAGCAGACAGTATCTAGGGTCATAAGAGACATGAGTTTTTGAGACCTTAGCAATTACCCAGAGAACTTCCGCCCAATAGTGGGCTACCGCCGAGCAATCCCAGAAGATGTGGAAAAAATTCCCCACCTGATGTGAGCAGCGCCAGCACTCCGAGGAATGCGACGGTGACATCTGGTGCAGTCTATGAGGCGTATAATGAGCTCTGTGTACAATTTTGTATTGTACTAGTTTGTCCCGTGCTGAGACTAGATGGGAGAAGGGAAAGTCCCAAATCTCCCTCCAGTCGTCCTCGTCCAGCCCCGGTTTGTCCGCCACCCATTTCCTGCGGAGGGAGGACAACTCGGGGGCGGCAGCAGCCAACAGGGACCCATAGAGTTGGGACGTGGGTTTCTCCAGGTCCTTCACTCGAAGGGTGGATTCAAGCTCAGAATATTCCAAGACAACCGGTTGGCCCAAGAACTGACATCTGAAGGCATGGGCAATTTGCAGGTACCTGAAATGGAGCTGTGGAGGAACCTGAGAATTGGCGCGTAAAACATGGAAGGGGGAAAGCTCCCCGTTAGTGATCACATGCTTAAGAGTAAGAACTTTGTGTTTGGCCCAGGCCTGCGGATCGGGGATGGTGTTGAACTGCGGGAGGTTGGGATTCAGCCACAGGGGGTGTGGGGAGACCAGGAGTTAGGCTGGGGTGTCCTCAGCTCCTCTCCCACCCTCCATGCCCGCAAGGTGGTTCGCATAGAAGGTGTGAGATGGTGGGGCGTCCTAGGACCCCTAAACAGCAGCCCCTGCAGGGCCTTCAGAGACCCCACTATAGCCGCCTCCAGCACCACCGCAGAATTGGTCAAGTCCGGCTGCAGCCACCAATGGGCGGTCATGAGCTGGGTGACCAAGAAGTACTTGTGGCAGTCAGGGAGAGCCAAGCCTCCATTGTCCACAGGCCTGGTCAAAGTAGAGTATTTAAATCTAGGTGGCCTGTGCCCCCAAATGAAGGTGAGGAAGAGCCGCCTTAGAGAATTAAAGATAGCTTTGGTTACCATTGTGGGGAATTTTGAAAAATATAAGTAAATTTAGGGAGGACTTTCATTTTAAGAAGGTTAATACGGCCAATGAGGGAAAGGGGGAGATTGCTCCATGCCTTCAGTTTGGTCCTGACTGCCACCAGGACAGGGTCAAGATTGAGCCGCACAAAGTCTGTACTCTCTTTTGAGATAACAATGCCTAGGTAGGTAAACTGATCGACCCACTGAAGCGGAAGGGAGGGGGGTGAGGAAGACCTGGCCCCCTCATCCACCGGGAACAGCTGAGACTTGTGCCAGTTCACTCTCAACCCAGCGAAGGCGGAAAAGGCTTCCATGATCCCAAGAGCACCCCGCAGAGAATCACCAGCATCGTTCAAAAAAAGCAGGAGGTCATCTGCGTAGAGAGCCACTCTCTCCTCCAACCAGCCCACCCTACGACCACGGACCTCAGCCGAGCTCCTAAGGGCTTTTGCAATAGGTTCCATGGCCAGGGCGAAGAGGGCCGGGGAGAGAGGGCATCCCTGTCTGGTGCCCCTCTGGAGGGAGAACGGGGAAGCAAGGTGCCATTGAGTTTGATACGTGCCAACGGACCAGTATAGAATGTACGCATCCAATCAATGAACTTAAGAGGGAATCCCATTCTCCTAAGCACCTCCCACAGATAGACCCACTCCGCTGTATCGAACGCTTTCTCCATATCAAGTGTGGCAATAGTCCTAGTACCTTGGTTGTCATGTGGAGCATGGATGTTAGAAAACAGCCTACGAATGTTTACATCTGTGGATCTACCGGGCATGAAGCCAGTTTGGTCAGAGTCAATCAGGGATTTGATAACCTTGCTAAGTCTAGTGGCCAGTAGTTTGGTAAGAATTTTTAAATCACAGTTAAGGAGGGCGATCGGCCTGTAGGAGGCACACAGCCTAGGGTCTTTATTAGGCTTTGGGATGAGAACAACATGCGCTTCTCTCATGGAGGGCGGTAGGGAGCCCTGTTGCAAGCAGGCTTGAAACAACTGTGCCAGCTTAGGGGCAATAAGTTCAGCGTGGGTGCTATAATAGTCTATGGGAAGTCCATCTGACCCTGGGAAGGTCTTGGCTATCACCAACTGGCCTCTTCCTGCTAGCCTCAAGGCCACACAGCGCTTTCTTGGCTTCACTAATTATTATAGGCAGTTCATAAGGAATTACTCTTCCATTGCCGCGCCTATTATCGCTTTGACCAAGAAGGGTGTGAATGCCAGAGACTGGCCTCCCGAAGCTGTCTCTGCATTTCACAACCTGAAACAGGCCTTTGTTTCTGGCCCCCTCTTGAGGAGACCAAATCCTGGGAATGCGTTTTTTATTGAAGTGGACGCTTCCTCAATGGGGGTGGGAGCTGTGCTTCTTCAAATCTTTGAGAAGAGACGCCAACCATGTGCGTTCTTCTCCAAAAAAAATTCTCAGGCAGAGAGGAATTATGCCATCGGTGATCGGGAACTTCTCGCAATTAAATTGGCGTTAGAGGAGTGGCGTCATCTCTTGGAGGGTTCCCCTCACTCCATAACGATCTTTACCGATCACAAGAATTTACAGTATCTACAGAATGCTAAACGTCTGAATCCTAGACAGGCCAGGTGGAGTCTCTTCTTTGCCCGTTTTAATTTCACGATTACCTACAAACCTGGTTCCTGCAACGGTCGGGCTGATGCGCTCTCTAGGTCATTTGACACTTTGGACGTGGAGTCCGCCCCTGAACCTGAGCCGATCATTCCCACCTCATGCATTGTTGCCCACTCTACCACCCTGAAGTCAAAAATTCCGCCTGGTAAGACCTTTGTCCCCACTGAGCTAAGAGCTAAGATCCTTCGTTTGGGACATGATTCCAAGGTGGCAGGGCATTCTGGATTCCTCCGATCCTTCCTACTCATCAGTCGTCACTACTGGTGGCCTAATCTCCGCTCAGACGTCAAAGACTACGTTAAAGCTTGTCATGTCTGTGCTCAGTCCAAATCCTCCACACAAGCTCCTGCTGGTCTCCTCATGCCCTTGCCCATTCCTAAGGAACCCTGGGCCCATATTGCCATGGATTTTATCACCGACCTCCCACTGTCTGAGAATAATACAGTCATTTGGGTGGTAATCGATCGATTCTCCAAGATGGCTCATTTTGTTCCTCTTCCTGGTCTTCCTTCTGCCCCTGCCTTGGTTCCCATTTTCATTCGGGAAATTCTCCGCCTACATGGGGTCCCTTCTCATATTGTTTCCGACAGGGGAGTCCAATTCACGTCTCGTTTTTGGAGAGCCTTTTGCAAATCCCTCAATATTGTCTTGGATTTTTCTTCTTCTTACCATCCCCAATCCAATGGACAGACTGAGAGGGTTAATCAGGAGTTAGAGGTCTTTCTTCGCACCTTTGTGTCTTCTCACCATGACGATTGGTCCTCTCTACTCCCGTGGGCAGAATTCTCCCATAACAATCATGTGAATACCAGTTCGCAGAAGACACCCTTTTTCACAGTTTATGGAAAACACCCTCAACTTCCTCTTCCCATGATCTGTTCTCCAGACATTCCAGCTTTGGCTTCGGTTCAGGAGTCTCTCAATTCCGTTTGGGGTCACGTTCATGATTCCCTCCGGGCAGCTGCTGAAAAATTCAAAGGCTTTGCCGACCGCCGCAGGCGTAAACCGCCTTCTCTTCAGCCAGGGGACAAAGTCTGGCTCTCTACCAGGAACATCAAGCTCTGAGTTCCTTCTCTGAAGTTTGCTCCACGATTCATCGGGCCATACACGGTAACTGCTAAACTGAATCCGGTTTGTTTCAAACTCCAGATTCCAAAGAGCCTTAAAATCACTAACTCCTTTCATGTTGCTCTTCTAAAGCCTTTAGTCCTCAATAAATTCTCTGGTCCTCTCCCTACCGTGGCGCCTGTCTCTGAGGATAATCAGGAGTACGAGATCAGTCAAATTCTGGACTCCCGACTCTGTAAAGGCGTTCTTCAGTACCTCGTTCATTGGAAAGGGTTTGGTCCTGAGGAGAGGTCTTGGATCACTGCATCTGAGGTCTTTGCACCTCGTCTGTTAAAGGAGTTTCATCTGAAGTTTCCCTCTAAACCTGGGCCCAGGTGGGGAAGGGGGAGGCCTCGTAAGAGGGAGGGTACTGTCATGGATATGCATTAATGTCTGTCTGCCATCTTACCTTCCTCCTCATGTGTTCATCTAGAGACCAGACCTCCTTCACCTGGCTTCCTTTATAATCTCCTCCCAGCCTGACTCCACCCCAGGCCCTATCACTGAACACTATATTAACCTGTGCACTGCAAGCCTGCTTTGCTGATCAACGTGTTTGTTAGGCATTGTGTGTTTGGGTTCCTGCCTGCCGTGTGCTACGTCTGTCTCTCTGTTACGTTATCGGCTTGTCCCCGACTATCCCTGTCTGCTCGTGACCCTTGACCTTCGGCTCGTTCTTCGTTATCCTTGTCTGCTTGTGGCCCCTGACCTTCAGCTTGTTATTCGGTTCTCTCTTCGTGTGCTGCTGCTTCCCCTCTTTTCCCCTTATCCTACGGGGCGTGAGCTAGGAAACTCCAGGGGCCGCGACCTGGTCCCAGCCTGCAGCTAACATCCTCACCACTAGAGGCCCTGGAGAAGACCAGCTGGGTCTTAGACTCCGCGCCCTGGGGAATCTTGGCTCTAGCTTCCGTTTGGATCCCGGTTGGGCTCCTCTGGTCCCGCTTTCCACAACCACCCAGTTCCCTATCCGCAGAAGCCAGCCATAGGGTTCACTACCTCGCGGTGCACTCCTGTCCCCCTACGGTGTGCATCTGTCACCTGGCCACAGGTGACCCTGACACATAGGTTCTTCAGCAGGTAGAGGATGCTCCACAGAATGAAAGGAGGGGAGCTCAGACTGGCAAGGACCCAGAGAGTGCTGGCGTCTTTTTTCTAAGGACCTCTCTTGAAAACGAATGTCGATCTGGTTGCATAATGAAATTACATCGTCCAGACCGACGGGAATGGCTCTTCCCGCTAATTCGTCTTTCACTCGGTCAGAGAGCCCATGTAAAAAGGTAGCGACCAGGGCCTCATTATTCCAGCTCAATTCAGCTGTGTGGATACGGAACTGAAGAGCATATTGCCCCACTGAACTAGATTCTTGGCGAAGACGTAAGACAGCACTAGCCGCTGAAGAAGCCCGAGCCGGCTCTTCGAAGATATTACGAAAGAGCTTCAAGAAATCGGACAGACTGGAAACCACCGGATCATTCCTCTCCCACAGGGGGGCAGCCCAGGCCAAAGCTTCACCGGAGAGGAGGGAAATGATATAGGCTACCTTAGCCCGGTCAGACAGGAAGCTTTGAGGCTGAAGCTCAAAATGAATTGTGCATTGGCTGAGAAACCCCCTGCAGGCCTTGGAGTCCCCAGAGAAACGGGACGGAGCTGGCAATCTTAGTGAGTGTGAGGCTGCAACTGGTGCGATAGGTACAGCCGCTGGTTGTACTTGGGGTTGCGGATTCAGGGTTCCCAAGGAGACCTGAAGCTGCTCGAATCGAGAAGCCAGTTCCTGGAGGAATCGCATCACCTGAGTCTGATTTGATTCCTGGGTTTCAAGTCTGCGAACTATGCCCTGCAATGGGTCATCCGCGGGGAGCGGGATGTCAACCGGGTTCATGGCTGATCAAACTGTCGGGGTCACCTGTGGCCAGGTGACAGATGCACACCGTAGGGGGACAGGAGTGCACCGCGAGGTAGTGAACCCTATGGCTGGCTTCTGCGGATAGGAAACTGGGTGGTTGTGGAAAGCGGGACCAGAGGAGCACAACCGGGATCCTAACGGAAGCTAGAGCCAAGATTCCCCAGGGCGCGGAGTCTAAGACCCAGCTGGTCTTCTCCAGGGCCTCTAGTGGTGAGGATGTTATGCTGCAGGCTGGGACCAGGTTGCGGCCCCTGGAGTTTCCTAGCTCACGCCCCGTAGGATAAGGGGAAAAGAGGGGAAGCAGCAGCACAAGATAAGAGAGAACCGAATGACAAGCTGAAGGTCAGGGGCCACAAGCAGACAAGGATAACGAGAGAACGAGCCGAAGGTCAAGGGTCACGAGCAGACAGGGATAGTCGGGGACAAGCCAATAACGTAACAGAGAGACAGACGTAGCACACGGCAGACAGGAACCCAAACACACAATGCCTAACAAACACGTTGATCAGCAAAGCAGGCTTGCAGTGCACAGGTTAATATAGTGTTCTGTGATAGGGCCTGGGGTGGAGTCAGGCTGGGAGGAGATTATAAAGGAAGCCAGGTGAAGGAGGTCTGGTCTCTAGATGAACACATGAGGAGGAAGGTAAGATGGCAGACAGACATTAATGCATATCCATGACAGTTCTATTTTAACCTCATCATTCCACAGAACTTGTTTCCAAAATGCCTCAGGCTTGTCTATATGTTCATTTGCAAAGTTCAAACGCTGATTTTTGTGGTGAGGACGTAGAAGAGGTTTTCTTTAACTTCCACTGTTCCTGATGACTGCCATTTCTTAATTACATTCCGAACAGAGGATATTGACATCTGAAAATGCTTTGCTATCTTCTTATAGCCTTCTCCAGCTTTGTGAGCGTCAACTATTTTCAGTTTCAGTTTTCTAGACAACTGCTTAGAAGAACCCATGGTGCTGATTGTTGGGGCAAGGTCAGATGAGTCTTGCCATTTAAAAGCTTTGAGATTGACATCACCTGGTCTTTCCAGACGATGATT
Source organism: Rana muscosa (assembly GCA_029206835.1). Lineage (NCBI taxonomy): Eukaryota > Metazoa > Chordata > Amphibia > Anura > Ranidae > Rana > Rana muscosa. Next base: position 988,564,937 of record CM055116.1, on the reverse strand, counting down.
GAGAACAATCTATGACACTGGCAGGTCTCAGCTTTGCAAAAGGGGCAGTGCATGCTATAAATTCTGCAGGGTGCCCAAACTTTTGCAGACGCCATTTTTTTGTTTTCTGTAATTTTGAAAGTGTAAATGATGGAAATAAAATCTAACTTTTTTTGACATATTATAAGAATGTCTAATCTGTAATTTGATGCCATTTGGAGATTTTTCCATATTTCCTTGGCTTCGTTATGCACATTAATACACATTTTTACCTGGGGTGCCCAAACTTTCGATCCCCACTGTATTCATCTTCAACAAGCTCACCCACAGATCCATTGTGTCAAAATGCTAGTGGAAATGCACATGCGGCAGCACGCAGAAAGGGACGTATTGCCAGTAAGCTGTGTGGATATACACGTAGGTGCATTGTGCACACCTGCACATGCCCAATTTCAGGACTGGCACCAAGTGCCCTATTTAAAGGATGGAATGGTGACTATTAATGGCAGGATAATCTTCAGTTCCCTGTGATCTTTGCTCCTGTTCTTCCTAGTTACCCTGCTGCCTGAACACCCATTGCTGACTCGGCTTGTCCCTGGATATGTTTGTTACTTTCTCCTGATCTTGACCCCGGCTTGCTGCTTGACCTGGCTCCTGCTTGATCTCCCATGTTTCTCCCATGTTTCTCCCATGTTTCACCCAGCTTGCCTCCAGACCCTGCTTCTGTTACCTGTTCCTTAGCTCAGTGTGCATGACCCCGGCTTGTGTCTGGACCCTGCCGCTGTTCGTACTGCCTATCCATGTATGACCCTGGCCTGGCTCCTGACCACTTTTCCTCTTCCACCATGTATGACCTTGGCTCAAGCTTCCAGACTGTGTCTCCCTACCTGCTAGCACAAGAGCCTGGAAATTCTACCTACCAGATATGCCTTCCAGGTCATACCCTGCACTTCCACACTATCATTACATGGGCTGCCTACCACCCACTGCTGATCGTGTGGGGTTCATCTGCCTGCATCTACCACCATCTTTGCAGACCATCCCTACTGATCATCATCTGCCATCCAGGTTCCTAGCATGTGCTTTTTTGAGTACGGGATCATGTGACCTTCCTCAGATGCAGCACTCAGGTCTGAGGAAGAATGAGCCTGTTAAAGCTCCAGCATTATCCAACATGGAGGTTTTGCAGGTTATTCATGTAGTCATTATTAGTGATTCTTGCTTATCAGGGAAGTTTGACTCGCACCAAAGGCATGACTTCAGTTCTGCAACCCAATTTAGTATCAATGTCTGTAATGAAAGGCTTGCCAATAGACGAGATGAATCCTCTGGATGGACTTCTGTGCACAGGGCTAATACATGTTCCCTTTTGTGCTTGCAAGAATTGGGCACTGGCGTACATACGTGCTGTGACAGATGTTGGCGCCCAACCAGCTATTTAAACTCGGCCAGTGCTCAGGATTAGTTACTTTATCTTTAGCCTCTTGTGTATCCTTTGACCCTGTGAATCTGTATCCTGGTTCAAGTTGCTAACCTGGCTTGTCTTGACCACTCTCTGAACTCCGCCTGCACCAACTTCGACTTGTCCCCTGACCTCCGTTTCTGTCTGCGCCATTGGCTTCTGCTTTACTGATCGGTTCCAGACCCGGCTTGTTTTCTGACCATGCAACTGCCTGTGCCCTGATCCTGATCCATCCTGTCTGTGTATGACCTAGCCTGCCTGACTCTGCTACTCTGCCTGCTGTCGCCAGTATCAGCTACCCACCTGCTCGCCTGCTTACTGGAGCCATCTGACGTCTTCTCCTGTCCTACGTGGACATCTGCCCTGCTGCTAGCAAGACCTACATGTACTCCTGCGCCTCCTATCTAAGAGAGGCCTTCTTCAACATATCAGGCTCTGCTACCAGGTACATGATAATGTCTATGCCTACTGCTGAAACCATCTCCACCTACTGCCATACCTATGCAAGTAACGATACATGTACTTTCAAACTTCTTCTGTGCATGCCTGCTGTGGCAAGTTCAAAATATTATGATTCTGAAATGCATTTTTTTGATTCCCCTGTGGGTGGAAAAGAGTGATGTAGCTCATCCTAGTCTTTCTGACTATTTTCACAACAGTAGTTAAACTCAGGAGGTAGGTGCCACCTCTTGTGTTGCCATTCTCCTCTTGCCTTATAGTAGAAATAACTTGTCTGGAAGAGTTACGATAAATATTAAAAGGATAGGAGTATTTATGTGTGTGTATTGTTTAGTACAGCTCTAAATGAGATAAGAACGAATAGCCTGATGTTATATCCAGGAGCTTATAAGGATGTAGAAAACAAGTATCTAAGAGAAGCACTCATCGTAGATTCCTGACATATGCCAAGTGCTCCTTAGTGTCTGGAGATTCCGTTTTGTATTGACCGGCCTGGTTCGATACAAACAGGCACTTAAAAAAAGCTGTGTTACTTCAAAATTAACCTGGCACTTGTTTGTATATAGCTCCAAGTGCAGACAACGGAATGTGATTACTACACAAATTTACCTCAATAAACTTCATTACAAACCTGTAATCACATTGGGAACTGAAACTAATACCACAAAATTAACTCTCTGGCCTCTGCGTATTATTGCTATTATTGCTATATACAGAGGCTGATTTACTAAATGAGTTCAGATTGTTCACTCAAAAAAAGAGTGAAGCTTCCCTTCAATTATCCAATCATATCCAATCATGTGCAGATGAAATAGATAAACATAAATTAGCTTTTTCACGTGATTGGATAATTTAAATACATTTTATGTGTAAACATTCTAAAGTCCTTAGTAAATCCTTCTAATCAGATCACTACCTTGGAAACATTTTTATTAGTCTAAAATAATTTCTTATGCACTTCCTATGCACTTTTCTACATTTTGGGTTTAAAAGACATAACTCCAGCGATTATTTATTTTGCATACATACAAAGGGCCAGATTGGCTCAATGTAAGTATGGATCTGTGATACCCGATCAGACTCTGTGTAAGCTGTAAATCACTCTATTAGACCAAGCTAATACAGTGAAGGCTGTCATCACCAAGCGGCTGCCCTTCTCCATAGTAACCACAGGGGATCGCCTGCTCATACAGCGGGGCCTGCATCAACAGAATGCCTTGCATTTATTTCCATGAATACAACGTTTTTAATCAAAAAAAAAACTTGGGGGAAAAATGCAAGGCATTCTCTGCATATTGGTCATGGAGGACAGCCGCTCAGCACCCAGAAAATTGCAGCCATCACTGTGTGCTCAGTGTAACACCTGGAAGATCACAGTCATCCTTATGCTACTACAGTGATTTACAGCTTCCACAGAGGCTGATCATCAGGTCTCACATATACATGCTTACATTGGCCCAAGCTGGCTAAATGGAAATATGCTAAATATATCATCACAGCTTTAAACATTCAGATTTCAACTAGCATAAGGTTCCAGAAGGATGGGAGCGGAGAGGAGGAGGAGCTGCCTGGAGTATTCTAAGGGCCCTGACTAATCTCCAACAGATTGGTTGGCAGGGGACAGACCCCCTCATATACTAAGGGTCAGCCAGCTGAGGCAGTAGAGTTCGGGTGGAAGATGGAGATGGAGTGTTAGGCTGTCAGAAGCCTTTGAAAGTACCCCCCTAGTCGTGGGGGGGTGAATTCAGGCCTGGGTTCGGGTGCGGAAGGGATCCCCCTTTAAGACACACAGGGGGATCCTGACCAAGAGGCACAGGAACAAGGAGAGGACAACAGGAGAACACTGCCAGGTACATCTCCAGGGAGGAAAACAGCCAGGTGGGCTGGTGAGTGCACAGTCAGAGGACTGAGAGGAATGCATGAAGGGACTGTGTGCAAGCAGTCTGGGATGGATGCAGAGTTAGTCTGGGAGGACTGTGGAGTTTCAGCCAGGAGGGCTAGTGAAAGGGGCAGCTGTAGCCTGGCGGGCTGGCAGTGCCTGAAGAGGTGCTACTGGGATCAGTAGCCACAGGAATAGGACAGCTAAGCACTGCGACCTCATTTCTGATACACTACCAAAGGGGCCCACAGTCCCTGCCTGCAAACGACTTGTGCTACAGATCTAACTGATTCTTTGTTGGATCATCCTTACAGTGCTAGCTGGTCCTGGGAAATGTAATTCTTTTTTTTTTATATCAAATATTCTTTATTTTGCTTTTTCGCATAATAAAACCATACAACCATTTTTCCTGGTGCCTCCATGGCAGCATACCTGTGATAGAGCTCTGCCTCGACTCCTCCTTCAGGACTAGTGAATAGCATAAATTAAAGGCATAGTCCCTCCCCCAACATTCTCCTTTCTCCTTTTTTCCTCATACCTTCTTGTGCTGGTGAAGAGTAGCAGTACGTCCATACCTCTGCAGTCGGCAGCTTCCGCGGGGTTTAGCCTTTCCTGTGCGCAGTCCCTGTTCTTGGGCCGCTCACAGCGCTGATAAGACTGGGAACCCCTCTGTGGATCTGTTGGGGTCATTTTGCAGAGTTTCCTCACAGGAACGCAGTCTGCTATCACATCCATGATGAATGCAGTGGAAGTCGCAAAAGGATCAACTCCATCTTCCCAGGCTGGTGGTTTCCATTTTTTATTACAGGCATTTGTGTTTTTCCCCTTTCTTTTCCTCTCTTCCCCTCCCCTCCCCTTTCCTTTGCTTGCTAAGCGCCTTCAAATGATTATTGTCTTACTTTTTTGTTCCTTTAAAACTGTGCAACTGGATAGGGCAGGTGTCTCTCTGTGCAACAACATTGTGGTGCTTATTTCCGGGTTCGGGGGGCTACAGGTGCTCTGTACGTCCCGCCAGGTAGGAGAGTGTCATGGCACTGCGTCATCGCCGCCGTCTGCGCATGCGCGATTCGGGAGTGATACAGAGCCGTTGTTTCTTGGCTCTCTGTACTGGGCGACGCTGGATCTTCTGCGCATGCGCATGCACGGTCGCTTGGTTCAGTGGCAGCCATCTTGGATTCTGGAAATAAGGCTAGATTTGCCCTTTTTTTCAATCAATTCCAAATGGTGGTTTATGGGATTAGCCCACGCACCTTGAGCCTATTTAGGTTCAGATTCAGGGATTGCTGTCAGAGTCTCCTCAGCTGTGCCCTGCTAGGTCTCTCTGATGCTGCTTTGTGGTAGGTACTTTTTATTTTCTCCAAAAAAAAAAATGTTGCAGATCAAAAAATTTTATGTTAAAAAAAAAAAAAAATGACGATATAAAAATGTTTATCTTAAAAAAAAAAAAAAAAAAAAGATGACGATACAAAAATGTTTGTAAAAAAAAAAAAAAAAAAAAAAGGATGCCAAAAACTCCTGATTCTTTTCCCTTTCTTACTATATTTCCGGAGCTGATCCTTGTGCCCAACTCCACAATGAGTCATTCATCTCGCAGCAAAGATCCTCACACTTCTATTAGGTATGTGACCAACTATACGTGAGTATAAAAAAATAAAATAAAAAAAAAGTGCGCTCACTGGTCTAGCGTGAGTTCCTTACATCGTAGCCCTACCCACTCCAAGGGGTCCCGCTCATCAGGGCGTAGGTCCCATTCTTCACATCGTAGATCAGAGAGGTCAAGATCCAGATGACATGATCGGTCCCCCTCTCCTAGGACCTATAGAAAGAGAAATGCTGGACATGTGGGGCTACACCGCTACCAGACAGAGTGGTCTGTAAGGACTGTTTTACGGACTATGCGTCCAACCGCTAGAAAATCAGCACGCTGTAGATCTGCTCAAGCGAACAATGAAGGACTCCTTCTCTGAGCTTTTGGCTTTGGTCCCCGCTCAACCACTTCAGCAGATATCCCAGGTTCAGGATATAGAACCTAATCTCCCTGGTCCGTCAGCAGTCAGTACACCTCTGCCGCCGTCAGGCCGACCAGCTAGAGATTCACCACCTGAAGACTCTTCAGGGGACTCTTCAGAGGAATCAGAACCTTCTGGCTTCAGTCTCTCCTTGGTAAAGCCATTCATCCAGGCAGTCAAAACTGCAATCGCCTGGAAAGACACAGAATAGCCTCCCCAAGAGTCTACAAGCTACTTCCCATTCCTCAGATGGGCGAGATTAGTCAAGTCATTCAGAAGGAATGGTCAAAGACTGATAAACTATATACCCCTTACCAGAGTCTGGAACGCAGTCACCAAACTCCATGCCAGTGGTAGACGCGTCGGTGGTGCGACTCGCAAAAAATATAACTTTGCCAATGGAGGATTCCGCTTCCTTCAAAGACCCTCTAGACAGGTGAATCGACCTGGAGCTGAAGAGGAGCTACTTAGCCCCGGAAGCAGCATGTAAGCCAGCTATTGCCCTCACATCAGTATCAAATGCCATAAGATCTTGGACAGATAATATTGAGATGGCTTTGCGTCAGGATGTCCCGATGGAGGATATAACTAAGTCCTTAGAAGAGCTTAGATTGTCGGCAGACTTTGCCTGCGTAGCGGCCATTGACACGATCAGGTGGTCGGCAAGATCCATGTTGCATTCAGTGATGGCGAAGAGGGCCTTGTGGCTGAAACCCTGGATGGCTGACTTATCCTCCAAACAAAATGGGTGCAAAATCCCGTTTGATGGGAAAGCACTATTCGGAGACAAAATGGATAAAGCTATCTCCAGGCTGTCAGGAGGGAAGTCTGGTATGCTTCCACAGGACAGAAGTAGGCGAAGATTCAGAGGTGGTTCCTCTAGGTTCTGCCAGTCAAACCCAAGGGATTTTAGGCAGTCGAGACAGCCCAGAGACAACAAAAGACCTTGGAAAGGTACTCAGGGATCCTTTTTGAACAGGAAGATGAAAGCCCTTCCGGCTCCACAGGAGCAGAAGCAGTCTTTTTTTTTACGCCAGAGTAGCCCAGGCACTCCCGGTGGGAGCCAGGCTAAAGTTTTTTACCCCAGTCTGGGCCACCCACTGCCACGACCCCTGGGTTCTGTCAACAATTCAGTGGGGGCACTTTTGGAATTTTTCTCACCCCCCCACCTCGGAACTCTTTCAAAGGACAGAGATTCCATCCTCTCCACTGAAGGCTCAAGCTCTGAAAAACTTCCTAACGTCACTCCAGCTTCAGGGGGCGGCTGTTCCGGTTCCCTTGGCAGAGCGCTTCGCAGGCTTTTACTCCACCCTATTTCTGGTCCCAAAGAGGACAGGTGGGTGGAGGCCTGTGATAGACCTAAAGAGGCTCAACCGGTATATCCGCCCCGAAAGCTTCAAAATGGAGTCCCTGCAGACGATTATTCAGACAGTCCAGCCATCAGATTGGATGATTTCGGTCGATCTGCAGGATGCATACCTACATGTTCCAATTCTACCTGCATTTCAAAAATACCTGAGATTTGCAGTGGGATGGACCCACCTACAGTTTCAAGCACTGCCTTTCGGTCTGTGCACCTCTCCCAGGGTGTTCACCAAGATACTAATATCTGCTTTGGTTCCCCTGCGGGAGAGGGGCTTGAGGATATACCACTACTTGGACGACATCCTACTCCTAGCAAGCAATCCGGATCAGTTGGTATGTCACCGGGACATTCTTCTACAGTCCCTAAAAAGAGCTAGGGTGGCTGGTGAATTCCGACAAGTCAACTAACGCCAACACAGCAGATAATCTACGCGCAATGTTCGACACTCAGGTGGGGACAGTGTCATTACCACCGCCGAAGGCAAGGATTGTCATCCAGAGAATGATCAAAGTCATCCGGAGCCCGTATCTGACGGCTTCACAATGCCTGAGCCTCATTGGCACAATGTCTTCCTATATACCCATGGTTCCTTGGGCACATTGGCACTTTAGGTATTTCCAGACTGGTTTCTTGGCGCAGTGGAAGAAACAACGACTATCTCAGACGATCCTGCTGACGGGGAAAAATGCGCAGGAGCCTTCACTGGTGGACAGTTCCGGAAAACCTCTCCAAGCCTCATCACCTGGGCTCCCTTCCTTGGATCACAATTACGTCCGATGCAAGCAGACAGGGCTGGGGAGCCCATTGCGGGAAAACCAGAATACAGGGGAGATGGTCATGCACCACCCAGGGAGTGGTATCAAACATCTTGGAGATGAGGGCAGCCTTCTTGGCACTGACCTCTTTGGCACCCCAAATCAGAGGCCAGAGAATACTCCTACGCCTAGACAACAGGGCAGCTGTCGCTTATCTGCAGAAGCAGGGAGGCACTCGCAGCAGGTCACTCCTCAAGGAGGTAGAGCCGATCATGCTCTGGGCGGAGCAGAACCTGTAGGCGATGTATCTGCCAGGCAGGTTGAACACGGAAGCAGACACATTATCCAGAAACTTCCTGGACAACAACGAGTGGGCTCTCCACCCCCATGTCTTCCTTTAGATTGCCAACATATGGGATCCCCCTCAGGTAGATCTGTTCACCTCCCCGAAGAATGCCAAGCTGGACAGGTTCTTCTCTCGGCTTCCGCATCCACAAGCCGAGGCAGTGGATGCCCTGTCATGTCCCTGGAGGTTCACCACGGAATATGCCTTTCCTCCCAGGCCATTAATATTCAAATTCCTCCTGAGGCTCCTCAGGGAGCCAGTCCAGGTGGTGGCAGTACTTCCGTATTGCGCCTCAGTGTGGGCTCTCCAATCAAGATCCCTCCTTTCCCTCAACTTCTGTCGCAGGGCAGTCTAGTTCATCCAAACCCTCGGAAGTTGAATCTTCAAATCTGGAGGTTGAGAGGCGAAGTTTCGAGTCCCTAGGGTGTTCTGCAGGAGTCATATCAACCCTTCTAAAAGCTAGGAAGCCAGCAACTAATGCCATATATTCAAAAATATGGGACAAGTTCTTGTCATTTGTTTCCAGAAATGGATTTGATCCAATCCTTCCTTCTACATCTCATGTTCTAGGATTCCTTCAGACAGGACTTGGTCTGGGACTTGGTCTGAGCTCTCTCAAAGTGCAGGTAGCAGCAATCTCTGCTGCAACAAATAAGAGATGGGCGGAGGATCCTTCAGTAGTCACTTTCCTCAGAGGTATATTGAAGATTCGCCCTCCTGTCAGACGATCATTTCCTAAGTGGGATCTGTCCCTAGTCCTGGAAGTTCTATCTGACCATCCCTTTGCTCCAGTGGAACAAGTAACAATATGGAACCTGACACTAAAGACGGCTTTCCTGCTAGCCATTACATCTGGCAGAAGAATCTCTGAACTTCACTCTTTAGGGATAGGTGACGACCACATCTCCTTCTCCCCAGACAGAGTGGAACTTCGTCCCCTTCGGGGGTTCACACCAAAGGTTGCTACTCCAAGCCACCTGTTTGAACCCTGGGCACTACCAGTGTTTACAGACACAGATTCAGAGCCTTATCACGAACTGGATGTATCCAGAGTGCTCAGGGCCTACCTAGAAGCCACCGGCCCCTTCAGAAATTCTGAGAGACTTTTCATCGTACCGTTCGGTAAATACAGGGGCAAAGAAGCTTCCATCAGAACTCTGGCATCTTGGGTTGTAAAGTTAATCCAGAAGGCCTACAGGGTGAAGAATATGGAGCCTCCATCTCGAGTGAATGCTCATTCTACAAGGGCAGTCTCAGCTTCCTGGGCGGCAAGGGCTAATGTTTCATTGGAGACGGTGTGCAGGGCCGCCACCTGGTCTTCTCACCATACGTTCCTCAGACACTACCATATTGATCCAGGAGCGCTCACGACTGTTGAGTTTGGAAGGAGGGCAGTTCAGGCTGCTATGCCCTCTTCTAATTAAACATTTATTGTTAAGCAATTATCCCACCCATGTCAGCTAGTTATTTATCACAGGTATGCTGCCATGGAGGCACCAGGAAAACGGAAAATTGTATCATACTTACCAGTAATTTTCCTTTCCTGGTGCCTATCCATGGCAGCATACGCTCCCACCCTCGGTATTCTATATTACAGAGAATGTTGGGGGAGGGACTATGCCTTTAATTTATACTATTCACTAGTCCTGAAGGAGGAGTCGAGGCGGAGCTCTATCACAGGTATGCTGCCATGGATAGGCACCAGGAAAGGAAAATTACTGGTAAGTATGATACAATTTTCCGTTTTCTTTTATGTGTAATAATAAATATATCAGATATCAAAAATAGAAAAATTCTGCATGCCCCTTCCCTCCCTTTCCCCTTATCCTTCAATCATACTGCACTTTCGTTCTCCCTTCTCCCACATCCATACCCCTTCCCAGAGGCGTAACTAGAAACCTCTGGGCCCCGGTGCAAGAAATCACGAAGGGCCCCCCCCCCCCCGAAAAAGCATGATTTTGATACTTTTTTTTTGAGGGGGGTGGCAACGGTGGTAGTTGAGGGGGGATGGCAGCTGTGCTACTTGAGGGGGGTGGCAGTGGTGGTACTTGAGGGGGGTGGCTGCAGTGGTACTTGAGAGGGGGGGGTGGCTGCGGTGGCAGTGGTGGTGCCATCCTCTCCCACCACCACCTGTACCTCTTACTGATCCCATCTCTATCCCCCCCATCACCTCTGTTATAGAAGTAATGGGGGGATAGGGATGAGATCAGTGGTGGGGGGATAGGATCAGTAAGAGGCACAGGTGGTGGAGGTTGGCATCGATTGCTCAGCTCTGCAAAATGTCACTTACCGTCAATCAATTGATTCCCTGAAAATTCAATTCGATCGGTCACGGTGCCTTCTAATCTCCCGCCAGGATGCCTTCTTGCCTCATGGGTAGACGGTACAGGTATTCCACGCAGAGAGGAAAGCTCCTCCCTCGCCTTCTCTCATTGGTGTCAGCATGTCTGCTGACTTAATTTTTCAGTCACTGCCCCCAGTCTCAGCGCTGCCTCTGCCCAGGCCCAGATTTACTCCCTTTGTCACCCCAAGACCAGGTCCTTCAATACCGCCCCCCCACACACACACCATCACATAGGGGGACACCCCAGAGAGCCCCTCTTACATCAGGGTCCCAAGAGAGCCTCCCTACTTACATCAGGGTCCCTAGAGAGCCTCCCCCTACATTAGGGTCCCCAGAGAACCTCCCCTTACATCAGGGTCCCCAGAGAACCTCCCCTTACATCAGGGTCCCCAGAGAACCTCCCCTTACATCAGGGTCCCCAGAGAACCTCCCCTTACATCAGGGTTCCCAGAGAACCTCCCCTTACATCAGGGTTCCCAGAGAACCTCCCCTTACATCAGGGTTCCCAGAGAACCTCCCCTTACATCAGGGTCCCCAGAGAACCTCCCCTTACATCAGGGTCCCCAGAGAGCCCCCTTACATTAGTGTCCCCAGAGAGCCCCTCCTTACATCAGGCTCCCCAGAGAGCCCCTCCTTACATCAGGCTCCCCAGAGAGCCCCTCCTTACATCAGGGTCGCCAGAGAGCCCCTCCTTACATCAGGGTCCCCAGAGAGCCTCCCCTTACACCAGGGTCCCCAGAGAGCCTCCCCTTACACCAGGGTCCCCAGAGAGCCTCCCTTTACACCAGGGTCCCCAGAGAGCCTCCCCTTACACCAGGGTCCCCAGAGAGCCTCCCCCTTACACCAGGGTCCCCAGAGAGCTCCCCTTACACCAGGGTCCCCAGAGAGCCCCCCCTTACACCAGGGTCCCCAGAGAGCCCCCCTTACACCAGGGTCCTCAGAGAGCCCCCCTTACACCAGGGTCCTCAGAGAGCCCCCTTACACCAGGGTCCCCAGAGAGCCTCCCCCTTACATCAGGGTCCCCAGAGAGCCTCCCCCTTACATCAGGGTTCCCAAAGAGCCTCCCCCTTACATCAGGGTCCCCAGAGAGCCCCCCTTACACCAGGGTCCCCATAGAGCCCCCCCTTACACCAGGGTCCCCAGAGAGCCCCCCTTACACCAGGGTCCCCATAGAGCCCCCCCTTACACCAGGATCCCTAGAGAGCCCCCCCTTACACCAGGGTCCACATAGAGCTCCCCCTTACACCAGGGTCCACATAGAGCCTCCCCTTACTCCAGGGTTCACATAGAGCCTCCCCTTACACCAGGGTCCACATAGAGCTCCCCCTTACACCAGGGTCACCATAGAGCCCCCCTTACACCAGGATCCCCAGAGAGCCCCCCCCCCCTAACATTAGTGTCCCAAGAGGCCCCCTTCCTTACATTAGTGTCCCCAGAAAGACCCCCCTCTTACATCAGGGTCCCCAAACAGCTGACTCCCCCCTTGCAGGGGTTCCCCTGTACCTGGCTGGTGGAGGTGGGAGGCGGCAATTGGCAGCTCTATGGTGTCCACAGGCAGGGGGGTCTTGCTGGGGCTAGTAGTTCTATCTCCGAATCATGTATACAGCAGAGGGGGGAGGGGCCTCTGACCCGAGCATCAGCAACATTGTACAAGCAGTGTGAAAGTGAAACTAATACCTGCCCGGGTCAGAGGCCCCTCCCCTCTCCTCTGTATACACACTGACACGAGAGAGAGAGAGAGAGAGAGTAATACAAGCTCCAGGGAGATCCCTGCCCACACAGGCACCATAGAGCTGCTGAACGCCGCCTTCCACATCTCCCCACTGCACTCTAAACGGGCAGCCAGAGGTGCAGGCAGGGGAGATGTCTTGGGGGTTGCGGCGGTGCCGCCCCTGCATCCACTGGCGGGCGGTGGGCGGGCCCCTCACACGGGCGGCGGGCGGGCCCCCCGGACTTCACAGAACTACAGGGCCCAGTCGCAACTGCGACTGCTGCGACCCTGAAAATTCCGCCACTGCCCCTTCCTCACTTACCCATCACCCACCCTTGAACCTTCTTCCACTTCTATCCATTGTTTCCACATATTTTTAAATTTCTGTTTGTTTTCCCTTTTAGTGTATATAAATTCCTCCTTTTTGACAGTGTCATCTATTTTTTTTTTTGCTTGCCACTTCTGCACAATAAGTTTTCTTCCTTGAAACAAACACCTTATTATTGCCGTTCGTATATCTCTTGATATTCCCTTTTCTTCCAGGAGACCCAGTACACACATCTTAACCTCCGGCTGCAGGGATGTCCCAAACACAACATTTATCTTCTCTACAATCTCTTTCCAATACTGTTATAGTTTGGGGCACCTCCAGACCATGTGCATTAGGTCTCCCCTATCGTCCCCACATCTCTGGCATTTTGCATCCGGTCTCCTTCCAAACTGGAACATTCTCTGAGGTGTATAGTACGCTCTATGTATCAGATAAAGATGGGACACTATTTGGGAGGGAGAAAATGACACTCTAGTTCCTGTTTCTAATATACGTTTCCCAGTGGCGGCTGGTGCTCAAATTTTTTGGGGGGGCGCAAACAAACTGAAAAAAAAAAATCATCAATTGCCGCCACTGTGCCCATTAAACGCAGCCACTGTGCCCAAACGCCACTAGTTTGTCCCCAAATGCAGCCAGTTTCTCCCCCAAATGCAGCCAGTTTCTCCCCCAAATGCAGCCAGTTTGTCCCCCAATATACAGCCAGTTTGTCCCCCAATAATACAGCCAGTTTCTCCCCCAATAATACAGCCAGTTTCTCCCCCAATAATACAGCCAGTTTCTCCCCCACAATACAGCCAGTTTCTCCCCCAATATACAGCCAGTTTGTTCCCCCAAATGCAGCCAGTTTTTCCCCCAATATACAGCCAGTTTCTCCCCCAATAATACAGCCAGTTTCTCCCCCATAATACAGCCAGTTTCTCCCCCAAATGCAGCCAGTTTCTCCCCCAAATGCAGCCAGTTTGTCCCCCAATATACAGCCAGTTTGTCCCCCAATAATACAGCCAGTTTCTCCCCCAATAATACAGCCAGTCTCTCCCCCAATAATACAGCCAGTTCTCCCCCATAATACAGCCAGTTTCTCCCCCATATGCAGCCAGTTTCTCCCCCATATGCAGCCAGTTTCTCCCCCATAATACAGCCAGTTTCTCCCCCATTATACAGCCAGTTTCTCCCCCATAATACAGCCAGTTTCTCCCCCATATGCAGCCAGTTTGTCCGCCATATGCAGCCAGTTTCTCCCCCATATGCAGCCAGTTTCTCCCCCATATGCAGCCAGTTTGTCCCCCATATGCAGCCAGTTTCTCCCCCATATGCAGCCAGTTTCTCCCCCAATAATACAGCCAGTTTCTCCCCCATAATACAGCCAGTTTCTCCCCCATATGCAGCCAGTTTTTCCCCCAATATACAGCCAGTTTGTCCCCCCATAATACAGCCAGTTTGTCCCCCAATAATACAGCCAGTTTCTCCCCAAATAATACAGCCAGTTTCTCCCCCATAATACAGCCAGTTTCTCCCCCATATGCAGCCAGTTTGTCCCCCATATGCAGACAGTTTCTCCCCCATATACAGCCAGTTTCTCCCCCATAATACAGCCAGTTTCTCCCCCATATGCAGCCAGTTTCTCCCCCATAATACAGCCAGTTTCTCCCCCATATGCAGCCAGTTTCTCCCCCATATGCAGCCAGTTTCTCCCCCAATAATACAGCCAGTTTTTCCCCCATAATACAGCCAGTTTCTCCCCCAAATGCAGCCAGTTTCTCCCCCAAATGCAGCCAGTTTGTCCCCCCCCCCAGCCCTGCACTTACCTTCCTCGGGTCAGCGCCGTCCTTCTTCCGTCCTCGATGTCTTCTCCCGCCCTCAATGTCACTTCAGCCAATCAGGTTACTGGTAACCAGACCCGGTGAACCTGATTGGCCAGGGAACGCACCCCCCGTGCGTCCTCTCATTAGATATTTAGAAGCCAATTACAGCCCTCAGGCTGTAGTCGGGACACCTATCAGAGCCGCTGGCTCTGATAGGCACTTCTAAAGGCCAATCAGACGCTGTTATTCAGATGGCCGGCGCTCAAGGGGCCAGACATCTGAATAGTGGGCGGCAGCAATACATAGGTTCATGCAATGCATGAACCTATGTATTGTTGTGAGTGACGGTCGGGCGCAGAAGCGAGCGGTAGCGGCGCTTCTGCGCCCACTATGGTCGCGCCACCATGTGTGTCAAAAAGACATTAAAAAAAAAAAACTCTTAAAGGGCCCGTTTTTTTTTTTTGGTGACCACAGGAGGGGGGCGGCGCCCGGGCGCCCCCTATGGACGGGCCGCCACTGACGTTTCCACTGTTCCTGTGACAGTGGGCCCACATCCCTCTCCCATTTGTCCTTGTTTTTAATATCTGATCCTTCTTCCTGGTTCGCCTCTTCTATGTTCCTGTACACTTCTGAGATCGTCCCTCTGGAGGCCTCTGTGTTTACTAATTTACGAAGAAGGGGCATTTCATTCCATTCTGGTGATCCCTGTCCAAACTGTGCGTTCGACGCGTACCTAATTTGCAAGTATCTATAGAAGGACCTATTCTGGACTGCGTAATCTTCCCTTATCTCTTGAAATTACTTTATTCTCCCTGCTCTAAAAAGTTGTGGCAGAAGGTGTATCCCATATCTGTCCCATTCCTCAATTTTCCCCATAGCTTTAAATGCCTTTAAGTTATTGTTATCCCATATGGGAGAAAATTCAGAGAACCCACCTTAGCCCAAGGATTTCTTAACATTATCCCAGCATTTTACCATCAATTGTACTGTAGGACACTTAGAACAGAAAGAGTCCGCCTCCACTGCCTCTACTTCTGTATCATGACTTGTGTCATTCAAAATTAAACCCTTCACAGATTCTCTACCTACTGATAGGTTACTACCCCGCATGTGTTGCATTTGTGCGGCTAGGAAGTAGTGTCTTGATTAGGGATGAGCCGAACACCCCCGGGTTCGGTTCGCACCAGAACCTTCGAACGGACCGAAAGTTCGCGTGAATTTTCGAACCCTATTCGTTATAATGGACGCGAACGTTCGAAATCAAAATTGCTAATTACAACGGCCAATATGCATGTTAATGTTATAAAACAGGTTTGGGGACCCGGGTCCTGCCCCAGGGGACATATATCAATGCAAAAAGAAATTTTAAAAACTAAAGTTTTTTCGGGAGCAGTCATTTTAATGATGCATAAAGTGAAAAAAAAAAAAGTGAAATTTTCCTTTAAATACGGTACCTGGGGGGTGTCTAAAGTATGCCTGTGAAGGGGCATGTGTTTCCCGTGTTTAGAACTGTCCTTGCACAAAATGACATTTGTAAAGGAAAAAAAGAAGCCATTTAAAACCACTTGCGGCTTTAATGTCATGTCTTGTCCTGGCCGCCATATGGCTGAAAATCCTTGAGAAAAATGGCATGGCTACCCCATCACCCCCCCCCCCCCACCCCAGCCCCTTTGGGTCTTGTATGGATACTAAGGGGGACCCCGCACCCAAAATAAAACCCTATACCTACAACCCTATATACTCTGAACAGCAGTATATAGGTGGTGCAAACAAGACATGGACTGTAGGTTTGTTCTTAAGTAGAATCTGAACAGGTACATTATGAAGTGTAGCTACATCCCAAAAAAATCAATTTTTAAGCTTTTTGGAGAACATAGGGAGGGGTTATCACCCCTGTAACATTTGCTGTCTTTGCACATCTGTTCAGAACATGTCACCTCACTTTCCGTCCCAATGACAAATGTTTTTGGAAAAGTGGGGTTTTAATTGAAACAAGGATTGGTGATAAAGCATCAGTAGAGAGGAGATACCTTTTTCCCAAATTAAATCTAACAGGATAGAATTTTCCTTCCTAGGGGTAGATTTCCTCTCACTTCCTGTTTTCTCTTGCCGTTTGCAAGTAGGAGTCGTTTGTAAGTTGGATGTTTGAAAGTAGGGGCCTGCCGTATATACTCTGCAGAAATTTGCCCTATTAGATGTTGGTGTAGCCACAAGACTGGTGGGCACAGGAATGGGCCCTGCTGTGAGTTAATAGATCAAGATTTGTACTTGCATGCACCTGTTGAACCGGGCAGAAAAATTGGGCCTTTGGTGGTGGTGGTGGTGGTGGTGGACGGTGTTGCCACAAGACTGTAAGCCCTCACAGTTACTCTTGGTGGGTGCAGGAATGGGCCCTGCTGTGAGTTATTAGATCAAGATTTGTAATTGCATGCACCTGTTGAACAGGGCAGAAAAATTGGGCCTTTGGTGGTGGTGGTGGTGGTGGACGGTGTTGCCACAAGACTGTAGGCCCTCATAGTTACTCTTGGTGGGTGCAGGAATGGGCCCTGCTGTGAACTATTAGATCAAGATTTGTAATTACACGCCCCTGTTAAACAGGGGCTGAAAAATTGTGCCTTAGGCATTGGTGCTGGTGCCACAACACTGCAACCCCTCACAGATACTGTACTTGGAGCACAGCAGTCACACCTGTTGCGAAGCATCTTTTTAAAAAATTGTAATTACACGCCCCTGTTATACAGGGGCTGAAAAATTGTGCCTTAGGCACTGGTGCTGGTGCCACAACACTGCAACCCCTCACAGATACTGTACTCTGAGCACAGCAATGAGACCTGTTGCAAAGCATTGCCTAAAAATTGTAATTACACGCCCCAACAGGGGCTGAAAAATTGTGCCTTAGGCACTGGTGCTGGTGCCACAACACTGCAACCCCTCACAGATACTGTACTCTGAGCACAGCAGTCACACCTGTTGCGAAGCATCTTTTTAAAAAATTGTAATTACACGCCCCTGTTATACAGGGGCTGAAAAATTGTGCCTTAGGCACTGGTGTGGTGGCATGGATCATTGAGGAGGAGGAAGAGGATAGTCAGTGAACATAACAGGACAGTCACTCAGCATCAGCATAGGCAGTCTTGAAGGGATGTGACATTATAAATTATTCCGTTATATCCGCTTCAGGTGTCTGGTAGCTGGTGGTGATCCAAGACTGATTCATTTTTATGAAGGTCAGTTGATCAACCGAGTCGGTGGACAGGCGCACCCTATGATCGGTGACAAATCCTCCAGCAGCACTGAATGTGCGTTCGGAAAGAACGCTGGATGCAGGACAGGCCAGTAGCTCAATTGCATACTGTGCAAGCTCTGGCCAGTGATCCATCCTCAGGACCCAGTAAGCCAGAGGATTTTCGGTGGGAAAGGTGTCCAAGTCTGACCTTGCCCCTAGGTATTCCTGCACCATGTATATCAGACGCTGGCGATGGTTGCTGGAACCGATCATACCTTGGGGCTGCGGACTAAAAAATTGTCTGAACGCATCGGTCAGACGTCCACCTTCCCCACCGCTCCTTCTGCTACTGACCGAAGCCTCAGCAACTCGTCGTCCAGGACCAGGAGTTTGTAACCTCCCAGTTTCTGGGAACGCGTTGCACAGACCTTTCTGCAAGGCCTCCCTGAGATGTCTCATCCTCTGCTCCCTCTGCGACGGCAAGATAAGGTCCGCAACCTTACCCTTGTACCGTGGATCAAGGAGAGTGGCCAGCCAGTAATGGTCACTCTCCTTGATCCGAAGAACACGAGGATCCTTCCGCAGGCTTTGCAGGATCAGGGAGGCCATGCAGCGTAGGTTAGCTGAGGCATTCGGTCCGGAGTCTTCTGGGTCACTGAGGATGACATGATCGCCAGCCACCTCCTCCCAGCCACGTACAAGTCCACTGGTTTGTTGGGACTGTACATCATCCCTAAAAGACTGCTGCTGCTGATGCTGAGTGCCAGGCTCCACCTCCATGCTCACACAATCCTCCTCCTCCTCCTCCTCCTCTTCCTGTGTGATGGGTGGGACAGAAGGAACATTGTCTGGATAAAGGGGGCCTTGAGAGACAAGGAAGTCCTCCTCTTCCTGCCTCTGTTCTGCCTCAAGTGCCCTGTCCATTATCCCACGCAGCGTATGCTCCAACAGGTGGACAAGAGGTACAGTGTCACTGATGCATGCACTGTCACTGCTCACCATCCTCGTGGCCTCCTCAAATGGTGAGAGGACAGTGCATGCATCCCTGATCATGCTCCACTGGCGTGGGGAAAAAAAGCCAAGCTCCCCTGACCCTGTCCTGGTGCCGTAGTCGCAAAGGTACTCATTGATGGCCCTCTGCTGCGTGTGCAGTCGCTGCAGCATGGCCAACGTTGAGTTCCACCTGGTGGGCATGTCACATATTAGGCGGTTCTTGGGCAGGTTCAGCTCCTTTTGCAGCTCAGTCAGCCGAGCACTGGCATTATAAGATCGGCGGAAATGCACACAGACTTTCCTGGCCTGCCTCAGGACATCCTGTAAGCCTGGGAACCTGCCCAAGAACCGCTGCACCACCAGGTTGAGGACGTGAGCCATACAGGGCACATGGGTGAGCTGCCCCTGTCGCAGGGCGGAGAGGAGGTTGGTGCCATTATCAGAAACGACCATTCCTGGCTTAAGCTGGCGTGGCGTCAACCACCTCTCGGCCTGCCCCTGCAGAGCTGCCAGAACCTCTGGCCCAGTGTGGCTCCTGTCCCCCAAACACACCAGCGCAAGCACGGCATGGCATCTTTTTGCCTGCGTACTCGCGTAGCCCCTTGTACGCCTACGGAGCACCGCTGGTTCCGAGGACAGAGCACTCGAAGAGGACATGGAGGAAGAAGAAGAGGAGGGGGTGGAGGAGAGAGGTGTGTCACAACCAGTAGTAGCATTTTGGAGGCGTGGTGGCGGAACAACCTCCAACACTACTGCACCTTGTCCTGCATCCCTCCCAGCTACCAATAGAGTGACCCAATGGGCCGTGAAAGAAAGATAACGTCCCTGTCCATGCCTGCTGGACCATGAGTCAGCGGTAATATGCACCTTACCGCTGACCGCCCTGTCCAGCGAGGCATGGACATTGCCTTCCACATGCCAGTAGAGAGATGGAATTGCCTTCCGTGAGAAAAAGTGGCGTTTGGGAACCTGCCACTGAGGAACCGCACATTGAACAAACTCACGGAAGGGGGCCGAGTCTATCAACTGAAAAGGCAGCAGTTGAAGTGCTAGCAATTTAGCCAAGCTAGCATTCAACCGCTGGGCATGTGGATGGCTGGGAGTATACTTCTTTCGACGGTCCAGCAGCTGGGGCAGGGAAATTTGCCTGCTACAATCGGACGTCGGTGTACTGCAAGTACTTGGTTGTGACACACCTAATTCTACACCTTCAGTCCTCTCAGAGCAGCTTTCAGAGAGGACTGAAGATATAGTGGGGATGGAGATCCCAGCTGATGAGGAGCAAGGAGAGGTCCGCTTTGTTCTTTGGTGTGGGTCTTTTATGTGTGCTTGCCAACGAGCTGCATGGCAGGTCGACATATGTCTGCTCATGCTTGTGGTGCCCAAGCGGCTGATGTTTTGGCCACGCGAGATACGCTTGAGACAAATATTGCAAATAGCAGTGGTGCGATCTGATGCACTCGTCTCAAAAAAGGCCCACACCAAAGAACTTTTGTGATAACGTGCAGAGGCAGCGCCCTGCACAGGCGGAGCTCTGCGGTGTGGTACAGTTGCTGTGCTGGCCTCTAGCTGGCCTCCAGGGGGCATCCTGCCTCGTTGGACATGTGACGCTGCATCCTCCTCCTCCTCCTCCTCTCTCCCTTCAGGCACCCACGTGGAGTCAGTGACCTCATCATCCCCTCCCTCTTCACCACTAGAGCAAACCTGGCAGTAAGCTGCAGCTGGTGGAACACTACTGCCAGATTGCTGTCCTTCAGCATCCCCTTTCTCTGCGCGCACACTACTGACTTCCTCAAGCTGGGTATCATCATCCGAGCCTTCGAATCGTTGGGCATCCTCCTGGAGCATGTACCCAACACTGTGCTCAAACAGTTCGGGGGACTCCTCAGGAGGACATGGTGGGTCTAGGGAAGGGGTGGCTGATGATGCCATTGAGTACGCGTTGGCAGCTGCTCTGCCAGTACCCTGAGCCTGGGTGAGAGAGGATGAGGAGGGCTTGGTCATCCATTCTACCAAGCCTTCGGCATGATGCGGCTCCACATGTCCAGCTGCCGAAAACAAAGACAAGCGTGTCCCATGGCCACGTGCTGATGACGATGCACGACCACGTCCACGGCCAGCACTGTTGTCTCTAGAAACAGAGCCTGCCTGCCCTGTGTTCTTGCCTCGGCACGCTCTGCCTCTCCTTGGCGGTCTTCCAGCCATTGTAGTCGGTAGTGTATATAGTATAAAAAATAGAACTCCTATGTGTGCTCACAACACACTGTAGGTCCTATGGGTGCTGACACTAACACACTATAGGTACTATGTGTGCTGCTGACAAGAAAATATAGGAGCTCTGTTTGCTGCCACTAACACACTAGAAGTCCTATGGGTGCTGCTGAGAAGAAAATATAGGAGCTCTGTTTGCTGCCACTAACACACTAGAAGTCCTATGGGTGCTGCTGAGAAGAAAATATAGGAGCTCTGTTTGCTGCCACTAACACACTAGAAGTCCTATGGGTGCTGCTGAGAAGAAAATATAGGAGCTCTGTTTGCTGCCACTAACACACTAGAAGTCCTATGGGTGCTGCTGAGAAGAAAATATAGGAGCTCTGTTTGCTGCCACTAACACACTAGAAGTCCTATGGGTGCTGCTGAGAAGAAAATATAGGAGCTCTGTGTGATGCCACTAACACACTAGAAGTCCTATGGGTGCTGCTGAGAAGAAAATATAGGAGCTCTGTTTGCTGCCACTAACACACTAGAAGTCCTATGGGTGCTGCTGAGAAGAAAATATAGGAGCTCTGTTTGCTGCCACTAACACACTAGAAGTCCTATGGGTGCTGCTGAGAAGAAAATATAGGAGCTCTGTGTGATGCCACTAACACACTAGAAGTCCTATGGGTGCTGCTGAGAAGAAAATATAGGAGCTCTGTTTGCTGCCACTAACACACTAGAAGTCCTATGGGTGCTGCTGAGAAGAAAATATAGGAGCTCTGTTTGCTGCCACTAACACACTAGAAGTCCTATGGGTGCTGCTGAGAAGAAAATATAGGAGCTCTGTTTGCTGCCACTAACACACTAGAAGTCCTATGGGTGCTGCTGAGAAGAAAATATAGGAGCTCTGTTTGCTGCCACTAACACACTAGAAGTCCTATGGGTGCTGCTGAGAAGAAAATATAGGAGCTCTGTTTGCTGCCACTAACACACTAGAAGTCCTATGGGTGCTGCTGAGAAGAAAATATAGGAGCTCTGTTTGCTGCCACTAACACACTAGAAGTCCTATGGGTGCTGCTGAGAAGAAAATATAGGAGCTCTGTGTGATGCCACTAACACACTAGAAGTCCTATGGGTGCTGCTGAGAAGAAAATATAGGAGCTCTGTTTGCTGCCACTAACACACTAGAAGTCCTATGGGTGCTGCTGAGAAGAAAATATAGGAGCTCTGTTTGCTGCCACTAACACACTAGAAGTCCTATGGGTGCTGCTGAGAAGAAAATATAGGAGCTCTGTTTGCTGCCACTAACACACTAGAAGTCCTATGGGTGCTGCTGAGAAGAAAATATAGGAGCTCTGTGTGATGCCACTAACACACTAGAAGTCCTATGGGTGCTTCTGAGATGAAAATATAGGAGCTCTGTTTGCTGCCACTAACACACTAGAAGTCCTATGGGTGCTGCTGAGAAGAAAATATAGGAGCTCTGTGTGATGCCACTAACACACTAGAAGTCCTATGGGTGCTGCTGAGAAGAAAATATAGGAGCTCTGTTTGCTGCCACTAACACACTAGAAGTCCTATGGGTGCTGCTGAGAAGAAAATATAGGAGCTCTGTTTGCTGCCACTAACACACTAGAAGTCCTATGGGTGCTGCTGAGAAGAAAATATAGGAGCTCTGTTTGCTGCCACTAACACACTAGAAGTCCTATGGGTGCTGCTGAGAAGAAAATATAGGAGCTCTGTTTGCTGCCACTAACACACTAGAAGTCCTATGGGTGCTGCTGAGAAGAAAATATAGGAGCTCTGTGTGATGCCACTAACACACTAGAAGTCCTATGGGTGCTGCTGAGAAGAAAATATAGGAGCTCTGTTTGCTGCCACTAACACACTAGAAGTCCTATGGGTGCTGCTGAGAAGAAAATATAGGAGCTCTGTGTTATGCCACTAACACACTAGAAGTCCTATGGGTGCTGCTGAGATGAAAATATAGGAACTCTGTGTGATGCCACTAACACATTAGAAGTCCTATGGGTGCTGCTGAGAAGAAAATATAGGAGCTCTGTTTGCTGCCACTAACACACTAGAAGTCCTATGGGTGCTGCTGAGAAGAAAATATAGGAGCTCTGTTTGCTGCCACTAACACACTAGAAGTCCTATGGGTGCTGCTGAGAAGAAAATATAGGAGCTCTGTGTGATGCCACTAACACACTAGAAGTCCTATGGGTGCTGCTGAGAAGAAAATATAGGAGCTCTGTTTGCTGCCACTAACACACTAGAAGTCCTATGGGTGCTGCTGAGAAGAAAATATAGGAGCTCTGTGTGATGCCACTAACACACTAGAAGTCCTATGGGTGCTGCTGAGAAGAAAATATAGGAGCTCTGTTTGCTGCCACTAACACACTAGAAGTCCTATGGGTGCTGCTGAGAAGAAAATATAGGAGCTCTGTGTGATGCCACTAACACACTAGAAGTCCTATGGGTGCTGCTGAGAAGAAAATATAGGAGCTCTGTTTGCTGCCACTAACACACTAGAAGTCCTATGGGTGCTGCTGAGAAGAAAATATAGGAGCTCTGTTTGCTGCCACTAACACACTAGAAGTCCTATGGGTGCTGCTGAGAAGAAAATATAGGAGCTCTGTTTGCTGCCACTAACACACTAGAAGTCCTATGGGTGCTGCTGAGAAGAAAATATAGGAGCTCTGTTTGCTGCCACTAACACACTAGAAGTCCTATGGGTGCTGCTGAGAAGAAAATATAGGAGCTCTGTGTGATGCCACTAACACACTAGAAGTCCTATGGGTGCTGCTGAGATGAAAATATAGGAACTCTGTGTGATGCCACTAACACATTAGAAGTCCTATGGGTGCTGCTGAGAAGAAAATATAGGAGCTCTGTTTGCTGCCACTAACACACTAGAAGTCCTATGGGTGCTGCTGAGAAGAAAATATAGGAGCTCTGTTTGCTGCCACTAACACACTAGAAGTCCTATGGGTGCTGCTGAGAAGAAAATATAGGAGCTCTGTTTGCTGCCACTAACACACTAGAAGTCCTATGGGTGCTGCTTAGAAGAAAATATAGGAGCTCTGTGTGATGCCACTAACACACTAGAAGTCCTATGGGTGCTGCTGAGAAGAAAATATAGGAGCTCTGTTTGCTGCCACTAACACACTAGAAGTCCTATGGGTGCTGCTGAGAAGAAAATATAGGAGCTCTGTGTGATGCCACTAACACACTAGAAGTCCTATGGGTGCTGCTGAGAAGAAAATATAGGAGCTCTGTTTGCTGCCACTAACACACTAGAAGTCCTATGGGTGCTGCTGAGAAGAAAATATAGGAGCTCTGTTTGCTGCCACTAACACACTAGAAGTCCTATGGGTGCTGCTGAGAAGAAAATATAGGAGCTCTGTTTGCTGCCACTAACACACTAGAAGTCCTATGGGTGCTGCTGAGAAGAAAATATAGGAGCTCTGTTTGCTGCCACTAACACACTAGAAGTCCTATGGGTGCTGCTGAGAAGAAAATATAGGAGCTCTGTGTGATGCCACTAACACACTAGAAGTCCTATGGGTGCTGCTGAGAAGAAAATATAGGAGCTCTGTTTGCTGCCACTAACACACTAGAAGTCCTATGGGTGCTGCTGAGAAGAAAATATAGGAGCTCTGTTTGCTGCCACTAACACACTAGAAGTCCTATGGGTGCTGCTGAGAAGAAAATATAGGAGCTCTGTTTGCTGCCACTAACACACTAGAAGTCCTATGGGTGCTGCTGAGAAGAAAATATAGGAGCTCTGTGTGATGCCACTAACACACTAGAAGTCCTATGGGTGCTGCTGAGAAGAAAATATAGGAGCTCTGTTTGCTGCCACTAACACACTAGAAGTCCTATGGGTGCTGTTGGGGTGCAATGCTGTGCTAACAGCACTGCGGTTGGTACTACTGCAATACTGTACTAACAGTAAGCACGCACCAGACTAATCCCCAGCAGCAGCTAATAACACACTAACTGTGCAATCAGCAGCAATGAACGATCAATGACTTAGGTAGCAATGGTTTAGCAAAGAAATAGCCAATGGTTTAGCAAAGAAGAGCAAATCTTTCAGTATCAAGCAAAGACAGAATCAGCAGACTAATCTCTCCTAAAGCCGGAACTCATGTGACCGGGGCCGATGGCGTGGCGGCCTTTTAAATGGTGGGGCGTGTACTAAAGCCCCTGAGCTGTAATTGGCTACAGGCGTCCTGCCTGTAGCCAATTATTGCTCTCCGAGTTTCGGGCGCTGTGATTGGCCAAGCATGCGGGGTCACAGTGCATGCTTGGCCAATCATCAGCCAGCAATGCACTGCGCCGGCCGCGCCGGCCGCAATGCATTGCGGGGCCGCTCGCATCACACGAATGTGATGCGAACGGCCCAAATAGTTCTGGGCTCGACGAGCGAGCGAACGCCCGATGCTCGATTCGAACATGGGTTCGAATCGAGCACCGGGCCCATCCCTAGTCTTGATTTTGAAAGTGCCAGTCCCCCCTTCTCCCTTGGTTGCTGTAGGGTTCGGAGGCGGATTCTTGCTGCTCCATTCCTCCAAATCAGTTCCCTAAATACACTGTCCAATTTTTTTAACCAAAGTCCTGGAATCCATACCGGAGTGTTGTGCAAAACATACAGAATTTGCGGCATCCAAACCATTTTGACTAAGTTACACCGGCCAGCCACTGAAAGTGGTAGCCGGGTTCCAGACTCGACACTTCTGTCTCAACTTTGTCATTAATGGTACTAAATTTCTGGCTATGTACTGCCCTGGATCTTTTGTTACGTTTACTCCCAGATATTTCATTTGACTCACCACTTTTACTTGGGGTATCTGCTGTGACAATGGGTCTATCGGCAAAAGTGACGACTTATCCCAGTTAATTGTCAATCCAGAGAAATTACCAAATTCCCCTATTATACCCATTGTTGTCTCTAATGAGGATTGCGTGTCCCATAAAAAAAGTAGTCATCCGCGTACATTGCGACCTTTTCTTCCCCGAGCCTCCTCTTAAAGCCCTGTATTTCCGGGGATGCCCTTATGGCGATAGCCCAAGGACAAGATAGCTCTTGACCCCTCTTTTTCTGTCAACAGCTGAATATTTAAATATGTTCTTCTTATATTAATACTGGTGGATCTGCCTGGGGTGAATCCAGTTTGGTCCGGATGTACCAGTTTCAAAACTATTTTATTTAGCCTTGTTGCCAATATTTTGGCCAGGATCTTTACGTCTGAACACAAAAGAGATATCGACCCGTATGAGGCTGGCTCAAGCTGGTTTTTCCCCTATTTTAATAGTACAATGATAGTTGCTTCTGTCATTCAAGCTTCCCGGCCTCAAGAAATCAGCCAGGGATCAGTCCTTTGCAAGATCCGACGATGGGGTGGGTCTCAGCGAGATTTTAGGGACATCCGTCCCCCCCAGCTTCCTCCATTAGACAGGTAAGCAGCCGGGTCCGTGCGATCACAGCAGGTTCCAGGAGCGTGGGTTTCAGCGGGGCTTCGGTAGCATCCACCCCTCCAGCTTGCCTCAGCATCCCTCACCATACAGGCAGCAAAAAGCAACCGGAGCAGAGCCAGTAAGGAGTGTCCAAGCAGCTCCACGAACGGCTGATGTCAGTGGGCAGTATACCGGGTTGGAGGTCCCTCGGACTGCACCGTAGATAGATTGGAAAAATACTATTTAGTGAGTTAGTTAGATCCTGTGATATTTGTAATATTTAATAATATTTAATAGAATTCACTCTTCAATATTCAAAGGGGCAGTTAAATGTAGCAATGTAGCCATATAGCTGTGTAGCAGTGTAGCAATGTGGCATGTAGCTAATTGGCATAGTTGAAAGTTCTCCATAAAAAGCTCAAAAAATCAAATAGGTTTGTCATTTTAGAGGTTTGTTAATTCCAATAGCAGATGAGGGCAGCAGTGTAACACAGTAGCAATGTATCAGTGTAGCAGTGTAGCAGTGTGACAGTGTAGCAATATAGCAAGCGACAAGTAGCAAGCACACTTAGCACAGTTGAAAATTCTCCAGGGAGAGCTCTTAGAGACCTAATAGCCAAGTCAGCACCATGCCCCGCTCACTCTGAAAGTCCACTGAGATATAGGGATAGCAAACTCTGTGCAGCTTGCAGCAATCACCCTTGCAACTTGCAGATTACTTTCAGCTTACTAAAGTCTCTGGGTACTCACGGCTCCATGTAGCTTTCTGAGGTCACTGGGTTGCTGGGTACTCACAACACCAAGTTGCTCCAAGTAGCTCCGCGCTACCTACACAGCCAGGTTGATCAGATTGCTCCAAATGAGACCTTAGCAGCGCCGGGTGTATCCATGGCAGTAGGCCGGCTCCAAGCGACTCCCTCAACTCCGTTTGATGAGATGACTTGTGCGGCTCTGGGAACCCGACCCGCTCCTTAGGAGATTACAGCACTATACCGCACACACCGCACCGAGAGATTCAGCAAATCGTTCCCACGTGTGCCTCTCCTCATCTCTATCTCCCGCCGTCCATGCCTCTCAATCGGCACGTGACATGGGAGCGGGTGTGAGGTCCGAGCTGCGGCGGCAGCCTCTCACCTCAGCATCCGGTCACGTCCCCCCAGGAAATTTAATTCTACAAGCAAGGTTGTGCTGGAGGTAGAAGAGGAAGTGTATATACTGTTTGTATATAGTTCTTCTCCCTAAAGAATAATTTTTGTGCTGATCAAGTGGGCATCCCATAATACCCTATCCCCTGTCCAAGTTCAACTCCCCTAATAAAATACAAAAACAAAGCTGCAAGGACTGATTCCTGACTCTAGCGTGTGGAAAATTTGTGTGACTGGCTGTGCAGGGTGGGAAATACCCATATTTACCAGCGGCTCCTAAGGGAGTAGCACTACATATCGTATGTCTATGTTTTACCATTGGTACTGGAAATTTGTTTTTTCATTGAAAGCTTTATAGACTTCCAACTAGAGTAAAAATTATTTATTTATTTTACTTTGAAGAGTGAAGCCGTGTACACACGATAGGTTTTACCGATGAAAACAGTCTGATGGACTGTTTTCATCGGACAAACCGATCGTGTTTGGGCCCCATCGGTCTTTTTTCCATCGGTGTTTAAAAATAGAACATGTTTTAAATTTATCCGATGGTTAAAAAACCGATAGCAAATTAATATCGTCTGTGGGGAACTCCATCGGATAAAAAACCCACGCATGCTCAGAATCAAGTCGACGCATGCTCAGAAGCATTGAACTTCATTTTTCTTGGCTCATCTGATTGCTTTACGTCACCACGTTTGAAACGGTCGGTTTTTGACTGATGGTGTGTGGGCAAGACTGATGGAAGACAGTTTCATAGGATTTCCAATGGAAAAAAACCTTCGGATTAGAATCCATAGGATATCCGATCGTGTGTACAGGGCTTGACTCCACCGTTGCTAAAAACATTCATATAACTAATATAATTGTTATACAAACCATTTAGAAATGTTTGATTTTTTAAGATAAACCTGGGGAAGAAATTAAACATTTTCTTTGTTGTAATCATGTCAACTCTTTGTAGAGAACTCTCCCAAAGAAGCAATTTCTCGTTCCTGCAATTGGTTCACTGCGTCTCCTAACAGTTTATCTCTTATTACAACGCTAATGCCGCGTACACACGGCCGTTTTTCCCGTTGAAAAAAACGAAATTTTTCCCATTCGACGAGAAAAACGATAGTCTGTGGGCTTTCTGTCATTTTTTTCGACGAGAAAAACGGCATTAAAAACGACGAGAAAAATTAGAACATGTTCTAATTTTTCTCGTCGTTTTTTTCGACATGTTTACCGCGGCAGTGTTTCCCATAGGGAAACACTGCCGCGGAGCCCACACACGGTCGTTTTTTTCGACCAAAAAAAAAATGACATTTAAAACGGCCGTGTGTGGGGGGGAACAAGCTTTTCCTCGTTTTTAACGTAGATTTTCTCAACGGTGTTTTCACCGTCAAAAAAATCGATCGTGTGTACGCGGCATAAGACTGATCATGTGACAATATCAAGCAGACCCTCCACTTAGCACACAGGAAATGAAATCCTTGGAGTGTATATAGCTGACATTGAGAAAAAAAAATCATTTGGAAAAAAGTGGAGAATTGTTTTACAAACAGATGATACAAACTAAACCATATAAAAACAATTTTTTTTTTTTTGTAAATATCTGCTTCTATGTACAAGGTTAAAGAGGAAGTAAACCCTCTGACACTTTTCCTGAAAAAAAAAAACCCTGCAAGAGAAAGGCATAATGAGCTAGTATGCATAGCATACTAGCTCATTATGAATGACTTACCTGAGATCGAAGCCCCCGAAGCGCTCCTCGTTCCCCTCCTCCGCCGCCGCCATGTCTCCTACGAGTGCCTTCCGGATATCGCCGCTCCGGCCAGTCACAGCGCCGGAGCGGCGATACCCGGAAGGCACTCGTAGGAGACATGACGTCACTCCCGCCCATGCACGTGGGGTCGGCATATTCCATTTAAGACCCGGCATATTCAATTCAAGACCCGGCACGCTCAGTGAGCCTGCGCCGTTGTCTACGGTGCGCATGCGCCGCAGACATCGGTGCATTCTTTTTGCCAAATATCACCTAAACCGTGTATCGGGGGTTTACAACCGCTTTAAGTCTACAGCTGATATAGATGTGATATACCAATTTTTATTATCATGTAAATAAATATATATCTCTATCCAGATCCCCTCGGGTACAAGCCATGTACTGTACATGGATGTTTGTATTTTGATTCTGGCAAAGGTTTCAGACGTAATGCCCCGTACACACGATCGTTTTTAATGTCATTTTTAAACCGACGTTTTTCTCCTCGTTTTTTTTTCATGTTTCCTCTCAAGCCTGCCTTGCGTACACACCATCATTAAAAAAAACGATCAAGCAAAGCGCAGTGACGTTCAACACGTACGACGGCACTATAAAGGGGAAGTTCCGTTCGAATGACGCCACCCTTTGGGACGCTTTTGCTAATTCTGTGTTACCGCGTGTTAGTAAAAGTTTGGTGA
Organism: Rana muscosa; assembly: GCA_029206835.1. Lineage (NCBI taxonomy): Eukaryota > Metazoa > Chordata > Amphibia > Anura > Ranidae > Rana > Rana muscosa. The sequence continues at coordinate 988,535,029 of CM055116.1, read as the reverse complement.
GAGACGATTCGCGCTTTTCAGTCTTCGTGCTTTGAAGATCGTTTTCGGGAGTTCAGTTTGCGCCTGTGGGTTCGTATCTGTTTAGCACTGCTTGTAGTCAGTTCGTATCTGTTTATTCAGTGCGGCCTGCTCTGCACGTTCGTGTTTTTCAGCTTGTTCTTCATAGGCCTTGCTGTTCTTCCGTGCGTTCTTCTAGTTTGTTCTGTTCAGCTGACCGTTATCTAGCCATGTTGCGGCTACGTACTCGTCGTAGAGTTCGTGCTGTAGTTGGTGCAGGGGTTCATGCTGTATCCCGATTCCATGCCATGAGCAGGGTCAGGAGGAGTTCATGGACCAAGAATTGGTTGCTCCAGCGGCACCAATTCTGTCACATGCCTTTGTTGCGGGAGATCAGGGAGAATAATCCTGATGATTTCAGGAATTTTCTCAGGATGTCTGACCCCGTATTTCAGCAGCTGTTGGCTTTGGTGTCCCCCTATATTACCAGGCAGGACACCGTTATGCGGGAAGCCATCAGAGCTGAGCAGAGGCTCATCGCCACGTTGCGATACCTGGCTACTGGGAGAAGCCTGCAGGACCTTAAGTTCTCCACAGGCATATCCCCCCAGGCTCTGGGGATCATTATACCAGAGACTTGTTCTGCCATCCTTCAAGTTTTGCAGGAGGACTATATTAAGGTAAGTGTTCTTCTTCAAAAATTCACATTGTATGGTTTTTATTTTTGGATATTTTGAATTTGCTTTATTTGCAGTCCCTAATTCACATGATTCTTAGCTGCAGGGAATGTCCCCTTTCTCCCCATGTTTTATTATTTTAAGTTTGGGGTTTGAGGCCTACCTGTAAATTTGGCTTACCTAACCTCTCCAGCATGCTATCCTGGGGCCATACCTACCTTGCCTAGTCATTTCCATGTTTTTTATTCTATGTTCCATCGTAGTGCTTTACCCAAAACGCACCCTAAATTTTGCCTAGGAATGTTTCATTTTTGTTAACTTCAATACAGAGTGCTACAGCCTTCAAGTGTGATATTCCCAACTCATCTTCAACCCCCCCCCCATAACTTTTTGGTTTGTTTGTTTTTTGTTGCTTCCAATTTTTTATGTTTTGGACAGTTTCTACCAATGTTGGCCATGAATGTGTGTATGAAATCAGCTTTCAATGTTTCTGGCTCCAAGTATTAATTTATTATTTCTTTATTTCCACAGTTCCCTTCTTCGCCACATGAATGGCAGAATGTGGCTTCCGAGTTTGCCCAGCGATGGAACTTTCCGAACTGTGGAGGAGCCATCGACGGCAAACATGTTCGGGTCGTACCACCACCCCATTCGGGATCCTTTTATTATAATTATAAGGGGTTCCACAGCGTCGTGATGATGGCAGTGGTGTCGGCCACCTACGAGTTCCTCTATGTGGACGTTGGCAAGAATGGCAGGATGTCTGATGGAGGAGTTTTTGCCCAGACGGAGTTTGGGGAACGGCTCCTTTTGGATCTGCTGGCCTTGCCACCAGCGGAGCAGAATGTGGAGGGACTACCTTTTGTCTTTGTGGCGGATGAGGCGTTTGGCCTGGGACCCCATTTGATGAGGCCATTCCAGCAACGCACCCTCACCCCTGAGAGGAGGGTGTTCAATTATCGGCTGGCCAGAGCCAGAAGGGTGGTGGAAAATGCGCTTGGGATCATGGCCAGCCGATTTCGCCTCTTCCTTACCTCCATCCACCTTGCCCCATACAAATGGAACCATGTGGTTATGACGTGCTGTGTGCTGCATAATTTCCTAAGGGTGCATTCAACGAGTTATATATCTTTGAGTGGGCCTGAGGCCTCTTTAATCAATGCAGAAACTTTGGTGGCCCTGGAACCTGGCCGTCCTGGCTTGGCCCCCCCAACTGGATGTGAGGTCCGTAACCAATATGTGGACTATTTTATGGGTAGGGGGGCCATTGAAATGCCAGACAATCTTTAATAATTTTATACCAAAAAAATAAAACTTTTTCTTGAGTAAAGATTGGTTTGGATTTTTTATTGTATAATGTTTGATGTTTCTGGTAGGTTTACCTAGTACACTTGTTTTGCCATGTGGATTAAACAATCTTAATTAGCCTTCATTGTCAGTGTAAACCCCAAACATTGATTAGTTCACTCAGCACCACATTTACATAATGAAGCCACAATTATTTGTTATGTAAAAATACCTTTATTTCTTTTTTTAGGTGGGAAACTTCCTTAGAAATGTGGATGTTCCCTTAATTTCGGGTGTATTAAAACGCATGACCAGCCATGCATAAACAAACTATATTCGTCTAAATTTTGAAAAAGCTAAACATGTGCTAGTCATTAAAGGGTAAAATAACAAAAATACTTATAAAACTCTGCAAGTAAAACGTTATTTGGTGTAAAAACATTAGACACGCCCAAGCACAGCCATGATATTTTGGAGCCTTTCCTCCACCCGCTTTGTATTTGCCCTGATCTCTAGCAAGTCTCCCTTAATTTTTTCGAGGTCACGACAGCAGACCATCAGGTATTGGATCAGGATCTGGGCACTGTGATGTGTCAACTTATTGGGGTCTTCGGCCAGAACTGCACCTAAATGTAAAAAAAAATATGTAGGATAGAATATGTAGGCCTACATCTATTTAACATGCATGTGTCTGGTTTCTCTCTGACCTGTGGTGGTGCCACTTTCCACTTCCACAACATCACATTCCTCTCCATCCTGGGGTTCTGGGGCTATTGTTGTAGGTGTTGCAATTATCGTCTCATCTGAGGTAGCTTTTCGAATCCCTAGGGAGATTGAAATAAAAGGAATAGTTTCATTAGTAGCGACTCAATTTTGCTAAAATAAGAAACATGAAAAAATACTTTGTAATCATTCTTTTGAAGCATGCTCCATTTTAAATTTTACCCCCTGTGCCAACCGGGACAAATGATTGGATACATAGCCAAAGCCAGAGCATATACATTTTGAACACAAATTTGACACATTGTAACACCCCAAAGTATCTACACAGGATCACCTGTGTGTGACACCCTCAAGCTTTTTGGCTTTAGGCCCACACTTGTACTACTGCGTTCAGATGTTTCATCAGCTGCTGAGCATTCACTCCCTTAACATTACCATGCATATCGTTTTTTCTAACGAACAAATGTCCTTTGGATTAGCACCCAAAAAATAAGTGAGGCCCAAATTTACTCCCCCAAATAAACCAAAATACATGGGTGTTCACACTGGATGATCCTAAAACATCGTTTGAGGAACTGTACGGAGAAAGAGGTTTAATACGTCCGTTTACTGTGCGGACGAACCTGAAAGATGGTATCTTTCAGTGTACTATATGAAAGTTAAAAATACACGACAGAATACAAGAAAATAATATGTACCATGGAAACTAAAAAAAAATTACTTACTTTTTAATATAACTTTCTTGATTCTTTTATATTGGTCGGCCTCCCGCAACTTCAGATCTGACCATCGTTTTCTGAGCTGTTCCTTCGTTCTGCACACCCCAAATATTTTGTGAAGACTTTTGACCACTTTGCCCATAATTCTGGACTTGACCAGATTAGGCCTTTTATACGGACCATGCTTGGCATCATAATCCTCCTTCTTTAAAATGGCGACCATCTCCACCATTTCCTCGAATGACATGTTGGATGCCTTATATCTCCTGGGTCTTGATTTGGGCTCCTCTGGAATTTCATCCTCTGTAGAGGTAATCTCAGCCACCTGTGTCTCCGCCATGTTTTGTTCAGCACTACGAGCGAGAAGGGGCGGGGAAAGTACAATATCGAACGTCAGGGGCGGGGAAAGCGTGCGGAGTTTCACGCATGCGCTGTGTATATCAAGTGAAGATCCATGTCTGGGAAATACGTTCATTTCTCGGGAGAGGGAGTTAGCAACGAACGTCGTGACGAAGGTACCTAACAATTTTACTTTTTGAGGTTCATCAGACGAGGAGATTTGTGTGCTCAAAATATGTAGACAATGCACAGTTGAGGAATGTTGCCTGAAATATATATTTTTTTTGGTTTCTCGCTTTTACAGATATCATGAATACTTTTAAAAACCCAGACTTCATGGGGGAATTCATCGACAAATGGCAAGAGCTCCCTATATTATGGCAAACAAAAAGTGGCGCTAATAAAAATAAAGACGCCAGGAAAGCAGCACTGGAGAGCCTGCTTGCATTTGTGCAAACAAAGATACCCATAACAACTCTCCAAGATGTCAAAAACAAAATTGCGACCATCAGAGGGACATACAGGACCCAGAGGACTATGGTCCTGAGGTCCCAGAGGTCAGGTGCACCAGCAGATAAGGTTTATAAACCCAGTCTGTGGTACTACAGTAAGCTTGCTTTTCTGGATGACCAGCTGGAAGTGCGGGAATCTCTCTCCACCCTTCCCCCCCAGAGGTCAATCCAGCCTTCCTTGTACCCAACCCTCCAGCCTTCCCTGCAGCCAGTCCTCCAGCCTTCCTGTCAACCCTGCTCTGGCTTCCTCTGAGGATCAAGATCAGGGCCTTGAGGAGGCAGATTTGGAGATATGGAGCCAGGTAAAGTATTGATATCTATATTTATATCTTACAAAATTGTAGAATTTAAATAGATGTTAGTATTGTTAAAGGTATGTACACTTCTACCAATAAAGTTTGTGAAGAGCAAGATACAGTAGTGGCCTAATTTTATGTGCATAAGACAACAAAACCAGGATGCGGAATCAATGAAAATGACATAACTTTTGGCATTGATTTCAACAATGTCTAGAGGTGAACAATGTCTGTGAATGATGATGTGGCAAAATAAATAATGTCCCTTTCTTTTTTTACAGCCAGAGCAGAGCCAGGAAGAGGGTGATGTTGGGGATCAGGAGGAGGCAGGGCCCAGTGGCACCCAGGAGGAGGCTGGGCCCAGTGGCACCCAGGAGGAGGCTGGGCCCAGTGGCACCCAGGAGGAGGCTTGGCCCAGCACAAGAGCCCAGGTGCCTCCCCTGGTAGTTAAACCACAAGGGCCAAGGAGAGGTAGGCAGGTGGAGGAGGAAACCAGGGCCTTCCTCAGAGAGGCAACAGCGGCCCTCAGAGAGGCACCCTCTGTTGATGAGGGATTTGCCGCAGTCCTCGCCCACAAACTAGGGCAAATGGAGTTGCAGCAAAAAATTTACAGTGAGACCCTGCTATTGAAAGTCATCAATAAGGGCGTGCTGGGTGAACTCACTAGGTACACGGACATAACGGAGGTTGTCCCTACTCCTCCACCTCCTCCTCCTACTACTCCTCCTGCCACAACCTCTCCTCCTGATCCCCAGCCTCCAACGAAGAAACCAACCAAGGCTGCAGAGAAGGCTGGAGAGAAGGCTACAAGGAAGAGGAGAAAATAATGCCTGCTGTAGTACCACAGACTGGGGACATATAGGACTTATCTGCTGTGGCTCCTGACCTCTGGGAGCTCAAGACAAGATTGGGCTCCTTTTTTTTGGGGATCTAATCTCTATTTTGGTTTGGACATCTTGGATGGTTGTTGTGGGGTCAAAGGGATGCACAAATGCAAGCAGGCTCTCCAGTGCTGCCTTCCACTTTAATTTGTTAATGTTCTGCAATAAAAAAAAATTTAGTGCCCTTAAAAAACTTGACTATGTGATTTGTATTTCAAAAGAGAGCTTGCTAGGGAGCAGGCAGGGACATCTCAAATTATATTATTGTTATTATCAGGGGACACAAACCTCCCTGAGGCCAAATGAGACACATTTGGAAGGTTGTTGTGGTAACTTTACACAAGAATAATTTAAGCCAAAATAATAAAAAAAAGGGCACAAAAAAAAAACACAATAGTAAAATATAATTTAAAGAAAAAAGGAGAATTACATTATTTTATTATTATTAGTATTATTTAGGAGGGAGGTGCGGCTTATAAATAATATTTTACAATCATTAGAGCAATTTGGAATTACTTTAGAAACAAGTTTGGCATAACTCTCAATGTCATTATCAAAAGAGGGTAATTTTAAAGCATTATCAAAAGAAGAACGGAATGCGCAGCATTAAAACGATGCTATTAATTCCACCGTGACGAATGTGCCATCTCCATTTCCAACATTAGCTTTACCAAAACGAGCGCTCCCGTCTCATAGTTGCTTCTGAGCATGCGCGTTTTTTTTTCACGTCGTGAAAGCATACACACTATCGTTTTTCACGTCGTTAAAAAAAAAAAAACGACATGAAAAACGACGTGAAAAAAGAGAGCATGTCCGGAATTTTTAATGGCCGTTTTTCACGTCGTTAAAAATGCTCTGGAGCATACACACGATCATTTTTCCGGGCCATTTTTTAAAATGGCAGTTTTAACGGCATGAAAAACGATCGTGTGTACGGGGCATAAGACGTGAAAAGCAATGCTTGAATTTAAAATCAGATTGTGTTATGAGTAGGGATGAGCTTAGAGTTCGAGTCGAGCCCATGTTCGACTCGAACATCGCCTGTGGCGCGTCACGGCCCATAATTCACTGCGGCATCGCAGTGCATTGCTGGCTGATGATTGGCCAAGCATGCACTATGACCTGCATGCTTGGCCAATAACAGCGCCGTCTGAGCAGAGAGCCGTAATTGGCCAAAGCCAGGATGGCTTTGGCCAATTATGGCTCCGCGGGTTTAGTACACGCCCCACACTATATAAGGCTGCCTCCGTGGCGGCCTTGTGTAGTGTGTTGCGGTGTTGGTTAAAGAGAGAGCTTACAGAGAGAGAGAGAGACAGTGTAATTTATATTGAGTTAGATAGAGCAGGCAGGCGAGTCAGTGAGCTGCAGTTACAGTGTGTAGAGGATATATATGCATCCTAGGTGTTGTATATATATTTATACACTGTATTCAGTTTAGCTAGATCCGTTCCTGTTATTCTCTATACTGTGACAGGCAGGCAGGTGATTGTGCTAGCTGCAGTCAGTGTTTCACTTATGCCGCGTACACACATACGTTTTTAATGTCATTTTAAAAAACTACATTTTTCTCGACGTGATTTTTCTTGTTTCTGCTCAAGCCTGTCTTGCATACACACGTTCATGAAAAAAAACGCTCGAGCAAAGCGCAGTGACGTACAACACGTATGACGGCACTATAAAAGGGGAAGTTCCGTTCGAATGGCGCCACCCTTCATGTTAGTAAAGTTTGTTGAGCGGCGATTCGCGCTTTTAAGCCTCGTACTTTTCAGTCCGTTACAGCGTGACGAATGTGCTTTCTCCATTACGAACGCTAGTTTTACCAGAACGAGCGCTCCCGTCTCATACTTGATTCTGAGCATGCGCATTTTTTTCCCCTCGTAAAAGCATACACACTACCGTTTTTCACGACGTTAAAAAAGAACGACGTGAAAAACGATGTGAAAAAATATAGCAGGTTCTCATTTTTTTAGGCCATTTTTCATGTCGTTAAAAATGCTCTGGAGCCTACACACGATCGTTTTTAATGCCCAATTTAAAAAATGGCATTTTTAACGTCGTGAAAAACGGTCGTGTGTATGCGGTATTAGTGTACTGTGTGCTTTGCATAGCGTTCACCTAAAGCTTACCTGAATACAGTTAGTGACTTATAGTGGTTTTCTCATAATAAAACCACAGGCAGAGAGCTGCAAGTATTTTCAGTTAGTGTACTGTGGCCTCTGCACAGTTTTCACCTAAAACTAACTGAAGACAATTGCTGCTTTTCCCATACTAATACCACAGCAGGCAGTTGATTCTGATAGCTGCATTATCAGTACAGATTATATATATACACATCCCACCTTTGTGCAGCTACATCTCACTGCAGGCCATTAGTATGTCTGGAAGGCAAACAAGGAGAGGCAGACAGTCACGAGGCAATAAAAGAGGGCATGCAAGCTCTGTGTTTAGAGGCAACAGTGCTGGTCGTGGACACGGTGCATCCTCATCAGCACGTGGCCGTGGGACACGCTTGTCCTTCTTTTCGTCAACTGGCCATGTTGAGCCGCAACATGCCCAAGACTTGGTAGAGTGGATGACCAAGCCGTCCTCCTCCTCCTCCTCATCCTCTCTCACCCAGGCTCAGGGTACTTTGTCTGGCAAAGCAGCTGCCAAAGCGGCCTCTTCCCTCGGCTCAATGGCATCAGTCACTCCTTCCCTAGCCCCACCATGTCCTCCTGAGGAGTCCCCCGAACTGTTTGACCACAGTGTTGGGAACATGCTTCAGGAGGATGCGCAGCGTTTTGAAGGCTCCGATGATGGAACCCAGCTAGAGGAAGGCAGTAACGTGAACCCAGAGAGAGGGGGTAGTAACGTGAGCCCAGAGAGAGGGGGTGCCCAACAAGGACAGCTATCTGGCAGTCATGTTCCCCCAGCTGCAGCATACTGCCAGATTTGCTCCAGTGATGAGGAGGGAGGGGATGATGAGGTCACTGACTCCATGTGGGTGCCTGATAGGAGAGAGGAGGAGGAGGAGGAGGCACATCTCCAATGAGGCAGGATGCCCTCCAGGGGCCAGCTTAAGGGCAGCACACCGACTGCATCACACCGCAGAGCTTCGCATCTGCGCGTTATTCCAAAAGTTCTTTGGTGTGGGCCTTTTTTCAGACGTGTGCAGCAGATCGCACCATTTGCAACATATGTCTCAGGTGTATCTCGCGTGGCCAAAACATCAGCTGCTTGGGCACCACGTGCTTGACCAGACATATGTCGACCTGCCATGCAGTTCATTGGCAAGCCTACCTAAAAGACCCACACCAAAGAACAAAGCGGTCCTCTCTCTGCTCCTCATCAGCTGGGATCTCCAACCCCACTATACCTTCAGTCCTCTCTGAAACCTGCACTGAGAGGAATGAAGGTGTAGAATTAGGTGTGTCACAGCCAAGTACTTGCGGGCAATCTGCTATTGGTACACCAACGTCAGATTGTACCAGGAAATACGTTCGCTCCCAGCCATCCACATGCCCAGCGGTTGAATGCTAGCTTGGCTAAATTGCTAGCACTTCAACTGCTGCCTTTTCAGTTGGTAGACTCTGCCCCATTCCGTGAGTTTGTGGAATGTGCGGTTCCTCAGTGGCAGGTTCTCAAACGCCACTTTTTCTCACGGAAAGCGATTCCGGCTCTCTACCGGCATGTGGAAGGCAATGTCTTGGCCTCGCTGGACAGGGTGGTCAGTGGTAAGGTGCATATTACCGCTGACTCATGGTCCAGCAGGCACGGACAGGGACGTTACCTATCTTTCACGGTGCATTGGGTGACTCTGCTGGCAGCTGGGAAGGATGCAGGACAAGGTGCAGTAGTGTTGGAGGTTGTTCCACCACCACGCCTGCAAAATGTTACTACTGGTGATTCTGACACACCTCTCTCCTCCACCCCCTTCTCTTCTTCTTCCTCCATGGCCTCTACCTGTGCTTTGTCCACGGAACCAGCAGGGTGCTTCGTAGGCGTTCAATGGGCTACGCAAGTACGCAGGCAAAATGATGCCATGCGTTGCTTGAGCTGGTGTGCTTGGGGGACAGGAGCCACACTGGGGCAGAGATTCTGTCAGCTCTGCAGGGGCAGGCTCAGAGATGGTTGGCACCATGCCAGCTTAAGCCAGGAAAGGTGGTTTGCGACAATGGCACCAACCTCCTCTCCGCCCTCCGACAGGGACAACTGACCCATGTGCCCTGTTTGGCTCGCATCCTTAACTTGGTGGTGCAGCGGTTCTTAGGCAGGTACCCGGGCTTACAGGAGGTCCTGAAGCAGGCCAGAAAACTCTGTGGGCATTTCCGCCGGTCATATAATGCCAGTGCTCGGCTGGCTGACCTGCAAAAGGAATCCAACCTGCCCAAGAACCGCCTAATCTGTGACATGCCCACCAGGTGGAACTCTACGTTGGCCATGCTGCAGCGGCTGCACACGCAGCAGAGGGCCATCAATGAGTATCCGTTGCAATATGGCACCAGGATAGGGTCAGGGGAGCTTGGATTTTTTCCCCCACGCCAGTGGGCCATGATCAGGGATGCATGCACTGTCCTGGCACCATTTGAGGAGGCCATGAGGATGGTGAGCAGTGACAGTGCATGCATCAGTGACACTGTCCTCTTGTTCACCTGTTGGAGCACATGCTGCGTGGAATAATGGACAGGGCACTTGAGACAGAACAGAGGCAGGAAGAGGAGGACTTCCTTACCTCTCAAGGTCCCCTTTATCCAGACAGTGTTCCTGGCCAGGCTATCACACAGGAAGAGGAGGAGGAGGATTGTGTCAGCATGGAGGTGAATTCTAGCACACAGCATCAGCAGCAGTCTTCAAGGGATCAATTACAGTCCCAAGACACCCATGGACTTGTACGTGGCTGGGAGGAGGTGGCTGGGGATCATGTCGTCCTGAGTGACCCAGAGGACTACGGACCAAATGCCTCAGCAAACCTACGCTGCATAGCCTCCCTGATCCTGCAAAGCCTGCGGAGGGATCCTCATATTCGTGCGATCAAGGAGAGGGATCATTACTGGCTGGCGACCCTCCTTGATCTACGTTACAAGGGTAAGGTTGCGGACCTTATCTTGCCGTCGCAGAGGAAGCAGAGGATAAAGCATCTTCAGGAGGCCTTGCAGAAAGGTCTGTGCAACGCGTTCCCAGAGACTGGGAGGTTACAGATTCCTGGTCCTGGACAACGTGCTGCTGAGGCTTCGGTCAGTCAAAGAAGGAGCGGTGGAGAAGGTTGCCGTCTGACCTATGCGTTTAGACAATTTTTTAGTACGCAGCCCCAAGGTATGATCGGTTCCAGCAACCATCGCCAGCGTCTGGTTTACATGGTGCAGGAATACCTAGGGGCAAGATCAGACTTGGACACCTTTCCCACCGAAAATCCTCTGGGTTACTAGGTCTTGAGGATGGATCACTGGGCAGAGCTTGCACAGGAAGAAATTGAGCTACTGGCCCGTCCTGCATCCAGCGTTCTTTCGGAACGCACATTCAGTGCTGCTGGAGGCTCTGTAACTGATCACAGTGTGCGCCTGTCCACCGACTTGGTCGATCGACTGACCTTCATAAAAATGTGAGGTGTTGCAGTGTTGTGGCACCAGTGCCTAAGGCCCAATTTTTATGCCCCTGTTTAACAGGGGCATGTAATTACAGTTCTTGATCTAATAATTCACAGCAGTTCTGGTAAAACTAGCGTTCATAATGTAGATAGCACATTCGTCACGCTGTAACAAACTGAAGAGCACGAGGCTGAAAAGTGCAAATCCTCTCTCACCAAACTTTACTAACACGAGGATCAGCAAAAGCAGCCCAAAGGGTGGCGCCATCCGAATGGAACTTCCCCTTTATAGTGCCGTTGTACGTTTCGTATGTCACTGCGCTTTGCTCGAGCATTTTTTTCACGATAGTGTGTAGGCAAGGCAGGCTTGAGAAGAATCACGTCGAGAAAAACGTTGTTTTTTCAATGACATTAAAAACGGTCGTGGGTACACGGCATCACAATCAAAATCCTTAATTCAGATAATAAAGTGTAAGCAAATCCTGGGCCCAGTCACATTATTGCATTGTAATAACACCATGCATTCTGAATAGCACACCAACACACTTTGCCGATTGATGTGCATGGCAGTGCATTGCCAGAAATAGTATACAGTATATACTCGAGTATAAGCCGAGTTTTTCAGCACATTTATTGTGCTGAAAATGCCCCCCTCGGCTTATACTCGAGTCACCTTTTTGCGCCTGATCTCCCGGACTTCGGGGACCTGGTACCGGCCAGGCCGTACGTCCCCTGGACCCCAAACTCGGCACACATATAGCCCCCCTCTTCCTCTACAAGTGTGCAAAGTTTGTTGTCTGGGGACCTACGGCCGAGGAGCACCGGATTTTCAAAGCCGGGCACCCCTTCCGTAGACTCCCATGTTAAACGGTCATTTCTCTGGTGACTTTGGGGATGCGGTACCGGCCGGTCGTAGGTCCTCTGGACCCGTAACTTGGCACACATGTAGCCCCATTTCTTCTTTACAAGTGTGCAAAGTTTGTTGTCTAGGGGACCTAGGGCCGGGGTGCACCGATTTTTCAAAGCCGGGCACCTCTTCCGTAGACTCCCATGTTAAACGTCAGGCTAGTCATGGACACAGTGAGGCATGGTCACAGTGAGGCATGGACACAGTGAGGCATGGACACAGTGAGGCATGGGCACAGTGAGGCATGGGCACAGTGAGGCATGGGCACAGTGAGGCATGGACACAGTGAGGCATGCACATGGACACAGTGAGGCACAGTGAGGCATGCAGATGGACACCCTAGGCTTATACTCGAGTCAATAAGTTTTCCCATTTTTTTGTGGTAAAATTAGGTGCCTCGGCTTATATTCGGGTCGGCTTATACTCAAGTATATACTAGATACATACTGTATAGTGCATTCTAGTGGATTGGTAACCTATTCGCTTTGAATGGGATGCCATAGCGCAACATGTGTAATGCGTGTAAAAACTTGCTTTAATACACGTTTGTTAACCCAACACACCAGGATGTCAAAGTCTGAATGGGCTTGTCAGGGCATGATCTGCAACAGTAGATAATAATAATGGTTGTCAGAGGAGCATTTTATTTAGAAATTCTTATTATTCTTATTATTTAGTTCTGGTTGCTGACATTTTTAGCATTGCTCCTAAATGAGAATTTGATATTGTAGCACAATATTTTCATGAATAGTGAACAATTTTTTCTGATATAGAAGAGAGAGCAAAGGCGATCCAGCTACATATCATTTATAAATTAGAACCAACTCTCCGCTTTTTGACATTCTATCAGTAGCACTAAACTTCTTCTACACCTTAGATATTTACTGAAGCTCTTAATTTAATTTATATATCTTTCTATGACACATACACTTGAAGCTTAAAGGGGTTGTAAAGGTTAGTTTTTTATTTTCTAAATAGGTTCCTTTAACCACTTGACAACTGGGCACTTAAACCCCCTTCCTAACCAGACGAATTTTCAGCTTTCGGTGCTCTCACATTTTGAATGACAATTACTCAGTCATACAACACTGTACCCATATGAAATTTTTGTCCTTTTTTTCACACAAATAGAGCTTTCTTTTGGTGGTATTTAATCACTGTTGGGTTTTTTATTTTTTTGCGCTATAAGAGAAAAAAGACAGAAAATTTTGTAAAAAAATTAATTTTTCTTTGTTTCCGTTATAAAATTTTGCAAATTAGTATTTTTTCTTCATACATTTTGGCCAAAATTTATACTGCTACATATCTTTGGTAAAAATAAGTACAAATTGGTGCATATTTTTTGGTCTTTGTGAAAGTTATAGAGTCCACAAGCTATGGTGCCAATATCTGAAAATTGATCACACCTGAAGTACTGACGGCCTATCTCATTTCTTGAGACCCTAACATGCCAGAAAAGTACAAATACCCCCCAAATGACCCCTTTTTGGAAAGAAGACATTCCAAGGTATTTAGAAAGAGTCATTGTGAGTTTTTTGAATTTGTCATTTTTTCCCACAATTCTTTGCAAAAATCAAGATTTTTTTTTCTTTTTTTTTTTTCCACAAAATTGTCATATTAGCAGGTTATTTCTCACACACAGCATATGCATACCACAAATTACACCCCAAAACACATTCTGCTATTCCTCCCGAGTATGGCGATACCACATGTGTGAGACTTTTACACAGCGTGGCCACATACAGAGGCCCAACATGCAGGGAGCACCATCAGGCGTTCTGGAGAACCCAGGCCAATTCTGACATTTCTCTCCTACATGTAAAAATCATAATTTGTTTGCTAGAAAATTACATAGAACCCCAAAACATTATATATGTTTTTTTAGCAAAGACCTTAAAGAATATAATGGTGGTCATTGCAACTTTTTATCTTGCACGGTATTTGCGCAGAAATTTTTCTAACGCGTTTTTTACGGAAAAAAACTGTTTTGTGCCTAAAAGAAAAAAAAACAGTAACGTTAGCCCAATGTTTTTGCATAATGTGAAAGATGAAGTTACGCCGAGTAAATAGATACCTAACATGTCACCCTTCAAAATTGCACACGCTCGTGGAATGGCGCCAAACTTTGCTACTTAAAAATCCCCATAGGCAACGCTTTAAATATTTTTACTGGTTACATGTTTTGAGTTACAGAGGAGGTCTAGGGCCAAAATTATTGCTCTCGCTCTAACGTTCGCAACGATACCTCACATGTGTGGTTTGAACACCGTTTTCATATGTGGGCGGGGCTTACGTATGCGTTCATTTCTGCATGCGAGCTCGCGGGGGGCAGGGGCGCTTTAAAAAATATATATATATTTTATTGTTCATTTTACTTTATTTATTTTAGTTTGACATGTTTTTCCGCCCCAAATTTTTTTTTGATCACTTTTATTCCTATTACAAGGAATGTAAACATCCCTTGTAATAGGAATATGGCATGACAGGTCTTCTTTACAGTGAGATATGGGGTCAATAAGACCCCACATCTCACCTCTAGGCTGGGAAGCCTGAAAAAAAAAAAAAAAAAAAAAACAATCCTGGCTTTGATCGTAGCGGTGAGTCGGTAGAAGCACCGGAGGGCAGCGGGAGGGGGGGGGCATCCCCTCTCACCTTCCGTAAGAGCGATCAAGCGGTGGAAAAGCCGCTATGATCATTCTTATGGTGCAGGGAATCGCCAGCTGAAAAAGCGAATATCTGAATGATGCCTGTAGCTGCTCCCATCATTCAGATATCTCCGCACAAAGTCAAGGACGTCATATGACGGCCGGCGGGCGGGAAGTGGTTATTGCAGAGTATTGCCGGGTATTGCGGAGTATTGCCGGGTATTGAAGAGTATTGCCGGGTATTGAGGAGTATTGCTGGGTATTGAGGAGTATTGCCGGGTATTGAGGAGTATTGCCGAGTATTGCGGGGTATTGCGGGGTATTGCCGGGAATTGCGGAGTATTGCCGGGTATTGCCGGGTATTGAGGAGTATTGCAGGGTATTGCGGAGTATTGCAGGGTATTGTGGAGTATTGCAGGGTATTGTGGAGTATTGCTGGGTATTGTGGAGTATTGCCGGGTATTGTGGAGTATTGCAGGGTATTGAGGAGTATTGCGGAGTATGGCAGGGTATTGCGGAATATGGCAGAGTATTGCACAGTATGGGCAGAGTATGGGCAGGGTATTGCACAGTATGGGCAGGGTATTGCACAGGGTATTGCACAGGGTATTGCAGAGTATGGGCAGAGTATGGGCAGGGTATTGCACAGGGTATTGCAGAGTATTGCACAGGGTATTGCAGAGTATTGCACAGGGTATTGCAGAGTATTGGCAGGGTGTATTGCAGAGTATTGGCAGGGTGTATTGCAGAGTATTGCACAGGGTATTGCAGAGTATTGCACAGGGTATTGCAGAGTATTGCACAGGGTATTGCACAGGGTATTGCAGAGTATTGCACAGGGTATTGCAGAGTATTGCACAGGGTGTATTGCAGAGTATTGCACAGGGTGTATTGCAGAGTATTGGCAGAGTATTGCACAGGGATGGCTGAGCAGGGATGGATGGATGGCTGGATCTGTGACTGCAATTGTCACAGATCCAGCCAACAGCTGACATGGGGGAGGGAGCGGACATGATCCGCTCCCTCCCCTCTCCTCTCACACTGTACCGATCGGTACAGAGAGGGGAGGGAGGAACCGGCGTCATCACATGACGCCGGTCTGTTTACAAGTGATCGCTCCGTCATTTGACGGAGCGATCACGTGGTAAACGGCCGCGATTAGCGGCCATCTACCGTGATCCGTGATGCGCCGGGTCTTCCGGACCCGGCGGTCACGGACATATCCTGGAGCGCGCCCCAGGGGGCGCGCGGGAGCAAGATTCTGGGAGGACGTCCCTGGGACGTCCACTCAGGATAACTCGACCGCGCTGTGGACGTCTTTTGTACATGGCGCGGTCGGGAAGTGGTTAAGCTAGTGTATTGCTGGTTCACTTACCTTTTCCTTCGATTTCCCTTCTAAATGTTTTTTTTCTTTGTCTGAATTTCTCACTTCCTGTTTTTCCTCAGTAAACTTCACACCATCATCCGAGCGGTGTTTAGTCAGCCAGAACAGCTTACTGAACAGCTTACTGAGGAGGAACAGGAAGTGAGAAATTCAGACAAAGAAAACAAAGAAAAAAAACATTTAGAAGGGAAATCGAAGGAAAAGGTGTAGTGATCTAGTATAGTGGTTTCCAGTTGATAATTGATGTTTAGTTATTAGTATGATGATATAAGTTATGTTCCCCAGCATCACCCAAGTTCTCCAGAGAATGCAGTTTATTGACTTCCAATACAGAACAAAGTCCAATACTCGCACAGATGACAACGAATCCAATCAGAGTATATATATATAAATATATTTCCGAGTCCCACATCTCCTAGATCATATTCTAGACCTGTGCTTTCCTATCCATGCAGAGTATGTCCTGTGCCTTCATATTCCTACAGAATATCTCCTATGCCCTTATATTCCTACAGAATATATCCTATGCCTTCATATTCCTACAGAATATCTCCTATGCCTTCATATTCCTACCGAATATATCAAGACTAGACTGAATATCAGCTTATATGGCTTATCCATTGAATGACTGAGCAATTTGATTGGCTGTCTTTGATCTACACTCTGTCATTCAGGATGACAGAGAATGACCCCCTACCCAGCCGGAGACGACCACAGACATCATTTGCATTCTTGCATAATAACATCAACAAGCTCTCTTTAGACACACGCAATTAGACTACAGATACGAAAGGTGGCCTGAACACCGTTTTGAATAGACTCGTCCTGGATTCTTGCATATTGACATAAACAAGTCCCTTTGATATGTGTAGTAAATCCTGTTTGGCCCTTTGGTCAACAAACACCCTTCAATTAAGTTAACAGGCCACCTCACACACCTTGCATAAGATCAACATATCAAAGCTGTTATCTGGCCTCTCTCATATGTGTAATCCAGTTGACTCTGACAACTGAATTATCAACTGAAATCTGGCCTGGTCAATATTGTACTCACATATAAACACATATATATACACAGACACATACATATATATATATATATATATCTAATAACATAATGTACCACATAAATCAGCCAACATATTACAACATATACAACCACTTGGGTCCGTTCTAACTACTAGAACTGACCCATAAATCAAGCAACAAACATCATTATGATTTGAGGTACGGGATGCTTTACAATGGCTCATATGAAATATGAAGTTCAGACTGGTTATATCTCTCTTCACCAGCAACTAAAATATTCCCATGAAACAGTTATTAGATAATATAACTTTAGACAATGACTGGAAAAGGATTCGGTAAACATCCGTGGCCTGTATAGCTGTTAGACCTTATTTCAAAGCTTGCTCTTGAGTAAATCACATCACGATCTTGAATATTGCGCAAACATTAGCTGATGTCGCAGTCCATTCTGACTTCATCACATCTCTCACCATCTCACTGAAAGTAATGCTTTGGAAGCTCCAATCCACATAAGTCCAGGATTCTCTCATCTCCAGGCTCAAAGTTTTCATTCTTAACCACTTAACGACCGCCCACCGCCGATTTACGTCGGCAGAATGGCACGGACAGGCAGAATCACGTAGATCTACGTGATCGCCTTTGTGCAGTTGGGGGGTCCATCCGGACCCCCCTTCACTGCAGTGAGCGGCCGTTAAGTGTTCGGGAGCGATCAGGCATGAGGGGGCGGCCGCTCGATTCCGCCCCCCCCCTCGCGATCGCTCCCGGCCAATGAAATTGCTTCCTCCGCCATGTGATGTAAACACAGGCTGGAGGAAGTGATGTCATCTCCCTCGCCGCGGTCTTTTCGTTCCCGGCGCCGAGGAGTGAAGACAGAGGTTAGTGCTCTAACAGTCCACTGACACGTAGGTACACATAGGCACACAAATCACCCCCCAGTCACCCCCAGATCACCCCCCAGGTCACCCCAAAGCCCCCAATCACAGTGTCACTGATTGCAGTGATCATTTATTTTACTGATCACTGCATTTAGTGTCATCTGTGATTGTAAAAAGTTGCAGGGCAGTTAGGATTAGGCCCCTTTAGGTCCAGGGTAGCCCCCTAACCCCTCCTAATAAAGGTTTAACCCCTTGATCACCCCCCAGGTAACCCTTTCACCCCCTAACTTCAGCATCACTAAGCGATTGTTTTTCCGATCGCTGTATTCGTGTCGCTGGTGTTTTAGATAGGCAGTTATTTTTTTTTTAGGTTCGCCGCAGGTTTTTATTGGTGTCAGGTACCCCCATATATTATTTTAACCCCCTGATTGCCCCTAGAGTTAACCCTTTCACCAGTGATCGCCGTATAAGCGTCACTGGTGTCACTGGTTAGCCAGTAAGTTATTTAGTTATTTAGGTTACCCGTCAGGTTTTTATATAGTGTCAGGTACCCCCATATTTAACCTAATAAAGGTTTTAACCCCCTGATTGCCCCTAGTTAACCCTTTCACCAGTGATCACCATATAAAGGTTACGGGTGACGCTGGTTGATTAGTTTGCTTTTTATAGCATCAGGGCACCCGCCGTATATAACCCAATAAAGGTTTAACCCCCCTGATCGCCCGGCGGGTGAGATCAATTAGGTTTTAGCGCCAGAGATGGTCTGCGTCGCCCCAGGCAGTGTTAGGTTAGTGCCAGTAACGCTAACACCCACGCGCAAAGCATACACCCCCCTTAGTGGTATAGTATCTGATCAGATCTATACTAGCATCCCCAGCGGTTTAGGGTTCCCAAAAACGCAGTGTTAGCGGGATCAGCCCAGATACCTGCTAGCGCCTGCGTTTAGCCCCTCCGCCCAGCCCAGCCCAGCCCAGCCCACCCAAGTGCAGTATCGATCGATCACTGTCACTTACCAAACACAACACACATAACTGCAGCGTTCGCAGAGACAGGCCTGATCCCTGCGATCGCTAACAGTTTTTTTGTAGCGTTTGATATATTTGCTGACGACAGTCAGGTGCTTTTTTTCCTGTGAATCTTACTAGTGTACCCCTAAATTTAGAGCCCAAAATGGCAAGACGAAGGTACACTAGTAAAGAGGCCTACGAGATTCTGAGCATGACAGATAGTGAAGAGGAGGTCACGTATCTGTCAGATTCAGGCTCAGAATATCTTCCCGTAGAAGACAGTGACGTCAGCGGCCCCACGTCAGATAGCTCTGACGACGAAGTTGAGGTCCCTGCTAAGGTCAGGCGTACCCGATCCCGATCTTCTGAGGTTGTTGAGGAGCAAGAACCGCAGGTCTCTCGTATCATGGAGCAGAGTAGTACTAGCGCCGCTATTCCTTCTGGTGAACTGGCAAGCACCAGCGGCCTAGTACAGCCTGGACGTACATCCAGCACTGCAGTAACACTTGGTGACGTGGCGAGTCCCATAAGTGCAGTTCAAGCTGGCGAGGTGGCAAGCACAAGTAGTGTCCCGCTGCCACCAAGAAGACAAAGGCAGGCCCGTCGTGCCCATACTGCCCTTCCTGCAGAATTCGCCTATCCTGATTGGGTCCCCACCACTTCTGCAGAACCCGTACTTCCCCCATTCACTGCCCAACCCGGTATTCAGGTGGAAACAGCTGATTTTATTCCAATTGATTTTTATTCGCTGTTTTTCACGGAAGATCTCTATAGATCTATTGTGGACCAGAGTAATTTATATGCTGGTCAATTTATCGCCGCTAACCCCCAGTTGCCTAAAATTGCCAGAAATTGGAAACCAATTACGGTTTCCGAATTTAAGACCTTTCTGGGCCTTTCCCTCAACATGGGCACACATAAATTTCCGTCATTGCGTGCTTATTGGTCCACGCACCCAATTGACCACATGCCCGTGTTCTCTGCCTCCATGTCCAGGGCACGATACGAGCAGATTTTGCGGTTCATGCACTTCAACGACAATGAACTTTGTCGTCCACGTGGGGACCCTGAATACGACCGGCTCTATAAAATTCGGCCCCTCATAAACCACTTCAACGAACGTTTTGCAGCCTTGTTTACTCCCGATCAAGTTGTCTGCGTTGATGAGTCCCTGATTAAATTTTCTGGTCGCTTGTCTTTCAAGCAGTACCTTCCCAGCAAGCGTGCCAGATACGGGGTCAAGCTCTACAAGTTCTGTGACAGGGCAACAGGCTATGTAGTGAACTTTACGGTTTATGAGGGAAAAGACAGTCAGATTGAGTCGGTCAACTGCCCGGATTACATAGGGAGCGCTGGCAAGATAGTGTGGAACTTGGTGTCACCCTTATTCGGAAAGGGGTACCACTTGTATGTGGACAATTATTACACGAGCGTGCCACTGTTTAGTCACTTGTTTGATCATAAGATTGGAGCATGTGGCACCGTGCGACCTAATCGCCGGGGCTTTCCCCAGCGGCTTGTAGATGCCCGTCTTAGGCTGGGGGAGAGAGCCTGCTTGAAGTGTAATAACTTGCTCGCTATGAAGTGGAGGGACAATAAGAATGTTTTCCTTACCTCCCTTCATGCAGACACGACAGTCCAAATTCGTACGGCGACTGGTGTTGTGGAGAAACCCCTCTGTGTCCACGAATATAACCAAAATATGGGAGGGGTGGACCTCAACGACCAGTTGATGGTGCCGTATCTAATTGACCGTAAGGCGAGACGCTGGTACAAAAAAGTGTCTCTATCATTATTCCAATTGGCTTTGCTGAACGCTCATGTGCTATACAGAGCTTCAGGCGGGACGTTATCTCTTCTAAAATTCCAGAATGAGATAGTCACAGAACTCCTGTATCCAGGCGGTTCTGCACCTCACCATCCCCAACCAAATGCAGTAAGCCGGCTGCATGAGAGGCATTATTCGTATGTCCTCCCGAGTACCCCTACCCAAAGCCACCCCCAAAAAAGATGTCGTGTCTGTAGCAAGCGCGGATTTAGGCGTGACACCCGTAGTTTTTGTCCACTCTGTCCTGACAAGCCTGGTCTTTGCCAAGGTGAATGTTTTGAACGCTACCACTCAAAAGTGAAGTTTTAGCGTAGGGTACAGCATTTCACAGACAAGGACACACTTACACAGGGTCTCCCAAGATGCCATTACATTTTGAGAGACCCGAACCATTACAGTTGTAAAGTTACAAAAAAAAGTGTAAAAAAGAAAAAAAAAAACGTAAAAAACAAAACACAAAAAAAATATAAAATAAAAAAACCAAAAATAGTTGTCGTTTTATTGTTCTCTCTCTCTCTATTTTCTCTCTATTGTTCTGCTCTTTTTTACTGTATTCTATTCTGCAATGTTTTATCATGCTTGCTTTTCAGGTATGTAATTTTTTGTTTTCAGGTGCGCCATTCAACTGCAGCGCGGAATTATTTATCTTGACAGCAACAGCGTTTGCTCCCACGATACATAAAGCCGTGACTCCAGTGCTGTAGGAGGTGATTTCACCACCACAGTTAAAAAAAAGAGCATATATGCCGAAGCATGGGGGCAGCAGGGGCGGAGGAGCGATTTTGCTCCTAATGCCGCGTACATACGGTCGAAATTCCGACGGAGGCCTGCCCGTGGAAAATTCCGACCGTGTGTACGCGGCATAACTTTTTTGCGGGAGGATGCCCCCATGCTTCGGCATATATATATTTTAGGCACAGGTTGCGTTAAAACATTTTTTTATTTTTTACTAGGTTTTGTTTTGGTATTTGCTTTGCAGGTATGGCATGGTAAGGTCTTACTGTTGTACTGTAATGTTACTTTGTTTTAATGTTAACCACCATTTGCTTAGCAGGTACGCCATTCAGTTGCAGCGCGGATCTATTTATCTTGACAGCAACAGCGTTTGCTCCCACGATACATAAAGCCGTGACTCCAACGCTGTAGGAGGTGATTTCACCACCACAGTTAAAAAAAAGAGCATATATGCCGAAGCATGGGGGCAGCAGGGGCGGAGGAGCGATTTTGCTCCTAATGCCGCGTATATACGGTCGAAATTCCAACGGAGGCTTATCCGTGGAAAAGTCCGACCGTGTGTACGCGGCATAACCTTTTATGCCGCGTACATACGGTCGAAATTCCGACGAAGGCTTGACCATGTGTACGCGGCATAACTTTTTTGCGGGAGGATGCCCCCATGCTTCGGCATATATGCCCATCATTAGAAGTGGGTGGATGAAGGGAGGTATTCTAATGGTGGGCATACCCACCAATCAATCTCTTTTTTTCGTTCAGCCAATAGGCTGTATGAAAAAAAAGATTACAATACATGTCCAACAAGGACCAGCAACGTACTGGTATGTTGCTGGACTTTGAATGTTTATACCAGAATGATGCCTGCGGGTTTAGGTATCATCTTGGTATCATTCTTTTCAGCCAGCAGCCGGCTTTCATGTAAAAGCAATTCTAGCAGATAATTAGCCTCTAGACTGCTTTTACAAGCAGTGGGAGGGAATGTCCCCCCCCCGGATATAAAAAGCGCCATTGGGAAATTGGGAAAGCATTTTATCACACCGATCTTGGTGTGGTCAGATGCTTTGAGGGCAGAGGAAAGATCTAGGGTCTAACCCCCCAATTTTTTTCAAAAAAAGAGTACCTGTCACTACCTATTGCTATCATAGGGGATATTTACATTCCCTGAGATAACGATAAAAATGGTAAAAAAATAAAATATGGAAGGCACAGTTTAAAAATAAAATAAAAAAGCCAAATAAATAATAAAAAAAAAAAAAAAAAAAAAAAAGCACCGCTGTCCCCCCCTGCTATTGCGCAAAGGCGAACGCAAGCGTCGGTCTAGCGTCATATGTAAACAGCAATTGCATCATGCATGTGAGGTATCACCGCGAAGGTCAGATCGAGGGCAGTCATTTTAGCAGTAGACCTCCTCTGTAAATCTAACGTGGTAACCTGTAAAGGCTTTTAAATGCTTTTAAAAATGAATGTAGTTTGTCGCCGCTGCGCGTTTGTGCGCAATTTTAAAGCATGTCGTGTTTGGTATCCATGTACTCGGCCTATGATCATCTTTTTTATTTCATCAAACATTTGGGCAATATAGTGTTTTTTAGTGCATTAAAAATAAAAAAAGTGTGTTTTTCCCCCAAAAAATGCGTTTGAAAAAACGCTGCGCAAATACTGTGTGGAAAAAAAAAATGCAACACCCACTATTTTAATCTGTAGGGCCTTTGCTTTAAAAAAATATATAATGTTTGGGGGTTCAACATAATTTTCTTGCAAAAAAAAATATTTTTTCATGTAAACAAAAAGTGTCAGAAAGGGCTTTGTCTTCAAGTGGTTAGAAGAGTGGATGATGTGTGACATAAGCTTCCTAATGTTGTGCATAAAATGCCAGGACAGTTCAAAACCCCCCCAAATGACCCCATTTTGTAAAGTAGACACCTCAAGCTATTTGCTGAGAGGCATGTTGAGCCCATTGAATATTTTTTTTTTTGTCCCAAGTGATTGAATAATGACCAAAAAAAAAAATGTACAAAAAGTTGTCACTAAATTATATATTGCTCAAACATGCCATGGGCATATGTGGAATTACACCCCAAAATACATTCTGTTGCTTCTCCTGAGTACGGGGATACCACATTTGTGGGACTTTTTGGGAGCCTAGTCGCGTACGGGACCCCAAAAACCAAGCACCGCCTTCAGGATTTCTATGGGTGTAAATTTTTGATTTCACTCCTCACTGCCTATCACAGTTTCGGAGGCCATGGAATGCCCAGATGGCACAAAACCCCCCCAAATGACCCCATTTTGGAAAGTAGACACCCCAAGCTATTTGCTGAGAGGTATGTTGAGTATTTTGCAGATCTCGCTTTTTGTCACAAAGTTTTGAAAATGTAAAAAAAGAAAAAAAAAAGAAAAAAAAATGTCTTTCTTAATTTTCAAAAACAAATGAGAGCTGTAAAATACTCACCATGCCTCTCAGCAAATAGCTTGGGGTGTCTACTTTCCAAAATGGGGTCATTTGTGGGGGTTTTGGGCTATTTTGACATTTTATGGCCTTCAAAACTGTGATAGGTAGTGAGGAGTGAAATCAAAAATTTATGCCCTTAGAAACCTTGAAGGCGGTGCTTGGTTTTTGGGGTCCCGTACGCGGCTAGGCTCCCAAAAAGTCCCACACATGTGGTATCCCCGTACTCAGGAGAATCAGCAGAATGTATTTTGGGGTGTAATTTCACATATAACCATGGCATGTGTGAGCAATATATCATTTAGTGACAACTTTTTGTACATTTTTTTTTTCTTTTTGTCATTATTCAATCATTTGGGACAAAAAAAAAAAAATTCAATGGGCTCAACATGCCTCTCAGCAAATAGCTTGGGGTGTCTACTTTCCAAAATGGGGTCATTTGGGGGGGTTTTGTGCCATCTTGGCATTTTATGGCCATCAAAACTGTGATAGGTAGTGAGGAGCGAAATCAAAAATTTATGCCCTTAGAAACCTTGAAGGCGGTGCTTGGTTTTTGGGGTCCCGTACGCGGCTAGGCTCCCAAAAAGTCCCACACATGTGGTATCCCCGTACTCAGGAGAAGCAGCAGAATGTATTTTGGGGTGTAATTTCACATATGCCCATGGCATGTGTGAGCAATATATCATTTAGTGACAACTTTGTGCAAAAAAAAAACAGTTTGTCATATTCCCGCAACCTGTGGCAAAATATAAAATATTCCATGGACTCAAAATGCCTCTCAGTAAATAGCTTGGGGTGTCTACTTTCCAAAATGGGGTAATTTGGGGGGGTTTGTGCTATTTTGGCATTTTATGGCCTTCGAAACTGTGATAGGTAGTGAGGAGTGAAATCAAAAATTTACGCCCTTAGAAATCCTGAAGGCGGTGCTTGGTTTTTGGGGCCCTGTACGCGGCTAGGCTCCCAAAAAGTCCCACACATGTGGTATCCCCGTACTCAGGAAAAGCAGCAGAATGTATTTTGGGGTGCAATTCCACATATAACCATGGCATGTGTGAGCAATATATCATTTAGTGACAACTTTTTGTACATTTTTTTTTTTCTTTTTGTCATTATTCAATCATTTGGGACAAAAAAAAAAAATATTCAATGGGGTCAACATGCCTCTCAGCAAATAGCTTGGGGTGTCTACTTTCCAAAATGGGGTCATTTGGGGGGGTTTTGTGCCATCTTGGCATTTTATGGCCTTCAAAACTGTGATAGGTAGTGAGGAGTGAAATCAAAAATGTATGCCCTTAGAAACCTTGAAGGCGGTGCTTGGTTTTTGGGGTCCCGTACGCGGCTAGGCTCCCAAAAAGTCCCACACATGTGGTATCCCCGTACTCAGGAGAAGCAGCAGAATGTATTTTGGGGTGTAATTTCACATATGACCATGGCATGTGTGAGCAATATATCATTTAGTGACAACTTTGTGCAAAAAAAAAAAAGTTTGTCATATTCCCGCAACTTGTGGCAAAATATAAAATATTCCATGGACTGAACATGCCTCTCAGTAAATAGCTTGGGGTGTCTACTTTCCAAAATGGGGTCATTTGGGGGGGTTTTGTGCTATTTTGGCATTTTATGGCCTTCGAAACTGTGATAGGTAGTGAGGAGTGAAATCAAAAATTTGCGCCCTTAGAAATCCTGAAGGCGGTGCTTGGTTTCCGGGGTCCCGTACGTGGCTAGGCTCCTAAAAAGTCCCACACATGTGGTATCCCCGTACTCAGGAGAAGCAGCAGAATGTATTTTGGGGTGCAATTCCACATATAACCATGGCATGTGTGAGAAATATATCATTTAGTGACAACTTTTTGTAATTTTTTTTTTTTTTTTTTTGTCATTATTCAATCACTTGGGACAAAAAAAAATATTCAATGGGCTCAACATGCCTCTCAGCAATTTCCTTGGGGTGTCTACTTTCCAAAATGGGGTCATTTGGGGGGGTTTTGTACTGCCCTGCCATTTTAGCACCTCAAGAAATGAGATAGGCAGTCATAAATTTAAAGCTGTGTAAATTTCAGAAAATGTACCCTAGTTTGTAAACGCTATAACTTTTGCGCAAACCAATAAATATACGCTTATTGACATTTTTTTTACTAAAGACATGTGGCTGAATACATTTTGGCCTAAATGTATGACTAAAATTGAGTTTATTCGATTTTTCTTATAACAAAAAGTAGAAAATATCATTTTTTTTCAAAATTTTCGGTCTTTTTCTGTTTATATCGCAAAAAATAAAAATCGCAGAGGCAATCAAATACCATTAAAAGAAAGCTCTATTTGTGGGAAGAAAAGGACGCAAATTTCATTTGGGTACAACATTGCATGTCCGCACAATTTACAGTTAAAGCAGCGCAGTGCCGAATCCCAAAAACAGGCTTGGTCCTAATGGCCCGAAATGGTCCGGGGCTTAAGTGGTTAAAGATGCTTTTACACAATCACCAGCAAATCCTGAAATTCTGCTTCCATCTTTATAGTAAGAAGAACCATCAATATACCAGCAGTCCCTTCCAAGGTCAAAAAGGTTTGGATACGACAGTAAAACTCTGTGCTGCAAACTATTTCCTTGCACATTCATGAGCTTCACCTTCAATCATCAATCCACCAATCAGGACACTGGGTTCTTTTAACATCGAACCCTCAATATTCTCAGACAACAAAGCTGTAGTCCATCTTGCAAGCATTTCACAATTAACATCTGCTTCTTTCCATTCCCTATTTGAGCAATAATGACCTTTTGTGTACCTGTCAAGTAATTTGCTGATTGACAGCCACAATTTTAATTTGCTGTAGGCCACCCCTCATTGCCTTTAATAGAGAAGTTACTTGTATCATTCAGTCCATAATTACAACAGAATGGTATACCAACATATATATATATACCCCCACGCGATGGTTCAAATAGAATCAGCTTGACATCAGTGTCTATCAGATCTTCTATCCAGACAAAGCGGCAGTGGAAATTCTTGTCAGTATCTTTTCATGAAAGGTAGAAAGGTCTTTGTAATCCATATATGTCATAGCCTTCAGCATATTATAAACAACTGATTCAACAAAATTCAAATCATGACTAGTGTTGAGCGAACCCGAACTGTAAAGTTCGGGTCCGTACCGAACTTTAGCTTTTTCCCGAACCCGAACCCGGAATTTGCGCAAAAGTCCGGGTTCGGGTTCGGCAATCTAATTACGCAGTTAGAAATGCTTCAGGGGCCAGCCAATCACCTTTTGATTAGCTGGTGTGCCCTTAGAAGCCATCATAGCCATGCCTACTAATGGCATGGCTGTGATTGGTCAGTGCAACATGTGACCCAGCTTCTATATAAACTAGAGGCACACAGCACACACGTCACTCTGCTTCAGAATAGATAGGGAGAGGATCTTGTCTGCTGCTGCTGCTTTTAGGGAGAGATAGAAAAATACATGAGTTAGTCCTGATTCTGGAATTTGAGGGAAAAGATAGAGAGACAGTGTAGTGTAGGGCCAGGTTCCTGTTTTTTGCTTTTAGGGAGAGAGATATATTATATAGGAATAGGAGTCCAGATTCAGAGATATAACTCAGCGATCTGCATAGGTTTACCTGTTTGTGTTGCAGTGCAGTCTTTTTACACTGCTGTGAGCCCAGTGTCAGAGAAAATCTACCTTTTATCTGCAAGCTCAGTGCACCAGCACTGCATATATTACGTTGAGAGATACACCGTTTCCATACTGTGGGTGTATTCTGCTCTTGGAAAAAGATCCATTTAGGACAAAAAAAAAGGCACTTTATTGTGCTCTTTTCCAAAAGACCCATTAAGGGCAAAAAAAAAAAAAAATTGCATTTTATTTTGCTCGTGCAAAAAAAGACCCGTTTAGGGCAAAAAAAAAAAAAAATTGCACTTTAATGTATGCTTGCAAAAAGACCCATTTAGGGCCACAAAAAATATTTTGCAGTGTGTTATACATATGTGGAGGCGTGTGAAATAAACCATTTCTATATATTTGTCTTCTACTGTGCTATACTAAAAAAACAACATTTTTTTTGAATAGCATTTTCTGCAGTTCTGTAGCTATGCGATTCAGCGGTTACGTACTGTGGGTGTGTTGTGGTCTTCCAAAAAATGCCATTTAGGGCCACAAAAAATATTTTGCAGTGTGTTATACATATGTGGAGGCGTGTGAAATAAACCATTTCTATATATTTGTCTTCTACTGTGCTATACTAAAAAAACAACATTTTTTTTGAATAGCATTTTCTGCAGTTCTGTAGGTGTGCGATTCAGCGGTTACGTACTGTGGGTGTGTTGTGGTCTTCCAAAAAACGCCATTTAGGGCCACAAAAAATATTTTGCAGTGTGTTATACATATGTGGAGGTGTGTGAAAAAAACAATTTATATATAGTTTTCTTCTACTGTGCTATACTAAAAAAAAAAACATTTTTTTTGAATAGCATTTTCTGCAGTTCTGTAGCTGTGCGATTCAGCGGTTACGTACTGTGGGTGTATTGTGGTCTTCCAAAAAACGCCATTTAGGGCCACAAAAAATATTTTGCAGTGTGTTATACATATGTGGAGGTGTGTGAAATAAACAATTTCTATATAGTTTTCTTCTACTGTGCTATACTAAAAAAAAATAAAAAAATTTTTAATAGCATTTTCTGCAGTTCTGTAGCTGTGCGATTCAGCGGTTATGTACTGTGGGTGTGTTCTGCTCTTCCAAAAACACCCATTTAGGGCAACATCCTAAATTTGGAAAATATAAGGAGAAGGTCAAAGGGACGTGGTGGCCCCGGTCGTGGTGCTGCTGGTGGAGCTTCTGTTGCAGGGAGAGGACGTGGTGGATCTGTGCCAGATACACGCACAAGTGAAACACCTTCCTCAGGTGCGAGTAGGCGACCGAGCCTGCGGCGGTATTTTGTCGCGCCTAATGAGGCTGTACGAATGTTTAGGCCAGGACAAGTACAGGTGATAGTAGATTGGGTTGCTGACAGTGCCTCGGGTTCCTTCACATTGTCTCCCACCCACTCTTCTGATGAAAGATCAGAGTTGGCACCTGAAACCCATGTCCATCAGTCTTTCACCTCACCTCCTTGCAAATCAGCCAAGCAGTCTGAGCCCCAAATCATGCAGCAGTCTCTTCTGCTTTTCGATGACTCTGTTAGCAGGGTTTCCCAGGGCCATCCACCTAGCCCTGCCCCAGAAGTGGAAGAGATTGAGTGCACCGATGCCCAACCACTTATGTTTCATGATGAGTACATGGGAGGACCATCGCAGCACGTCTCGGATGATGACGAAACACAGGTGCCAACTGCTGCTGCTTTCGCAATTGTGCAGACAGACAGGGAGGGCAGGGGTGAAGACTGGGTGGAAGATGATGTGGAGGACGATGAGGTCCTCGACCCCACATGGAATCAACGTTATGCAGGTGACCAGTGTAGTTTGGAGGAAGAGGCGGTGGCAGCACAGAGCCACCAGCACAGCAGAAGAGGGAGCAGGGTGCAAAAGCGGAGCGTCCGTCCCCTAGACAGTATGTCTGCTACTGCCCAACGCAGCAAGGGACCGAGCACACCAAAGCCAGGTCCAAGGAGTTCCCTAGCGTGGCAGTTCTTCACACAATGTGCTGATGACAAGACACGAGTGGTTTGCACGCTGTGCAATCAGAGCCTGAAGCGAGGCATAAACGTTCTCAACCTGAGCACAACCTGCATGACCAGGCATCTAAGTGCAAAGCACGAGCTGCAGTGGAGTAGACACCTCAAAAAACAAGAAAGGTCTCTGGCTCCTCCTGCTTCCTCTTCTGCTGCAGTCTCGGCCTCTTCATCCACCTCTGTAGTGACAGTGGCACCTGCCACCCCGCAAACAGAGGATCTGCCAGCAACACTACCACCTGGGTCACCAACCATCTCCACAATGTCCCATGGAAGCGTTCAGCTCTCTATCTCCCAAACATTGGAGCGGAAGAGGAAGTACCCCCCTAGCCACCCGCGATCCCTGGCCCTGAATGCCAGCATTTCAAAACTCCTGGCCTTTGAAATGCTGTCATTCCGTCTGGTGGAGACACAGAGTTTTAAAAGCCTGATGGCATTGGCTGTCCCACAGTACGTCGTGCCCAGCCGCCACTACTTTTCCAGGCGAGCCATCCTTTCCCTGCACTACCAAGTGGGGGACAAAATCAGGTGTGCACTGCGCAACGCCATCTGTGGCAAGGTCCACCTAACTACGGATGCGTGGACCAGTAAGCACGGTCAGGGACGTTATATCTCCCTAACAGCACACTGGGTAAATGCAGTGGCGGCTGGGCCTGAGGCAGATAGCAGTTTGGCGCATGTCCTTCCACCACCGAGGATTGCAGGGCGCTTCAGTTTGCCTCCTGTTGCTAACTCCTCCTACTCCGCTTCCTCATCCTCTACCGCCTCCTCATCCGGTCAGCGTAACACCTTCACCACCAACTTCAGCACAGCCAGGGGTAAACGACAGCAGGCAGTTTTAAAACTTTCCTGTTTGGGGGAAAAACCCCACACCGCGCAGGAGTTGTGGGTGGAGGGACATGGAACAACAGACCAATGAGTGGTTGCTGTCAGTGAGCCTCAAGCCCGGCCTGGTGGTGTGCGATAATGGGCAAAATCTCGTAGCAGCTCTGGGCCTAGCCGGTTTGACGCACATTCCTTGCCTGGCGCATGTGCTGAACTTGGTGGTCCAGAGGTTCCTTAAAAATTACCCCAATATGCCAGAGCTGCTGCAGAAAGTGCGGGCTGTGTGTGCGCACTTTTGGCGTTCTCACCCTGCTGCTGCTCGCCTGTCAGCGCTGCAGCGTAACTTCGGCCTTCCCGCTCACCGCCTCATATGTGACGTGCCCACAAGGTGGAACTCCACCTTGCACATCCTGGCCAGACTGTGCGAGCAACAGCAGGCGATAGCGGAGTTTCAGCTGCAGCAATCACGCGTGAGTCACTCTGCGGAACAGCACCACTTCACCACCAATAACTGGGCCTCCATGCGAGACCTGTGTGCCTTGTTGCGCTGTTTCGAGTACTCCACCAACATGTCCAGTGCCAATGACGCCGTTCTCAGCGTTACTATCCCAGTTCTATGCCTCCTTGAAAAAACGCTTCGGGCGATGATGGAAGAGGATGTGGCACAGGAGGAGGAGGAGGAGGAGGAGGAAGGGGGATCATTTCAAAGGCTTTCAGGGCAGTCTTTCACAAGTGGCTACGAGGGTGGGTTCCTGCACCAACAAACGCCAGGTACACAATTGTCCAGCAGAAAGGGCACAGTTCTGGAGGATGACGAGGTGGAGGAGGAGATGGAGGAGGAGGAGGAGGAGCCATTTTCACAGCAGGGTGGCACCCAGACCAGCTCGTGGCCATCACTGGTGCGTGGCTGGGGGGATACAGAGGACACAGACGATACACCTCCCACAGAGGACAGCTTTTCTTTGCCTCTGGGCAGCCTGGCACACATGAGCGATTACATGCTGCAGTGTTTCCGCAATGACCGCCGAGTTGCCCACATTTTAACTGGTGCTGATTACTGGGTGGCCACCCTGCTGGATCCCCGTTACAAGGACAACGTACCGTCCTTAATTCCCTCACTGGAGCGGGATCGTAAGATGCGCGAGTACAAGCGCACGCTGGTAGACGCGCTGCTGGTGGCATTCCCACCTGACAGCGGGCGTACGGTGGAAGCACAAGGCGAAGGCAGAGGAGGAGGAAGAGGTCGCCAACGCAGCCGGGGCACCGGCAGCACCTCAGAAGGCAGGGTTAGCATGGCTGAAATGTGGAAAAGCTTTGTCAGCACGCCACAACAACCAGCACCACCAGCTGAGATGGAACGTCTTAGCAGGAGGCAGCATTTCACCAACATGGTTGAGCAGTATGTGTCCACAGGCCTACACGTACTGGGTGACGGGTCTGCCCCCTTTAACTTCTGGGTCTCCAAATTGGGCACATGGCCTGAGCTTGCCCTTTATGCCTTGGAGGTGCTGGCCTGCCCTGCAGCCAGTGTATTATCTGAACGTGTATTTAGCACGGCAGGGGGCGTTATCACAGACAAGCGCAGCCGCCTGTCCAGAGCCAATGTGGACAAGCTCACGTTCATTAAAATGAACCAGGCATGGATCCCACAGGACTTGTCCGTACCTTCTGCAGAATAGACATGTATACCGGTGTTGTGACAAAAACTGTACGGCCATCGGATTGTGTCCGGGCCGTACTGCGAAGGCGCAGCGCTTGAGCAGTACAGAGGACAAGGAGATTTACAAAATCTCCGAAGATGAACGGCGCCTGCGCCGTGAGTGCAGGTTCAAGCCCCAACATCCAAGTGGACAGACGGTAGCACATAGTAACAGGGCCCCTCACGGGCTCGCTTCGATCGCCACGCTTCGGGCACGGCCTCACTTGGCTCGGCTTGAACCACGGATGGTGTGGCCTTCACCTGAACTCACCACGCAGGCGCCGTTCATCTTGGGAGATTTTCGAAATCCTCTTGTCCTACATACTGAGCAAGCGCAGTACAGTGTGGACACTATTCGACGGGGGACAGAATTCGACACATCACTGGCCTTACCCAGCCATTGTTGTATTTTTGAACCAGTGTTGGCTACCTCGTCCTCCTCCACCCCCGCTTCCACCTACACAGCCACATCCACCGCCACCTCAACCTCCTACTCCATATGGACCTTGTCCTCCTAGGTCAAGATTATAATTTTTATTTTATTTTTTTGTAGCGCACAGATCCTTTCCCCCTTACCTGCCTTTATGTTGTTGGCTCCTCGCAGGAGGGAGAAAGGCACACCGCACTACCAGCCCGTACCCTCTTATAAAAAGAGGTTGAGCGGTGTACTTGACGGGCCGTGTCCACAGCCGGAGTCAAAACTCCTCCAGAGGATGATTCTCACCTCTACTGTAGGTAGAGGCAAGTCCTTTAATTCCCAGTAAAGTCAATGTCCACACCAGCTGAAATTACAACTCTTATTCTCTCATGGCAAAATAAACTCTACTCGGATAGAAAAGGTTAGAGCAAAGAAACAGGACAGCTTAAGGTGTGGAGGAGGTCCAGGCACAAACGTAGCACATTCACTTCACTGCTTAGGTTTCTCAAACAGTTTTAGGTGCACGGTCTCTGCCACAGACCTTGAGGTTGGTCTCTGCCACAGACCGGGTGTACAAGGCCCCTGCCACGGACCTGGAGAACTTTGGTCTCTGCCACAGACCAGGGTGTATAAGGCCCCTGCCACGGGCCGGGTGAGTAAGGCCTCTGATACAGTCAAGATGACCTTGAGCTTCTCCTTCTACGAACCTAGCCCATATCAAGGGGAAGACATCTCTCCAGGGAGTCAACAGACCCTTCCTTCACCGTGACTCCCGCATCGGTCCATCAGAATGATCCTCCCTTCCCTGGAACATGGTCCCCTACATGAGGTGGCACCCTCAGACTCCTCGACCCTTAGCGGACTCCAGACGAAGGCTCTGGACTCCAGGCTTTACTCCCGCACCTAGGCCTCCATACCCAGGGCAGCAGGAACTCCAGGATAGTACCTCACCCCGGGCTAAAGGTACCCGAGATGGAACATGAACACATGCACCCAGGCCGAAGGCACCTGGGCGTGGACCCCACTGGACATCAGCCCCCAGGCCAAAGGTCTGCCCCTTTTATATGCTCTCCCGGCATGCCACAGCAGGTTCCCCGCCCCGCTGTACTACTGCCAAGAGGGCACACAAAAGGCACAGCACTGTATCGGCAGTTCAACCCTAGCCTACCATGGCAGCGCCACCTGTAGGCCGCAGGGAACTGCACACCAATACTGTCCCCCGAGGACAAAATGGTCCATAAATCCTACAGAATTAGGGTGTTTGAGCCTATTTACCACTCAAACACTTCCCTTAAATTTAGCACCCCGCTACATTTTTATTTCAAAGTATTTTATTTTCCCACTAGCTTATCCATTAAATTGAATAATTTATTCCAGAAAGGGCGTATTCTGGGGCATTCCCACCATATGTGTGGCATCGTGCCGTTGAGTTTCTGAGGTTCTTAATGACTTCCCGTACCTCTTCTGCTGAAAAGGGGGCCTCCAGCATATTTTTATTTTTTTTATTTTTTTTATGTTATTTTAAGTTATTTCCCTATCCACATTTGTTTGCAGAGCACTTGCCATGCTCTTAACAACATTTTGCTGCCATTTGCAGCCCTCTAGCCCTTTCCATTACATTTTTAGAGCCTTTTTAGTCCTTAGAAGTCCGGGTCCCCATTGACTTCAATGGGGTTCGGGTTCGGGTTAAAGTTCGGTCCCGAACCCGAACTTTTTTCTGAAGTTCGGCCGAACCCGTCGAACCCGAACATCCAGGTAACCGCTCAACTCTAATCATGACTAGAGTGATGAATTTCACTCAACCCTCTTATAAATTTAGGAAAACCACCCAACATCCTATAATTTATGCATTGCCAAGCCATTGTGTAGCATCACCTCAGATGTTAAATCTATTGATATCAATATGCCTTATGTCATATGTACGGAAGTTATAAAATTATCTTAGGTTTAAATGCTTCGCTCTGGTTTTAAGATAAAGTTCATGAAATAAAACATAAAAAAAAAATGAAAACATAAAATAGATCAGGGAAAGGGAGAAAATGAAAAAATAAAAAATAAAAATAAAAATAAAAAATGGAAAAAAAGAAATTTGAATGTTCAAGAAAAAAGTCCATTGCTTGATGAATATTGAGAGAGTGTCCATCCTTATATATTGTCTATCAGCATTTCTCCCCCACTAGCCAACTTCTGTTCACATTCAAACGAGTTCCTCCGGGCATCTGAAAGACAAAAATTCTCAGACCAAAACTCATTAGCAAAGTCCTTAGTATTTTTTTTAAGTTAAGACAAAGTACTATTTACAGTTTACAGTCTAAAGCTAATTCACCCCCCACTGCTAGAGAAGCGTCATTTGCATTCAAAAACAGATCTGGAGAATGTACATTTGCATTTATGACACCCTGTACAACTGTTCCAATAATGTGTCACGTTCTTTTCTCATCTTGTCATACTCAATTTTCAGGTGGTCATACTTCTGTTTTAATTGAGAAAATGGTATCCATGTCCTTTTCTTAATATTATTTTGGTCAGCTCTGTTTTTCATATTATTCTCACCTATGTTTGACCCAGTGTTTGTCCTAAAAAATGTGGCTACATCAATTTTGACAGCTTGCTCATTTAACTTTCTCCATAAATGATCTGCTGTCAACAATGCGTCTTTTAAATCATGGGGATTTGGGGTAACTAATAAAATATTTTGTTTGATATCTTCATGCAAAGCATCTAGAAACATACTCATATGTACCAAGCCTCCACGCTCAAATGCAAGATTATTACCGACCAATAATTCCATAATAGTAGATATCCTGTGTGACAATTCATAGGGGGATTCACTTTGCATTTGTTTGATCTTCCCATGAATAGTAACATCAGAACGTACCCCATACAAAACACATAATAATTCCATTAATATGTCTCTTGTCCTCAGAGGCTGGATACAGATCTGTTTAATTCTCATCCAAAGACCATTTCCTATAGAATGTTGTAAAACTCTTTTTAAGTCAGATGGGTTTAGATTGTACATATCTCTGACATTCTGTAAGTCACAAAACCATTTCAAAAATCTGTTTAAATCATGGCAGGAAACCATTCCTATTTCTTTAAGAATTGCATCAAGTTCTTTTGGTTTCAAATGCTTCATTACAAGCTGAACTTCACCTGTATTATTATTATTATTATAAACTGTGGTGGTCGCAGTGGGTGCGGCTGGCAATGAATTATCAGATTTGATATGAGGTTCTGTTTCATTTGATAGAAAGTTTGTGTCTGTATTTTGCTGCAGATTGCTGAATCCAAGATTTGATACATATCTGCATTCCTGAGATCTGTTCTCTAATTCCATAATTCTTAATTTTAATCTCTCATTTTCCTCTGATAATTCATCACAACGTTTAGATTTCTCAAGCAAAGCTCCCCCAATGGTAACTGTATGCAATTTTAAATTTACTGTCTCAGTTTCTGATTGGTTTTGTAACCTCTGACAAACATTGTTGCTATTTGCAACTGCATTCTGTAAATGGGCAATTTCCTCAACCTGATCATTCAAAGAGCTTTCCATAGTTAAACAGCAAGATAACAAGCCCTGCAAAATGCAACCTTTTCTTTTACTTTCTGAAATTTTGCTATCAAAAACATTTTTCTCTAAAAATTCCTTCATTAAAGTCCATGTCTGCTTACATTTTTCTGGAATTTCATAAGGACCGCCATGACGCTTAATACATTTTAATATCCATCTGTTAACTTTATCAGAACTGACACTAGCTTCACACTGAGTAAGCATTTTGGCTATATTACTAATAATTTTAAAAAAAGGAAATATTTTACTCACCGCATTAGTTACTCCTTCAGCTTCTAGTTCAGGTCTTCTGGTACACGGCACGGTCTTTTTTTCTCTTCAGTTTCCAGTCTCCAGAGAATAATTCTGTGGTTCCAAACTTGTTTAATCTTGTAGATCAGACTCTTATGTCACAACCAGACATTAGAGTCACAGCACAGCTCTTGGGTCTCCATCAGCTGTCCACCTCACAGGATTGTTGTCATCACCGACTTCTGTTACTAAGTCTTGAAAATGCGCTTCTGGTCGCTTGAACGGCACCAATGTAGTGAAGTCATATATTCCACAGTTGACCCAATCCACAGAGAGTATATATATATATGTCAGAGTCCCACATCTCCTAGATCATATTCTAGACCTGTGCTTTCCTATCCATCCAGAGTATATCCTGTGCCTTCATATTCCTACAGAATATCTTCTATGCCTTCATATTCCTACAGAATATCTCCTATGCCTTCATATTCCTACAGAATATCTCAAGACTAGACTGAATATCAGCTTATATGGCTTATCCATTGAATGACTGAGCAATTTGATTGGCTGTCTTTGATCTACACTCTGTCATTCAGGATGACAGAGAATGACCCCCTACCTAGCCGGAGACGACCACAGACATCATTTGCATTCTTGCATAATAACATCAACAAGCTCTCTTTTGACACACGCAATTAGACTACAGATACGAAAGGTGGCCTGAACACCGTTTTGAATAGACTCGTCCTGGATTCTTGCATATTGACATAAACAAGTCCCTTTGATATGTGTGGTAAATCCTGTTTGGCCCTTTGGTCAACAAACACCCTTCAATTAAGTTAACAGGCCACCTCACACACCTTGCATAAGATCAACACATCAAAGCTGTTATCTGGCCTCTCTCATATGTGTAATCCAGTTGACTCTGACAACTGAATTATCAACTGAAATCTGGCCTGGTCAATATTGTACTCACATATAAACACATACATACACATATATATATATATTTTTTTTTCAATAATGTTTATTGGATTTTACAGGATTACAGAAGATTGTAAACAATAACTATAACTTGTGTCGGAAACAGAGATGGGAAAAAACAACATAGCAGATGGTAGATAAACTTCAGTAATTCTTGAGTAACAAATAAATGCAATATAGGTACAGTCATGACTTCAGCTATGAAGATAACAATGTAGTCGTCTGTGCCCAACTGCTGTCTAGAGATAAATGGAATGTGTATAGGGCATGGGACGGGGTTGAAGGAGTGCCTTAACTAGAGGGGGGGAGCGTCTCCGTGGTACTATCCCTAAGAATGCGCAGCGATTACTATTGATGGCCAGCCCCCATTCCTATCACCCCCTAACGGGATCTGGCTGTGAGTGGACGGGGGCCACGTTAAAGTTAAGACACATGGTGAGTCTAAGGGGTTAGTTAAGGTATCCAGGGTGCAACTAATAAGGAAACTATTATCGTTCCAGTAAGGGGGAGGGGGTCTCAGTGAGTAAACAAAGGTTGTCGTGTACTCGATCGGGTGTAGGTCAGATGATGGCTACGGATTAGGGAATAGACCTGCCTAAAAACCAATGGATGTGTGAACATGTGCACGAAAGGGTAAGGA
This sequence comes from Rana muscosa, assembly GCA_029206835.1. Taxonomy (NCBI): domain Eukaryota; kingdom Metazoa; phylum Chordata; class Amphibia; order Anura; family Ranidae; genus Rana; species Rana muscosa. The sequence continues at coordinate 988,497,145 of CM055116.1, read as the reverse complement.
GGAACTACAGGGGGGGGGAGATGGTAAAGTCTAAGGGGCAGTGCCACTAGGAGGGGGATCCGTCCGGTGAAAGTGGGGGTGGACATGTGGTGGTTCCCCGGTATTGTATCCAACAGGCCCATGTGTCAGTGTATTTGGTGGGTGCGTCTCGAGCTTGAAATATGAGTTGTTCCATTTCTGCTATTCTATCTACCCTGCGATGCCACTCCGCAATCGTAGGGGGGTTGGTGCTCCTCCAGTGGATTGGAATGCATGAATTGGCTGCGTTTATGAGGTGTATCATATATATATATATATATATATATATATATATATATATATATATATATACACAGACACATACATATATATATATCTAATAACATAATATCCCACATAAATCAGTCAACATATTACAACAAAAGGTAAGTGAACCAACAATGCACTAGCTTAAAGGAACCTATTTAGAAAATAAAAACCAAACCTTTACAACCCCTTTAAGCATTTGTAATTATAACTGGAATAACACCACTTGGGGAATTTTTTTAACTTTAAATAAAAAAAAAAAAATATTTGGGATATAGCGCAAACAACTCTAACCAGAAATTTTCACTTTAGCCACTGTAGCAAACAATTCACAGAGCAACAACATTCACTGTCTAGTTCTCTAAATTATTAACTTTCTTTTGCACAGACTTTTGCTATATTTGAGAGTATATATTGCGATATGCAAGGGGAAATCAGCCAGCTGAGTGGGTAAAAGCAAACAGTCCTTTTATTGGTGTCTCCAAAATAAGTATAACGTGAGGAAAAAAGTATTTGATTTTAATGGTAGGTTTATTATAACCATGAGAGACAGAATAACAACAAAAATATCCAAAAAAACGCATTTCAAAAAAGTCATAAATAGATTTGCATTTTAATGCGTGAAATAAGTATTTGACCCCTTCACAAAACTTGACTTATGCCCTGTACACACGATCAAAGTATCCGATGATCTAAAATCCGATGGAATTTTTCATCGGAATTCCGTTTAAGCTGTCTTGCATACACACAAGACTAAATTCCGACCGTGCAAAATGTGGTGACGTAAAACACACTGACGGGCCGAGAATAATTAAGTTTAATGCTTCTGAGCATGTGTCGACTAGATTCTGAGCATGCATGGGTTTTTTCTCCGTCGGAGTTCCACACATACGATAGGAATTTCCTATCGTTTTTTTTTTTCCATTGGAAAAATGTAAAACATGTTCTATTTCTAAACACCAAATTTCATTGGGAATTCCGATCGTGTGTACAAGGCATTAGTACTTGGTGGCAAAACCCTTGTTGGCAATCCCAGAGGTCAGACGTTTCTTGTAGTTGGCCACCAGATTTGCACACATCTCAGGAGGGATTTTGTCCCACTCCTCTTTGCAGATCCTCTCCAAGTCATTAAAGGGTGAGTTCACCTTTTCAGAAAAATCTGTAAGGTGAACTTACACAGTCCTGTCGCCTTAGCAGAAAAAACACCCCCAAAGCATAATGTTTCCACCTACATGTTTTACTGTGGGGATGGTGATCTTGGGGTCATAGGCACCATTCCTCTTCCTCCAAACACGGCGAGCTGAGTTGATGCCAAAGAGTTCGATTTTGGTCTCATTTGACCACAACACTTTCACCAAGTTCTCCTCTGAATCTTTCAGATGTTCATTAGCAAACTTCAGACGGGCCTGTATATGTGCTTTCTTGAGCAGGGGGACATTGTGGACGCTGCAGGATTTCAGTCCTTCATGGGGTAGTGTGTTACCAATTGTTTTCTTGGTGACTATGGTTCCAGCTGCCTTGAGATCATTGACAAGATTCTCCCTTGTAGTTCTGGGCTGATTGCTCGCCGTTCTCATGATCTTTGAAACTCCACGAGGTGAGAATGACAAGTTATTTTGTGATTCTATCATTTGAGAATAATCGCACCAACTGTTGTCACCCTCTCAGCAAGCTGCTTGGTGATGGTCTTGTAGCCAATTCCAGCCTTGTGTAGGTTTACAATCTTGTCCCTGAAATCCTTGGACAGTTCTTTGGTCTTGGCCATGGTGGAGAGGTTGGAATCTGATTGATTGCTTCTGTGGACAGGTGTCTTTTATACAGGTAACAAGCTGAGATTATCAAAAGAAAGAGAGCAGTGCCATCTGAGTGCAGTATATCAAGTATTTTAATGGCAACAAAACAATATACACACTCACAGTGTAAATAAACGGAGGTCAACATGGTGGAGGCACTTTATGGGGTTCATCCACTCACCCTGCGTGTCTCAAAACCCCCTTAAAGAAATCACTCAAACATTGGGGAAATATACCTGCTGTTCAGGACACATTCCTGGTGTCCTGTACAAAAAAAAGTATATATATGTAGCGGGGTCTCCGTTGAAGCCCCATGGACTATGTTACCCAGAACCCCGTTTGGCACCCAGGGTGCATTGGGCTGCCACAGAGACTCATGGATGGGGTATTAAAAGGGAGGGCGAGGCTAAGCCCGGTCTCTTTGGACACCGCGAGGCTTGCAAAAGGACTTCCTGTGCGGACCTGCTGCGAGTGCAAGGCCCGAGGCCTGGGCCTTGCACACTTCCAGAGAGCCTTCCACTTCGCTGCGGAGCCTGTGCGGCTGCAGACATCTACCTGCTTCGCAGACGTCAGTGGACTGGAGATCAGGCAGAGGCAGATCCTGTGTGTGTGGACACAGCGGTGGGAGTCCCGGACTGGGATCGAGTCCGGAGGGGTGAGAGAGCACCTGCTCACAGCTACAACCAAGTACTTTATTAGGCCTATTGACTGCCTTGGCCCATCGGGTTATACTTTCCCTTTTCCTGTCAGGAGACTAGTTGCAGAACTGAGTTACATAGTCTCCGGGGAGTTGCTTCCATTGTCTTAGACCATTATTGGATTACAAATATTGTTCCTGTATGTGCACCACCGATCATCTTGCATGCGAAGATTCCTCCTTTAAAGACTGAGCTTTAACTGAGTCAGGCCTGACTGGGAGTTTATAGCATTGCTGGGCGCCATATTGCTAACGGGGACTCTAGTTATATGTCAGTGTGTGATAGAACTATTTGTGCATTATAATTGACTAGTGTTAGTATTACTGCAGGGCTCTGCATGCATGTGTTATATGTGATATTGATCGTTAACCAATATATACAAGTAAACCTTTTACAGTTTAATCATTCTGGTATTGGAGTCTATTACTACATTCTACCACTGAATAAATGCCTTGGGGATTGTACATGAGCTGGTATAAAGTTATACAAATATACAACCCCCTAGACTAGCTGTGCCAGAGAAGAGTTGAGTAGATTGCCGGGGGTTGGCTGTGCTGTGTAAAGGGCCCGAAACAAAATCAGTGGCTCTCTTAGTTTGGGGGTATCGCTACATGTATATATATATATATATATATATATATATATATATATATATATATATATATATATGTAGCGGGTATTTGAATTTAGGGGAGGCATCTTGGTGGTAGTGTAACCCAGATGCACTGATTTTTAGGGAATCTAGGACCATTTTATGGTTCTTGGAGGACTCTGGAGGTGTGAGGTTGCCTGCAGCCTGCAGGAGGCACTGTTGCCCTGGGCCGGAGTTGAACCCTCACCACAAGACTGCATCTCTTTTTGTCCTTTCCTGGCACTTGTACGGCAGGGCGGGGAACCTGCTGTGACGCAAAGGGAGAGGAGATAAAAGGGGCGGACGCCCTGACCTTGGGGTTCAGAGTCGGAGGACGCAGCCGTGCCCAGGCACCTTCAGCCTGGGTGCTGGTGTTCCAGAGTTCCGGAGCCAGGTGCCCTTGACCTGGCCGGAGCGGGAGATGGAGTCCATCCCAGGCACCTTTTAGCCTGGGGTGAGGTACTAATGCGGAAGCCTGGGACTCGGTACCTTCGACTGGGTTCCGCAAGGGTGGAGGAATCCGAGGGGGCCCTAACGGCTAGGGTGCCCGTGTCTGAGATGAGGAGGCTGGTGAGCGGAACTTCTCCGGAAAGTCCGGCGCAGCATTTGCCGGTGTCGGAGAGGCCTCCGGTAACTCTCTTGGACGGATGTCTTCCCTCTGACAGGGGCTGTGATAGCGAAGGTAATTCATGCTCTTGTTCTATAGTTGGTGGCAGTGACTATACATCATAACCATTGGTGACACCACAGTGGTTAGCTCTACTAAAAGGATTGTGTCTTGACCTACTCCCCACAAATACTGAAGTGTTCTATGGGTCTCAACCTGTCTGTGCTGTATGACTATTTATTGCTGGAAGAGAATAAATACGAGTTGGACCTTTTCAGTGTGTGGAACTCTGGTTACTGGGAGCAAAGGGAGTCATTTCGGAGAAAGGATTTGACTCTGGGACATACACACAAAACCCGATAGTTCTGGCTTTCACCTCCAGTCTCTCTGGAGGACATGGACCGTGGTGTATCGCATCCCTCCCCCAGTACTAACCCCCTAGACAAGACCAACAAGCCGAGAATTAGAAGGGGTGAGAGGGGTGAGGTCGCTACAAATATATATATATATATATATATATATATATATATATATATATATATATATATATAATGTAGCGATACCCTCAGCTTAAGAGGGCTGCTTGTTTGCTTGGGCCCTGTAATGCACTGCTACCAACCCCTGGCAATCGGCTCTGACTTCTCTCTGACACAGTTAAGGAAAGGGAGGATGGTATAATTGTATTATCTCTATACACTATAATACAGTACAACCCCCTGCATATACCAGCACAGTAATTAACACTCACCACCAAATTACTTAACTATAACTCTTTACTGAAAGTAGAAAGATAACAGAGTAATTTGTACAAAATATTCTATGCAGATCCCTGCAATATAGGTGTGCACATTAAAAGGGTATGACAGTCAATAATGCAATAACACATCAACCCTACTGCTGCAATCCTCCCTCGTGAGCATAAAATGGCGCCCAGCAATGTCCTAAACTACCCAGTCAGGCCTGACTATTACTTAGAGTATAGTTTGCTGGAGAATCTTCGCTAGCAACTGTCGGTGGTGCACATGTAGAAACCAATTTGTAATCCAGTAAAAGATGTAACAGATATTCGCCAACCAGGCAAAGTTGGAGAGACTGGCAAACTCAGTTCAGCACTAACAGTCTCTCCAAAGTATAACTGTGTTCAACAATGGGTCTGGGCAAAGTTAATAGGCACAAAGTTATTGATATGGTTCTGAGCTGGCGCTCTCTCACCCAGACCGGACCGACTCCTGTCCGGTTCCTCCGCTACTGTGAGTGGCGTCACAGTGCCCATGATACATCGAGTCCTCGGTCCTTCCGAAGATGATGGCACCTCAGGTGGATCGGATGCCTCACAGACTCCCCAGCGGAACAGAAGGCTCTCTGGAACAAAAACGCGAGGCCCAGGCTGCAGGCCTAGCGTGCGCAGCAGGTGAGTGCAGGGGATCCCCTTACAAGGAGGGCGGCGTTCAGAGAGGCTGAGCGAGACCCGCCTCTCCCCTTTTAAAGTCCACCCCAGCAGTCCTTGCACAGGGAATGGCACCCTGGGTGCCGCAAAGCGTGCTGGGAAACGTAGTCTTGCTGGTAAAACGATACCCCGCTACACACTCCCCCGACTTGAAATCTTTGGTCCCTCAAAGACAACATCAACAGTAGGAAAACACACTCATTAAGGGCAGCTAGAGAGGTCGGCAGGGGAAACTCCCACCAGAACAGGGAAGAGAGTTTGTCCTGCCCACTGGTTACATCAAAGGGGCTGACCTGTCTAACTGTGTCAGAGAGTGAGCTGGGGTTGCCTTCCACTAAATGCACAGCAGAAGGATCAGTTATTGGCAATGTTCTACGAGCAGTGGTCACTGTATCCTCAGAACTTTTCCCCATCTGGGTATAGGTTAAGTTCCGAGGAGGACGAATGATTCTCTTGGCTCTTTGTTCTCTTGGGGTGGCCGTTTCTCCCCTCACTGTGTCTTCTTTTAAAGTGGGTGTATTGGGCTCCAAAGCTTCTGGTACATCCAGATCAGACGTAGGAAGATGTAGGGAGTAATCTTGATGCCTAGTGGAAGGTGACCATGTGGCATCTTCCCATTCTTCAACCAGAGGACTAGACAGAACAAACTCAGTGGCTTCCACATTCAGCGTACTATCCACAGTACCTTCAGAGGGTGGAAGATCTATAGACGGGGGTTCTGGGGTCTGAGAAGGCCACAACCATCTAAGCTCTTCTTCTTCCAAACTCTGCTCCGAGACACCCATTTCTCCAGACTGAGAGACCTGAGACCGAGTGTATGGCCTAGGTGTCTCCAAGCTTGAGGACGGTCCAGGGGAATCTTCCACAGGTGGTATCCGAACCGCTTCTGAAAGTGGGAGTAAATGGTTTCTGTGCCATGTCTTCAGTGGCCCTATCTTCCCTTCTGGTTTTAGCTGATACACCGGCAGATCTGGTAACTTCTTACAGATCACATATGGTTCAGGTCTCCATCTGTCTGCTAACTTATGCTTCCCTGGAACTCCTAGGTTGCGCAACAGCACTCGGTCTCCTGGCTGGAGGTCCTGGATTCGAACCTTGAGGTCGAAGTTCCTCTTGTTCCGGGCTCCTCTTTGTTCTGAGGCTACTTGAGCCTGTTCAAAAGCCAACTTCAAACTCTTCCTCAGTCTGTCAACATAGCCCTTGTGTGAGGTGGCTGAAGTGCGATCCGTGGATATGCCGAATGCCAGATCCACAGGCAGTCTTGCTTCCCTGCCAAACATAAGGTGATATGGAGAGTACCCTGTGGCATCGCTAGTGGTACTGTTGTAGGCGTGCACGATGGCCGCTATATGCTTGCTCCAATGCTGCTTCTGCTCACTACTTAGAGTCCCCAACATATTTAATAGAGTCCTGTTGATCCTCTCTGGCTGAGCGTCACCCTGAGGGTGATAAGGGGTGGTGCGGGTCTTTTTGATACCCAAAGAGTCCAACAGTTTCTTGATCAATCGACTCTCAAAGTCTCTCCCTTGGTCAGAGTGCAAGCGTTGTGGCAGTCCAGAGTGCACAAAGTACTTCTCTACTAAGATTTTAGCTACAGTGGAGGCCTTCTGGTCTCTGGCTGGAAAAGCTTGGGCATAACGGATGAAATGGTCGGTTACCACCAGAACATTTCCTTGTCCACTTAAGTCAGGTTCGAGACAGAGAAAGTCAATGCACATCAAGTCCAAGGGTCCTTGACTCTACAGATGGCCCATTGGGGCAGCTTTACGAGGCAATGTCTTCCTCTGGATACAGCGTGCACAGGAGTGGCAGTATTCTTCCACTTCAGCCCGCATACAAGGCCAATAGAACCTATCCCTTACAAGTTGGAATTTTCGTTCAGCCCCCAAGTGGCCATGATCATCATGTAAGGCAGTCAAAACGGTTCTTCTGTACTTCTCCGGCAAAAATAACTGCCACTTATATTCCAGGTCAACAGAGGGGCCCCTTCGGTAGACCACCCCTTGATGCACCTGCAACCTGTCCCATTCCTTGTGGACCAACCGGGCAACCTTTGAGGGGTCCTTCAAAAGTCTGTCTGGATCCTGGTCTTCCAATGTCTCCAGTGCTAACCTTCCCCAAGGATCTTCCAGCTGGTCTCTCCTTAAGTCCTTCTTGGACAATTTGGGTAGGTCATCCTCTCTGACTTGGGTCACATTGCAGTAACACTTAGGCACTCCGACGGCAGAAACGCAGATCTCTTCAGCCCTCGACCCACCGCTTGCTTGAAGCTGTACTCCTTGACACAGGGCCCGTACCCCATCTGGGGTTACCTGGGTCCAATCTTCTGGATGGTGGGTGGGTGCATGGCCTCTTTTGGACAGTGCGTCTGCATCACGGTTTCCAGCTCCGGGCCTATACTTCAGGCTGAAGTTGAACCCGGGTTGGGGCGGCCAACCAACGGTGACCAGTGGCATCCAGCTTAGCCGTGGTGAAGAGATAGGTGAGTGGATTATTGTCATTTTTTACTGTGAAGTCCGCTCCGTACAGGTAATCACTGAGTTTATCCACGACCGCCCATTTTAGGGCCAGGAACTCCAACTTGTGGGTGGGGTAGTTCTTTTCAGCGGGTGCCAAACTTCTGCTAACGTAGGCAACTGGGCGCAACTGCCCTTCATACTCTTGGTATAGCACCCCTCCTAGGCCATCATGGCTGGCATCTACATGCAGTTCATTAGGCTTCTTTGGATCAGCATAGGCCAGGACTGGTGCAGTGGTAAGACTCTTCTTTAACATCTGGAAGGCCTCCTTGCACTCCCCTGTCCACTGGTCTTCCACAGACTCTCCAGGCTTCCTGGGACCAGTATCATCCTCCTCTCCTTCCGTCTTCAGTAACTCATTTAGGGGTCTGGCAATTTTTGCAAATCCTTCCACAAATCTACGGTAGTAGGAACAGAAACCTAAGAAGGACTTGAGCTCAGTCACTGTAGTTGGTCGGGGCCAGGAGGTGACTGCCTCCAGTTTATCCGGGTCTGTAGACACTCCTTTAGCAGATACTATGTGTCCCAAATAGTGGACTGAGGATTGATAAAACTGGCATTTTTCTCTGGAAAGTTTCAGTCCCTCCTCACTGAGTCATTTCAGGACCTTCTCTAACCTTTCTTCATGCTCTTCCAGAGTCTTCCCAAAGACAATGATGTCGTCTAGGTACACCAAGACTTCGATCAGATTCATGTCCCCAACGGTTTTCTCCATCAACATCTGGAAGGTAGCAGGGGCTCCTGACAGGCCTTGGGGCATCCTATTAAATTCATAGAATCCCACTGGGGTAATGAAGGCCGTCTTCTCCTTATCTTCAGGGTGCATGGGGATTTGATAATACCCACTCTTCAGGTCCATGACCCTGAACCACTTGGCCCCAGACAGACTTTGCAGAGCATCTTCTATCCTGGGAGTAGTATACTGGTCAGGAATGGTCCTCCGGTTAAGAGTCCTATAGTCTATGCAGAGTCTCAGCGACCCGTTTTTCTTCCTTACCACCACAATGGGGGAGGCATATGGACTTCTGGACTCTTTAATGACTCCTGTCCTCTTTAGCTCTGCCAACTGTTCCCGCAAATCTTCCAGATCAGCCAGGGGAACTCTTCGGACCCTCTCCCGAAAGGGCTTGTCTTCCTGAAGACGGATTTTATGGGTGGCACTTCTCGCACACCCTACATCAAACTCATCTTCAGAGAATATTCTCCTCCACCGAATCAGCTGAGCCTTGGCTCTCTCCTTCCATTTCTGTGGCAAGACCGTATCTTCAAGACAGAGCTCTTCCAAGGTGGCTTCTCCATCTTTTGACTTGAATTCAGACAGGGTCACTGGGGAAGCAGGGTTCACCTTGCCTAGTAGCACCCGGGCTGGGATCTTCACAGGAGAATTTGTGACATTTCTAACACTCACTGGAATCTGTCCCTTGGCTTTCTTCAGTGCCCTCAACGGGACCACTTCGGGGAGTACTTCCAATCCTTGGTGGGTGTTGAAGGGGTCTGGTTCCACGACCACAAAGGGGCCTGACTGCTCCCAGGAGAGTTTTACTGTAGCCTGAAGACAGATCACCTCACCAGGCTGTAGTATCTTCTCTCTTCTAGACAGTCTCCAGACTCTTCCCACCCCCTCTTCCGGGGCCTCTTGCTCCAGGATCATCTTCTGGTAGACCTGTTGCAGCATGGGGTGAATCTTCTGTCTGGAAGAACTCCGTTCTTGCACCAACGGGGTCAGCAGTCTCCGGACCAAATCGGTGTTGGTCCCTATCAGCATGGACATCGTATTGGCTCCTGGTGGGCGAGGGCACACCACCGCCAAAGTGTCAAAAGCTTCGTCCTTCCCGGTCACCGAGGTATCAAAGGCCAACCTGATCGAAACATAGCCATCGTAGGGGAAACTGAGTGCCAATTCCCCCTATCTTCAAGTCTTCCAGCTTCTGCAAAGGTATGTGACTCAAATGCTTCTGATAAAAGTCTCTGTATAAGAGAGTCACTTGGGCTCCTGTGTCTAAGAGTGCCTTTGCGTAGACTCCCTCCACTTGAACGGAGAATAGAGGGGAGGGCCCATCTAATTTATCCGGGAACTTCTTAGGAGATATTTTCTCCCTGGGACTCCTTGATTTTTCCAATGTTTTTTTTTTATTTTTCCATTTCTCTCTAGACCTCAACCCTTTTTGAACCTGGTATGCATTGATCTTTTTCTGGTTGTCAAATTGCAACTCCCGACAGACAGTATGGGAGTTTTTAGGAGGGGCGTTGTTGCCCTTCTTTTTTTTCTCTGCTTGTCTCTGGATTTTCTTGGAGCTTTCTGTAGGTAGCGGGCGCCCAGCTGACTCCTTCACCAGGGCCCTCTGAAGTTTTCCACCGGCTGGTATTGAGTGCCTCGGTTCTTTCTTGGACTGGGGCACCTTCTGTCAGGGTGACCAACTCCTCCACAATTTAAGCAGACAATCTCCTTCCAGATTTTTGGGGATGCTGGAATAGGGACATTCCGTTCCGGTTCCCTCCAGGTCTCTTCTTTCTCCTTGACTCCTTGCCAATAAATAGGTCAATAAGTCCAGTATTTGGGCCATTTGAGACTTCAAGGTTTCTACTTCTGGGTCATGTTCTGTGACTACTGTCATTCTGACTCCTACCGAAAGAGGCGGGGTGGCTCTCTCAAACCCCTCTTGATCCTTCATCAGGGCCTCCTCGTCCCTTATGATCCGCACAAGGTCTGTGTAGTTCAGGGCCATGACTCCGTCAGAGGTCTTCAGGTGGAGCCAGACTGGGTCCGACCGTAAGGCTCCCCTTAGGATCTGTTTCATCCTGGTAGCATCTATGACCTGTAGTTGCATCCCTTTTCTCAGTACAATCTGGCACAGCATTCTATTCAGTCTCCGGACATACTCGGACAACTTCTCCTTTGACTGTTGGAAGGTATGTTCAAATTTATACACCAAGTCTGACACCTTCTCCAGCTGGCCAAACTCTTCCTGCAATATAGACAAGTAATCCATTGCTGTACACACAGTAATGCTGCACCTAAGGTTTTTCACCGCCTCAGCAGCAGGGCCTTTCAAGCTCTCACTGATGCGCTGTTTCTTCTGCGCTTCTGGAACTTCCCAACCTTATTCTGCCTGCATTGCCTGCTCGATCCAAGTATCAAAATCTTTCTCCCTAGGTGGCACAGGTTGTGTCCCTGAAAACACCCAAGTTTCCGGTACCCAGCTTCCACATGCACTGTGTTATTATTTTGGCATTTAACGACAAAGTCCCCCAAAGCAGTCAACAGTTCGGGACCTATGGCGGTCAGGGGTGACTTTGGTGCTTTCGTTTCGCTACTGCCTCCCATTTTGGAGAGGAGTGACGGAGATAACTGTGGGGAGGTCCGTGGGGACTCTTTGTTCACAGCCCCAGTATGCACTAAGCGATACGTTCTGTCATCTAAGTCTTTTATACTTTGCCCTTTGAACTCCTCTGGGACTCCTCTTGTCCACTCTATTAGTGTATATGTCCCCGCGGCATTTGTCTTCACATCTACCGGCCATGCTTTCCATTTTGGGGAGATTGACATTATTAGTTGTTTTATCTCTTCTTTCTCCCGGATCTCTCCCGGGAGTTCAACAACTACCGCCTGGAGTGGATCCACGCCCTCCTCTGTGCACCATTCTATTACTGCCTGCGAGTCCATGCTGGTATTTCAGGCCGCCTTGATCGCAGCGTGCAATATACACGGATCCCGGACAAGCTCCCACGTGTAGCGATACCCTCAGCTTAAGAGGGCTGCTTGTTTGCTTGGGCCCTGTAATGCACTGCTACCAACCCCTGGCAATCGACTCTGACTTCTCTCTGACACAGTTAAGGAAAGGGAGGATGGTATAATTGTATTATCTCTATACACCATTATACAGTACAACCCCCTGCATATACCAGCACAGTAATTGACACTCACCACCAAATTACTTAACTATAACTCTTTACTGAAAGTAGAAAGATAACAGAGTAATTTGTACAAAATATTCTATGCAGATCCCTGCAATATAGGTGTGCACATTAAAAGGGTATGACAGTCAATAATGCAATAACACATCAACCCCACTGCTGAAATCCTCCCTCGTGAGCATAAAATGGCGCCCAGCAATGTCCTAAACTACCCAGTCAGGCCTGACTATTACTTAAAGTATAGTTTGAGGAGAATCTTCGCTAGCAACTGTCGGTGGTGCACATGTAGAAACCAATTTGTAATCCAGTAAAAGATGTAACAGATATTCGCCAACCAGGCAAAGTTGGAGAGACTGGCAAACTCGGTTCAGCACTAACAGTCTCTCCAAAGTATAACTGTGTTCAATAATGGGCCTGGGCAAAGTTAATAGGCACAAAGTTATTGATATGGTTCTGAGCTGGCGCTCTCTCACCCAGACCGGACCGACTCCTGTCCGGTTCCTCCGCTACTGTGAGTGGCGTCACAGTGCCCACGATACATCGAGTCCTCGGTCCTTCAGAAGATGATGGCACCTCAGGTGGATCGGATGCCTCACAGACTCCCCAGCGGAACGGAAGGCTCTCTGGAACAAAAACGCGAGGCCCAGGCTTCAGGCCTAGTGCGCGCAGCAGGTGAGTGCAAGGGATCCTCTTGCAAGGAGGACGGCATTCAGAGAGGCCGAGCGAGACCCGCCTCTCCCCTTTTAAAGTCCACCCCAGCAGTCCTTGCGCGGGGAATGGCACCCTGGGTGCCGCAAAAGCGTGCTGGGAAACGTAGTCTTGCGGGTAAAACGATACCCCGCTACACACATATATATATATATATATATATATAATTAGGGCTGTTACTGATTAAAATTTTCGTGTTCGATTAATCAATAATTTTTTTTTTACCGATTAATCGACTAATTTTGATTAATTATAATGCACATACAGATCCAACTACTTTTAGCTGATCTCCTTGCAGGCCGATTTCCAGTGCAGCTACCAACCACTAGAAAAATGGATAGCAGGATACAAAAAAAACACAAAGGCAGCGCTCGATGGGAATAGCATTAAAACTTTTATAGTCTTCAAGTAGGTAACAAAATAAATATTGCACTGGAGATAAAATCAATGTAGCTACACAAACTGTAAAAATGGTGCGAGTAATACCAAACGGTAGCAAAAGCAGTCATAAAATCATGTAGCTAAGTATGATACTGGTATAAAAATGTGTACAACGATACCACTGCTGAATCCAGATGAGGAGGGGTTAACATCAGTCCGTCGGCATGTAGATGTCCCATGAAGGGAACTATCACAACTCCCAGTGGATCGCTGTAGAATCCCAGGTTGATAGAGGGAAGTGTAACAGCCCTTGAGTGTGGCAGATAGTAAGGCCCCGCCGGAGACACTGGATCTCCGAAATAACTCCCTGAAGACCCGGAAGCCGGCGGAGAGAAAGAGTTTTGATCGATCAAAAAAATTATTTGATTAATCGAGGAATTAATAGTTAATTTCCACAGCCCTAATATATATATATATATATATATATATATATATATACACACACTGTATATATCCATCACTTCAGTTATTAGCCAGGCCCTTTATGAGGCCAGTTTAAAGTCTGCCAGATCAACATCATTTTGTTGCCTTATCCTGTATGCTTCGTCTATGACAGTCACACAGTTACCAAATTAAGTTTAATTGTTTTGCTGAAAAAAAAGACCCAGTGATTTAAAATTGAATAAACTTAAATTAATGAATGAGCCTGAGGAAAGACTTAGCATGCTCTATTCAAAACAAAAACAAAAGTTTTGTCCTTATACAGTATATTCTTTAATGTTTTACACAGAATTATTAAGGCTTCATGTACACGGGACGTTTTTACAACTGCTCCTGAACGATTTAACTTGACAGATAGTAACCCGTTGCGCACCGCGCACACGGCATTACAGCAGGAGAGAGCGTTGAGTCAACATCGGAAGAAGACTGGAGGGAAGAAGACGACGGAAAAGACTGGGCAACTGCTAGCAAAAGAGCGGGCAAAAGAGCAGAAGATAGCGGAGGAGCTTGGCAGAAGACATCGGACAGCGGGAGAAGAGGCCGGAGAGTGCGGAGAAATCGTAAGAGACCCCCGGAGCTGCCTAATAAATTACTTTAAAAGCTTTTCTAGTGTGTTTTTTTATTGACACTTTTTCCCCCAGGTGAATGGGTAGGGGTACGATGTACCCCATACTCATTCCAAAAGGGTGGGGTGCCGGGATCTGGGGGCCCCCTTATTAAAGACCCCAACAACCACCGGGCAAGGTTTGTCGGGAAGAGGCCCTTGGCCTCATCAACATGGGGGCAAGGTGCTTTGGGGTGGGGAGCGCAGGCCCCCCCCCGCCCCAAAGCACCAACCCCCCCATGTTGAGGGCATGCGACTTGGTATGGTCCAGGAGAGGGGTGCTCGCTCGCCCCCCCCTTTCCTGACCTACCGGGCTGCGTGCTCGGATAAGGGTTTGGTATGGATCTTGGGGGAACCTCCACGCCATTTTTTTTTTTTTTGGTGTAGGGGTTCCCCTTAAGATCCATACCAAACCGAAGGCTCTGGTATCGTCTTGGGGGGGGACCTCCCGCAAACATTTTATTTTAAATTTTTCGCGGGGTTCCCCCTTCAAGATTCTCAGCACACAAGTTGCACCGCAAGTCGGATCATCTTGGTGCGACTTCTATTGAAATCAATGGGCTCCCATAGGGAACCATTGGTTTTGAATAGAGACAGAAACACCGGACGAGGCTTAACACAGCGTCAAGCCTCGTTAAATCGCGTTTAACACCTTTTGCCGGCGTCTGACGTTTTTACAGCTCTAGCGCTGGAGCCTCAGAACGCACTGGTCCTGGGTTTTTTTTTGCAGCTTAAAAACGGCTATGCCATTTACATCTCAAAAACGCCATGGTGGGCATGAGGCCATAGGCTAACATGGAGAGGCGTTTTTAACCACATAAGGACTGCCGCACGATGATATACGTCGACAGAATGGCACGGCTGGGCACAAGGGCGTACAGGTACGTCCCCTTTAAGATCTCAGCCGTGGGTCGTGCGCATGCCGCCTGCAGCGCACCTCGCAACCCGGTCCGAAGTTCCATGACAGCGCCCGCGGGACCCACGGACCCAATCGCCGTCGGTGTCCTGCGATCGGGTCACAGAGCTGAAGAACTGGGACAGGTAAGTGTAAACAAATCTTTCCCTGTTCTTGACTATTGTATAACCGATGTATTACAGGTCTGCCCACCACATTCTACCCCCATACCTTACTTATACTTAATCAAGATTGATGTTTGGAGTAAAACATGGCCGTAGCAGCCTCCTTTATTTTTTTTAACTGTTCCATCAGTTATCAAAAACTTTAACCATCAAAACACATAAACCCAGAACATATCCGAAATATTGCCTCCTAGTGTTGGTCTTTGCAGGAAACTCAACATTGCCATAATCATATTAACCCGATATTAGTCACCATACTAATATCGTATTACCACGTGACACTGCGGTACCTTAAAAATGGTCAAGCCGATCAGCTACTCAGAGACGACCACTGACCGCAGTGCCCCCATTATCCAACTCATCCAGCTAAACTCCTGTTAGCTGGAATCCACCCTCAGGACCCATACCACCGATAGGTCCTGACCACTTCCTTTTTTAGGTACTTCCTTCTCCCGCAAAGACCAAACACCCACCACAGCACCCAAGGGAAAACACCTTTACCCTTTGGTGCCCCTCCAAACCCTAAGGGCTCGTTGGATCCCATCCTGCAAACCCAAAGTCCATAAGTCAGTCCCCACATTGTTCAGGTGGACCCCATCCCTCCGTAGATACCGCCATGTATCCACCTCCAGCTCGAAATGTCGAACCACCAACCCCCCGTTCCGTACCACAAACCTGCCCATGTCCCGGTTAATTTTTTCTCCGAGCCCTATTGAAGCCATCCACGGACCTCGCCCCCCTCCACTCTGACCGTGCCACCATGTCTGACCAGACAATGATCATGTCCGTCAATGACATCCTGAGCCGAATGAAATCAAATTTAATATCTCTTAAACTTCTAACATGGACCTAAAGCCCAGGTCATTGCCACCTACGTGCAGTACCAAAACGTCAGGTGGCCGGTCCAAACGAGCAAAACGGTGCACCTCCGGAACCATCCTACTCCACCACATTCCTGGAACTCCCAGCCAGTGGACACACGCCTCCGGTCTTGGGAATCCCAACTGCCAACCCTCATATCAACGCCAGCCCTCTTAGCCCCCCAGAACACAAACAAATGGCCCAGTATCCAGACCAAAGCCTGTGTCTCACCTGAAAGTAGACGAAGAACAATAACTCCCATGAGAAAATTCCCAAAAACCCAACCTGTACAACTCAGCAGCCCGAATATAACACCCCGGGCATGCCCCCAAAATTACTCACGCCCCACTATTAGCTGGGGGCGACTGTACAGCCGGAACCTCCTGGCTTCCCACCGGCCTATCCTCTTAACAGCTTCCTCGTCTATCCCACATCTGGCCGCCTCTGTAGCTGCCCCTATCCTGAAGGAGTGAGAGGAAAAACTCCTTATCACGGAGTCCCAACGCCCGAAGGCACTTTCGGAATACTGTAATAAACTGATATCTTGAAAGGGAGGTCCCGTCCTTGTGCATCAAAAAGAACCCACACTGGGCGGGCGAACCTCCCAATACCCCTTAACAGCCCTTACAGGGCATACCAGAGAACCTGGAACCGGAAAACCTATACCAACTTACCTCTGCCCATCTGGTCCGTCGTAGACTTCCTAAGCGCCAGTGACACCCCGGCCTCCGTCCAAACCACATCGCTAGCCAGCAACCCCCCGTGCACCGCTTTGGATGGGCTGACCAACCCCCCTATCCGGAGTGCTCCAAAGAACGCCAATGAGAAGGACAGCACCAATAATAATATTAATCGTATCAATATACTATTTCCTATAGCAACCCACGTGACACTGCGGTACCTTAAATGGTCATAGGCTGCTCAGAGACGACCACTGACCGCATTGCCCCTATTATCAAACTCTCAGAACCCATACCACCGATAGGTCCTGACCACTTGCTTTTTGAGGAACTCCATTCGTAACCTTGCGGTACCTTAAATTGTCATAGGCCTCAAGCCGACCAGCTGCTCAGAGACGACCACTGACCGCAGTGCCCCCATTATCAAACTCTTCCAGCTAAACTCCTGTTAGCTGGAATACCCTCTCAGAACCCATACCACCGATAGGTCCTGACCACTTGCTTTTTGAGGAACTCCATTCGTAACCTTGCGGTACCTTAAATGGTCATAGGCCTCAAGCCGACCAGCTGCTCAGAGACGACCACTGACCGCAGTGCCCCCATTATCAAACTCTTCCAGCTAAACTCCTGTTAGCTGGAATACCCTCTCAGAACCCATACCACCGATAGGTCCTGACCACTCGCTTTTTGAGGAACACCATTCGTGACATTGCGGTAACTTAAATGGTCATAGGCCTCAAGCCGACCAGCTTCTCAGAGACGACCACTGACCGCAGTGCCCCCAATATCAAACTCTTCCAGCTAAACTCCTGTTAGCTGGAATACCCTCTCAGAACCCATACCACCGATAGGTCCTGACCACTTGCTTTTTGAGGAACTTCATTCTCCCCCAAAGACCAAAACACCCTGGTGCCAACTCTCGTAACCTGTCCCACTGACAGCGAGACAGCGCATCAGCTATGACATTGTCCACCCCCGGAAGGTGTACCGCATACACAAACACATTGAGCTGCAATCATCTCAACACCAGATGGCGCAGCGGCCGCACCACAGGGGGGGAGGATGCCAACACCTTTTTAATGACATGCACCACCCCCAGGTTGTCCCAGTGAAACCGCACCTCTAAGTCTCTGAAACAAACCCCCCACAGTTCCATTGCCAGTACCACCGGGAACCGTTCCAGCAGGACCAAGTTCTTGGTGAAACCAGCATCAATCCATGCCTGAGACCAGGGGCCCGCACTCCACTTTCCCTGAAAGAAAGCCCCAAAACCTGACCCCCCAGCTGCATCCGTGTACAGTTCTAAACAAAATTGCTAATTGGGCCGGACCTCCATACCGCCCTCCCATTGAAGGACTCCAGAAATGAATGCCAAACTTGCAAGTCAGCCTTGTGCTTCCTGCCCAAACTCACAAATGTGTGGGAGACCGTACCCCAGCCATGCCAGCCGGCAGCCGTCGGCAGAACACCCTGCCCATTGGCAGGATGCGGCACGCGAAATTGAGTTTTCCCAGCAGCGACTGCAACACCCTAAGCTGCAGCTTCCTCAGCCCCACTATAACTCTCAGCTCCCCCTTGAGAGCCTCCAACTTGTCCAATGGTAGGCGGCACTCCATGGCCTCCGAATCCAGGACAATGCCCAAAAATGTGATAGCCGTGCGAGGTCCCTCAGTTTTCTCAGGCGCCAAAGGGATCCCAAACTGCTCCGCAATGTGCTCCAAGGTGGCCAGGAGCACCACGCAGATCCTGGATGAGGCCGGACCCTCACACAGAAAATCGTCCAAGTAGTGAATAATTGAACTCACCCCGACACATCCCTGCCAACCCATTCCACAAATGAGCTGAACTGTTCGAACAATGCGCACGATATGGAGCATCCCATAGTTAAACACTTATCCACATAGAACGCATTGTCCCAATGACATCCCCAGGAGGTGAAAGCTATCAGGGTGAACCGGCAACAAACTAAACGCCGCCTCTATGTCGGCTTTTGCCATCAACGCCCCCTGCCCGTACCGGCGAACCCAGCCCACTGCAGCATCAAAGCAAGTGTAACTGACTGTACATGCTTCCGGATCAATCGCGTCATTGACCGACCCACCCTTCGGAAAAGACAGGTGGTGAATGAGGCGGAACTTGTTGGGCTCCCTCTTGGGGACAACCCCGAGCGGGGAGACCACCAAATTCTCCAAGGGGGGAAAGGGAAAAGACCGCCCATGCGGCCTAAAGTAACCTCCTTGAGCAGTTTCTCTGCGACCGTAGCAGGCTGCTGCATGGCCGACTGCAAATTGCACGCGATCGGGGGGATAACCTGCAAGGAACATGTAATGTGAAACCCCTCTGAAAACCCCCGATCCACCGATCCGGCCGCCCCCCTGTCCGGATACCTACCGAGAAACAGCCGCATCCTTTCCACCATCACCGGAGTCCCCCCTTTTTGTGCCCAGCGTCTCCGGCACGACCCTCCTGAAAAAAAAACTGACTAGGAGCCCTCGGCGAGGTCATCCACCGCATCCATTAGCTGATGTCCTTATTATCCCACAGCAGATCTGGCCGCACTGCTCTCCTCTGTCTGAACTGTTCGTCATATCGGAGCCACTCCGTGCCCCCGTACACCCTGTAGGCCTCTCCAATGGAGTCCTGATAGCCAAATAGTGCTGAACAGTGCTCCAGATTCTTCTGTCCTATAACACTGGCCATGACGGCGAACGCCTGCAGCCAATTTGCAAACGTCCGTGGGATAAGCCTGTATCTCCTCTTCTCCTCATCCTCCTTTCTAGAATCATCTGGCTTAACCCTGTCCAGGTGAAACTTTTCCAATGGTAACAGTGAGAACATCTCCACATACTCACCTTTCCATATCTTCTCCCTCACTTCAGGTTTCAGGTGTGCTCCTAGCGGTGCCTCATAACACACATACACCTCACATTTTGCAGCATCAGCCAACCTAATCATATCCTGCCGTGCCGCCGGTTCCACCGCGCTACCCATCTGTGTGGCCCCCAAAGCCACGGTAGCCACCCCTACCGATTCCCCCCACCGCAGTAGTCGATGCAGGTGGAAACCGGCGCTACCACCGCAGTCATGGGCCCCGCCGGCAGAACCCACGCCACTGCCGGGCTGACCTGCCCATCATCCCCCCTCTCAAATTGGCTGACCAAGGACTTGATACCCTCAAGAAAAAACCCTGCAGCCCATCCAGCCGTGCACCTCCCCCATCAGGGACTGTAACCCCCCCAGCCTGCCCACTACCTGGATCCAGCACCTGCACCGCTAAACCCTCACCCCCAGCAGGCCTAACCACCTGGCCACTACCCCCAGTATGGCCCCCAGAATGAGTAAGTAAAAATGACTTACCGGGCTGCCTGGAAGAAATCCCACCAGCCGATCGACTCGACTCCACCGCTGCCACATACCGTCCGGGTCTCCGATCCTCCTCCGAGCTGCACACTTCCCCCTCCGACGGCACACCAGACTGCTCCTCACCACCAGAAGAAAGCTCACCAGGCGACTTGTCTCTGGAAGCCGAGGGTTCTGCACCCGATCGATCCATCCTCCGCGCACCAGACCCGCACACCGATCGTTTAGCCGACTTGCCACCACGCTGTTCCCCAGCACCGCCGTCATCTCTCTCTGGCTCCCTCACTCCTGAACCCGCCTGCACCAGCCCATGATGTCCGGCCGAGGGGGGGATGCCCGGACACCGCAGCCCCCGATAACCCACGCTGTGGCCCCGACCCTGCGAGCTCGCCATCCTCTCTCCCCACGGTACCTGCTGATCCAGACGGACCCGACAGCATCAGCCCCAGGGTCTCCAGGAGCCAATCCTCGCCACGTATAGCGGCCTCTGCCCGCAGCTGGGCCAGAAGTTTTTTTTTTTTTTTTTTTCACAGACATGCTGCTGTTAGCTGAAACTTTCCCCTGCACTGTGTTAACTCAGAGGGGCGGGGACTCCCTTTTATCTAGCCTTCTCCCCTCCCCTCCATATTTCCTTTAGCCAATCATTAATCCCCTCTCATTTCATACCCTGTTCACTCAGTCATGCCCAGCCCTTCGCCTATGGCATTCTGTCTTTTTGCTCCGGGCTTTTCTTCCTAGTGGCATGTCAGTGATCGTATGTTCCCTGTCATAGGGAACGACGATCAGTGACGTCACACACCACACCCCCTACAGTAAGAATCACTCACTAGGGCAAACTTAACCCCTACAGCTCCACCTAGAGGTTAACCGTTTCACTACCAGTGTTATTTTTACAGTAATCAGTGCATATTTATAGCACTGATCACTGTAAAAATGACAATGGTCCCAAAAATGTGTCAAAGGTGTCCGATGTGTCCGCCATAATGTCGCAGTCACGATAAAAATCGCTGATCGCCACCATTACTAGTAAAAAAAAAAAATATTAATAAAAATGCCATAAAACTATCCCCTATTTTGTAGACGCTATAACTTTTGCGCAAACCAATCAATAAACGCTTATTGTGATTTTTTTTAGCAAAAATATGTAGAAGAATACGTATCGGCCTAAACTGAGGAAAAAATATGTTTTTTTATATATTTTTTGGGGATATTTATTATAGCAAAAAGTAAAAAATATGTCATTATTTTTCAAAATTTTCGCTCTATTTTTGTTTATAGCGGAAAAAATAAAAACCGCAGAGGTGATCAAATACCACCAAAAGAAATCTCTATTTGTGGGAAAAAAAGGACGTCAATTTTGTTCGGGAGCCACGTCGCACGACCGCGCAATTGTCAGTTAAAGCAACGCAGTGCCGAATCGCAAAAAGGGGCCTGGTCCTTTAGCAACAAAATGGTCCGGGGCTTAAGTGGTTAAAGCGGAGGTCCACCCTGAAAAAAAGTGAACATTAAAAAAAAAAAAATAATAATAATTATACTCACCCTAAATGCCTGTTGCTATGCGGAAGTCCCCTAATCTGCCTCTAATGTTCCTCTTCTCATCCGCGGTGGGTCTCCTTCCGCTTCCTCTTCTTGTGAATGGGGCGCGCTGCCTTCTGGGAACTGTGTGTATCCCAGGAGGCAAGCCGCCCATTCACAAAGCGCTGTGCGAGTGGCGCATGCGCAGTAGGAAACGGGCAGTGAAGCCTTACGCTTCACTGCCTGTTTCCTTTACTCAGGATGGAGGAGCCGGGACCTGCCAGCAGTGATCAATCGCCGTGGCGGGACCGACATCGCGGGCGAGTAGGACAGGTAAATGTCCTTATTAAAAGTAAACCGCTACACTGTTAGTAGCGGCTGACTTTTTTTTTTTTTTGGCTGCACCTCCGCTTTAAGCTGCAAAAAACTCTCATAAAAGCGGCTGTAAAAACGTCTGTGGGCATGAGGCCTAATTGAGTTCAGGGACAGTTGAAAAAAGTGTCCAACTGCCTCTGAACGTCCGTTTAGCAGCAGCAGTGTACATGGGGCCTAACTGTTGATGCTGACTTCTGGCGACCACAAGGATGGTGTTTCTCCAGAATAATCTGTCTTCTCTTTGGTTCTTTATATTACACATAATAATGTATGTAGCGGGTATGTACTATTTAGGGGCAGCATCTGGGTGGTAGTATGACCCAGATGCACTATTGGTAGAGCAGGGCTATGTTTTATTCGTGTGAGGACATCAGTGGTGTTGAGTTCCCTGCGGCTCAGTAGGTGGCGTTGTCATTCTGAGCTGGGGTTGAACCACTACTGCAGTGCCGTACCCTTTGTGACCTCTCGCAGCAGCTGTACTGCGGGGCGGGGAACCCGCTGTGCTTGCTGGGAGAGGGTATAAAGGGGGCGGACATCTTCACTACGAGGTCTGAGTCCCAGGCACCTTCAGCCTGCGGGCTGCTGTCCGTGATTGGTGTCCAGGCGCTCTTGGCCTGTACACGTGGAATTTGTGTTCCATCCCAGACACCTTCAGTCTGGGGTGAGGTACTCAACCGGAGGCCTGGGGCCCAGTACCTTCCGCTGGGTCCAGCAAGGGAGGGATTGTCCTAGGGTGCCCCAGGTGTTGGGCACCCGAATCCAGAGGTGTAAGGGACCAGAGGAGGGATTCAACCGAAGATCTGGTGCAGCATATTGCCAGTGCCGGGTGAACCTCTGGAGACCGTCCGGATGGATATCTTTCCCGAACAAGGGCCAATTCATCAGGGAAGGTGATTCATGTTCTATGACCGGTGGCAGCGGTTCATCTAGTCAACTCAGGTCGGTGGCAGAAACCTGCTATTAGGCCTGTGGCAGGGGCCTCAACAGTTCACCCGGTCGGTGGCAGTGACCAATCTCACGGTCAGTGGCAAAGACCGTGCGCCAAGCCTATTCACAAGGAATAGGAGTGTCCACTGTGCCTGGGGCTACTCATATCCACACCCTGTCTGTTCGTTTTAAAAGTTCAACTGATGCTGTTCATGTGAAAGAAGAATAAAGGAGTGTTGGACTTTTTATGGTGTGGGGCTTCATTACTGACAGTCAAACTTCTTTCCCTCTGCAGGAGGGCCAGAGGCTCCGTCTAGAACACAGACCCGAAGGTAACATAAGTGTTGGCCTTCACCTCTACATACTAGAGGACATGGGCCGTAGTGAACCTCATCCTCCTCCCGCATACCCCTAGACAAGCCAGCCGTTTTATTTACAAGGGGGATGGGGGGTGAGGCCGCTACATGTATAATGCAAATTTTATGAAACATTTTAAAATAAATTGTAAAATACATTAGGGCTTGTTCACACTAATGTAAAATCAATACGGCCTGTTCACACTATTGTTTTACAGTATGCACATATTTTACCAGGTGTTCCCACAATGGTAAAGGACCAAGCAAGGGTGCAAGTTGCTGTAGTGCCATTAATTTTAATAGCACCCCAACACATCTACACAACACATGTGCGTTGGGACTAATCCACAATTAATGGGCTGTGGTAATAGCGCACAACAATGCATAATAAAGTGCTTTGCTGCACATGTATTACTGTAATGCAAAGGGGTGTGAATTTAGTTTACTTTTAGAAATGTTTGTTTTTTTTCCTCCCTAATTTAACTTGAATTTAACTTGTGCCCAAAGGTCAGAGGTCACCTGAAATCTCACAGTTGTCTCCTGACAACTGATTGACCTCATGGACTATTTTTTGGCTTCGTAATGCACAGCGTGTGAGGTCAAGGTGGAGCAGCTACTGTCAGATTTCAAGTGACCTCTAGTCACTCAAGCCAAGCATCAGATTCAGAAATTGCAAGTAATGCCCTGTACACACGATCAAAATTTCCGATGGGATAAAATCTGATGGATTTTTCAGTCGAAATTCCTTTCAAGCGGTCTTGCATACACGCTGTCAGACTAAATTCCAACCGTCCAAAACGCGGTGACGTAAAACACTATGACGAGCCGAGAAAAATGAAGTTCAATGCTTCCAAACATGCGTCGACTTGATTCTGAGCATGCGTGGGTTTTTTCTCCGTCGGAGTTCCACACAGACGATAGGAATCTCCTATCGTTTTTTTTTCCCATTGGAAAAAAATAAAACATGTTCTATTTCTAAACACCGGACGGAAAAAAGTCAGATGGGGCCCACATGCGATCGGAATTTCCGATGAAAAAAGTCCATCTGACTTTTTTCATCGGAAATTCCGATCGTGTATACAAGGCATAAGACTAAAGCTTATAAGTAAAAAGAATATTCCCGCGCTACCAGGATAATAGTAAACAATGGAACACTAGTTGCAGCAGACATCGGATTGGTCCATCGGATTGGTCAATCCGTACCAACAATAAAAATCAATATGTGGTGTTGCACTCTAGTGAATGATAACTCATTACCGTAAATAAAGTGCTAAATAAAAAGTGTATATCGCATGTGCAATATTGCATGAAAAAAAAAATGGCATGAAAAAATTGCATACTAAAAGCTACATAATCGCATAAAAATTCAAGGTGCACAGACAATTGCAAAAATAAAAATGTCGTGTGTATGAGGCATTAGATAAAAACCTGTCAGCAGGAAAATAGACAGAAATAGCAACAGCAGACTGTAAGCTGGCTGCATGATAACAATACATATACCATGGAGGCCCAAATCACAGGGTGCCCTAAGAACCAGCACGTCTTTGTAGTGTGAATAACTGGCAGACCCTATCCTGTTTCCAGTACTTTTCAATCGGTCCCTCGTAGAGATGAGCTGGGGCATCCTCTCTGATGTCAGTGCCTTTATGTGGATACGTGAGTAGCGGCCTCACCCCATCTCCTTGGTCTAGGGGTATGTCACACGACAGGGTGAGATGCGCTACGGCCTGTCAAGGTCACCTGTGGCCAGGTGACAGATGCACACCGTAGGGGGACAGGAGTGCACCGCAAGGTAGTGAACCCTATGGCTGGCTTCTGCGGATAGGAAACTGGGTGGTTGTGGAAAGCGGGACCAGAGGAGCACAACCGGGATCCTAACGGAAGCTAGAGCCAAGATTCCCCAGGGCGCGGAGTCTAAGACCCAGCAGGTCTTCTCCAGAGCCTCTAGTGGTGAGGATGTTATGCTGCAGGCTGGGACCAGGTCGCGGCCCCTGGAGTTTCCTAGCTCACGCCCCGTAGGATAAGGGGAAAATAGGGGAAGCAGCAGCACGAGATATGAGAGAAAACGAATAACAAGCTGAAGGTCAGGGGCCACAAGCAGACAAGGATAACGAAAGAACGAGCCGAAGGTCAAGAGCAGACAGGGATAGTCGGGGACAAGCCAAATATGTAACAGAGAGACAGACGTAGCACACGGCAGGCAGGAACCCAAACACACAATGCCTAACAAACACGTTGATCAGCAAAGCAGGCTTGCAGTGCACAGGTTAATATAGTGTTCTGTGATAGGGCCTGGGGTGGAGTCAGGCTGGGAGGAGATTATAAAGGAAGCCAGGTGAAAAGGGTTCTGGCCTCTAAGATGAACACATGAGGAGGAAAGGTAAGATGGCAGACAGACATTAATGCATATCCATGACAGTACCCTCCCTCTTACGAGGCCTCCCCCTTCCCCGCCTGGGCCCAGGTTTAGAGGGAAACTTCAGATGAAACTCCTTTAACAGACGAGGTGCAAAGACCTCAGATGCAGTGATCCAAGACCTCTCCTCAGAACCAAACCCTTTCCAATGAACGAGGTACTGAAGAACGCCTTTACAGAGTCGGGAGTCCAGAATTTGACTGATCTCGTACTCCTGATTATCCTCAGAGACAGGCGCCACGGTAGGGAGAGGACGAGAGAATTTATTGAGGACTAAAGGCTTTAGAAGAGCAACATGAAAGGAGTTAGTGATTTTAAGGCTCTTAGGAATCTGGAGTTTGAAACAAACCGGATTCAGTTTAGCAGTTACCGTGTATGGACCGATGAATCGTGGAGCAAACTTCAGAGAAGGAACTCGGAGCTTGATGTTCCTGGTAGAGAGCCAGACTTTGTCCCCTGGCTGAAGAGAAGGCGGTTTACGCCTGCGGCGGTCGGCAAAGCCTTTGAATTTTTCAGCAGCTGCCCGGAGGGAATCATGAACGTGACCCCAAACGGAATTGAGAGACTCCTGAACCGAAGCCAAAGCTGGAATGTCTGGAGAACAGATCATGGGAAGAGGAAGTTGAGGGTGTTTTCCATAAACTGTGAAAAAGGGTGTCTTCTGCGAACTGGTATTCACATGATTGTTATGGGA
The DNA here is from genome assembly GCA_029206835.1 of Rana muscosa. Taxonomy (NCBI): domain Eukaryota; kingdom Metazoa; phylum Chordata; class Amphibia; order Anura; family Ranidae; genus Rana; species Rana muscosa. Next base: position 988,470,792 of record CM055116.1, on the reverse strand, counting down.
GAATTCTGCCCACGGGAGTAGAGAGGACCAATCGTCATGGTGAGAAGACACAAAGGTGCGAAGAAAGACCTCTAACTCCTGATTAACCCTCTCAGTCTGTCCATTGGATTGGGGATGGTAAGAAGAAGAAAAATCCAAGACAATATTGAGGGATTTGCAAAAGGCTCTCCAAAAATGAGACGTGAATTGGACTCCCCTGTCGGAAACAATATGAGAAGGGACCCCATGTAGGCGGAGAATTTCTCGAATGAAAATGGGAACCAAGGCAGGGGCGGAAGGAAGACCAGGAAGAGGAACAAAATGAGCCATCTTGGAGAACCGATCGATTACCACCCAAATGACTGTATTATTCTCAGACAGTGGGAGGTCGGTGATAAAATCCATGGCAATATGGGCCCAGGGTTCCTTAGGAATGGGCAAGGGCATGAGGAGACCAGCAGGAGCTTGTGTGGAGGATTTGGACTGAGCACAGACATGACAAGCTTTAACGTAGTCTTTGACGTCTGAGCGGAGATTAGGCCACCAGTAGTGACGACTGATGAGTAGGAAGGATCGGAGGAATCCAGAATGACCTGCCACCTTGGAATCATGTCCCCAACGAAGGATCTTAGCTCTTAGCTCAGTGGGGACAAAGGTCTTACCAGGCGGAATTTTTGACTTCAGGGTGGTAGAGTGGGCAACAATGCATGAGGTTGGAATGATCGGCTCAGGTTCAGGGGCGGACTCCTCGTCCAAAGTGTCAAATGACCTAGAGAGCGCATCAGCCCGACCATTGCAGGAACCAGGTTTGTAGGTAATCGTGAAATTAAAACGGGCAAAGAAGAGACTCCACCTGGCCTGTCTAGGATTCAGACGTTTAGCATTCTGTAGATACTGTAAATTTTTGTGATCGGTAAAGATCGTTATGGAGTGAGGGGAACCCTCCAAGAGATGACGCCACTCCTCTAACGCCAATTTAATTGCGAGAAGTTCCCGATCACCGATGGCATAATTCCTCTATGCCTGAGAATTTTTTTTGGAGAAGAACGCACATGGTTGGCGTCTCTTCTCAAAGATTTGAAGAAGCACAGCTCCCACCCCCATTGAGGAAGCGTCCACTTCAATAAAAAATGCATTCCCAGGATTTGGTCTCCTCAAGAGGGGGCCAGAAACAAAGGCCTGTTTCAGGTTGTGAAATGCAGAGACAGCTTCGGGAGGCCAGTCTCTGGCATTCACACCCTTCTTGGTCAAAGCGATAATAGGCGCGGCAATGGAAGAGTAATTCCTTATGAACTGCCTATAATAATTAGTGAAGCCAAGAAAGCGCTGTGTGGCCTTGAGGCTAGCAGGAAGAGGCCAGTTGGTGATACCCAAGACCTTCCCAGGGTCCATACGAAGACCCGAACATGAGACAAAGCACCCCAAAAACAGGACCTCAGAACATTCAAAGGAACATTTCTCCAGCTTGGCATAGAGATTGTTCTCTCTAAGACGCTGAAGTACAGTGCGGACATGGTTTCTGTGGACGAGCAGATTTTCAGAAAAGATCAGAATGTCATCCAGATAGATGACAACAAACTGGTACAGCAGATCTCTGAAGATTTCATTGACAACGTTTTGAAACACGGCTGGAGCATTACACAGACCAAAAGGCATCACCAGATATTCGTAATGCCCGTCTCTAGTGTTGAATGCAGTCTTCCATTCGTCACCCTCCCGTATTCGAATGAGATTGTGCGCGCCTCTGAGATCCAACTTGGTGAAAATGGAGGCACCCTTCAACCTATCGAATAGCTCAGATATTAAGGGTAAGGGGTATCGATTTTTAATAGTAACCGCATTTAAACCCCGATAATCGCTGCAGGGTCTTAAGGTACCATCCTTTTTGGCAACAAAAAAGAACCCTGCCCCTGCAGGCGATGAGGATTTCCGGATGAAACCTCTCTCCAGATTCTCTGCGACATACTCAGACATGGCCTGGGTCTCTGGGATGGACAGAGGGTAGGTACGACCCCTGGGTAGAGTTGCTCTGGGGACAAGATCAATAGCACAGTCAAAAGACCTGTGGGGAGGAAGCACCTCAGCTGATTTCTTACAGAACACATCCCGGTAATCGCTGTATGCAGCAGGAAGATCAAAAGAAACAGAAGTGGCAGCAACCGGAAGACTCTCCTTGGGGGTCACCTTGAGAAGACACGACGAGAAACATGAGGAACCCCAGGCCAGGATCTGCCCAGAGACCCAGTCCACATGTGGAGAGTGGAGCTGTAGCCAAGGGAGGCCCAATACAACTGGGGTAGAGGCCTTGGGTAGAATAAGAAAGGATATCCACTCCTGGTGGAGAATCCCTACCGACATCCTAATGGGTAGCGTCTGGAAGCGAATAGGGCCCCCTGGGAGAACAGTGCCATCAATTGCCGAGACTACCAATGGGGTAGTGAGAGGTGAAAGGGTAAGCTTCATAGAAGAAGCAGTTATCCAATCCATAAAATTGCCGGCAGCCCCGGAATCCAGGTATGCAAGGGTTGACTGAGGAGAAGTGCCTACATGAAGGAACACCGGCAAGAGCAGGCGAGAAGGTGATGTTTCTGGGTCCAATACTCCACCTTCCAAATGTATTAGACCCGAGCGTTTCCCGGACGAAGCGAGCAGGAGTCCCGAAAATGACCCTTGCCCCCACAATAGAGGCACAAGCCCAGAGTTCTGCGCCTAGCACGTTCTTCGGGGGTTAGTCTGGTCTGGCCCAGCTGCATAGGTTCTTCAGCAGGTAGAGGATGCTCCACGGGATGAAGGGAGGGGAGCTCAGACTGGCTAGGACCCAGAGAGTGCTGGCGTCTTTTTTCTAAGGACCTCTCTTGAAAACGAATGTCGATCTGGTTGCATAATGAAATTACATCGTCCAGACCGACGGGAATGGCTCTTCCCGCTAATTCGTCTTTCACTCGGTCAGAGAGGCCATGTAAAAAGGTAGCGACCAGGGCCTCATTATTCCAGCTCAATTCAGCTGTGTGGATAGGGAACTGAAGAGCATATTGCCCCACTAAACTAGATTCTTGGCGAAGACGTAAGACAGCACTAGCCGCTGAAGAAGCCCGGGCCGGCTCTTCGAAGATATTACAAAAGAGCTTCAAGAAATCGGACAGGCTGGAAACCACCGGATCATTCCTCTCCCACAGGGGGACAGCCCAGGCCAAAGCTTCACCGGAGAGGAGGGAAATGATATAGGCTACCTTAGCCCGGTCAGACAGGAAGCTTTGAGGCTGAAGCTCAAAATGAATTGTGCATTGGCTGAGAAACCCCCTGCAGGCCTTGGAGTCCCCAGAGAAACGGAACGGAGCTGGCAATCTTAGTGAGTGTGAGGCTGCGACTGGTGCGATAGGTACAGCCGCTGGTTGTACTTGAGGTTGCGGATTCGGGGTTCCCAGGGAGGCCTGAAGCTGCTCGAATCGAGAAGCCAGATCCTGGAGGAATCGCATCACCTGAGTCTGATTTGATTCCTGGGTTTCAAGTCTGCGAACTATGCCCTGCAATGGATCATCCGCGGGGAGCGGGATGTCAGCCGGGTTCATGGCTGATCAAACTGTCAAGGTCACCTGTGGCCAGGTGACAGATGCACACCGTAGGGGGACAGGAGTGCACCGCAAGGTAGTGAACCCTATGGCTGGCTTCTGCGGATAGGAAACTGGGTGGTTGTGGAAAGCGGGACCAGAGGAGCACAACCGGGATCCTAACGAAAGCTAGAGCCAAGATTCCCCAGGGCGCGGAGTCTAAGACCCAGCAGGTCTTCTCCAGAGCCTCTAGTGGTGAGGATGTTATGCTGCAGGCTGGGACCAGGTCGCGGCCCCTGGAGTTTCCTAGCTCACGCCCCGTAGGATAAGGGGAAAAGAGGGGAAGCAGCAGCACGAGATATGAGAGAAAACGAATAACAAGCTGAAGGTCAGGGGCCACAAGCAGACAAGGATAACGAAAGAACGAGCCGAAGGTCAAGGGTCACGAGCAGACAGGGATAGTCGGAGACAAGCCAAATATGTAACAGAGAGACAGACGTAGCACACGGCAGGCAGGAACCCAAACACACAATGCCTAACAAACACGTTGATCAGCAAAGCAGGCTTGCAGTGCACAGGTTAATATAGTGTTCTGTGATAGGGCCTGGGGTGGAGTCAGGCTGGGAGGAGATTATAAAGGAAGCCAGGTGAAAAGGGTTCTGGCCTCTAAGATGAACACATGAGGAGGAAAGGTAAGATGGCAGACAGACATTAATGCATATCCATGTCCTCCCCATAGCTGTGGGTGAGGTGAAGGCCAGCACCAGATATTTCCTCGGGCCTATGTGCTTTGTTCTAGAATACAGTCCTGCTGTGTCAACACTTCCCTCTGCTCCCATTAACCAGAGTTCCACACACCGATCACAGTCCAACTCTTGCTTTATTGTACATCTTACAATAAACAGTGCTTCAGTAGCCGTCTGGTTGCGACTTGATAACATTTTGATTCGGGGGTTGAGCAGGTCGAGGCACTATCCTGGTTATCAACTAAACCACTGCGATCTCGCCAGCGGTTACTATAGCATTCAGCTAGAAAGGACTTAGAATCTGAGAGTCTCTACCAGCGACTCAAGAGAACGTAGATAGGAGTACCTTCGCTGCGCTGCGGCCCCTATCAGGGGAAAATGTCCCTCCAAGGGAGTTACCAGAGACCCGTCCGTCACTGGGTTGATGCTGCTCCAGACTCTCCGAACAGGTAACCTCCCCGGCCTCCTCACCTCAGACATGGGCCCCATCCACCTCAGGGACCCTCGGACGTCTCCACCCTCGCGGGATCGAAGTCACTGGACCCCAGGCCTCCTAGTTCAGTACCTCACCCCAGGCTGAAGGTGCCTGGGATGGACTCCGACTCCATTCCGGTCAGGCCTAGGGCACCTGAGCCGGAATCCAGAACCCGCCCGCACCCAGGCCTAAGGTGCCTGGGCGCGTGAAGAACTTCCTCCAGAAGACCTCGTGGTTAGGGCGTCTCCCCCTTTTATCTCCTCCCATCGACACCACGGCAGGTTCCCCGCCCTCGCCGTACCATCTCCGGAAAGGGACAAAAAGGCTAGCACTGTAATGGCAAATCTACCTTGAGCCTCCAGGTACCCCGCCACCCAGAGGCCAAGGAGATTATTACACCATCCAATCCTCCACGAACACAAGTGGTCCACTATCCCTATACTTCCACACCTGGGTGTCCCACATAAATTTAGAGACCCCGCTACATACTCCCCCCTGTGATTTGACGCTGGTCCCCAGCGTCTGGTGCGAACCCATGTCTCCCATGGAGTGAGGACACAAGCTTAGCCCCAGAGGCTATCTCTAAAATTTTGAACCTCAACCATACCAAGACCTGCTCAAAGGGAAAGGGGATATAAATAGAGTTGAGCGGACACCTGGATGTTCGGGTTCGACGGGTTCGGCCGAACTTCGGAAAAAAGTTCGGGTTCGGGACCTAACTTTAACCCGAACCCAAACCCGAACCCCATTGAAGTCAACGGGGAACCAGACTTCTAAGGACTAAAAAGGCTCTAAAAAAGTAATGGAAAGGGCTAGAGGGCTGCAAATGGCAGCAAAATGTTGTTAAGAGCATGGCAAGTGCTCTGCAAACAAATGTGGATAGGGAAATAACTTAAAATAACATTAAAAAAAAGAAAAAAAGAAAAAAATATGCTGGAGGCCCCCTTTTCAGCAGAAGAGGTACGGGAAGTCATTAAGAACCTCAGAAACTCAACGGCACGATGCCACACATATGGTGGGAGAATGCCCCAGAATACGCCCTTTCTGGAATAAATTATTCAATTTAATGGATAAGCTAGTGGGAAAATAAAATACTTTGAAATAAAAATGTAGCGGGTGCTAAATTTAAGGGAAGTGTTTGAGTGGTAAATAGGCTCAAACACCCTAATTCTGTAGGATTCATGGACCATTTTGTCCTCGGGGGACAGTATTGGTGTGCAGTTCCCTGCGGCCTACAGGTGGCGCTGCCATGGTAGGCTAGAGTTGAACCGCCGATACAGTGCTGTGCCTTTTGTGTCCCCTCTTGGCAGTAGTACAGCGGGGCGGGGAACCTGCTGTGCATGCCGGGAGAGCATATAAAAGGGGCAGACCTTTGGCCTGGGGGCTGATGTCCAGTGGGGTCCACGCCCAGGTGCCTTCGGCCTGGGTGCATGTGTTCCTGTTCCATCTCGGGTACCTTTAGCCCTCGGTGAGGTACTATCCTGGAGTTCCTGCTGCCCTGGGTATGGAGGCCTAGGTGCGGGAGTAAAGCCTGGAGTCCAGAGCCTTTGTCTGGAGTCCGCTAAGGGTCGAGGAGTCTTAGGGTGCCGCCTCGTGTAGGGGACCATGTTCCAGGGAAGGGAGGATCATTCTGATGGACCGATGCGGGAGTCACGGTGAAGGAAGGGTCTGTTGACTCCCTGGAGAGATGTCTTCCCCTTGATATGGGCTAGGTTCGTAGAAGGAGAAGCTCAAGGTCATCTTGACTGTATCAGAGGCCTTATTCACCCGGCCCGTGGCAGGGGCCTTATACACCCTGGTCTGTGGCAGAGACCAAAGTTCTCCAGGTCCGTGGCAGGGGCCTTGTACACCCGGTCTGTGGCAGAGACCAACCTCAAGGTCTGTGGCAGAGACCGTGCACCTAAAACTGTTTGAGAAACCTAAGCAGTGAAGTGAATGTGCTACGTTTGTGCCTGGACCTCCTCCACACCTTAAGCTGTCCTGTTTTTTTGCTCTAACCTTTTCTATCTGAGTAGAGTTTATTTTGCCATGAGAGAATAAGAGTTGTAATTTCAGCTGGTGTGGACATTGACTTTACTGGGAATTAAAGGACTTGCCTCTACCTACAGTAGAGGTGAGAATCATCCTCTGGAGGAGTTTTGACTCCGGCTGTGGACACGGCCCATCAAGTACACCGCTCAACCTCTTTATATAGGAGGGTATGGGCTGGTAGTGCGGTGTGCCTTTCTCCCTCCTGCGAGGAGCCAACAACATAAAGGCAGGTAAGGGGGAAAGGATCTGTGCGCTACAAAAAAATAAAATAAAAATTATAATCTTGACCTAGTAGGACGAGGTCCATATGGAGTAGGAGGTTGAGGTGGCGGCGGTGGAGGAGGACGAGGTAGCCAACACTGGTTCAAAAATACAACAATGGCTGGGTAAGGCCGTGTCATGGATATGCATTAATGTCTGTCTGTTATCTTACCTTTCCTCCTCATGTGTTCATCTTAGAGACCAGACCTCCTTCACCTGGCTTCCTTTATAATCTCCTCCCAGCCAGACTCCACCCCAGGCCCTATCCCGGAACACTATATTAACCTGTGCACTGCAAGCCTGCTTTGCTGATCAACGTGTTTGTTAGGCATTGTGTGTTTGGGTTCCTGCCTGCCGTGTGCTACGTCTGTCTCTCTGTTATACATTTGGCTTGTCCCCGACTATCCCTGTCTGCTCGTGACCCTTGACCTTCGGCTTGTCCTTTGTTTTCCTTGTCTGCTTGTGGCCCTTGACCTTCAGCTTGTTATTCGTTACTCTTATATCTTGTGCTGCTGCTTCCCCTCTTTTCCCCTTATCCTACGGGGCGTGAGCTAGGAGACTCTAGGGGCCGCGACCTGGACCCAGCCTGCAGCATAACATCCTCACCACTAGAGGCTCTGGAGAAGACCTGCTGGGTCTTAGACTCCGCGCCCTGGGGAATCTTGGCTCTAGCTTCCTATAGGATCCCGGTTGTGCTCCTCTGGTCCCGCTTTCCACAACCACCCAGTTTCCTATCCGCAGCAGTCAGCCATAGGGTTCACTACCTTGCGGTGCACTCCTGTCCCCCTACGGTGTGCATCTGTCACCTGGCCATAGGTAGAAGAAAACTATATAGAAATTGTTTATTTCACACACCTCCACATATGTATAACACACTGCAAAATATTTTTTGTGGCCCTAAATGGCGTTTTTTGGAAGACCACAATACACCCACAGTACGTAACCGCTGAATCGCACAGCTACAGAACTGCAGAAAATGCTATTCAAAAAAAAAATTTGTTTTTTTAGTATAGCACAGTAGAAGAAAACTATATATAAATTGTTTATTTCACACACCTCCACATATGTATACCACACTGCAAAATATTTTTTGTGGCCCTAAATGGCGTTTTTTGGAAGACCACAACACACCCACAGTATGTAACCGCTGAATCGCACAGCTACAGAACTGCAGAAAATGCTATTCCAAAAAAATGTTGTTTTTTTAGTATAGCACAGTAGAAGACAAATATATAGAAATGGTTTATTTCACACGTCTCCACATATGTATAACACACTGCAAAGTATTTTTTGTGGCCCTAAATGGGTCTTTTTGCAAGCGTACATTAAAGTGCAATTTTTTTTTATTTTTTTTTGCCCTAAACGGGTCTTTTTTTGCACGAGCAAAATAAAATGCAAATTTTTTTTTTTTTTTGCCCTTAATGGGTCTTTTGGAAAAGAGCACAATAAAGTGCCTTTTTTTTTGCCCTAAATGGATCTTTTTCCAAGAGCAGAATACACCCACAGTATGGAAACGGTGTATCTCTCAACGTAATATATGCAGTGCTGGTGCACTGAGCTTGCAGATAAAAGGTAGATTTTCTCTTGACACTGGGCTCATGGCAGTGTAAAAAGACTGCACTGCAACACAAACAGGTAAACCTATGCAGATCGCTGAGTTATATCTCTGAATCTGGACTCCTATTCCTATATAATATATCTCTCTCCCTGAAAGCACCAACAGGAACCTGGCCCTACACTACACTGTCTCTCTATCTTTTCCCTCAGATTCCAGAATCAGGACTAACTCATGTATTTTTCAATCTCTCCCTAAAAGCAGCAGCAGCAGACAAGATCCTCTCCCTATCTATTCTGAAGCAGAGTGACGTGTGTGCTGTGTGCCTCTAGCTTATATAGAAGCTGGGTCACATGTTGCACTGACCAATCACAGCCATGCCATTAGTAGGCATGGCTATGATGGCTTCTAAGGGCACACCAGCTAATCAAAAGGTGATTGGCTGGCCCCTGAAGCATTTCTAACTGCGCCAATAGATTGCCGAACCCGAACCCGAACCCGGACTTTCGCGCAAAGTCCGGGTTCGGGTTCGGGAAAAAGCTAAAGTTCGGTACGGACCTGAACTTTACAGTTCGGGTTCGCTCAACCCTAGATATAAAACAATAAAACTTTTCCTTAAAACATCTATCATGTACACATATACAATCCCTCCCATCACTGTCTAAGAACCACCCCATACTCAGTAGTCTCGACGGACGAATCTCCTGCAGAGGGAAGAGGAAAAAAAAAACAACACACAAGGAAATCTACATCCTGACATTTTTTGTGTTCATTTGGAATGAATGGGTCCATCAACCAATAGACCCATTCGCTCCAATGAGTAAAGTGATGCGCGTGTAAAAAAACAAACATATAGAGAAAAAAATTTAAAATATGGACAGCCGCACTCCAAAAAACCTTTGACGGTCGCCTTTATTGTAAAAAATGGAAGATCACAGCAAAAATCATCACAGCATAGCCGGGGTAACAGCTTACATGTTTCACACTGAAGGTCAGTGCTTAATCATAGCTATGATTAAGCACTGACCTTCAGTGTGAAACATGTAAGCTGTTACCCCGGCTATATTGTGATGATTTTTGGTGTGATCTTCCATTTTTTACAATAAAGGCGACCGTCAAAGGTTTTTTGGAGTGCGGCTGTCCATATTTTTTATTTTTTTCTCTATATGCTACGTGCATTGCTGGCACCCACGGTAGTCCTGATACTACAAATTGCTGGAGCGTGTTCACCTGGAGCGGTAAAAATCTCTTTCTCTCTAAAAAAACAAACAGCCGTTGCACAACACTGCCACCTGGTGACAGTGCTGCAGTAATGACACTTTGTGCAATCTTCACTCTTCCTGCGTCCCTACACTAATTCTACCCCCAAAGTCTGTCTTTGAACTGTGAGGAAGAGAGAACAAACAAAAAAACTGCTCTCATTCCTCCAAAGAGTAGAAAACAAAAGCCCAAATAAAAAACTAGGGCACAGTTCGGATGCTCCGCCAGGAACAAGGGCTTCAGATGTTTATCAAAAACCTCAATTGAATAGTCAGCATCATCTCCATATTTCCTGCAGATGCGCACCTTATCTGCGTGGATATGGCGACCCCACATCCAGTCTGCTCTACAGTCCCGAAACTTTTTCGACACGGATGGCGAACAGGACAAATATCTTCGTGCATGGGGTACTTTGAGCTTTTCCCAAACAAATTCGTCATACCATCTCTGGCGTATGACCTCAACTTCGAAAAGTAAGTCCCGAGGCAAGTAGGGATATTCCCACCCATACTCACTGGCGACTCTCTGTGAGAAAAGTCATTGCAATCTGGCCAAAGGAGGCATGGCTTCCCGCTCACCTTCTCCGGGTTGAACGATGGCCTCCGGATGCCGAGGTACTTTCACTACCTCTAATGGCTTTTCTCTCGGTGCTCATAGTGAGGCTCACTGCATCCCCGTCACCAAGACGGGCGATGTTGTAGATTGTGGGAAGACACTCTGAGGACTAGACTTCCTCGTAGACTCCGGGGCTTGTACCCGGGGCGTGCTGTCTCCTATTGACATAGGGGAATCCTGCGGTACACGTAACACAGGCAATGGGCGTTTGTCCCAGCCCTTCCGATGAAACAGTTCATCAATCTCCCCATCATCTCCACAATCTGACAGCGACTCTAGGTCGGAAGTGTCATACATCTCGGCGGGAAGGTAGTCTCTGGTAGACGTGGTACTACCCTCCCTTGCGGGCTCCACCGGCTGTGGATCCCCGACACCTCCAACCACCACCACAGTCCCAGCCCCTGGCTCACCTTGACCTTTTGTAGAACTGGGATGTCCAGGACTCTTCCAACCGGATCCATCCAGGCCAGGCAAGCGACGGGGTGAAGCTCGACCACGACCACAGGAGGCCTGCACCAGGCCAACTTTCCTCTTCGGAGGTGGGAGCAGAGATTCTGTGGTGACCGAAGCAGCATCCTCTGATTTTTCTCTCTCAGTCTCTGATTGGGCAGTCACATCGCCCTGGTCAGTGCGTACGGGAATCTCCGCAAAGGCCTGGATCTCTCCTTCTAGAGTAGCGGTACCTGTGAGGCTGTTGAGGCGAAGGGCCCGGGGCCTTACTGTGCATGGCTCCACCTTGAACAAGAACTCTTTGCATGCCTCGCAACGCCCGAATGGCTTCAGGTGGACCACCAGTCCCGAGCACCCGGGACAGATCACGCCGAGGGCCTCCGTGTCTCTGCATGAGTACAAAGCCAACTGTCCTCGGGGCCTGAGTCTTATCCCCGTGTCTGTAAGGGGAGCAGCGAACGTAGTCATCTTCGTGGGGTAGGGAAACGGAATCCACGGGGAGCTTGAGGCCATCCCGACTATCTGCTGCTCCATCACGCACTGACCACGCGCCAAATTCTCCACGTGAGTTCCTCCACATGGCCAGACTCCTCCCATGACTTGCACGTTTTTGCAGGCTTCCTTCAAGCTCCGCCCACTAACTGTACAGTCACGGGGTGCCTCGTGGCGCAGTGCAATAAAGCCCCCACATGTAGTACTTCACACGGCTGGACTCCTCCCTCTTCTCGCTCCTCTGCATCGGCCTTTCCCGTCCTAGGGTCATTTCCATGACTTTGAGCAGGGATGCACTTTGGCCAATCACATGGCCGACCTGCTCGGAACTCCTCCGGGCAGCAAAGTCCAGACACAGCCATTCCTTCTTCCAAAGTTAAAACACATATAATCCCGGACTCACGAGCCCCCACGTGTAGCGGCCTCACCCCATCTCCTTGGTCTAGGGGTATGTCACACGACAGGGTGAGATGCGCTACGGCCCATGTCCTCCCCATAGCTGTGGGTGAGGTGAAGGCCAGCACCAGATATTTCCTCGGGCCTATGTGCTTTGTTCTAGAATACAGTCCTGCTGTGTCAACACTTCCCTCTGCTCCCATTAACCAGAGTTCCACACACCGATCACAGTCCAACTCTTGCTTTATTGTACATCTTACAATAAACAGTGCTTCAGTAGCCATCTGGTTGTGACTTGATAACATTTTGATTCGGGGGTTGAGCAGGTCGAGGCACTATCCTGGTTATCAACTAAGCCACTGCGATCTCGCCAGCGGTTACTATAGCATTCAGCTAGAAAGGACTTAGAATCTGAGAGTCTCTACCAGCGACTCAAGAGAACGTAGATAGGAGTACCTTCGCTGCGCTGCGGCCCCTATCAGGGGAAGATGTCCCTCCAAGGGAGTTTCCAGAGGCCCGTCCGTCACTGGGTTGATGCTGCTCCAGACTCTCCGAACGGGTAACCTTCCCCGGCCTCCTCACCTCAGACATGGGCCCCATCCACCTCAGGGACCCTCAGACGTCTCCACCCTCGTGGGATCCAGTCGAAGTCACTGGACCCCAGGCCTCCTAGTTCAGTACCTCACCCCAGGCTGAAGGTGCCTGGGATGGACTCCGACTCCATTCCGGTCAGGCCTAGGGCACCTGAGCTGGAATCCAGAACCCGCCCGCACCCAGGCCTAAGGTGCCTGGGCGCGTGAAGAACTTCCTCCAGAAGACCTCGTGGTTAGGGCGTCTCCCCCTTTTATCTCCTCCCATCGACACCACGGCAGGTTCCCCTCCCTCGCCGTACCATCTCCGGAAAGGGACAAAAAGGCTAGCACTGTAATGGCAAATCTACCTTGAGCCTCCAGGTACCCCGCCACCCAGAGGCCAAGGAGATTATTACACCATCCAATCCTCCACGAACACAAGTGGTCCACTATCCCTATACTTCCACACCTGGGTGTCCCACATAAATTTAGAGACCCCGCTAAACGTGCTTTTATTTAGCCAATAAAAGTGACCCCTCATTATGATAAACTCCCTTCCAGGTAAACAGGAAGGCGGGGGAAATTAAAGTGTATGAACCTGTTACTGGCACTGCTAAGAAATGTTTTATTTTAAAGCATTCCTGCAGTGACCAGTTCAATAATAAAAAAAGGCAAGGTTTAATATGAAACATTTCTTGGCAGTGTAAATAGCAGGTTTACTTTTAAAGTACAGCTTAAGACAAAACCTTGTTTTGGGTAGAGAAAAAAGATTTAAGCCTCGTACACACGACCGAGTTTCTCGTCAAAAATCGACAAGAAAACTGCAGAGAGCTTTCTTGCCAAGAAAACCGTTTGTGTGTATGGTTTCTTGTCGAGAAAACTGCCGGGAATCTCGACGAGAAAAATAGAGAACCTGCTCTCTATTTTCTCGTCAGGATTCTCGTTTTTCTCGTCGGGATTCTCGTCGGCCTGTTTTGCGACGAGAAAACCGGTAGTGTGTATGCTTTTCCAAGTCTTAAAAAATCGCGCATGCTCAGAATCAAGTATGAGACGGGAACGCTCCTTCTGGTAAAACTAGCGTTTGTAATGGAGATAGCACATTCGTCATGCTGAACTGAAAAGCACGAGGCTGAAAAGCGCGATATCGTCTCTCACCAAATTTTTTACTAACACGCGATAACACAAGATCAGCAAAAGCAGCCCAAGGGGTGGCGCCATTGGAATCGAACTTCCCCTTTATACTGCCGTCGTACGCGCTGTACGTGACCGCGCAGAACAACGACGAGATTTGGAATTGACAGTGTGTATGCAAGGAAAGCTTGACAAGAATCTCGTCGAGAAAATCGACGGGTTTTTTACGACGAGAAACTCGGTCGTGTGTACGAGGCTTGAGGCTTAGTCCATCAGTTTTGTTTTGATTCGTTTTTTTTTGTTTGTTTTTTTGCCATTTGTGTTACATTGCGGAAATTTCCCTTAATTTCCTGTCTCATAGCCAAAACAGGAAATAGGAGGAAATCCCTACAAAATTAGGAAATCCCTGGTTGTCACCAGAATCATGAAAACTAGTTCCCCCTTTGGAAGTTTTCAGCTCAATTCCAGTTCTGATTAAAACTCAAAATTCTGGATTTTCTTTCAATTTTATTCTTGTGATAATGGTAAACAGGACAAATAGAGAGGGAAAATCTCCATAACGGGGGCACAGACAGCAATAACAACCAGAAAGGTGTTCTAAGCCTTCTCTACTCTATCGGAAACACAAAAAAAAAAAAATTACCTTAAGAGCAGCAGACAAATTATAGCAGTGGGAAGATCAGTCAATATGATCTTCTCTTACAAAAGAGGTCCCATGAACAAATGCTTAGGCTTTTGGTCATATAACCAATACATGAGGGAGTCAGGAGACGCATTTTATATCTTATAGTATTTAAATAGTATTTCAGATCATTCATTTATTACCAAAGCTTGAGGCTGGGTTCACACCTATCCTACGGGTTCACCACATCCAACTCGCATAGCAGGAGAATGTGACCGGCTCTCATATCTCCAGGGAGGCTGAAGAGCGCACTGCACAGAAACGATATGCATGTTTGGCTCTGTTTCAGGGCCGAATTCGGCCATGATTTGTCCCTGAAACGAAGAATGGGGTCGCACATTGTTCCTGTGCGATCCGTGGCCGGTTTGGGTGTGAATTGAACCTGAATTTCACATTTAAAAATAGTCCCACTTTTTTTAGTTCTTTATTTGTATTTCATACTCTGTTGACGTGATTGAAGCCGTATTAGTGCAATTGTGACGGAGAAAATTGAGTACTGTCCGTGATACTTTTTTTATTTGCACTAACATACAATTTTTCAGGACAAGCTTTCGGGGTATTTCTCCTTCTTCAAGGTCCAAGCAGTACTTTGGGATTTTCTTTCAATTTTACTCTTGTGATAACGGTAAACAGGACAAATAGAGAGGGCAAAGGGGACATACCCCGAAAGCTTGTCCTAAAAATTGTATGTTAGTGCAAATAAAAAAATTATCATGGACAGTACTCAATTTTGTCATACTCTGTTGACAAACCATTGACAGATAAATAGACCCAAAACTATGATGACCTGAATTGTTGTGGGGAGCAAAAACGGTGGGAGCCATGTCCCCCTGATGAACTCCCTCAGTGAATGAAATGCATCGGAGTACAAATGGCCTTAGCCAGGAATCTAGGATCAAACATTTTCGCTACACGCAACAAACCTATACAGCATCAGTGCTAGACAAGATTGATGAAGGTGGGTAAGTGTTCCCAGCAGAACACAGAACTTTTTCTATTCAGCTGCAAGTAGAGAGGAATTTTCTTTCTATGCCAGCTGATCCACAAAGGTCTCAGTGGGCCAATTCTTGACCGTCTGCAAACAAATTAAAAGATTGTCAGCTTTAGAGAGCTCTTTATATAGTATAACAGACCTGTGCTAAAGAAATTAGTCAGAATATTCAGAGTCTGCTCCAGTAATAGACACAGAGGAACTCATGGCTATACGATCTAACAAGAAGCAAACTTTTCACTGTAAAGGATAGACAGGAGCTTAAACTAAGGTATGGTCTTGCCTGCAGATTTACTAAAATGGCTATGCTTGAGACAGCATCCTAAGTTTGTGCTACCACTGGAATGCCCTAACAACTCAAACTTACCTATTTAATTCTGGGTCTTACCTGCTGTAAGCTGCTATTGGATTGCTGGAACAGGTAGTTCTATTCCTGCAGTGTGCTGTTATTAGAATGCTGTGATGTGTGGTTCTTTACCTTCTGTATGCTGGTATTGAAACACTGGGACTTCTAGATCTATATCTATGGGGTGTTATGAGTGGATACCTGGATTGTACGCGGTGTTCAAGTCAAACCAGGACTTTTGAGTTTATATAATGAGGGAAAACACATTTCAAGGAGTGGAAACTTTATTTATTTTTCAACATATTCCCCTGCTACATGTATACACTTATCCCAGCGATTAACTAACGCCTGGAAAGCTTCGGCATAGAAAGATTTGTCAGTACGCCTAAACCATCCTAGGACAGCCTGCTTCACTTTGCCATAGAAAGATTAGTCTCTTGTGCAATTTCACGGCAGGTTATGTGTCGATTATCCAGGGTCAGGCGTTCCACGTGCTGAATTTTAAAGGGAAGACTGCTGTGGGCAGAGAACCACCATTGCCGGGATCGCCAGTGATGGATATACGGCAATCTTTGAAACATTTACACCATTCATATGTCTTACTGATGCTGAGCGTCTCATCACCGTACTGTGAAGAAACTTCATCACCACACGCGGCTCCATGCACTCGCTAACACTGTTGTCTGCCATCTTGATTAACGGCCTCTGGACTGGCCTGTGACATATCAATAATAGGACACACTTGCCACTTACTACTACGTGTAGTACCACCTCACTAGCATCCCTGTTTATACCTGTGGCACCCTCTAGTTAGGTAGGTGCGGATTGAGTGAGGATTTTTGTTGGCAAAGTAAGTAAATTTAGGCAGGCCTAGCTGGTTGCTAGGCCTGTTTGTTTTCATTCTGGGCTGGAAGTGGCTCAGGGTAGCAGCTGGTGACTCACAGGCCGCATCACTTCACTGACACCTCCCTCTTCCATCTAGAAAGTGCTAGAAGGAGAAATGGGGAAGAGAAGTGGGGCTGCTTGGAGTATCTTAAGGAGCCTTGACCAATCCCCAACTTGGATTGGCAGGGGGCAGGCCTCCTTAAATACCTGGGTCAGCCCAGCTGAGGAGGAGTTGTCGTGTGGAGGAGCTGGAGTGAGAGAGTGTGGAGACTGTTGGGGCCCAGTCTGGGGAGGGGGGTGACCCTGGGCTGGGCCTCGTGTGCTTCCAGGAGGAGTGACAAGATCCTGGAAGGAGAGGCACATGAGAGAGAAAGTAAAGTATAGTGGGAGAGAACACTTCTAAGAGTCTCCAGGGAGGACTACTGGTGCAGCCGGGAGGGCTGATGAGTGAGCATAGTCAGGAGGACTGGGGAGGCACACCTCAGAGAACTGGGAGCTCATGTGAGGAGCCCTGGCCCCTGACCAATCCCCAATTGGAATTGGCAGGGGGGAGGCCTCCTTCTTAAGCTCAGGTCTAGCCCACTGGAGGGGAGTTGTCGGCTGGGTGAAGTGAAGAATGGAGTGTAAGACTGCAGCAGGAGGCCCATCCCCATCTGGGGGGGTTGCGTGTCTCGGCGGAGGAGCTCAGGGGCAGGGAGGGAGCCTCTCTCCCTACACGGTCATGGAGGAGGTGTCCCGGAACAGAGGAGCCGGAGAAGCAGCCGGTACGCACGTCCGGGTGAATTCTTCATCAAGGACTCAGGGCAGGAGAAGTTCAGCGAGTGAGGCACAGTGGATATCTGGAAGAGGCATGCCAGGGGAGCTGGGTGCAAGGCCAAAGGAGAGACTGTGGGGTTTTGTGTCAAATTGATGTAGCCTGCGGGCACAGGATTTGCAAGTCGGGCTAGCTGGGATCGTGGAAACACCAACTATCTAATGCTGCTAAACAATTAGGCCGTCAAGAAGGGGTACTGCAGGCCCCTAGCCTATAAAATCTCAGCAAACTTTAGTAACTATCAGGGAGTGCTCAGAGTGGTTGATGGTGCAGTGTAAAGATGATGGGGCGGAAAGACTAACACTGTACAGTAAAGTTTGTGCAGGAGGAGAAGAGTCTTGGGAGCAACAGTCTGCAAGAGTTGGTGCAGAGTTGGAGTAGCAGTCTGCAGGAATTGTGCAGAGGAGAAGTGAAGTTGAGACTGTAAATGTTAGAGTCCATCATTTATTCTAAGTGCAACTGATTCAACAATTCTTTAATAACGATAGCAACAGTGATCTGTTCTTTGGGCATCCCATACCCTTTCCGCAACCAAGTTATATCCCCCAAATAAACAAAAACAAAACAAAGCAAATGACTGTTCATTGTCTCTGAGAGTGTTATATGGAGGTCTGGCAGCAGGGTGACATGGTGGATGACAGTAACTTGTAGCAACCACCCGCTACACAAACTTACAAAGTATACAATTGGTGTACAATAGTAGAACAATAACTTGCATCACAGGCAGGAGGAAAGGGGGGTAAACTCCTCAAGAAATTTCTCAACTATGATTGGATGCTGCAATAGATTCCCAAAGCTGGAGTACACCAGATTTCTCCCATGGGTGGCGAGTGTGCGAATGCACAGATGCCCCTTCCTATTAAATATGGGACGGACACCAGCGCGTCCATTGTGTCCATTGTGCATTGGCGTCCATGCATGCTCAGTGATCGTTGCCATGGGAGTGGTCCCCTGAACTTGTCATGCGCTGTGACGTCCCAGTCCAAGTGGCGGGCCGACGTCACGCACAGGAGGCCTGCTGGCGCATTACCGCAGCTGTGGCTGAAAACAGCCGATTGGCAGGATCATGGGCACACTGGAGAGGCCAAGGTCCTGCGACATTATCACAATTCCCTAGTCAGCTGCCAGACTCAGGCCAACCACAAACTGCTTTGCAGGCAGCCTGGGTGCTCCTTGAGGGCAGAAACTGATGTGAAGGTACAGTATGTAAAGTGCTGCACAAATTGATGTCACTTTATAAATCTCTGTAATAAATCAAATCGGATTACCATTATGGCCTGGGATAAACAGCAGCTACGAATGGCAACAAAGGTGGTGAGCCTGAACCCTATCAGCAGATGGGTAGTTTTCTCATCATCTTTTGCTTTGTGGACATCAGCTAACTATCTATGTAATTGTAGCGCCCACCCCATTTAGGGGTGCTATATATCCAAATTTAGGGGGCTGGTCTGAGATAGCAGTTAGGCTCAGACCGTTCTCAATTTATAGGTTAAGGCTGTTTTATTTCCAGGATGGTATACTGGTGTGCAGTTCCCTGTGGCCTATAGGTGGCACTGCCATAATGGGTCAGGGTTGAACCACTGGTATTAGTGCTGTGCCTTTGGGTGTCCTCTCTCGGCAGCGGTACAGTGGGTGTGGTCGACCTGCTGTGCATGCCGGGAGGGGATACATAAGGGGCAGACGCCGCCTGGGAGGGGTCTTCGGTCTTCGACCCAGAGTCGGAGTCCTGGTGCGTGGCGCATGGCCCTCCAGGCCATGGGGCCACGTGTGCATCAGTCCCAGGCACCTTTAGACCTGGGGCTCCATCTTCAACACTGGGCCCAGCACCTTTAGCTGGAGCCCGCTTCGAGGAGGAGAAGTCCCAGGGTGTCCTTTGCGAGGGAGCCCGCTTCTAAGAAGAGGAGGCCAGGGGAGGACCTTTCTGACGGACCGGTGAGAGTTCACGGTGAAGGAATGGGCCCGGTAACTCTCTGGAGGGATTCTTCTATCCACCAAGGGCCTAGTAATGTGCTGCTGCTGGCACCTGTCCTTAAGTACCAGAAGCTAAGAGATTCGGGGTCTGATAGATTCTGTGGCAGAGAGTCTCCCGATCGCATCTAGGAAAAGAACCTGATCAAACGTCCGAGCATCACTTCGGCTGCTGGGATCCACTTTGTAGGAGACTATCCGTGTGAGCTAACCCTACTCTGGGATAGAGTAGAGATTGTGATATCCATTTGTGCCTGGACTAACCTCCCAAACCTTGCTGTCCTGTCTCTCTTCCACCCTTTACCTATCTGCTGAACATTGAGAAAATAAACTCAACGTTGGAGTTTAAAGTGGTGTGGACATTGGAATTACTGGGGGGAAAACGGAGACTTGTCCCTATATCCTAGGAGACGAGAACCAACTGATGGAAGAACCTAGCTGTGGGACCCAAATACATAACACCGCTTAACCTCCTCATCCAGGAGGGTACGGACAATTAGTACGGTGTGCCTTTTTCCTGCAATTGAGTCAAGGCAAGGGAAAATGGTCCGTGTGCTACATAATCATTCAGTCATATCCAAATTTACCTCCACGTTTGAGATTTGCCTCTGTTCTGCCAGCAGACAATAAACAGTAGTCTAACTCTAGTATGAAATCATTGAAAAGTTAAATAAAACAACAAGTTAGAAATACCATTTGATCTCTCGAAAGACCTGAACGTTGCCTGCTCTTGCTATGATTGCAAATCCTGACTCATATTATGATTCTCTGTCCATGAGCTGTTTTGCTGAACGGATTATAAAGAGATTTACAAGCATGGAAAATCTCTGAGACTGACTGAGACTGAGGCTACCAATTTTCTGTTCTTCCAAATGCTCATACTCGCTCTAAAACCTAATCACAGCAACAGGCTCTGAAAACAGTTGCATCATTTGCAAAAATGTTATATTTGTGGCCAGCATAAGGTCAGGGTTTAGAAAGACACTTTTGTACGCTACAAAATTTGAAACAGAACACCGTTGATGCTACTTTAAAAGGTTCATCTGTTTAGTACATGGGTCTATAGGGAAATTATTTATCCTGCCACTCCTTGTTATTTTCTGCAAAACGTAGAATCTACTTTTTTTTGGCAGAACACTCATTAGTGTGACAGGAGTGTACAGGGATTCCCTATAGACCCCCATTTTATCTGATATATTTTCAGCATTGCAAAAGGGAAGAACACAGCTTTTAACTAAAAACTGCAACTGCCTGTGCCATAAAGAAAACAAAAACATTGCCGAATTAATAAAACAAGTGTAAAGGCCCGTACACACAAATTGAAAATCGGACAAAAAATACCGCTTTCAAAGCAATCGTACCATAATCTGATCATTAGTCCTCAGCTTTCGTCTGAAATTTTCCGAAGGGACTGTTTCGTCAGATTAGGCCGCCTGTCAGATTTTGTAACAGAAGTGACGTTCTGACACCAGCATCTTGCTACACCCCGCACTCGTCCACAGTAAGGATAGAGTGAGAAGGCGGAAAGTGGACATCTTGTTACACCCACCGGAGTCTTGCATTTCACACTTATTTTTTACAGTAAACTGAGCTTATAAAGTGAAAGTCAGTATTTTTCAATCCGTAAGACTGTTTTGATGTTGAATGCAGTGGCGGCTGGTGCTCAAACTTTTTTTGGGGGGGCGCAAACAAACTGAAAAAAAAAAAAAAAACATCAATTGTCGCCACTGTGCCCATTAAAGTGGTTGTAAACCCACTTTTTTAACATGCACCTACAGGTAAGCCTAGATTAAGACTTACATGTAGGCGTTTGCAATATCTCCTAAACCTACACGGTTTAGGAGATATTTGCAAAAAAAGTATACAACGGTGCATTCACAGTCAGAATCCCCATTCACAAATCCGGCTTTGCTGGATTTGACGGCTCCCGCGCGCATGCGCGGAGTGACATCTTCGCCGCTCCAGCCAATCACAGTGCCAGAGCGGCGCTGTGATTGGCCGGAAAGGCGATACCCGGAAATAACCTTCCGGGTATCTGTGGAGAGATGGCTGCCGCTGGAGAGGGAGATGAGGACGGCTTAGGGGGCTTCGATCTAAGGTAAGTAATGCATAATGAGCTACTATGCTAGTCATAGTAGCTCATTATGGCTTTGACTTGCAGGTGTTTTAAAAAAAAATTCCAGGGTTTACAACCACTTTAAACGCAGCCACTCTGCCCAAACGCCACCAGTTTTCCCCCTCAAATGCAGCCAGTTTGTTCCCGAATTGCAGCCAGTTTGTCCCTAAATACAGTCAGTTTCTCCCCAAATACAGCCAGTTTCCCCCCCAAATACGGTCAGTTTTCCCCCAAATACAGCCAGTTTGTCCCCAAATGCAGCCAGTTTGTCCCCAAATACAGCCAGTTTCCCCCCAAATGCAGACAGTTTGTCCCCAAATGCAGCCAGTTTGTCCCCAAATACAGCCAATTTGTCCCCAAATACAGCCAGTTTCCCCCCAAATGCAGCTAGTTTGTCCCCAAATACAGCCAGTTTCCCCCCAAATACAGCCAGTTTGTCCCCAAATACAGCCAGTTTCCCCCCCAAATACAGCCAGTTTCCCCCCAAATATAGCAAGTTTGTCCCCAAATACAGCCAGTTTGTCCCCAAATACAGCCAGTTTGTCCCCAAATACAGCCAGTTTGCCCCAAATACAGGCAGTTTCCCCCAAAATACAGCCAGTTTGTCCCCAAATGCAGCCAGTTTGTCCCCAGCCCGGCACTTACCTTCCTCGGGTCAGCACCGTCCTCCTTCATGCTCCCTCATGTCTTCTTCCATCCTCGATGTCTTCTCCCGCCCTCAATGTCGCTTCAGCCAATCAGGTTACCGGTAACCAGACCCAGTGAACCTGATTGGCTGAGACGTGTGTCAGTGTTAACCAGGGAACGCACAGCCCCTGCCTTCCCTTGGTTAACTATTTGGAAGCCGATTACAGCCCACAGGCTGTAATCGGGAAGCCTATCAGAGCCGCTGGCTCTGATAGACATTCCAAAAACCAACCAACTGCTGTTATTCAGATGGCTGGCGCTCACCAGGGGGCCGGCCATCTGAATAGTGGGCGGCAGCGGCGCCGGCGACAATACTTACATTCATGCACTGGTTGAATGTTAAAAGCAGCGGTGTTCTGCCATATTAGTAAACCAAAATTCAACATCTAAACAGTCAGATGGATTTTTAAAGACTGTATTGCACTATATAAGCCTAGTTTACTGTTTAAAAAAAGTGTGAAATGCATAACTCCGGTGGGTGTAACAAGATGTCCGCTTTCCGACTTCTCACTGTATCCTTAATGTGGACGAGTGCAGGGTGTAGCAAGATAGCCGTGACGGAATGTCACTTCCATTACAAAATCTGACAGGTTGCCTAATCTGACGAAACAGGGACAAACACAAAAAATATTCACACACAAAAACCAGATTGTATGATTTTCGTTTAATCACCACAGTTTTCATCCAAAATGACAATACAGGCATACCCCACTTTTAAGTACACAATGGGTTTTATTTACTAAAGCTGGAAAGCGCAAAATCAGGCTCACTACTGCATAAAAACCAATGAGCTTCCAGGTTTTATTACCAGGCTTAATTGAACAAGCTGGGGTTAGAAGCTCATTGGTTTCAATGCAGAAGTGAGCCTGATTTTGGGCTTTCCAGCTTTAGTAAATAAAACCCATTGTGTACTTAAAAGTGGGGTATGCCTGTACAAATACATGCCATCACTTCCGGTTTTCTTTGGACCTCAATGATAGTGGGAAACTTCAACTTTATTGGTAGGGATAAACAAAAATTATTATTTTTTGGTGAAAATCAGATGATTTCAGTCCAATTTAGCCACTTGGTCAAAATGTATCAGTGTCAACGGGGAAGGGGCAGCTACAGTAAATTTCATAGTTTTTAAGGGTGCAATGGGCTTTAAAGTGGTTGTAAGCCCAACCACACAACTTGCACCTACAGGTAAGCCTAGATTAAGGCTTATCTGTAGGTGCAAGAAATATCTCCTTAACCTACACGGTTAACAAGATATTTTCAGCAAATGTGTACGGCGCAGGCGCACTGAGCGTTGCCGGTTTTCTCAATGGAGACTGCCGGTTTTCTCAATTGAGAAAGCCAGCCCTGCGCGCATGCGTGTGACGTCATCGCCGCTCCGGCCAATCACAGCGCCGGAGCGGCGATAACAGGAAGACGGTCGGAGCGGACATGGCGGCGGCGGCGGAGGCGGACGAGGAGCGCTTCGGAGGCTTCGATCTAAGGTAAGTGCCACATAATGAGCTAGTATGCATAGCATACTAGCTCATTATGTCTTTTTCTTGCAGGTGTCATTTTTTTTTTCGAAAAGTGGGTTTACAACCACTTTAAACAGCTTCTATGGGTTACATGGTGATGTAGGACCTGTTTTTGTGCCAAAAACACGAACACTCTCTAAAAAACTAAAAAAAAATCTGCTTTGGCGAAATTTCATGTTACAGTAAAATTTATTTTGCTAAAATCAATTCACTCATCGCATAAAGATCGCTAGAAAAGTGAAAGGATGAACTCATCTAGTCAGGAGATCTTCAATGAGTTGCACACAATTTTTCATCAAGAGGTTCTTGTGACTACATTTTGCCCAGGCATAGCCTTTGTCATTTGAAATATAGTGAATACTCCTATGATTATGTAGCGGGTATGTACTTTCCCGGGTGTAAATTTGAACTTGTGCAGAGACATTAGTGATGTGTAATTCCCCGCAGCCCAGTGGGTGGCGCTGTCGCCCTGGGTTGGGGTTGAATCATTGCTGTGTGCCGTACCTCCTTTTTGTCCTCCCTCGGCAGTGGTATGGTGGGGCGGGGAACCCGCCGTGCTTGCCAGGAGAGGGTATAAAGGGGCCGGCCATCTTTGTCACGAGGTTGGAGTCCCAGGCACCTTCAGCTTGTGGACGGTGGTTTGTGCCGGTCCTCTGGGTGGCCTAGGCCTAGAGGACCGCCGGAGATCGTGTTCCATCCCAGGCACCTTTAGCCTGGGGTGAGGTACTCGGATGGGGGTCCGGAGCTCAGTGCCCAACACTGGGTTCCGCGAGGGAAGGAGATCCTAGGGAATCTCGGGAGTGGGTACCCGAATCCGGAAGGCGCAATGGACCGGGGGGAGCTCCTCACTTGAAGACCCGGTGCAGCATATTGCCGGTGACAGGTGAGCCTCTCGTCGGAGACCGCCTGGAAGGAAATTCCCCCCTCGTGCAGAGACCGTAACCCACTTTCAGGGAGGAAAGTGGAGAACCAAATTGTGTCTGGGCCTATTCGCATCCACACCTCCTTTCCTGTTCTGTTAACCAAGGGAGTTCAACTGATTGTGTTCATTCGCAGAAGAATAAAGGAGTGTTGAACTTTAACGGTGTGGGGCTCATTTCCTAGCAGACATTGTTCAGGGTGACTCTTGGAGGGAGGACCCAGGTGCACAGCACTGACCCGAAGGTAATACAAGAACGTTGCTTATACCGCACTGACACATGTGGTGGAGGCCAGGCGTTGTGTCCCCGCTCCCTCCCCTCTAAGATACCCCTAGACAAGAGAAAGACGAGACGAGAGAAAGAGGGGAGTGAGGAGGGCGCTACACGTGGGGGCTCGGGTCCGGTATAGTGTTTGTGCAGCACGGAATTGAACGTGTCTGCTGGAGGAGTTAAGCGAATAGGCAGGCCTTCATTGGCTGAAGTGCATCCCTGCTCGAAGTCGTGGACATGACCCAATGAAGGGAAAGGCCCGCGCAGAAGAGTGGAAAAAGGGGGAAGCTCAGCCGTGTGAAGTAGTACACGTGGGGGTTTCTATTGCACTGCGCCACCAGGCACACCCCCATCGCTTAGTTCGTGGGCGTGACTCAGAAACAGAAAAGAAGAAAAGCCCGCGAACTGGAGCAAAGGGGAGGAGTCCAATACGTGTGAAGGACTACACGTGGGACTTTGGCGCAAAAACTTTGCAGTGTGCGATTGATCAGCAACAGATCGCCATGTTTGGACACACCTCGTGGATTCCAGTTCACCCTTCCACCACGACATTGACTGCTGCTGCTCCGGTAACAGATACGGGGATCAGGCTAAAGCCAAGGGGTCGATTCGCCCTGTACTCGTGCATGGACGTTGAGGCCCTGGGTGTGATTAGTCCCGGCTGTTTGGGACTGGTGTGCCAGCTGAAGCCATTCGGGCGATGTGAGGCCTGTGGGGAGTTCCTGTTCGAAGTGGATTCGGCGGTCGAGAGGCCGAGAACCATTTACCCCGGCTGTGCTGCGGGCAACACCACTCAGAGAGGAGGAATCACTGCTGTGAGAGCCATCCCTACGCACACTGCAGCGACCGCGGAGGAGGTCGTAAAACCCCAACGGGAGAAATCCGAGGATGCTGACTCGGTCACCACTGTCTCGCAGCGTCCGCCACCGAAGAGAAAGACCGGCATGGTAGCCCCGACCAGCGGTGGTGGTGGACCGTCTCGCCCGCTTACGCCCGGCCTGGATGAATCCGTCGACAAGAGTTCCGGACGTCCCGCTTCAAGTAAAGGCCGAGGTAAGCCAGGCGGAGAGATTTGGTGTGTGGGAAGAGGTGGAAACTCAGCCTCCACTACAGGGTACCTACCCGCGGAGGAGTGTGACACCTCTGACCTGGAGTCGCTCTCGGACATGGGAGACGACGTTACCATAGACGATTTGTTTGCCGAGAAGGGCTGGGACAAAGTACCGCTTGCTTCATCCCGCAGAACCAGGGATCCACCCATGTCTACAGGGGAAAGTACACCCCGGGTGGAGGCACCAGCGCCTGAAGAAGGGTCCCGTCCCCAGCCTGCTTCTACATCCCCGGTGCCATCTGTACCGAAGGCCGGGGAAAAGAGACTGTTGCTGCGGGCACCTATGCCCAGATCAGATGTGGTCAAGGTCCCTCGCCACCCGGACTCAATAGTTTTGCCTGGCGAAGGAGACAAAGCTACCATGCCTCCTTTGGTGAGACTACAACGCCTATTTGGCCAAAAGGTTGCTGCAGAATACGGATGGGAGTATCCGTACTTGTCGAAAGAACTGCTTTATGAGGTGGAAGTGTGCCGGGAGCGCTGGTACAATTACTTTGTGTGGACCCACCTTCAGGTTCCGCACACCCGCAGGTACCTGGCATGCTCTCCAAAGGCCTCTCAACGTTTCAAGGACTGCAAGGCAGAGTGGATGTTGGGACGACACATCCATGCAGACAAAGTGCTGATCAGGCGCAAGGAAGGGGAAGATGTGGAGTATCATCTAGAGACCATGGACCAGCACTTAAAGCCACTTGTTCTGCCGCATCCCCGCTTTTACTTGTAGGAGAGAAAAAGACTCAGTTTGTTCTTGTTATGCTGCTGAACTTTCTGAGGCCGTTGCTTTTGTGCCCAGAGGAATGGAGAACTGTTCCTGGTTTGTTCTTCACTTTTCCCGCAAGAGATCGTGGACTCTGGGTAGATAGGGCCAAAAGAGAAGAGGAAAGTTCCACGGGTGCAGTTACCGCGATGCTGTCACCAAGTGGCAGTGTTGCGCAACGTTAAACACTTTTCACACATTCACTCTATGGAGAAAAGGGATCTCTTCCCGAAGAGGTTTCTTTTCTCTCACACGAATACATGTGTCAGGGTTATGTGTGTTGTTTCTTTCTTTTCCCTCTGCAGGAGAGCATCCATCAAGATCACTGAGAATGGGGTGGATCTTAGTCAGGATGGGTGGGAAGAGTATGATGTAAAATGTGATTCAAAGTTATGATTACATGTTGTTGTTTCTTTCCCTTTTATTACAGGGCTCAGACACAATTGTTCCAGTAGGGTAGTTTTTTTTCTAAAAGTTTTATTTTTACACAATTGTTAGTGAGTTTCTGGATTGGATTATGTCAGCCGTTGAGGGCATGATTTACTCCAGACACTGGGGACCAGTGTCAAACCACCAGGGGGAGAGTGTAGCGGGTATGTACTTTCCCGGGTGTAAATTTGAACTTGTGCAGAGACATTAGTGATGTGCAATTCCCCGCAGCCCAGTGGGTGGAGCTGTCGCCCTGGGTTGGGGTTGAATCATTGCTGTGTGCCGTACCTCCTTTTTGTCCTCCCTCGGCAGCGGTATGGTAGGGCGGGGAACCCGCCGTGCTTGCCGGGAGAGGGTATAAAGGGGCCGGCCATCTTTGTCACAGGGTCAGAGTCCCAGGCACCTTCAGCTTGTGGACGGTGGTTCGTGCCGGTCCTCTGGGTGGCCTAGGCCTAGAGGACCGCCGGAGATCGTGTTCCATCCCAGGCACCTTTAGCCTGGGGTGAGGTACTTGGATGGGGGTCCGGAGCTCAGTGCCCAACACTGGGTTCCGCGAGGGAAGGAGATCCTAGGGAATCCTGGGAGTGGGTACCCGAATCCGGAAGGCGCAATGGACCGGGGGGAGCTCCTCACTTGAAGACCCGGTGCAGCATATTGCCGGTGACAGGTGAGCCTCTCGTCGGAGACCGCCTGGAAGGAAATTCCCCCCTCGTGCGGAGACCGTAACCCACTTTCAGGGAGGAAAGTGGAGAACCAAATTGTGTCTGGGCCTATACGCATCCACACCTCCTTTCCTGTTCTGTTAACCAAGGGAGTTCAACTGATTGTGTTCATTCGCAGAAGAATAAAGGAGTGTTGAACTTTAACGGTGTGGGGCTTATTTCCTAGCAGACATTGTTCAGGGTGACTCTTGGAGGGAGGACCCAGGTGCACAGCACTGACCCGAAGGTAATACAAGAACGTTGCTTATACCGCACTGACACATGTGGTGGAGGCCAGGCGTGGTGTCCCCGCTCTCTCCCCTCTGAGATACCCCTAGACAAGAGAAAGACGAGACGAGAGAAAGAGGGGAGTGAGGAGGGCGCTACAATTATAATCAACATATAAGCCTCTAAATATATAGTATGATGGGCACCCGTAGACCGAATAATAAATGGCTTTCATTTTTGCCTTATTCTATATCCTCTTGCTATTCTTCTTCTATTTTCTGCTTCAATAAAAAGTATAAACTTTTATCAAAACTCTCTTCTCCAGCACTTCCACTTAATGGATGACAATGTTGCTTATGCATGTACTGCTTTAAATGGTGGTGTTGTAACCCTTCTATGTGTGCTCCCACTGAGAAATACACTTCACCGTCAAGTCACTGCCCCGTCATATCCATAATCAGCTCCACTACAGACTGACATTGGGCAGGCTCTGCACCAAGGCCTTGAGTGACATTGGACCCCAGAGGGTAATTCATCAGCTGGCAGTGTTTTCTGTCACATCACTTGCTGCGAAGGACACTTGCAAGCACCAGAATCTCCTGTACTGTATATGGCACTTAAATTAAGAATTCACTTTTCAAATGATATCATACATTTCAATTTTCTGAGATGAAAAAGAGAGACACCCTTTAACACATCATATGTAGGTAAAAGACACACATGCCCCATTTTACATGGACAATGAATAATTGATATGCAAAACGCCATAGGTTAAACCAGGGCCGGCCCAAGACATTGTGCTGCCTGGGACCAAGAATTAAATGCTGCCCCCCCCCCAAAAAAAAAATCACGCCCACCAAAAGGCCCCCACATTCATTATTTTATATCATGATAACTAAAGGGGACCCGTCATGCTCTATACATGTCAACAGGAGTATAAAGAGGACCTGTCATGGCTCTATACGTGTATATAGGAGTATGAAGGGACCTGTGCATGGCGGGCGGCCGCAATGTCTTTTGCGCAAACTAATCAATGTACGCTAATTGTGTTTTTTTGGTACCATAAATATGTAGAAGAATACATATTGGCCTAAACTGATGAAGAAATATTTTTTTTTTTATAATTTTTTTGGATATTTATCATAGCAAAAAGTAAAACATATTGTCAAATATCACCAAAAGAAAGCTCTATTTGTGGGAAAAAAAGGACATCAATTTTATTTGGGTACAGTGTCGCATGACCGCGCAATTGTCAGTTAAAGCGACACAGTGCCGTATCACAAAAAATGGCCTGGTCATTAAAAGGGGTTGTAAAGATTTGTTTTTTTTTCACCTTAATGCATCCTATGCATTAAGGTGAAAAAACACCTGGCAAGTACTGCCCCCCAGGCCCCCCGTTTTACTTACCTGAGCCCGTTCACCTGCTGTGCGCGTCCCCCGGCGTCCTCTTCTCCACGGAGGCTGGCCGTTTATTGGCTAGATTGGATAGATTGATAGCAGCGCAGCCATTGGCTCGCGCTGCTGTCAATCACATCCAATGACGCGGCCCGTGGGGGGGCGGGAATGAGTCGTACACGCTGTGTCTATGGACGCAGTGTGTATGACAGGGAGCGCGCCCACAAGCTAACCTCCTTGGGAGAGCGCTTCCCAGAAGGGGGTTATCTGACGCAGGGAGGAGCCGAGACAGCCGCCGAGGGACCCGAGAACAAGAGGATCGGGGCCACTCTTTTCCAAACTAACTGCACAGTGGAGGTAAGTATAGCATGTTTTTTATTTAAAAAAAAATAAAAAACAAAGCCATACAATCGCTTTAAGTGGGCGAATCCTTCCGGTCCTTAAGTGGTTAATCAGGGCTGGGCAAGGCAAGTCCCTCTCAGGCTCTCAAGTCTCATACAACTTGTGATGTGTGTTTGTACTTACAGTTTTGCTTTGGACTCCACCACCAGATGCGGGTTGTCACCTGCCACACGTTGCGGGTTGTCACCTGCCACACGTTGCGGGTTGTCACCTGCCACACGTTGCGGGTTGTCACCTGCCACACGTTGCGGGTTGTCACCTGCCACACGTTGCTGATTGTCACCTGCCACACGTTGCTGATTGTCACCTGCCACACGTTGCTGATTGTCACCTGCCACACGTTGCTGATTGTCACCTGCCACACGTTGCGGATTGTCACCTGCCACACGTTGCGGATTGTCACCTGCCACACGTTGCGGATTGTCACCTGCCACACGTTGCGGATTGTCACCTGCCACACGTTGCGGATTGTCTACTGCCACACGTTGCGGATTGTCACCTGCCACACGTTGCGCATGGTCACTTGCGTCACATGCCACACGTTGCGGGTTGTCACTTGCCACATCACATGCCACACGTTGCGGATTGTCACTTGCCACGACATCACCTGCCACACGATGCAGATAGTCACGTGCCACACGTTGCGTATTGTCACTTGCCACACGTTGCGGATTGTCACAACGTCACCTGCCACACGTTGCGCGTTGTCACTTGCTGTGTCCCAGAGTGCACACGGCTGCACAGTGAGGGTGGAATTGTGGTGATTCAGGGCGGGCGGTGAGAGATGACATCATCTCTCTGCTCCGCTGCGCGCTCACTCACTGACTGCTCCTAGCCCCCCCCGGGCTGCGAGTGTACTGCCCGCGGCTGCCCCTGTCACCACTAACAGCAGCGGCGCTGGGCTCCTCACAGGCAGCGGCGCCTGCCCGCTCACTCACTGACAGCCCCCACCTCCCGGGCTGTGAGTGTCCTCACACAGGCAGCGGCGCCTGCTCGCTGACTGCCCCCCCCCGTCCCCGGGATGCGAGTGTCCTCACAAGCAGCGGCGCCTGCCCGCTCACTCGCTGACTGCCCCCCCCCCGCCCCTGGGCTGCGACTGTCCTCACAGGCAGCGGCGTCGGGTTCCTCACAGGCAGCGGATCGGGCGGAACAGGCTGGCTGGCGGGCGTCAGTTTGCCGCCCCCCTAAAAGTGCCGCCTGGTACCATGGTACCACCCGGTCCCATCATAGGGCCGGCCCTGGGTTAAACCCACTAGTGTCTTTTTTTTCCCCAAGACAACTTTTACTTTATATTGGCTTTTTAAAAATAACAGATACAACAATATAGAGCTTGTATAGAAGGTTGAATGTAGTTAAGCACTTGTGGTAGGTATTACATTTTTCTAAAAGTCTATATATCATACTGTAGCGGACCCCCAAAATTGGGGTCGCTATGCTTAAATCTAGGGGTCAGCCTGAGCAAGTAGTTAGGCTCAGGCTGCTGTATTTCTTTCATTAGACCTTTGCTCTGTTGTGGTGTTGCCTGGCAGTACAGTTCCCTGTGGCCTGTGGGTGGCGCTGTCGCTCAGATCTCGGGTTGAACCACAGGTAGCGTTGCAGCGCTATTAGGTGTCCTCTCTCGGCGGCCATGCAGTGGGCGTGGTCTGCCTGATGTGCATGCCGGGAGAGGGTACATAAGGGGCAGACGCCATTATTCGGGGAGCAGTTCGCGCCCTGTGGCCCTCCAGGCCAGGGGTGCGTGTGTGTGTGTTCAGTCCCGGGCACCTTTAGCCCGAGGCCGCATCGTTCCAGGTGGGCCCAGCACCTTTAGCTGAGGCCTACGCCAACAGAGGAGTCCCAGAGTGCCCGTGGGAGGGTGTCCCGCTCTGAAGGAGAGGAAACCAGGGGAGGACCTTTCTGCGAGGATTGGTGAAGGATGTCGCCATCTCGGGAGAGGCCTGGTTACCTGTCAGAGGGAAGGATTCCATGATCCGCCAAAAGCCTTGTGACGTGCCCCATTGGCACCTAAAGTTCCTAAAGTGCTACAAGTGCTGGGAAGTAAGGGACTTAGAGGTTCATGTCCTGATCGTATCCCAAGGAAAAGCTTGAATTGAATGTTTCCTGCTCCACACCGGCTGCTAGGACCGTGAGAGGGGACTATCCGGGTGAGCAAAGCCCACTCAGGCTTGAGTGGCGACGAGTGGTGATTAAGTACTGTGTGCCTGAACCAGCCTCCCTGCTCATCGTCTTTATCTCCAAACTTTCCTGTCAAGTTGCAAGCAAGTAAAATAAACTCAGTTTATTGAGTTTAATATTGTCTGGACATTGGCCTTCCTAGAGAGAAAATAGACTTTTCCCTACACTCTTGGGACGAGAACCAACGGAAGGAGGTAACTCACTGCAGGACCCAAATTAATTAACACCGCTCACCCTCTACAAGATGGAGGATACTGGGCATGTGGCATGGTGTGTCCCACTCTGCAAGTGGAGGTAAGCAGGGTGAGGGATCTGTGTGCTACAATACTAAAAAGAGGGATAACTGAAAAGGTAATGGGATAGACAGACAGACATACATACAGACAGATTCCATACCTGAAGAGTAAAGGCCCGTACACACGCTTTGATTTTCGGACTTCAATTGTGTTACGATGACCGATCGTTCGCAAATCTCATGCCGCGTACACACGGTCGAAATTTCCGATGAAAAAAGTCAGATGGAATTTTTTCATCGGATATTCCGACCGTGTGTGTGCCCCATCGGACTTTTTCCGTCGGAAATTCCGACGGAGTTAGAAAGAGAACAATTTTTTCGGAAATTCCGTTCGTCTGTATGGAACTCCGACAGAGAAAAAAACACGCATGCTCAGAATCAAGTCGACGCATGCTCGGAAGCATTGAACTTAATTTTTCTCGGCTCGTCTGAGTGTTGTACATCACCACGTTCTTGACGGTCGGAATTTGGTGTGACAGTGTGTATGCAAAACAGCTTGAACGGAATTCCATCGGAAAAATACGTCCGAGTTTATCCCGACGGAAAATCCGACCGTGTGTACGCGGCATTACTGTTACTATGGTGCTTTCGACAGGCGATTTCACTTTTTCATCAGACAAAAGCTGGATGTGCAGACTATAAAATTTTTGTCGGATGTGAACTCAACGTCTGATTTTCGTTTCATTATTATGGTTTTCCTAGGAAAATAATCGTAAGAGCAAGACTACGCATGCTCAGAAACAAAAGAATACATCCAAAACTATTCAACACGTTACGTCACTTATGACGTTGTATTCTGTCAAACGAAAATTCTCGTATTGTTAGTAACCTCTTCACTTTCGACATGAGACTAGCATGCCACAAAAAATCGGACGTTCTGTCGTCCGAAAATCAAAGTGTGTGTACGAGGCTTAAAAGAGAAGTATGGGTTTTCTTTTTTTTTTTTTTGATTCATACATACCTCGGTGGATGGAGCATCAGACTGATGCTGCATCTGTCCCCCGGCTTCTCTGCACTGAGAACCGAGCCACCGAACACTGCCGATGGCTCGGTTCTCACAAAACTCAGAGAGGAAAGCTGCTGACTGTCAGTCAGCGTCTTTCCTCTCTGCTTCCCCACGCTCACTGGAGCGCTGAGCTGTGGAGGGGTGGGGAGAGGCTGTCTCAGCGGCTCGCTGAGAAGCTGAGACTGCCATCAATCAGGGCAGCTGGCGGATCCCCACTTGGAAGTCGTGATGACGAGCTACCTCGACTGATGGCAGTGACGTCAGCTGAAAACGGGTCACAGGAGTGCAAAACGAATTGCACTCCTGTTACCAAGAGGAGAAGCTCAGCCTAAAAAGCTCAGGCTGGACTTCTCCTTTAACCGCTTGCCGACCGCCGCACGCAGATATACGTCTGCAGCATGGCACGGGCAGGCAAAAGGACGTATATATACGTCCCCTTTAAGAAGCGCCATTGTGGACGCGCGCGCCCGCCGCGAGCTCCGTGAACCATGTCCGCGGGGATACCCGCGATCATCTCACGGTGAGGAAGAACGGGGAAATGCTATTGTAAACAAGCATTTCCCCAGTCTTCCTAGTGACAGGACAGTGATCAGTGTCGTGTCACACGCAGCCCTTTCCTCCTACAGTTAAAAGCACTCCCTAGGTCACACTTAACCCCTTGATTGCCACCTAGTGGTTAACCCATTCACTGCAAGTGTCATTTTCACAGTAATCAGTGCATTTTTATAGCATTAATCGCTGTAAAAATGACAATGGTCCCAAAATGATGTCAAAAGTGTCCCCCATAATGTCACAGTCACGATAAAAATCGCTGATCTCCGCCATTACTAGTAAAAAAAAAAAATAATAATAATATTAAAAAGGCCATAAAACTACCCCCTATTTTGTGGACGCTATAACTTTTGCGCAAACCAATCAATAAACGCTTATTGCGATTTTTTTTTTACCAAAAATATGTAGAAGAATATGTATCGGCCTAAACTGAGGAAAAAATTTTTTTTTATATATTTTTGGGGGATATTTATTATAGCAAAATGTAAAAAATATAGATTTTTTTTCAAAATTGACGCTCTATTTTTGTTTATAGCGCAAAAAATAAAAACCGCAGAGGTGATCAAATACCACCAAAAGTATGCTCTATTTGTGGGGAAAAAAGGACTTCAATTTTGTTTGGGAGCCACGTCGCACGACCGCGCAATTGTCAGTTAAAGCGATGCAGTGCCGAATCGCAAAAAGTGGCCTGGTCTTTGGCCAGCAAAATGGTCCGGGGCTTAGGTGGTTAAGACGCCATACACACTATTAGATTTTCTGCAGATTTTTGTCTACAGATTTACCAAAACCATGTAGTGCAAGGGCCTGCCTGATTGCCTGATTGCATGCAAATTGAAACTCTTAAAGGTGTTCAACACTAAAGGTTCCCGTTTTAAAATAAATAAATAACAAACATGTTATACTTACCTTGCATGGTGTGGAGTTACTGCGGGCGCGCTCCCGTGATAGAGTGGCGGCCATAGCCTCCGACTGTGTCACTCGGCCCCGCCCCCCGGCACGCCGCGTCATTGGAGGTGATTGACAGCAGCGCCAGCCAATGGCTGTGCTGTTTTTAATCCATCCAATGTAGCCAATCAACGGCCGGGCTCAGGAATTCGGAGGATGACGGGAGCGAGCGCGGGACTTTCGAGGGGCTAGGTAAGTAAAACGGGGGCTCGGGGGGGGGCGGTATTGTCGAAAGTTTTTTCACCTTAATGCATAGGATGCATTAGGGTGAAAAAACATGTACCTTTACAACCCCTTTAAAGTTTAAATCCTATTATATGGTTTTGGTAAATCTGAAGACAAAAATCTGCAGAAAATAGAATAGTGTGCATGGGGTCTAATGCCTCGTACACACGACCGGTTTTCCCGGCAGGAAAAAAAAGACGATTTTCCCGACGGGATTCCTCTCAAGCCTGCCTTGCATACACACAGTCACACAAAAGACCGCTGAACTTTTGACTGCCAAGAACGCGGTGACATCAAAGACTACGATGAGCCGACAAAATGACGTTCTATGCTTCTGTGCATGCATCAAATTGTTTACGAGTATGCATGTTTTTTTTTTCCCTCGGGAAAGCATACAGACGACCGGTTATCTCGGCAGGATTTTTTCCTGACAAGTTCTCTTTTTTTCCCGCAGTTTTCCTGTCGGGAAAACTGCGATGGAGCATACACACGGCCGGTTTTCCCGGCCAAAAGCTGTCATGGCAGTTTTCCCGAAGGGAAAACCGGTCGTGTGTACGAGGCATGAGAGTTGAGCTATGCCATATTAAAATAAGAGAGGAAACTAAACTGTGGTAAGCATGGCCCTGTTTCAACTGTTTTGCAATTGGAGTTTGGATTTTTATTGCCCTGTCCCAACTTGTCTAAAATGTTTTGCTGCCATCAATTTCAAAATGATCTTAAAGGATAAGCTCACCTTTGTAAAAAAAAATAAAAACAAATGCACATCTTTTTGCAGGTAAAAAAATTTACATTTATTATTATTTTTTCAATAGGAGTCTGCAAAGCATTGCACCCGTGATCAGCAGATCGTTGGTGCCATGGGACTCTTGCGCACAGTCTGTGTAAGCTGTCTGCTCATATGAGTAGACAGTTACACTCTGACGGGAAGCATCAATGAACTACCTAGAGCGCTCAACAGCGCCTTGGTAGCTCGTTGAGAACAACAAGCCAACAGCCGCAAAGGATGTCAGTACTTGTAGTTTTCACACTCACAGAACTCTGTGGTGATTGAATGACATGACCAGGTGGGCGAAGCCCCGCACAGCCGTGTTTATATTTCTATTGTGACAAGGAATGCGGGAAGAAGATCCCCTGCACGCTGTCACAACGGGGGATGGGGTTACGGGGGCTGCTTCATCTGTTACATGTTATATGTTACACCCTGAATACGGGTGTAACATGTTATGAAAGGTGAACTTATCCTTTGAAATGGTTTTGTCTCAGTTTAAACATTTGATATGTTTTCTATTTTGTATTGTGAATAAAACATGAGTTTATGAGATTTGCGAATCGTTGCATTCTGTTTTTCTGTAAATTTTACACAGCGTCCCAACTTTTCTTGGAATCAGGGTTGTATCAGCAAAAGAGTTCATTTATTAGAATTGCGGATAAACAAAAAGAAAGCTTACTTCAGCCAAACTCAATAAACAGTTCAAATCCTGGTATTACAAACTAAAAGGTGCAAGGCAGGCCACACATGGGGGTTAGCAGCCCGTGTCTCAGCTTGTCTGAGAGCTCACAAATGCCATACAGTGTGTAAGTCTCTCTTCCACTCACTTCCCTGACACAGGTGCTGAATTTTCTCTGCTGCCTTTCAAGCCTCCCTCACCTGGGACTTAACCCCTTCGGGACCAAAGTTCTGGTAGTCAGGGTTTGGAGGCTCTTCCCACCAAAGTCTCTTTGAACCTCCAAAATCCTGGATCCCTAATACAAATTTAGCAATCCAGATGGTAATGGAAGTCAGTCCTCTCAAGCCAAACTTAACCTGGGACATCTCACTCTGCATGGGTGAGAACCCCTAAGTACTGTGTAGCGGGTATGTACTTTCCCGGGTGTAATTTAAACTGGCAGAGACACCAGTGATGTGCAATTCCCTGCAGCCCAGCAGGTGGCGCTGTCGCCCTGGGCTGGGGTTGAATCATCGCTGTGTGCCATGCCTCCTTTTTGTCCTCCCTCGGCAGCGGTATGGTGGGGCGGGGAACCCGTCGTGCTTGCTGGGAGAGGGTATAAAGGGGCCGGCCATCTTTGTCACGGGGTCGAGTCCCAGGCACCTTCAGCCTGAGGGCGGTGGTTCGTGTCGGTTCTCTAGGCGGGTCTAGGCCTAGAGGACGTTCGAAGGTCGTGTTTCATCCCAGGCACCTTTAGCCTGGGGTGAGGTACTCGGATGGAGGTCTGGAGCTCAGTGCCCCACACTGAGTTCCGCGAGGGAAGGAGATCCTAGGGAACCCAGGGATTGGGAACCCGAATCCGGAAGGCGTAATGGACCGGGGGGGAGCTCCTCACTTGAAGACCAGGTGCAGCAGATTGCCAGTGACAGGTGAGCCTCCCATCGGAGACCGCCTGGAAGGAAATTCCCCTCTCGCTCGGAGACCACAACCCACTTTCAGGAAGGAAAGTGGAGAGTTCATTGTGTCTGGGCCTACTCGCATCCACACCTCCTTTTCTGTTCTGTCCTCCAAGGGAGTTCAACTGATTGTGTTCACTTGAGAAGAATAAAGGAGTGTTGGACTTTAATGGTGTGGGGCTCATTTTCTGGCAGACATCGTTCAAGGTAACTCTCGGTGGAGACTCCAGGTGCACAGCACTGACCCGAAGGTAAAGAAAGAACTTTGCTCAAGCCGCACTAACACCTGCGGTGAAGGCTAGGCGTGGTATCCCCGCTCTCTCCCCTCTAAGGTACCCCTAGACAAAGAGACAGACGAGCTGAGAAAAGAGGGGAGTGAGGAGGCCGCTACAACTGCAATGTTTCTGCAACTGTCCCCCTTAAAGGAACCACTACTCAAATATCGGGGAAATGTACCTGCCATCCAGTACACATTCCCGGGGTCCTGTACATAGTGGAAGGCATTATGCCCTCTCATTTATTGGCAATGTTGTTGCTCTGTGCCTTTAAAACTCCAACCAAAATGCTGACCCCTTGAGAACGTGCATTTGGAGGAAACGCATTGGGGCAGAGCCTGTACTGGAGCCAGAAACCATCAGCACTGTATACTGTTTGACACGCTCATGTATGTGAAAAGATTGTGAGTAGATGCACAGTTATTTTATTAATTAAGCAAGCGGTTTTACACTATGGAAGGCTATTATTTCTTTCCTACAGATAGCGCTCTTTCTTTGATGTCAGTGGAAGGAATAGCATTCCATCATTGGTGTCAATTGGAGGAATAGTGCACCATCAATGGAGTCAGTGGGAGGAATGTTGCCCTATCATTCATGTCAGAGGGACAAATAGTGTTCCATCAATGGTGTCAGTGTGAGGAATAGTTCACCACTGTTGACGTCAGTGGGAGGAAATGTGCAGTGATCGGCAATGCCCAGTGTACATACAGGACGGAGGAGGCTGAATCTGCTCTTTCTCCCATCCTATCCCTGCTGAGTCTTCCCCGCCCCACACTCCACCCCCTGACTTGCACACGCTGCTATAAAAAGGACTTTTAATGAAGATGACAGATTTAAATGTAGAGGACACAGCAGCTGTAGACTCCAACTGCTGCCCTTTCAGCTGGTAGACTCGGCCCCCTTTCGTGAGTTTGTGGACTGTGCGGTACCTCAGTGTCAGGTTCCCAAACGCCACGTTTTTTCACGGAAGGCGATTCCGGCTCTCTACCGCCATGTGGAAGGCAATATCTTGGCCTCGCTGGACAGGGCGGTCAGCCGGTCAGCGGTAAGGTGCATATTACCGCTGACTCATGGTCCAGCAGGCATGGACAGGGACGTTACCTATCTTTCACGGTGCACTGGGTGACTCTGCTGGCAGCTGGGAAGGATGCAGGACAGGGTGCAGTCTTGTTGTAGCTTGTTCCGCCACCACGCCTCCAAAATGCTACTAGTGGTGATTCTGCCACACCTCTCTCCTCCACCCCCTCCATGGCCTCTTCCTCTGCTAATTTGTCCTCGGAACCAGCGGTGCTCCGTAGGCGTTTAAAGGACTACGCAAGCACTCAGGCAAAAAGATGCCATGCGGTGCTTGAGCTGGTGTGCTTGGGGGACAGGAGCCACACTGGGGCAGAGATTCTGTCAGCTCTGCAGGGGCAGGCTCAGAGGTGGTTGACGCCACACCAGCTTCAGCCAGGAATGGTGGTTTGCAACAATGGCACCAACCTCCTCTCCGCCCTCCGACAGGGACACCTGACCCATGTGCCCTGTTTGGCTCACGTCCTTAACTTGGTGGTGCAGCGGTTCTTGTGCAGGTACCTGGGCATACAGGTTATCCTGAGGCAGGACAGGAAAGTCTGTGTGCATTTCTGCCGGTCATATAATGCCAGTGCTCGGCTGGCTTACCTCCAAAAGGAATACAACCTGCCCAAGAACCGCCTAATCTGTGACATGTCCATCAAGTGGAACTCAACGTTGGCCATGCTGCAGTGGCTGCACATGCAGCAGAGGGCCATCAATGAGTACCTGTGCGACTATGACACCAGGACAGGGTCAGGGGAGCTTGGCTTTTTTTCACCACACCAGTGACTCATGATCAGGGAGGCAAGCACTGTCCTGTCACCATTTGAGGAGGCCACGAGGATGGTGAGCAGTGACAGTGCATGCATCAGTGATACTGTCCCTCTTGTCTACCTGTTGGAGCACACGCTGCATGGAATAATGGACAGGGCACTTGAGGCAGAACAGAGGCAGGAAGAGGAGGACTTCCTTACCTCTCAATGCCCCCTTTATCCTGTCAGTGTTCCTGCGGGCCCGCCGATCACACAAGAAGAGGAGGAGGAGGAGGATTGTGTCAGCATGGAGGAGGAGCCTAGCACTCAGCATCAGTCTTCAAGGGATCGATTACAGTCCCCAGAAACCCGTGGACTTGTACGTGGCTGGGAGGAGGTGGCTGCGGATCATGTCGTCCTTAGTGACCCAGAGGACTCCGGACCGAATGCCTCAGCAAACCTACACTGCATGGCCTCCCTGATCCTGCAAAGCCTGCGAAAGGATCCTCGGATTCGTGGTATCAAGAAGAGGGATCATTACTGCCTGGCAACTAGGGATGAGCTTCGTGTTCGAGTCGAACATACGTTCGACTCGAACATTGGCTGTTCGATCGTTCGACGAAGATCGAACGATTTGGGCCGTTCGCGCCAAATTCGAGTGACGCGAACGGCCCACAATGCACTACGCCATCGCAGTGTCATCCAGGCGCTGTGATTGGCCAAGCATGCACTGTGACCCCGCATGCTTGGCCAATCACAGCGCCGGCAGCGAGGAGAGCAATGATTGGCCACAGGCAGGATGCCTGTGGCCAATTATTGCTGAGGGTGTTTAGTACACGCCCCACACTATAAAAGGCCGCCAGCACGGCGGCCTAGTGTAGTGTGTTCCGGAGCAGGGATAGAGTAGCATAGGCAGGGACAGTGACTGTTATTTCTTTCTTGCTTAACCTGGATTCCTTTAGTTTAGGGAAAGAGAAGGATAGGTAGGGAGAGTGTCAGTGTGTTTTGTGCTTCTGCTATAGTGTGCTTAAAAAAAACATTTATTCTAGGGACAGAAAACTCTAGGTAGGGACAGTGTCAGTTTCTTTCACTCTGCAAGTCCTTGTTTCCAGGGACCTGTAAGGACAGTGAGTTAATTGTCCTTGTGCTATATTGTGCTTAAAAAAAACATTTATTCTAGGGACAGAAAACTCTAGGTAGGGACAGTGTCAGTTTCTTTCACTCTGCAAGTCCTTGTTTCCAGGGACCTGTAAGGACAGTGAGTTAATTGTCCTTGTGCTATATTGTGATTAAAAAAAACATTTATTCTAGGGACAGAAAACTCTAGGTAGGGACAGTGTCAGTTTCTTTCACTCTGCAAGTCCTTGTTTCCAGGGACCTGTAAGGACAGTGAGTTAATTTTCCTTGTGCTATATTGTGATTAAAAAAAACATTTTTTCTAGGGACAGAAAACTGTAGGTAGGGAGAGTGTTTTTTTTTCTTTCACTCTGCAAGTCCTTGTTTCCAGGGACCTGTAAGGACAGTGAGTTAATTGTCCTTGTGCTATATTGTGCTTAAAAAAAACATTTATTCTAGGGACAGAAAACTCTAGGTAGGGACAGTGTCAGTTTCTTTCACTCTGCAAGTCCTTGTTTCCAGGGACCTGTAAGGACAGTGAGTTAATTGTCCTTGTGCTATATTGTGATTAAAAAAAACATTTATTCTAGGGACAGAAAACTCTAGGTAGGGACAGTGTCAGTTTCTTTCACTCTGCAAGTCCTTGTTTCCAGGGACCTGTAAGGACAGTGAGTTAATTTTCCTTGTGCTATATTGTGATTAAAAAAAAATTTTTTTCTAGGGACAGAAAACTGTAGGTAGGGAGAGTGTTTTTTTTCTTTCACTCTGCAAGTCCTTGTTTCCAGGGACCTGTAAGGACAGTGAGTTAATTGTCCTTGTGCTATATTGTGCTTAAAAAAAACAT
The DNA here is from genome assembly GCA_029206835.1 of Rana muscosa. Lineage (NCBI taxonomy): Eukaryota > Metazoa > Chordata > Amphibia > Anura > Ranidae > Rana > Rana muscosa. The sequence continues at coordinate 988,429,441 of CM055116.1, read as the reverse complement.
TTATTCTAGGGACAGAAAACTCTAGGTAGGGACAGTGTCAGTTTCTTTCACTCTGCAAGTCCTTGTTTCCAGGGACCTGTAAGGACAGTGAGTTAATTTTCCTTGTGCTATATTGTGATTAAAAAAAACATTTATTCTAGGGACAGAAAACTCTAGGTAGGGACAGTGTCAGTTTCTTTCACTCTGCAAGTCCTTGTTTCCAGGGACCTGTAAGGACAGTGAGTTAATTTTCCTTGTGCTATATTGTGATTAAAAAAAACATTTATTCTAGGGACAGAAAACTCTAGGTAGGGACAGTGTCAGTTTCTTTCACTCTGCAAGTCCTTGTTTCCAGGGACCTGTAAGGACAGTGAGTTAATTTTCCTTGTGCTATATTGTGATTAAAAAAAACATTTATTCTAGGGACAGAAAACTCTAGGTAGGGACAGTGTCAGTTTCTTTCACTCTGCAAGTCCTTGTTTCCAGGGACCTGTAAGGACAGTGAGTTAATTTTCCTTGTGCTATATTGTGATTAAAAAAAACATTTTTTCTAGGGACAGAAAACTGTAGGTAGGGAGAGTGTTTTTTTTCTTTCACTCTGCAAGTCCTTGTTTCCAGGGACCTGTAAGGACAGTGAGTTAATTTTCCTTGTGCTATATTGTGATTAAAAAAAACATTTTTTCTAGGGACAGAAAACTGTAGGTAGGGAGAGTGTTTTTTTTTTTCACTCTGCAAGTCCTTGTTTCCAGGGACCTGTAAGGACAGTGAGTTAATTGTCCTTGTGCTATATTGTGCTTAAAAAAAACATTTATTCTAGGGACAGAAAACTCTAGGTAGGGACAGTGTCAGTTTCTTTCACTCTGCAAGTCCTTGTTTCCAGGGACCTGTAAGGACAGTGAGTTAATTTTCCTTGTGCTATATTGTGATTAAAAAAAACATTTATTCTAGGGACAGAAAACTCTAGGTAGGGACAGTGTCAGTTTCTTTCACTCTGCAAGTCCTTGTTTCCAGGGACCTGTAAGGACAGTGAGTTAATTTTCCTTGTGCTATATTGTGATTAAAAAAAACATTTTTTCTAGGGACAGAAAACTGTAGGTAGGGAGAGTGTTTTTTTTCTTTCACTCTGCAAGTCCTTGTTTCCAGGGACCTGTAAGGACAGTGAGTTAATTTTCCTTGTGCTATATTGTGATTAAAAAAAACATTTTTTCTAGGGACAGAAAACTCTAGGTAGGGAGAGGGTTTTTTTTTTTTCACTCTGCAAGTCCTTGTTTCCAGGGACCTGTAAGGACAGTGAGTTAATTGTCCTTGTGCTATATTGTGCTTAAAAAAAACATTTATTCTAGGGACAGAAAACTCTAGGTAGGGACAGTGTCAGTTTCTTTCACTCTGCAAGTCCTTGTTTCCAGGGACCTGTAAGGACAGTGAGTTAATTTTCCTTGTGCTATATTGTGATTAAAAAAAACATTTATTCTAGGGACAGAAAACTCTAGGTAGGGACAGTGTCAGTTTCTTTCACTCTGCAAGTCCTTGTTTCCAGGGACCTGTAAGGACAGTGAGTTAATTTTCCTTGTGCTATATTGTGATTAAAAAAAACATTTTTTCTAGGGACAGAAAACTGTAGGTAGGGAGAGTGTTTTTTTTCTTTCACTCTGCAAGTCCTTGTTTCCAGGGACCTGTAAGGACAGTGAGTTAATTGTCCTTGTGCTATATTGTGCTTAAAAAAAACATTTTTTCTAGGGACAGAAAACTGTAGGTAGGGAGAGTGTTTTTTTTTTTTCACTCTGCAAGTCCTTGTTTCCAGGGACCTGTAAGGACAGTGAGTTAATTGTCCTTGTGCTATATTGTGCTTAAAAAAAACATTTATTCTAGGGACAGAAAACTCTAGGTAGGGAGAGTGTTTTTTTTTTTTCACTCTGCAAGTCCTTGTTTCCAGGGACCTGTAAGGACAGTGAGTTAATTGTCCTTGTGCTATATTGTGCTTAAAAAAAACATTTATTCTAGGGACAGAAAACTCTAGGTAGGGACAGTGTCAGTTTCTTTCACTCTGCAAGTCCTTGTTTCCAGGGACCTGTAAGGACAGTGAGTTAATTTTCCTTGTGCTATATTGTGATTAAAAAAAACATTTATTCTAGGGACAGAAAACTCTAGGTAGGGACAGTGTCAGTTTCTTTCACTCTGCAAGTCCTTGTTTCCAGGGACCTGTAAGGACAGTGAGTTAATTTTCCTTGTGCTATATTGTGATTAAAAAAAACATTTTTTCTAGGGACAGAAAACTGTAGGTAGGGAGAGTGTTTTTTTTCTTTCACTCTGCAAGTCCTTGTTTCCAGGGACCTGTAAGGACAGTGAGTTAATTGTCCTTGTGCTATATTGTGCTTAAAAAAAACATTTTTTCTAGGGACAGAAAACTGTAGGTAGGGAGAGTGGTTTTTTTTTTTCACTCTGCAAGTCCTTGTTTCCAGGGACCTGTAAGGACAGTGAGTTAATTGTCCTTGTGCTATATTGTGCTTAAAAAAAAACATTTATTCTAGGGACAGAAAACTCTAGGTAGGGACAGTGTCAGTTTCTTTCACTCTGCAAGTCCTTGTTTCCAGGGACCTGGAGAGACATTGAGTGAATTGTCCTTGTGCTATATTGTGATTAAAAAAAACATTTATTCTAGGGACAGAAAACTCTAGGTAGGGACAGTGTCAGTTTCTTTCACTGTGAAAGTCCTTGTTTCAAGGGACAGAGAAGGACACCTGAAGGTAGCCCTTATTGCTTTTTTCCCATCTCCCTGCAGGCCATCTATTAGAATGTCTGGAAGGCAAACAAGGAGAGGCAGACAGTCAGGAGGCAATAAAAGAGGGCAAGCAGGCTCTGTGTCTGGGGGCAACAGTGCTGGTCGTGGACGCGGTGCATTGTCATCAGCACATGGCCATGGGACACGCTTGTCCTTCTTTTCGGCAGCTGGACATGTTGAGCCACATCATGCCGAAGACTTGGTAGAGTGGATGACCAAGCCCTCCTCCTCCTCCTCATCCTCTCTCACCCAGGCTCAGGGTACTGGAAAAGCAGCTGCCAAAGCGTCGTCTTCCCTGGTATCAATGTCAGACAAATCATCAGTCACTCCTTCCCTAGACCCACCATGTCCTCCTCCTGAGGAGTCCCCCGAACTGTTTCAGCACAGTGTTGGGTACATGCTCCAGGAGGATGCCCAGCGTTTCGAAGGGTCTGATGATGAAACCCAGCTAGAGGAAGGCAGTAGCGTGAGAGCAGACAGAGGGGATGCTCAAGAAGGACACCAATCTGGCAGTCATGTTCCAGCAGCTGCAGCATACTGCCAGATTGGCTCCAGTGATGAGGAGGGAGGGGATGATGAGGTCAATGACTCCACGTGGGTACCTAATAGGAGAGAGGAGGAGGAGGAGGATGAGGAGGAGGCACATCTCCAACGAGGCAGGATGCCCTTTGGTGGCCAGCGTAAGGGCAGTACACCGACGGAATCACACCGCAGAGCTCCGCCTGTGCAGGGCGCTGCCTCTGCCCGTCATTCAAAAAGTTCTTTGGTGTGGGCCTTTTTTGAGGCTAGTGCATCAGATCGCACAGCTGCTGTTTGCAACATATGTCTCAAGCGTATATCGCGTGGCCAAAACATCAGCCGCTTGGGTACCACATGCCTGACCAGACATATGTTGACCTGCCATGCAGCTCGTTGGCAAGCCTACCTCAAAGACCCACACCAAAGAACAAAGCGGACCTCTCCTTGCACCGCATCAGCTGGGATCTCCAACCCCACTATAACTTCAGTCCTCTCTGAAACATGCACTGAGAGGAATGAAGGTGTAGAATTAGGTGTGTCACAGCCAAGTACTTGCGCCCACTCTGCTAGCAGTACACCGACGTCCGATTCTAGCAGGCAAATTTCCCTGCCCCAGCTGCTGGACCGTCGAAAGAAGTTCACTCCCAGCCATCCACATGCCCAGCGGTTGAATGCTAGCTTGGCTAAATTGCTAGCGCTTCAACTGCTGCCTTTTCAGTTGGTAGACTCGGCCCCCTTCCGTGAGTTTGTGCAATGTGCGGTTCCTCAGTGGCAGGTTCCCAAACGCCACTTTTTCTCACGGAAGGCTATTCCGGCTCTCTACCGGCATGTGGAAGGCAATGTCTTGGCCTCGCTGGACAGGGCGGTCAGCGGTAAGGTGCATATTACCGCTGACTCATGGTCCAGCAGGCATGGACAGGGACGTTACCTTTCTTTCACGGCCCATTGGGTCACTCTTTTGGCAGCTGGGAAGGATTCAGGACAAGGTGCAGTAGTGTTGGAGGTTGTCCCACCGCCACGCCTCCAAAATGCTACTACTGGTTGTGACACACCTCTCTCCTCCACCCCCTCCTCTTCTTCTTCCTCCATGGCCTCTTCCTGTGGTTTGTCCTATGAACCAGCGGTGCTCCGTAGCCGTTCACGGGGCTACGCAAGTACGCAGGCAAAAAGATGCCATGCCGTGCTTGCGCTGGTGTGTTTGGGGGACAGAAGCCACACTGGGGCAGAGGTCCTGTCTGCTCTGCAGGGCCAGGCCGAGAGGTGGTTGACGCCACGCCAGCTTAAGCCAGGAATGGTGGTTTGCGACAATGGCACCAACCTCCTCTCCGCCCTCCGACAGGGACAACTGACCCATGTGCCCTGTGTGGCTCACGTCCTTAACCTGGTGGTGCAGCGCTTCTTGGGCAGGTACCCGGGCTTACAGGATGTCCTGAGGCAGGCCAGGAAAGTCTGTGTGCATTTCCGCAGATCTTATAATGCCAGTGCTCGCCTGGCTGAGCTGCAAAAGGAGTTGAACCTGCCCAAGAACCGCCTTATATGTGACATGCCCACCAGGTGGAACTCAACGTTGGCCATGCTGCAGCGGCTGCACACGCAGCAGAGGGCCATCAATGAGTACCTGTGCGACTACGGCACCAGGACAGGGTCAGGGGAGCTTGGTTTTTTTTCTCCACGCCAGTGGGGCATGATCAGGGATGCATGCACTGTCCTGGCACCATTTGAGGAGGCCACGAGGATGGTGAGCAGTGACAGTGCATGCATCAGTGACACTGTACCTCTTGTCCACCTGTTGGAGCACACGCTGCGTGGAATAATGGACAGGGCACTTGAGGCAGAACAGAGGCAGGAAGAGGAGGACTTCCTTGCCTCTCAAGGCCCCCTTTACCCAGACAGTGTTCCTTCTGTCCCACCCATCGCACAGGAAGAGGAGGAGGAGGAGGAGGAGGAGGAGGAGGAGGAGGAGGATTGTGTCAGCATGGAGGTGGAGGCTGGCACTCAGCATCATCAGCAGCAGTCTTTTAGGGATGATTTACAGTCCCAAGAAACCAGTGGACTTGTACGTGGCTGGGAGGAGGTGGCTGCGGATCATGTCGTCCTTAGTGACCCAGAGGACTCCGGAGCGAATGCCTCAGCAAACCTACGCTGCATGGCCTCCCTGATCCTGCAAAGTCTGCGGAAGGATCCTCGTATTCTTCGGATCAAGGAGAGGGACCATTACTGGCTGGCCACTCTCCTTGATCCACGGTACAAGGGTAAGGTTGCGGACCTTATGTTACCGTCGCAGAGGGAGCAGAGGATGAGACAACTCCGGGAGGCCTTGCAGAAAGGTCTGTGCAACGCGTTCCCAGAGACTGGGAGGTTGCAAACTCCTGGTCCTGGACAACGAGTTGCTGAGGCTTCGGCCAGTCAAAGAAGGAGCGGTGGGGAAGGTGGCCGTCTGACCGATGCGTTCAGACAATTCTTTAGTCCGCAGCCCCAAAGTATGATCGGTTCCAGCAACCATCGCCAGCGTCTGATAAACATGGTGCAGGAATATCTAGGGGCAAGGTCAGACTTGGACACCTTCCCCACCGAAAATCCTCTGGCTTACTGGGTCTTGAGGATGGATCACTGGCCAGAGCTTGCACAGTATGCAATTGAGCTACTGGCCTGTCCTGCATCCAGCGTTCTTTCGGAACTCACATTCAGTGCTGCTGGAGGATTTGTCACGGATCACAGGGTGCGCCTGTCCACCGACTCGGTTGATCGACTGACTTTCATCAAGATGAACCAGTCTTGGATCACCACCAGCTACCACACACCTGATGCTGATATAACAGACTAATTGATTTTAAAATGTCACATCCCTTCAAGACTGATGCTGATGCTGAGTGCCTGTGCTGTTATGTTGACTGGCTATCCTCCTCCTCCGAGTCCTCAATGATACGATTGATGATGATAGCTTGGAAGATCATTTTTGTTTATGGGTGCCGCCACCAGTGCCTAACGCCCAATTTTTCAGCCCCTGTTTAACAGGGGCGTGTAATTACAATTTTTGAAGCAATACTTTGCAACAGGGCTCATTGCTGTGCTCCAAGTACAGTATCTGTGAGGAGTTGCAGTGTTGTGCCACCAGTGCCTAAGGCCCAATTTTTCAGCCCCTGTTTAACAGGGGCGTGTCATTACAATTTTTGAAGCAATACTTTGCAACAGGGCTCATTGCTGTGCTCCAAGTACAGTATCTGTGAAGGGTTGCAGTGTTGTGCCACCAGTGCCTAAGGCCCAATTTTTCAGCCCCTGTTCAACAGGGGCATGTAATTACAATTCTTGATCTAATAATTCACAGCAGGGCCCATTGCTGCACCCACCAAGAGTAACTGTCAGGGCTTACAGTGTTGTGGCACCAGCACCACCATCAAAGGCCCAATTTTTACTACCACTGTTCAACAATTATATGTAATTAAAATTCCTGATATAATAGTTGACAGCAGGGCGTTCCAGCACCAACCAAGAGTAACTGTGAGTGCTTACAGTGTTGTGCCAACACCAACAACTAAGGGGCCTATTTCTGCAGAGTATATACGGCAGGTCCCTACTTTCAAACATCCAACTTACAAACGACTCCTACTTGCAAACGCAAGAAGACAACAGGAAGTGAGAGGAAATCTACCACTAGGAAGGAAAATTCTCTCCTGTAAGAATAAATATGGGAGAAAGGTGTCTCCTCTGTACTGATGCTTTATCAGCAATCCTTGTTTCAAGAAAAACACCACATTTCAAAAACAGTTGTCATTAGGACGGAAAGTGAGGTGAAATGTTCTGAACAGGGGCACAGACAGCAAAACAAATGTTACAGGGGTGATAACCCTTACCTATGTTTTCCAAAAAGTTTAAAAATAGATTTTTGGTCTGGAGCTACACTTCAACAATGTACCTGTTCAAAATTACAAACAGATTCTACATAAGAACAAACCTACAGTCCCTGTCTTGTATGCACCGCCTGTATACGGCTGTTCAGAGTATATAGGGCCTTTTTTATTTTATGTGCGGGGTTCCCCTTAATATCCATACAAGACCCAAAGGGGCTGGTAATGGGCTGGGGTAGGGGGGGGGTCATGGGGTAGCTATGCCATTTTTCTTAAAGATTTTCATCCATATTACCGGGACCAGACATTACATTAAAGCCGCAAGCAGTTTTAAATGGCTTTTTTTTCCTTTAGAAGTGTCATTTTGTGCAGGGACAGTTCTAAACACGGGAAACACGTGGCACTTCACAGGCATACTTTAGACACCCCCCAGGTACGATATTTAAAGGAATATTTGACTTTTTTTTTTTCACTTTATGCATCATTAAAATGACTGCTCCCGGAAAACGACCGTTTTTAAAACTTATTTTTGCATTGATACATGTCCCCTGGTGCAGAACCCGGGTTCCCAAACCCTTTTTAGGACAATAACATGCATAATAGTTTTTATAATTAGCACTTTAGAATTCGAACGTTCGCATCCATTGTATTTAATAGGGTTCTAATGTTCGTTCGAACTTTCGGTCCGTTCGCGGGTTCTGGTGCGAACCGAACCCGGGGGTGTTCGGCTCATCACTACTGGCAACCCTCCTTGATTCACGTTACAAGGGTAAGGTTCCGGAACTTATCCAGCCATCGCAGAGGGAGCAGAGGATGAAACATCTTCGGGAGGCCTTGCATAAAGGTTTGTGCAATGCGTTTCCAGAGCCTGGGAGGTTACAAATTACTGGTCCTGGACAACGTGTTGCTGAGGCTTCAGTCAGTCACAGAAGGAGTGGTGGAGAAGGTGGCCGTCTGATCGATGTGTTCAGACAATTTTTTAGTCCGCAGCCCCAAGGTCTGATTGGTTCCAGCAACCATCGCCAGCGTCTGATTTACATGGTGCAGGAACACCTAGGGGCAAGATCAGACTTGGAGACCTTTCCAACAGACAATCCTCTGGGTTACTGGGTCTTGAGGATGGATCACTGGCCACAGCTTGCACAGTATGCAATTGAGTTACTGGCCTGTCCTGCATCCAGCGTTCTTTCGGAACGCACATTCAGTGCTGCTGGAGGCTTTGTAACCGATCACAGGGTGCGCCTGTCCACCGACTCGGTCGATCGGCTGACCTTTATAAAAATGAATCAGTCTTGGATCACATAACAAGGGGGCGCTAGTGAATGTATAAATTATAACTGATATATAAACAATCACATATGGAATGCTAAATCAAATAATAAATAAAAGTACATGAATTAACAATAATAACTATTGATGTAACTTGAATAAATGAAACAAATCGGATGTGATCTCAGCAAATGAAACCAATATAATATAAAAAACATCCAGTGAGTGAATCGTGACTAATCCATAATAAAGTCCATAAAATGTGTTCCAGTATGTTCTTTGCAGTGAACCTTCACCAATACAAATACAACACCCAAAGTGCTATGGATGGATGGCCGCTTACCCCAAGATGTTGACCCTTTTAACTAAAAAAGGGTCAGATATCGCTTATCGCAAGATGCCACTTGCTAGTAAAAGGATTGAAATCCCAAGTCCATTCGACTCCCCAGGATAGATTCGATTGGAATATGCAGATGAAACGAATAATACCAAAAATAGTGTAATCCCATTTATTAAAATATAAATCAATAATAGAAAAGGCCAAATGGCTCCTTACATTACGTGGTGCCTTAACCCGGCACTGAGGCTGAAAGGCATGTAGAAGCCAATTCGTTCCGTCCGTCCGTGTGGAGAGCTGGCGTGCGTTCCACCTGCTACAGCGGCTAACCAACGAGGACCGGAAGTAAGGTAAAAAACGTGACCAAGTACCGCCTCGACGTACGTTTCGTTAAATCGTCATCAGGAAGCGTACTGGGTCACTGAATGGGCGGACTTTTATAAGCCTGTCAATCAAGACAGGCTGAAAAACTAATTGTATCAGCCTCAGTGCCGAATCATAGGCACCAACGCAAAACATAATACATCAACAGTACATTAAAAACAAATTAAATTGACAGGAATATTAGAATATACAGCATATATCCTAAAACATTATTAATTATTTAATAAAAAAACGGGAAAATGAAGCAATTAATAAATACTAAAAAATAAAGAGTATTTAATAAAACTTTAATTTAAAATGGACTGCCAGAGGGAAAAATTAATCATTTGTTAAAAAACAATTTAAATCTAGATCTATGTTGAGTCCCTGTGGCTGCATCGTCTGTAGGCGATACAGCCATTGGGTCTCATTTTGAGAAATAGCTTTTTTCAAATCTGTGCCTCTCCAATGGGTCACCGCTCTGTCAATCCCATAGAATGTAAGCAGGCGAGGATCTCTGGCATGACACCGGTCAAAGTGTCGTGACACACTATGATTCGGGAATCCTTTGGAAATGTTGGTGACATGCTCATTAATTCTAACCCTTAATTCTCGTGTTGTACGTCCCACATACTGTAGGGAACATGGACATTCCAAAACGTATGTGACGTACTTGGAATAACACGTAATTAAGGGTTTGACCTGGAATTCTTGTTTTGTAACAGAGGACCGAAACTTGGTGATTTTTTTACCATATCGGGTGGTTGTGCGACAGGATTTACACCTTGTACAATAATGGAAACCAGAGCCATCCAAAAAAGTCAAGGGTTTTGATGGGGGGTCAGGGACATTGGGTGCTAACATATTTCTTAACCCTGGTGCTCGTCTATAGATAAATTTGGGTTTTGAGGGAAGTACATTAACCAAATCTCTATCCTTAAGGAGTATAAAATTTCTGAAAAGTACGCTCAATTGTTTTGTACTGCCTATGAAAGGCAGATACAAAAGCCAAATCTCCTTGGAAAGGAGGCTTTTTCTTGGAGGTCAAGAGTGTCTCTCTATCCATAATGGCCACTTGATGCTGAGCTTTTTGAAGTACATGAGGAGAGTAACCTTTTTCCATAAACTTTTCGGTTAGAATGGAGGCCTGTTCATGGAAGTCAGTAATACTCTCGCAATTCCTTCTAATCCTCATGTACTGACCTTTTGGAATAGCTCCCAACCATTGTGGGTGATGACAACTAGTAATTGGCACAAAACCATTTCTGTCTGTGCTCTTAAAGAAGGTCTTAGAACTAATCATGTTATTTTTCTTAATCAAAGTCAAATCTAGGTAGTTCACTGTATCTGTACTCCATTCAGCTGTAAATGTAAGACCATAATGGTTGTTATTAAGGTATGTGATGAAAGTAATTAAATCCTCTATTGGGCCCTCCCACAACAGGATAATATCATCAATGTACCTTTTATAGTACAAAAGAGCTGCCTTGGGTTCATGATATATAGTTTCATTCTCCCATTTATTGAGTACTAGGTTGGCTACACTGGGGGCATATCGAGCCCCCATAGCTACCCCCTTTATCTGGTTGAAGAATTGACCCTGGGCCCAAAAATAATTATGGCCCATAGCTTGTTTGAGACCTTCCATCAAAAAATCAATTTGGTCAACAGGTATCTTAGATTGTTCAACCAAAGCTAATCTTACAGCTACTAGAGCGTCATTTTGTTTGATGTTGGTATACAGTGACTCCACGTCAACTGTAACCAAAATTGTATTAGTTGTCACTGGTATATTGGATATAGACTTAATAAGCTCTCTACTGTCCTTCAAAAAGGACTTGCCCTGTGCTACCAATGGTTGGAGATATATGTCAATATACTCTCCAACTCTCCAACACTGCAAAGAACATACTGGAACACATTTTATGGACTTTATTATGGATTAGTCACGATTCACTCACTGGATGTTTTTTATATTATATTGGTTTCATTTGCTGAGATCACATCCGATTTGTTTCATTTATTCAAGTTACATCAATAGTTGATGTTTTTATTATTGTTAATTCATGTACTTTTATTTATTATTTGATTTAGCATTCCATATGTGATTGTTTATATATCAGTTATAATTTATACATTCACTAGCGCCCCCTTGTTATATAATTCCACATTGCACTTTATAGGTATCCATTAAGTTTTTCAGGGGTGCAGCTTAATTAGCATATATATATATATTTTTTCAATTGGCGCGAGGTTTTTTTACTTATTAGTCTTGGATCACAACCTACCAAGCACCTGATGCTGATGTAACCGAATAATTTTTTTATGAATGTGAGATCCCTTCAAGACTGCCTATGCTGATGCTGAGTGACTATCCTGTTATGCTGAGTGACTATCCTCTTCCTCCTCAATGTTCATGTTGATAGCTTGTAAGAACATTTTTGGTTCTGGGCACCACCACCAGTGGCTAAGGCCCAATTTTTCTGCCCCTGTTTAACAGGGGCGTGTAATTAAAATTTTTGCTGAAATATTAATCAGCAGGGCTTGTTCCTGCGCTCCAACTAGAGTATCTGTGAGGGGCTGCAGTGTTGTGGCACCAGCACCAGTGCCTAAGGCCCAATTTTTCTGCCCCTGTTTAACAGGGGCGTGTAATTAAAATTTTTGCTGTAATATTAACCAGCAGGGCTCGTTCCTGCGCTCCAACTAGAGTATCTGTGAGGGGTTGCAGTGTTGTGGCACCAGCACCAGTGCCTACGGCCCAATTTGTCTGCCCCTGTTTAACAGGGGAGTGTAATTAAAATGTTTACTGTAATATTAACCAGCAGGGCTCGTTCCTGCACTCCAACTAGAGTATCTGTGAGGGGTTGCAGTGTTGTGGCACCAGCGCCAGTGCCTAAGGCCTAAATTTTTCTGTCCCTGTTTAACAGGGGCATGCAATTACAATTCTTGATCTAATATTTCACAGATGGCCCGTTCCTGCACCCACCAAGAGTAACTGTGAGGGCTTACAGTGTTGTGGCAACACCACCACACCACCACTACCAAAGGCCCAATTTTTCTGACCCTTTTCAACAGGGGCATGTAATTACAATTCTTGATCTAATATTTCACAGCAGGGCCCGTTCCTGCGCCAACCAAGAGTAACTGTGAGGGCTGTGACAGCAGGAAGGTAAAGTCACCTGGTTGCATCCAGGGGGGTAGATATATTTCGCCCAGATTCAGGCTTTACGCCGACTTATACAACTAGGTGGAGAGTTGTATAAGCCCAGCTAAGGCTAGTGGGCTCATGGATGACTCATATGTCTAGGGAGAGTGTGGGGCGTCGTGCAGACAGGGAGTTGATGAGACCAGCTGAAGCTTGTCAGCTCATTTAGGCCTCTATAAGAACTCCCAGCTTCATTAGATGTTAGCTCATGCCTGGAACCAGACCTGTGTGGACTGTGTAGGGAGAGTGAACCCCTGTGCGGTGAGACAAAGCCTGTGTGGCTATTTGCTTGGACATTTAAATCCAGGGACTTAGGGACTAGGACAGCACTAGGCTGATCCCAGTTGTTAGTTAGGAAACCTGTATGTTTAGTCAGAGGTCAACTTGACCAGGATTTATTTTGTTTATGTTTCTTTTGCTTTGCTGTGTTTTGTCACTGTAAATAGAAAATAAACCGCACCTTTTTGATTTTGAAAACCACAACCTCCGTTTGCTGGGCCTGTTTTGTGTGGGGAGCCCATCCCGGGGGTCACACACACCCGCTGCCGAGCTAACCCCCTCACAGTTGGTGGAGAACCAGTGGCAGTTTTTTTTTTAAGCCAGCATGGAGGAGATACTGAAGCAGCTGGCTCTAGCAAATGCCAATCAACAGCAGACAAATGCAGGTTTGCAAAAGAGCCTTGCAGCTCATCAACAGAGCCTTGCAGCTCAACAACAGAACTTCGCAGCCCAGCAGCAAGCTCATCAACAGAGCCTTGCAGCCCAGCAGCAGACAAACGCAACTTTGCAACAGAGTCTGGAGGCTCAGCAACGAGCCCAGCAGCAATCTGAGGCCCGCTTCATAGACCTGTTGCAGAAGCAAGAGCAGAGACTACAACAACAGATGGAAGCAGTAATGCAGCAACGTCCGCAGACCAGTGAGGAAAGCCGTCCCACTAATACCGCGTCCTTTGGGGTGAGTCGTTTATTGACAAAAATGACTGGAGAGGATGATCCAGAGGTATTTTTGACCACATTTGAAAGGACCGCTGAAAGAGAAAAGTGGCCTGAGGAGCAGTGGGCTGGACTGGTGGCTCCTCTGTTAACTGGTGAATCGCAGAAAGCTTACTATGACCTAGAGCCTAACCAAGCAAAAGACTATGTGATGCTAAAAGCTGAAATATTGGCAAGGCTGGGTGTCACCCAGGCTGTCCGGGCTCAGCGTGTGCATAACTGGACTTTCCAGCTTGGAAAACCCCCCAGGTCTCAAATGTATGATCTCATTCACCTGAGCAGAAAGTGGCTACAGCCAGAGACTTTGTCCGCACCAAAGATTGTGGAACGTGTTGTAATGGATCGGTTTTTGAGAGCTCTTCCTACTGCCATCCAAAAGTGGGTAAGCCATGGAGACCCAAAGACGGCCGATGGTCTTGTGGATCGTGTGGAGAAATACTTGGCTACAGAGAACCTGACGGCCTCTTCCAGAGACACTCGGACTTTCCACCCTAAGACCAGACCATCCCCAGGGGCGGATAAGAGGATTCCAAGGGGTGAGGGTGGAGAGAGTGAGAGGGTGGGAGCTCTACCCCAAGTTTGGCGAGAACAGCCTGGGAAATCAGCGGCTCAAGAGGCGGCAAGAAGGATCGTTTGCTACCGCTGCCGGCAAGCGGGACATATTGCAGCCAATTGCCCGGTTGTGGAGGAACCCATGCAGTGTGACTTTCTGACGGGCAGACGTCAGTCGCTGTGTGCGACAGTCGCATGCACTGCCATTCGAGGAACTGAGAAACATTTATGCAAAATGTGTGCTAATGGTAGAAATGTTGTGGTATTGCTGGATTCAGGTAGCCTTGTGACCCTGATAAAGGCTGAGTTAGTTAAAACAGAGGTCTCTGGGAATAGCAAGGTAGCTGTTATTTGTGTGCATGGGGACACCCGAGAGTATCCAGTGACTACAGTATGTTTCGAGACCCCCAAAGGTACCCTCTCTCATCCAGTGGGCTTAGTATCTCAGTTACCGCATGACGCCATTGTGGGAAGGGATTTTCCGAAGTTCTGGGAACTGTGGGATGATCCTGAGCCCCTCACTGGTGCCCCTATGTACCAGGAATGTGATAGCCAGAACTCCCCTGAGAGTGGTGAGGACTCTCCGGAATTTCCCTTATCAGTATTGGCAGGGGAGACTCAAGAAACTGGAGAGGAGCCCACCTCCTCAGACGAAAACCTACCGTCTGTGGAGTTTTCTGATCTTGAGGTTCACAGGGAAAACTTTGCCACAGAACAGTTGAAAGACCCCGCCCTAATAAAGGCACGGGAAAACGTAGTGAAAATAGATGGCGAGTTAGTGAACCCAGATAATACCTGCACTTACCCATACTTCAGCGTAGAGAAGGACCTACTGTATCGGGTGGCAAAAAGGGCAGAAGAAACCGTTGAGCAGCTTGTGGTGCCCAAACCTTACAGGAAGTTGGTGTTGGAGTTGGCCCATGGGCACATTCTTGGAGGTCATCTGGGGACAGAGAAAACCCGAGAGAGGGTATTACAGAGATTCTATTGGCCGGGGGTGATGAAGGACGTAGAAAATTATTGTTCCTCCTGCCCTGTGTGTCAGAGGTCGGCCCCGATGCCACATTTCCGTAGCCCGCTGGTCCCTCTACCCATCATTGAGGTCCCGTTTGAGAGGATCGCCATGGATTTGGTAGGTCCTATAATCAAGTCCGCTAGGGGGCACCAGTACATATTAGTTATAATGGACTATGCCACCCGTTATCCAGAAGCGATCCCTCTCCGAAATACCTCGGCCAAAACCATAGCCAAAGAGCTATCTCTTGTGTTTAGCCGGGTGGGTATTTGTAAAGAACTGCTTACGGACCAAGGTACACCCTTTATGTCCCGGGTTATGAAGGAGCTGTGTAAATTATTCAAAGTGACGCAATTACGTACATCTGTGTATCACCCCCAAACCGATGGGCTGGTTGAAAGATTCAACAAAACCCTAAAACAAATGTTGAAGAAAGTGGTGGATAGAGATGGAAAGGATTGGGACTGTCTACTTCCTTATCTGATGTTTGCTATTAGGGAGGTGCCCCAATCCTCTACGGGATTCTCCCCCTTTGAGTTACTGTATGGGAGACACCCAAGAGGGCTGTTGGATATTGCCAAGGAAACTTGGGAAAGTGAGAGTTCTCCCCACAGGAGTGTGATTGAGCATGTCGCCCTGATGCAAGACCGAATTGCACAGGTAATGCCCATCGTGAAGGAACATTTGGCCCAAGCGCAGTTAGCACAGCAGAGAGTGTACAACCGTGGAGCCAAGACCCGTACCTTTTCCCCGGGGGATAGGATACTGGTACTTGTCCCTACGGTTGAAAGTAAATTCCTTGCCAAATGGCAAGGCCCCTACGAGATAATGGAAAAAGTGAGCGAAGTGAATTACAAGGTCAGACAACCAGGAAGGCGAAAGCCCGAACAGATCTATCACATTAATCTGTTGAAAGCCTGGAGGGATAGAGAGTCCCTAGTCGCAGACACTTGGTCACCAGCTCAAACTGGTTGCGTGATTCCTGAGGTTGGAATAGCAGCCACCTTGTCACAACCCCAACAACAGGAGGTTAAGGAGTTTGTGCTTCGCAACAAGGAGGTATTCTCTGAGCTGCCGGGACAAACATCTGGGGTAGAGCATGACATCATTACCCCGCCCGGTGAAAGGGTGAAGTTAAAACCCTATCGGATCCCAGAGGCCCGATGGGAGGCAATACGGGAGGAAGTACAGAAAATGCTGAACTTAGGGGTGATAGAGGAGTCCCAAAGTGATTGGTCTAGTCCCATCGTGTTGGTGCCTAAACCGGATGGGAGCTGGCAATTTTGTAACGATTTTCGTCAGTTGAACAAAGTTACAAAATTTGACACCTACCCCATGCCACGTATAGATGAGTTGATCGACCGGCTGGGAACAGCCCGATACATGACGACTCTTGACCTCACAAAAGGGTATTGGCAAATCCCCCTGGCCAAGTCGGCCAAAGAGAAAACCGCATTTGTAACCCCAGACGGGGCGTTCCAATATAAAAGAATGCCGTTCGGGTTACAGAATGCGCCGGCCACATTCCAGCGGAAAATGGACCAGATGCTGAGGCCCCATCGGAAGTATGCTGCGGCTTACCTGGATGACGTAATTGTCCATAGCACAGATTGGGCCTCACATCTGCCAAAAGTGCAAGCAGTCCTGGACTCTGTTCGGGAAGCAGGGTTTACGGCTAACCCCAAGAAGTGTACCATTGGGCAGGAGGAGGCCAAATATCTTGGGTACACCATTGGGAGGGGAGTAATAAAACCCCAACTCAACAAAGTCGAGGCCATCCAGAGTTGGCCACGTCCCAACAGCAAGAAGCAGGTACGAGCCTTTCTGGGAATCGCTGGGTATTATCGGCGATTCATTCCCCACTTTGCTTCTAAGGCTGTGCCCCTAACCAACCTGACGAAGGGGAAAGGGTCGGTCATGATTAAATGGACCCCCGAGGCTGAGGCAGCATTCCAATTCTTGAAACAAGCCTTATGTAGCCAGCCAGTGTTGTACTCACCCGACTTCTCTAAAGACTTTGTCGTACAAAGTGATGCGTCAGATGTGGGGTTAGGAGCAGTATTGTCCCAGGTCTGGAACGGGGAAGAGCACCCAGTCATTTACCTCAGCAGGAAGTTGAAGTCCCATGAGGTAAATTACGCCACCGTTGAAAAGGAGTGTTTAGCGGTGAAGTGGGCTCTAGATTCCCTTCGGTACTACCTGCTAGGTAGGCACTTTGACATGGTTACGGATCACGCTCCGTTAAAGTGGATGGCTCAAAACAAGGAAACAAATAGAAGAGTGAATAGGTGGTTCCTGGCCCTCCAGGAATTCAACTTCACAGTAAAGCATCGCCCTGGCGTTCAAATGGGGAATGTGGATGCTTTGTCTCGAGTACATGAATGCCTGATTGCTGGTGTTCCAACCCCGAGGTTAAAACAAGAGGGGGGGTATGTGACAGCAGGAAGGTAAAGTCACCTGGTTGCATCCAGGGGGGTAGATATATTTCGCCCAGATTCAGGCTTTACGCCGACTTATACAACTAGGTGGAGAGTTGTATAAGCCCAGCTAAGGCTAGTGGGCTCATGGATGACTCATATGTCTAGGGAGAGTGTGGGGCGTCGTGCAGACAGGGAGTTGATGAGACCAGCTGAAGCTTGTCAGCTCATTTAGGCCTCTATAAGAACTCCCAGCTTCATTAGATGTTAGCTCATGCCTGGAACCAGACCTGTGTGGACTGTCTAGGGAGAGTGAACCCCTGTGCGGTGAGACAAAGCCTGTGTGGCTATTTGCTTGGACATTTAAAACCAGGGACTTAGGGACTAGGACAGCACTAGGCTGATCCCAGTTGTTAGTTAGGAAACCTGTATGTTTAGTCAGAGGTCAACTTGACCAGGATTTATTTTGTTTATGTTTCTTTTGCTTTGCTGTGTTTTGTCACTGTAAATAGAAAATAAACCGCACCTTTTTGATTTTGAAAACCACAACCTCCGTTTGCTGGGCCTGTTTTGTGTGGGGAGCCCATCCCGGGGGTCACACACACCCGCTGCCGAGCTAACCCCCTCACAGGGCTTACAGTGTTGTGGCAACACCAAAACCTAAGGCCCAAATTTCTGCAAAGTATATAGGGCAGGCCCCTACTTTCAAACATCCGACTTACAAACGACTCTTACTTACAAACGGAGGGAGACAACAGGAAGTTAGAGTAAATCTACCCCTAGGAAGGGAAATTCTCTACTGTAAGAGGTAATATGGGAAAAAGGTGTCTCCACTGATGCTTTATCACCAATCCTTGTTTCCCTAATAACCCCAAATTTTCTAAATCCAATTGTCATTGGGACAGAAAGTGAGGTGAAATCTTCTGAACAGGGGCACAGACAGCAAAACAAATGTTACAGGGGTGATAACCCTTCCCTATGTTTTCCAAAAAGCTTAAAAATGTATTTTTTTGGTTGGAGCTACACTTAAAAAATGGACCTGTTCCAAATTACAAACAGATTCTACTTATAAAAAAAAACCTACAGTCCCAGTCTTGTTTGCACCGCCTGTATACTGCTGTTCAGAGTATATAGGGCAGCCTTTCTCAATCTTTTTAACACAGAGGAACCCTTGAAATAGTTCTCCGGTCTCGAGGAACACCTGCTAAAAATTACAGATCTACAATTCATGAATCCTTAGTGTGATGGTCAGTGGGAAGGATGGTCCTTACACTTGTGGTCATTGGGAAGAATTACCTCCTTACAGATAGCTAAAAAGATCAATGGTGTCAGTAGGAAATTATCTGAGAGCCAGAAATTGCCCAATGCTGAAAGAACCCCTAGCAACCTCTGGAGGAACCCTAGGGTTCCACGGAACCCTGGTTGAGAATCACGCCTTTTCTTTTTTTAATTTGGGTGCGGGGTTCCCCTTAATATCCATACAAGACCCAAAGGGCCTGGTAATGGGCTGGGGGGGGGGGTACACATGCCGTTATTCTCAATGATTTTCATCCAAATTTCCGGGACCAGACATTACATTAAAGCCGCAAGCAGTTTTAAATGACTTTTATTCCTTTAGAAATGTCATTTTGTGCAGGGACAGTTCTAAATACGGGAAACACGCGCCACTTTACAGGCATACTATAGAAACCCCCCAGGCACGATAGTTAAAGGAATATTTCACTTTTATTTTTTCACTTTAAGCATCATTAAAATCACTGCTCCCGAAAAAATGGCAGTTTTTAAAAGTTTTTTTGCATTGATACATGTCCCCTGGGGCAGGACCCGGGTCCCCAAACCCTTTTTAGGAAAATAACTTGCATATTAGCCTTTAAAATTCGCACTTTTGATTTCTCACGTTCGAGTCCCATAGACTTTAACGGCGTTCGAAAGTTCGCGCAAACTTTCGGTCCGTTCGCATGTTCTTGATGTAATCTGAACCGGGGGGTGTTCGACTCATCCCTAATCACGATCATGGGCAAGACCAAAGAGCTGTCAAAGGATGTCCGGAACAAGATTGTAGACCTGCACAAGACTGGAACTACACAGGAAGAGCTTGTGAATAGGGATGGGCCCGGTGCTCGATTCGAACCCATGTTCGAATCGAGCATCGGGCGTTCGCTCGCTCGTCGAGCCCAGAACTATTTGGGCCGTTCGCATCACATTCGTGTGATGCGAGCGGCCCCGCAATGCATTGCGGCCGGCGCGGCCGGCGCAGTGCATTGCTGGCTGATGATTGGCCAAGCATGCACTGTGACCCCGCATGCTTGGCCAATCACAGCGCCCGAAACTCGGAGAGCAATAATTGGCTACAGGCAGGACGGCTGTAGCCAATTACAGCTCAGGGGCTTTAGTACACGCCCCACCATTTAAAAGGCCGCCACGCCATCGGCCACGGTCACATGAGTTCCGGCTTTAGGAGAGATTAGTCTGCTGATTCTGTCTTTGCTTGATACTGAAAGATTTGCTCTTCTTTGCTAAACCATTGGCTATTTCTTTGCTAAACCATTGCTACCTAAGTCATTGATCGTTCATTGCTGCTGATTGCACAGTTAGTGTGTTATTAGCTGCTGCTGGGGATTAGTCTGGTGCGTGCTTACTGTTAGTACAGTATTGCAGTAGTACCAACCGCAGTGCTGTTAGCACAGCATTGCACCCCAACAGCACCCATAGGACTTCTAGTGTGTTAGTGGCAGCAAACAGAGCTCCTATATTTTCTTCTCAGCAGCACCCATAGGACTTCTAGTGTGTTAGTGGCATCACACAGAGCTCCTATATTTTCTTCTCAGCAGCACCCATAGGACTTCTAGTGTGTTAGTGGCAGCAAACAGAGCTCCTATATTTTCTTCTCAGCAGCACCCATAGGACTTCTAGTGTGTTAGTGGCAGCAAACAGAGCTCCTATATTTTCTTCTCAGCAGCACCCATAGGACTTCTAGTGTGTTAGTGGCAGCAAACAGAGCTCCTATATTTTCTTCTCAGCAGCACCCATAGGACTTCTAGTGTGTTAGTGGCAGCAAACAGAGCTCCTATATTTTCTTCTCAGCAGCACCCATAGGACTTCTAGTGTGTTAGTGGCAGCAAACAGAGCTCCTATATTTTCTTCTCAGCAGCACCCATAGGACTTCTAGTGTGTTAGTGGCATCACACAGAGCTCCTATATTTTCTTCTCAGCAGCACCCATAGGACTTCTAGTGTGTTAGTGGCAGCAAACAGAGCTCCTATATTTTCTTCTCAGCAGCACCCATAGGACTTCTAGTGTGTTAGTGGCAGCAAACAGAGCTCCTATATTTTCTTCTCAGCAGCACCCATAGGACTTCTAGTGTGTTAGTGGCAGCAAACAGAGCTCCTATATTTTCTTCTCAGCAGCACCCATAGGACTTCTAGTGTGTTAGTGGCATCACACAGAGCTCCTATATTTTCTTCTCAGCAGCACCCATAGGACTTCTAGTGTGTTAGTGGCAGCAAACAGAGCTCCTATATTTTCTTCTCAGCAGCACCCATAGGACTTCTAGTGTGTTAGTGGCATCACACAGAGCTCCTATATTTTCTTCTCAGCAGCACCCATAGGACTTCTAGTGTGTTAGTGGCAGCAAACAGAGCTCCTATATTTTCTTCTCAGCAGCACCCATAGGACTTCTAGTGTGTTAGTGGCAGCAAACAGAGCTCCTATATTTTCTTCTCAGCAGCACCCATAGGACTTCTAGTGTGTTAGTGGCAGCAAACAGAGCTCCTATATTTTCTTGTCAGCAGCACACATAGTACCTATAGTGTGTTAGTGTCAGCACCCATAGGACCTACAGTGTGTTGTGAGCACACATAGGAGTTCTATTTTTTATACTATATACACTACCGACTACAATGGCTGGAAGACCGCCAAGGAGAGGCAGAGCGTGCCGAGGCAAGAACACAGGGCAGGCAGGCTCTGTTTCTAGAGACAACAGTGCTGGCCGTGGACGTGGTCGTGCATCGTCATCAGCACGTGGCCATGGGACACGCTTGTCTTTGTTTTCGGCAGCTGGACATGTGGAGCCGCATCATGCCGAAGGCTTGGTAGAATGGATGACCAAGCCCTCCTCATCCTCCTCATCCTCTCTCACCCAGGCTCAGGGTACTGGCAGAGCAGCTGCCAACGCGTACTCAATGGCATCATCAGCCACCCCTTCCCTAGACCCACCATGTCCTCCTGAGGAGTCCCCCGAACTGTTTGAGCACAGTGTTGGGTACATGCTCCAGGAGGATGCCCAACGATTCGAAGGCTCGGATGATGATACCCAGCTTGAGGAAGTCAGTAGTGTGCGCGCAGAGAGAGGGGATGCTGAAGGACAGCAATCTGGCAGTAGTGTTCCACCAGCTGCAGCTTACTGCCAGGTTTGCTCTAGTGGTGAAGAGGGAGGGGATGATGAGGTCACTGACTCCACGTGGGTGCCTGAAGGGAGAGAGGAGGAGGAGGAGGAGGATGCAGCGTCACATGTCCAACGAGGCAGGATGCCCCCTGGAGGCCAGCTAGAGGCCAGCACAGCAACTGTACCACACCGCAGAGCTCCGCCTGTGCAGGGCGCTGCCTCTGCACGTTATCACAAAAGTTCTTTGGTGTGGGCCTTTTTTGAGACGAGTGCATCAGATCGCACCACTGCTATTTGCAATATTTGTCTCAAGCGTATCTCGCGTGGCCAAAACATCAGCCGCTTGGGCACCACAAGCATGAGCAGACATATGTCGACCTGCCATGCAGCTCGTTGGCAAGCACACATAAAAGACCCACACCAAAGAACAAAGCGGACCTCTCCTTGCTCCTCATCAGCTGGGATCTCCATCCCCACTATATCTTCAGTCCTCTCTGAAAGCTGCTCTGAGAGGACTGAAGGTGTAGAATTAGGTGTGTCACAACCAAGTACTTGCAGTACACCGACGTCCGATTGTAGCAGGCAAATTTCCCTGCCCCAGCTGCTGGACCGTCGAAAGAAGTATACTCCCAGCCATCCACATGCCCAGCGGTTGAATGCTAGCTTGGCTAAATTGCTAGCACTTCAACTGCTGCCTTTTCAGTTGATAGACTCGGCCCCCTTCCGTGAGTTTGTTCAATGTGCGGTTCCTCAGTAGCAGGTTCCCAAACGCCACTTTTTCTCACGGAAGGCGATTCCGTCTCTCTACTGGCATGTGGAAGGCAATGTCCATGCCTCGCTGGACAGGGCGGTCAGCGGTAAGGTGCATATTACCGCTGACTCATGGTCCAGCAGGCATGGACAGGGACGTTATCTTTCTTTCACGGCCCATTGGGTCACTCTATTGGTAGCTGGGAGGGATGCAGGACAAGGTGCAGTAGTGTTGGAGGTTGTTCCGCCACCACGCCTCCAAAATGCTACTACTGGTTGTGACACACCTCTCTCCTCCACCCCCTCCTCTTCTTCTTCCTCCATGTCCTCTTCGAGTGCTCTGTCCTCGGAACCAGCGGTGCTCCGTAGGCGTACAAGGGGCTACGCGAGTACGCAGGCAAAAAGATGCCATGCCGTGCTTGCGCTGGTGTGTTTGGGGGACAGGAGCCACACTGGGCCAGAGGTTCTGGCAGCTCTGCAGGGGCAGGCCGAGAGGTGGTTGACGCCACGCCAGCTTAAGCCAGGAATGGTCGTTTCTGATAATGGCACCAACCTCCTCTCCGCCCTGCGACAGGGGCAGCTCACCCATGTGCCCTGTATGGCTCACGTCCTCAACCTGGTGGTGCAGCGGTTCTTGGGCAGGTTCCCAGGCTTACAGGATGTCCTGAGGCAGGCCAGGAAAGTCTGTGTGCATTTCCGCCGATCTTATAATGCCAGTGCTCGGCTGACTGAGCTGCAAAAGGAGCTGAACCTGCCCAAGAACCGCCTAATATGTGACATGCCCACCAGGTGGAACTCAACGTTGGCCATGCTGCAGCGACTGCACACGCAGCAGAGGGCCATCAATGAGTACCTTTGCGACTACGGCACCAGGACAGGGTCAGGGGAGCTTGGCTTTTTTTCCCCACGCCAGTGGAGCATGATCAGGGATGCATGCACTGTCCTCTCACCATTTGAGGAAGCCACGAGGATGGTGAGCAGTGACAGTGCATGCATCAGTGACACTGTACCTCTTGTCCACCTGTTGGAGCATACGCTGCGTGGGATAATGGACAGGGCACTTGAGGCAGAACAGAGGCAGGAAGAGGAGGACTTCCTTGTCTCTCAAGGCCCCCTTTATCCAGACAATGTTCCTTCTGTCCCACCCATCACACAGGAAGAGGAGGAGGAGGAGGATTGTGTGAGCATGGAGGTGGAGCCTGGCACTCAGCATCAGCAGCAGCAGTCTTTTAGGGATGATGTACAGTCCCAACAAACCAGTGGACTTGTACGTGGCTGGGAGGAGGTGGCTGGCGATCATGTCATCCTCAGTGACCCAGAAGACTCCGGACCGAATGCCTCAGCTAACCTACGCTGCATGGCCTCCCTGATCCTGCAAAGCCTGCGGAAGGATCCTCGTGTTCTTCGGATCAAGGAGAGTGACCATTACTGGCTGGCCACTCTCCTTGATCCACGGTACAAGGGTAAGGTTGCGGACCTTATCTTGCCGTCGCAGAGGGAGCAGAGGATGAGACATCTCAGGGAGGCCTTGCAGAAAGGTCTGTGCAACGCGTTCCCAGAAACTGGGAGGTTACAAACTCCTGGTCCTGGACGACAAGTTGCTGAGGCTTCGGTCAGTAGCAGAAGGAGCGGTGGGGAAGGTGGACGTCTGACCGATGCGTTCAGACAATTTTTTAGTCCGCAGCCCCAAGGTATGATCGGTTCCAGCAACCATCGCCAGCGTCTGATATACATGGTGCAGGAATACCTAGGGGCAAGGTCAGACTTGGACACCTTTCCCACCGAAAATCCTCTGGCTTACTGGGTCCTGAGGATGGATCACTGGCCAGAGCTTGCACAGTATGCAATTGAGCTACTGGCCTGTCCTGCATCCAGCGTTCTTTCCGAACGCACATTCAGTGCTGCTGGAGGATTTGTCACCGATCATAGGGTGCGCCTGTCCACCGACTCGGTTGATCGACTGACCTTCATAAAAATGAATCAGTCTTGGATCACCACCAGCTACCAGACACCTGAAGCGGATATAACGGAATAATTTATAATGTCACATCCCTTCAAGACTGCCTATGCTGATGCTGAGTGACTGTCCTGTTATGTTCACTGACTATCCTCTTCCTCCTCCTCAATGATCCATGCCACCACACCAGTGCCTAAGGCACAATTTTTCAGCCCCTGTATAACAGGGGCGTGTAATTACAATTTTTTAAAAAGATGCTTCGCAACAGGTGTGACTGCTGTGCTCAGAGTACAGTATCTGTGAGGGGTTGCAGTGTTGTGGCACCAGCACCAGTGCCTAAGGCACAATTTTTCAGCCCCTGTTGGGGCGTGTAATTACAATTTTTAGGCAATGCTTTGCAACAGGTCTCATTGCTGTGCTCAGAGTACAGTATCTGTGAGGGGTTGCAGTGTTGTGGCACCAGCACCAGTGCCTAAGGCACAATTTTTCAGCCCCTGTATAACAGGGGCGTGTAATTAAATTTTTTTAAAAAGATGCTTCGCAACAGGTGTGACTGCTGTGCTCAGAGTACAGTATCTGTGAGGGGTTGCAGTGTTGTGGCACCAGCACCAGTGCCTAAGGCACAATTTTTCAGCCCCTGTTGGGGCGTGTAATTACAATTTTTAGGCAATGCTTTGCAACAGGTCTCATTGCTGTGCTCAGAGTACAGTATCTGTGAGGGGTTGCAGTGTTGTGGCACCAGCACCAGTGCCTAAGGCACAATTTTTCAGCCCCTGTATAACAGGGGCGTGTAATTACAATTTTTTAAAAAGATGCTTCGCAACAGGTGTGACTGCTGTGCTCCAAGTACAGTATCTGTGAGGGGTTGCAGTGTTGTGGCACCAGCACCAATGCCTAAGGCACAATTTTTCAGCCCCTGTTTAACAGGGGCGTGTAATTACAAATCTTGATCTAATAGTTCACAGCAGGGCCCATTCCTGCGCCCACCAAGAGTAACTATGAGGGCCTACAGTCTTGTGGCAACACCGTCCACCACCACCACCACCACCAAAGGCCCAATTTTTCTGCCCTGTTCAACAGGTGCATGCAATTACAAATCTTGATCTATTAACTCACAGCAGGGCCCATTCCTGTGCCCACCAGTCTTGTGGCTACACCAACATCTAATAGGGCAAATTTCTGCAGAGTATATACGGCAGGCCCCTACTTTCAAACATCCAACTTACAAACGACTCCTACTTGCAAACGGCAAGAGAAAACAGGAAGTGAGAGGAAATCTACCCCTAGGAAGGAAAATTCTATCCTGTTAGATTTAATTTGGGAAAAAGGTATCTCCTCTCTACTGATGCTTTATCACCAATCCTTGTTTCAATTAAAACCCCACTTTTCCAAAAACATTTGTCATTGGGACGGAAAGTGAGGTGACATGTTCTGAACAGATGTGCAAAGACAGCAAATGTTACAGGGGTGATAACCCCTCCCTATGTTCTCCAAAAAGCTTAAAAATTGATTTTTTTGGGATGTAGCTACACTTCATAATGTACCTGTTCAGATTCTACTTAAGAACAAACCTACAGTCCATGTCTTGTTTGCACCACCTATATACTGCTGTTCAGAGTATATAGGGTTGTAGGTATAGGGTTTTATTTTGGGTGCGGGGTCCCCCTTAGTATCCATACAAGACCCAAAGGGGCTGGGGTGGGGGGGGGGTGATGGGGTAGCCATGCCATTTTTCTCAAGGATTTTCAGCCATATGGCGGCCAGGACAAGACATGACATTAAAGCCGCAAGTGGTTTTAAATGGCTTCTTTTTTTCCTTTACAAATGTCATTTTGTGCAAGGACAGTTCTAAACACGGGAAACACATGCCACTTCACAGGCATACTTTAGACACCCCCCAGGTACCATATTTAAAGGAAAATTTCACTTTTTTTTTTTCACTTTATGCATCATTAAAATGACTGCTCCAGAAAAAACTTTAGTTTTTAAAATTTCTTTTTGCATTGATATATGTCCCCTGGGGCAGGACCCGGGTCCCCAAACCTGTTTTATAACATTAACATGCATATTGGCCGTTGTAATTAGCAATTTTGATTTCGAACGTTCGCGTCCATTATAACGAATAGGGTTCGAAAATTCGCGCGAACTTTCGGTCCGTTCGAAGGTTCTGGTGCGAACCGAACCCGGGGGTGTTCGGCTCATCCCTACTTGTGAATGATCTCAAGGCAATTGGGACCACAGTCACCAAACAAACCATTGGTAACACAATACGCTGCCATGGATTAAAATTATGCAGCACCCGCAAGGTCCCCCAACTCAAGAAGGCACATGTACAGGCCTGTCTGAAGTTTGCCAATGAACATCTAAATGATTCAGAGAAGGATTGGGAGAAAGTGCTGTGGTCAAATGAGACCAAAATTAGGCTCTTTGGCATCAACTTGACTCGCCGTATTTGGAGGAAGAAAAATTCTGACTATGACCCTAAGAACACTATCCCTATAGTCCAGCTCGGAGGTGGAAACATAATGCTTTGGGGCTGTTTCTCTGCTAAAGGTACAGGCTGACTTTGCTGCATTGAAGGGCCAATGGATGGCCATGTATTGTAAAATCTTATCCTATATAGCCACTTTCCGGTCAAGCCAACACAGCACCTTCTGAGGTACAGTGCTTACCTCTTTGTTTATACACATTTTTTTTTATAAGTGATATCATGGGTCCCAGCGCTATGTACATTTGATAAAATGTACATAGACGTACAATTGGGGCCATGTCTATTTGGATCAGTTTTTGATATTTGCTTTGTTCATACCCCCAGTTTGTTGCTGTCTCGCCCCCGGTTTGCGCCTAGGTGGATACAGTGTCTGCCCCCTCTTGACCAGCGAGATACATCTTTCTAATTCCGTTCTCTCATTCCTCAGGCCAATCTGGCCACTGTCTCTCATTCTATGTTGGGCCCTGTTTCATCATTGTGAGTATATGAGCCACGTAACACATGTTCTTGCCGATCTCAATCTTTTGCCACTATGTAGACTTATGCTTATTGGATGTATAATGTTTATAAACAACTCTTTTGTATTTTTAGATTATTACTAATACTATTAACTGCACATCAGACTATCCCCGAAGAAGGAGTCTAATGTACTCCGTAACGCGTAGGAAATACGATTGCATGATATGATATCTGTATGTCCACACTATCGATGCGTGTATATTTGTAATTTTACGGGTAGTATGTGCACGGATGTGTTCTGTACAACAATTCAACTATATATGTTTTTATAACTGTTCGCTACTTTTTGATACTATTTTGTTGATACTATAATAAAATGTATTGCTTTTTAAAACAAACAGTGTTTCACAATCTGTACCTACGAAATCCCACTCCCAAGGGGAAATTTTTGTACTATACCTAATCCCGGGATGTTGGCCTCTATACAGCAGAAACATTTCACCTCCATTTTTTTTTACATGTATTGTAAAATCTTGGATGAGAGCCTTCTTACCTCAGCCAAAACACTGAAGATGGGCCGTGGATTGATTTTACAGCATGACAATGACCCTAAGCATAACGCCAAGGCAGCAAAGGAGTGGCTCAAAAAGAAGCACATTAAGGTCATGGAGTGGCCTAGCCAGTCTCCAAACCTTAATCTTATAGAAAATCTATGGAAGGAGCTGAAACTTTGAGTTGCTAAGCAACAGCCAAGACAGCTTAAGAATTTAGAGAAGATCTGTAAAAAGGAGTGGACCAAAATCCCTCCAGAGTTGTGTACAAACCTGGTAACCAACTTCAAGAATTACCTCTGTGTTTGCCAACAAGGGTTTTCTCCCCCACATACTAAGTCATGTTTTACTCACTGAACTGCAACTCAATTTATAACATTTGCATCGTGTTGTGTTACCAATGGTTTGTTTGATGACTGTGGTCCCAACTGCCTTGAGATCATTGACAAGCTCCTCCCGTGTAGTTCTGGGCTGTTCCCTCACTTTTCTTTTGATCATCCTTACCCCTTTAAGCTAACTCTTGCACGGAGCTCCAGACAGAGCGTGATTGATGGTTATTTTGTATTTCTTCCATTTGCGAATAATCGCTCCAACAGTTGTCTCCTTCTCACTAAGCTTCTTGCTGATGGTCTTGTAGCCCATTCCAGCCTTGTGCAGGTCTACAATCTTGTCCCTGACATTCTCCTTTGACAGCTCTTTGGTCTTGCCCATGATTGCGAGGTTTGAATGGAAGAAAGAGATTCTGTGGACAGGTGTCTTTTATACACATAACGAGTTGTCATTAGGAGCAATTCCTTAAATTGACAGGACCAATCTATGTACCAGATGAACACATACTGTAACCAGTCTGTGTGAGCCAGAATTATTGTTGGTTGGTAGGGGATCAAATACTTATTTTACTCACTGAACTGCAACTCAGTTTATAACATTTGTATTAAGTGTTTTTTTCTGGATTTTTGGTTGATATTCTGTCTCTATCATTTAAAATACACCTATGATAACAATTTGTTGTTTATGTAACAATTATAGACCCTTTATTTTTTTGTAGGTGGGAAAACATACAAAATCTGCAGGGGATCGAATAATTATTTTGCCCACTGTATATATACTGTATTACTGAAAGTATTGAGACGCCTGCCTTTACACACACATGAACTTTAATAGCATCCCAGTCTTAGTCCGTAGGGTTCACTATTGGGTTGTCCCACCCTTTACAGCTAAAACAGCTTCAACTCTTCTGGGAAGGCTGTCCACAAGGTTTAGGAGTGTGTCTATGGGAATGTTTGACCATTATTCCAGAAGCGTATTTGTGAGGTCAGGCACTGATGTTGGACGAGAAGACCTGGCTCGCAATCTCTGCTCTAATTAAACCCAAAGGTTGTCTTTATGGACCTTTACGGACCTTGCTTTGTGCACTGGTCCAAATCATTTGGTGGAGGGGGGATTATGGTGTGGGGTTGATTTTTGGGAGTTGGGCTTGGCCCCTTAGTTCCAGTGAAGGGAACTCTGATGCCGCGTGCACACGCTCGGAATTTCCATCAACAAATGTTTGATGGGAACTTTTTGTGGGAAATTCCAACTGTGTGTAGGCTCCATCGGACTTTTGCTTTCGGAATTTCCGACAACAAAAATTTGAAAGCTGGATCTCAAATTTTTCGACAACAAAATCCGTTCTCGTAAATTCCGAGCGTGTGTAGACTATTCCGACGCACAAAATTCCACGCATGCTCCGAATCAAGTACGAGACGGAAACGCTCGGTCTGGTAAAACTAGCGTTTGTAATGGAGAGATAGCACATTCGTCACGCTGCAAATTTTTAAATCTTTTAATGCAGCGCATTCTCTTCTTCTTTTTAATGATAACCAGATACAAACTGACTACATTGGGAAAAAAACAGATATGAACCCACAAGCACAAACTGAAGAGCAGTAACGGACTGAAAAGCACGAGGCTGAAAAGCACAAATCGTCTCTCACCAAACTTCTACTGACACAAGATTAGCAGGAGCCCAAAGGCCAAAGAGTGGCACACTTGGTATAAAACGTTCCTTTTATTGTCCTGTCGTACGTGTTGTACGTGACCGCATTCTTGGCGAATTTTCGATAACATTTGTGCCACCGTGTGTATGCAAGACAGTTTGAGCCAAAATCCGTCTGAAAAAAATCCACGGCTTTGTTGTCGGAATGTCCGATCGTGTGTATGTGGCATTAAGGCATCAGCATACCAAGACATTTTGGACAATGTCATGCTCCCAACTTTGTGGGAACAGTTTGGGGGTGGCCCCTTCCTGTTCCAACATGACTGCTCATCAGTGCACAAAGAAAGGTCCATAAAGACACGGATGAGTGAGTTTGGGATGGAGGAACTTGATTGGCCTTCACAGGGTCCTGACCTCACCCCGATAGAACACCTTTGGGATGAATTATGCCTTGTACACACGATCGAAATTTCTGATGGAAAAAGTCAGACAGAATTTTTTCAGCAGATATTCGGACTGTGTGTGTGCCCCATCGGACTTTTTCCGTCGGAATTTAGAAAGTGAACATGTTCTCTTTTTTTCCAACGGAATTTCCGTACGTCTGTAGGGAACTCTGACGGAGAAAAAAACAAACAAACATGCATGCTCAGAATCAAGTCGACGCATGCTCGGAAGCATTGAACTTCATTTTTCTCGGCTCGTCGTAGTGTTGTACGTCAACGCGTTCCTGGCGGTCGGAATTTGGTGTGACAGTGTGTATGTAAGACAGCTTGAACGGAATTCCGCCGGAAAGATCCGTCTGAGTTTATCGTGTGTACAAGGCATTAGGGTAGAGAGTGCAAGCCAAGCCTTCTCGTCCACATCAGAGCCTGACCTCACAAATGCACCTCTAGAGGAATGGTCAAACATTCCCATAGACACACTCTTAAATCTTGTGGACAGACTTCTCAGAAGAATTGAAGCTGTTATAACTTCAAAGGTTGGGCCAACTCAATATTGACCCTACGGACTAAGACTGGGATTCCATTAAAGTTCATGTGCGTGTAAAGGCAGGCGTCCCAATACTTTTTGTAATATATTTGTAGCGCCCTGTTACTTTTAAATAGGCGCTATGTGTAAATTTAGGGGTATCTGAGCTGTAAATAGCTCAGAGTGATTATGTAAATTTGTTTGGGTATTGTTCCAGCTTTGGTTGTGTTGTGTGCATTTCCCACTGTGGCCAGTAGGTGTCACTGTTGTCACAGGCCAGTGTGAGAAATACACCAAGCTGAAGTGTATTGGATATTCTTTCCCCAGAAAAAAACAGCCCAATCAGGAGCTTCTTTGTAGCTGGGCATGCTGGGGAAGGATATTTAAGGGGCAGTGCCATGTGCTTCGGAGTTTCTTCTTGCCTCATGGCCCTCCAGGCCTGAGGCTATGCCGCTGTGTTGCTGCAAGTAGGCACAGAAGCCTGTCTGGGGCCTACTTAACTGAAGGTGGTCCTGTGCTGTCTTGCCTGAGGGAAGAAGCCACTCAAACTGAGAAGATTCCAGGGGAGGACCTTACTGGTTACTGAAGAGGACCGAGCTAAAGGCTGGTATCTCAGGAAGGGCCTGGTGAATCGTTTGGAGGATGCACCCAAGTTAACCTACCTCACAGCACTGCCAGATGGCTTAAAGGTTCAGGTACTGTGCAGCTGACCTAACTAACGGACTACTGGCTAAACAATCCTGAGGCAGAGGATTATCCAGGAGTTTCCACTTGTAACGGCAGGGGTTACCGCCGTTTAATGATATTCCCTTTCTGAACACAAGGCAGCTACTGACACTCCACAGTCCGGCGAACGAGGCCCATATTAATAATTCCCCCCTAATAATGAGACACAGCTCTGTTTTTAGGTTTCCAGCAGGTCTGACAATCTTTATTGAGAAAGCAGGCTCTTATATACTCTAAAAGAATACTGTATTCCAAATGAACAATGACCCAACTCCACCCACAACATCACACAATGGTTACATAACGAGCCCCCAATACACATTATTCTGACATCCCTTAGCAGACAACAGGTGAGTTCATTAACTAATCCCTTTACAGATTAAATGACTAATATGCATGACCTTTACGTTTCCCAGACTGGCTGTCGGCTAACTTACAATATCATAATTACACCTTTGACCAGACCTAATTTACATGAGCTGTTTACCTAATTCCTTTAGTGGCCGGGCTGTCTCCTGAACTTCAATACACATTATCATAGGAATCCTTTATACAATTACAGAGTTAATTATCACAATCCACAATGAAAAGATCTTTAGAAGTTAGCCTGGACTCATTTGCATTACACAGGCAGCCAGGTGGTTGGAGGTGATGACATTAACATCTTTCAATTAACCTGTTGATTTCAGAATCAACAACCAGTAAATTGTTATTTTACTTATATCCTGGGAGATATTGTGGATAAATATTACAATCCCATTTTAGGTAGTTCAATGTATATTTCCTCAGTCACCCTATGCCCAAAGTGACTCCCGTTACACCACTTATCGCTCAAGTCTGTGGCAGAGACTTTGTCCGTGCTTCATACCGGCTGCTAAGTCGGTGTGAGAGGCCTATCCGGTTGTCGCAAGATCCAGAGACAGAAAGCTGTTGTCATCTGGATTTAAGAACCGCATTAGTGATCTTCAAAACCAAGGTATCTCAACTTCCCCTAACCCTCTATCCTTCTACCTGGAGTTGTTTAATAAAGCAATTGAGAAAAAGACTGAAGTGACTGGCAATCACATCTTTCAAAACAATTTAACATAGACTCAGTTCTGGGACGGTGAAATTTGGGGTAATGGTAGGACCCAAAATTAATCCAGCAGCTCCTTCGGAGGTATCGCTAAATGTGGGGGCTCGTAGTCCGGGATTGCCGTTGCCCCTAGCAACTGAAGTAAAAGTCATTCACCGAGAGTCTACGCTAAAGAGGGCTTTGAACTTTGTTACTTTTCCGGGACAATAGGGGTTAAGTTCAGATCACTTTTCTAACTGCATAGGCGGGGGCAGAGCCAAGAAAGCCCAGGAACTACGTGACTAAAAGAACAAGTGGGAGGAGTTTCCGCCTGTTGCCGTGTGAGGCGCTGTGTGTGTGTCTGGCGCTGAAGAGAGAGAGTTGCGTTGCTGTACTGAGAGGATCAGAGTTTAGCCATGTCTGCATTTTTGTTGATGCAATCTGCAATGGGGCCTAAGATGCTTCCTACTAGCACCGCTGCAAGTGCCATGCTGCCCTTGACCCTGCTAACGGATACCGGCATCCGCCAGAAGCCGCATGGGCGGTTTGTGATATACACCATTGGAGACCTGGAAGCGCTGGGTATAATATGCCCCAAGTGTGAGGGACTGGCCATACATCCCCGTCCATTTGTCCGGTGCCTGCATTGCGGGGAGTACCTGTTCGCTGTGGAGCAACCTACCATGTCACCCTGTGCCTACCGAGTAGACTGGGCCATGAGTATTGCTACAGTGGGAACTGCTGCCCTTGCTCCTGCGGTGAAACCTACAAACGCCACGCCTGCTACGGTGAGTGTTCCTGCAAAAGATGTCGCTGCTATTGTTACCAAAGAGCCATCAGCGGACGTTGCCACTGCACCTGTCCCCGCTGCACCTGTCCTTCGGAAGGTGGGATATGTGAATGCATCCCGCGGCCGCGGTAGAGGTCTACCCCACAGACTACCAGAACCGGAGCCAGAGGAAGGCCTGACCCCTGGAAAATCCACGACTGGAACTTGTGAGAGATCTGGGGAAAACATGTCTGGGACTGTATGTAAATATTTGCCTGCGAAGGAATTAAGGGACTCTGAGTTAGACTCCCTGTCAGATGTTTCAGGTGATGATGACTTATTTGAAACTATGTCACAAGAACTGTTGTGGGCTAATGGTGAAGATGTTGCTTCTGCCTTTACCTTCTCAGAATGGCCCGCATAAGATTCGGGGAAGACAACACCCAGTGTGGAACCCCCCAGTATTATTAGAGAGACTTTGTCAAACCCTACCAGCCCAATTGGACTTGAGAAGTTGTCTGCTAGATCCATGGTGCAGAAGTTGCCAAATCCATGTGTGCTTCCTGGATTGGGAAACACTAGAGCTTTGCCAAAACTTGCCCGTTTGCAAAGAGTGTTCATCAGTGGCGGCTGGTGCTCCAAATTTTTTGGGGGGCGCAAACAAACTGAAAATAAAAAAAAAATCATCAATTGCCCCCACTGTGCCCATTAAACGCAGCCACTGTGCCCAAACGCCACCACTTTGCCCCCTCAAATGCAGCCAGTTTGCCCCCTCAAATGCAGCCAGTTTGCCCCCTCAAATGCAGCCAGTTTCCCCCCAAATGCAGCCAGATTGTCCCCAAATGCAGCCAGTTTGTCCCCAAATGCAGCCAGTTTGTCCTCAAATGCAGCCAGTTTCCCCACAAATGCAGCCAGTTTCCCCACAAATGCAGCCAGTTTCCCCACAAATACAGCCAGTTTGGCCCAAAATGCAGCCAGTTTCCCCCCAAATACAGCGTTTGTCCCCAAATACAGCCAGTGTGTCCCTAGCCCTGCACTTACCTTCCTTTAGTCAGCGCCGTCCTTCTTCCGTCCTCGATGTCTTCTCTTGCCCTCGATGTTGCTTCAGCCAATCAGGTTACCGGTAACCAGACCCGGTGAACCTGATTGGCTGAGACGCCTGTCAGTGTTAACCAAGGAACGCACAGCCCGTGCGTCCCCTGGTTAACTATTTGGTGGTGATCCTGCGCCCACTATGGACGCACCGCCACTGGTGCTCATCAAGAGAGTTGCCACAGAGTATGGTCTGGAATTTCCTTATGTCCCCAAAGTACTCATGCAGGAAATCGAGTCCAAACGAGAGCAGTGGTAGAGTGAAGCTGTTTGGAATCATTTGTCTTTGCCAAAACCCTTCAGAAAAGCTGGATATTCCTTTGCTATGGATGAGCGTTTCAACGGATGCTTGCTGCAGTGGAACTATGGCCGGCACATTTATTCTGATAAGGTGGTCATCCGCAGACCAGGAAAAGACAATGTTGTCTATTTTGTTACCACCATGGATAGCCAAGGAAAACCCGGGACCTTGCCGGATCCCCGGTTCTATTGGTGATCATTTAAAAGAAAAAAAATTGACTGTTCTAACTTTTAGTTTTGCAAAGAGACTGAAAAAAAAAAATTCTCTTGCTAAAAATGGACTATAGGATACATAGCTAGATAATGTCAGGTTAGAGAACTTTGCGGTCAAGATTCCCTTACCTGCTTCAGTACTTTGCCATTCAGGGAATTTTGTAATATTGATCTTCTGCCACTAGGTGGTGGAAGTTTTCTCATAGCAAGGGCTGGACTTTCAACAGTTTAGTTTTATTTTACATTTAAAGTCATACAAGGAAGTTTCATTCTCCCAGGGGAGTGAGGCTTTGCTCTTATGTTAATCAGGTGTGTTGTGTTATTTTTGTGTGTGTGTAATTTTGTTTTTCAGGTGAACCGGATCTCCTATCAAGCTGCTGGAGAGTGGGTGTTAGATAGAGAGTGAGGGTTGGTAACATATGTTGATATATTCTTACTGTGTGTTCATGTTAAATCTATAACTATTCTTCTTACTACCTCACCCTTCCCTTCCCCATCCAAGTTTTATGGTTCAGATACCGACTCTCAGGATTGAGAGTCATATTTTTTTTCAGACGATGGGGACATTGTCTATTGTAGTGGGAGGAGTATGTAGCGCCTTGTTACTTTTAAATAGGCGCTATGTGTAAATTTAGGGGTATCTGAGCTATAAATAGCTCAGAGTGATTATGTAAATTTGTTTGGGTTCTGTTCCAGCTTTGGTTGTGTTGTGTGCATTTCCCACTGTGGCTAGTAGGTGTCACTATTGTCACAGGCCAGTGTGATAAATACACCGAGCTGAAGTGTATTGGATATTCTTTCCCCAGAAAACAGCCCAATCAGGAGTTTCTTTGTAGCTGGGCATGCTGGGGAAGGATATTTAAGGGGCAGTGCCATGTGCTTCGGGGTTTCTTCTTGCCTCATGGCCCTCCAGGCCTGAGGCTATGCCGCTGTGTTGCTGCAAGTAGGCCCAGAAGCCTGTCTGGGGCCTACTTAACTGAAGGTGGTCCTGTGCTGTCTTGCCTGGGGGAAGAAGCCACTCAAACTGAGAAGATTCCAGGGGAGGACCTTACTGGAGAGGACCGAGCTGAAGGCTGGTATCTCAGGAAGGGCCTGGTAAATCGTTTGGAGGATGCACCCAAGTTAACCTACCTCACAGCACTGCCGGATGGCTTAAAGGTTTAGGTACTGTGCAGCTGACCTAACTAACGGACTACTGGCTAAACAATCCTGTGGCAGAGGATTATCCAACAGTTTCCACTTATCGCTCAAGTCTGTGGCAGAGACTTTGTCCGTGCTTCATACCGGCTGCTAGGTCGGTGTGAGAGGCCTATCCGGTTGTCGCAAGATCAAGAGACAGAAAGCTGTTGTCATCTGGATTCAAGAACCGCATTAGTGATCTTCAAAACCATGGTATCTGAACTTCCCCTAACCTTCTATCCTTCTAACTGAAGTTGTTTAATAAAGCAATTGAGAAAAAGACTGAAGTGACTGGCAATCACATCTTTCAAAACTATTTAACATAGACTCCTAAGTTCTGGGACGGTGAAATGTGGGTTAACGGCAGGACCCAAAATTAATCCAGCAGCTCCTTCAGGGGTATCGCTACATATTGTATACAGTTGCAAAAAAAAGTATGTGAACCCTTTTGGAATGATATGGATTTCTGCACAAATTGGTCATAAAATGTGATCTGATCTTCATCTAAGTCACAACAATAGACAATCACAGTCTGCTTAAACTAATAACACACAAAGAATTAAATGTTACCATGTTTTTATTGAACACACCATGTAAACTTTATTCACAGTGCCGGTGGAAAAAGTATGTGAACCCCTAGACTAATGAGATCTCCAAGAGCTAATTGGAGTGAGGTGTCAGCCAACTGGAGTCCAATCAATGAGATGAGATTGTAGGTGTTGGTTACAGCTGCCCTGCCCTATAAAAAACACACACCAGTTCTGGGTTTGCTTTTCACAAGAAGCATTGCCTGATGTGAATGATGCCTCGCACAAAAGAGCTCTCAGAAGACCTACGATTAAGAATCGTTGACTTGCATAAAGCTGGAAAGGGTTATAAAAGTATCTCCAAAAGCCTTGCTGTTCATCAGTCCATGGTAAGACAAATTGTCTATAAACGGAGAAAGTTCAGCACTGCTGCTACTCTCCCAAGAGTGGGCGTCCTGTAAAGATGACTGCAAGAGCACAGCGCAGACTGCTCAATGAGGTGAAGAAGAATCCTAGAGTGTCAGCTAAAGACTTACAAAAGTCTCTGGCATATGCTAACATCCCTGTTAGCGAATCTACGATACGTAAAACACTAAACAAGAATGGATTTCATGGGAGGATACCACAGAGGAAGCCACTGCTGTCCAAAAAAAACATTGCTGCACGTTTAGAGTTTGCACAAGAGCACCTGGATGTTCCACAGCAGTACTGGCAAAATATTCTGTGGACAGATGAAACCAAAGTTGAGTTGTTTGGAAGAAACACACAACACTATGTGTGGAGAAAAAGAGGCACAGCGCACCAATATAAAAACCTCATCCCAACTGTGAAGTATGGTGGTGGGGCATCATGGTTTGGGGCTGCTTTGCTGCGTCCGGGCCTGGACAGATTGCTATCATCAAAGGAAAAATGAATTCCCAAGTTTATCAAGACATTTTGCAGGAGAACTTAAGGCCATCTGTCCACCAGCTGAAGCTCAACAGAAGATGGGTGTTGCAACAGGACAATGACCCAAAGCATAGAAGTAAATCAACAACAGAATGGCTTAAACAGAAGAAAATATGCCTTCTGGAGTGGCCCAGTCAGAGTCCAGACCTCAACTGGATTGAGATGCTGTGGCATGACCTCAAGAAAGCGATTCACACCAGACATCCCAAGAATATTGCTGAACTGAAACAGTTCTGTAAAGAGGAATGGTCAAGAATTACTCCTGACCATTGTGCACGTCTGATCTGCAACTACAGGAAACGTTTGGTTGAAGTTATTGCTGCCAAAGGAGGTTCAACCAGTTTTTAAATCCATATATATATACCCACACGCATATGTGTTTCCGTTTTGGGGTGCACACCCTAATGCAATAGGGTGCGCACCCCTATGAATGGGAGGAATGGTACCCCAAATAGGTGGAAGAAACAATGCCCCAAGGATGACATACAGGTAAACCAAGGGTCGCAGTTTGGAGATCCCTACCTTAGACAAAAGCTATTCGTTAACCCTTGCAGTGCTTGGTCTGGGCACCACAAGGGAGGACTTTCAGTTTCCTGGAGAAGACTTGCAGATGCCAGCCGGTGAGATTTGGGAGAGAGGATAGGGGTGTTACAGATCGATGGTACTGTATCAGCTCTCCCATACAAGTTGATGAAGGAGTGAAGCTCCTGGAGCACATGGACAGCTCCCCTCCCTTCCTAGTGTCGCCTGGCAGTGCCCTGACTGGTGACAGGACAGGGGTGGCAGAGTCACATGTAGCGTGTGTGGAGGGGCAGTGCGGGCCAGGGTATGAAGGGGCAGTGCAGGGTATGAATGGCCAGTACAGGGTGTGGAGGGGCAGTGCGGGCCGGGGTATGAAGGGGCAGTGCGGGGTATGAATGCCCAGTACGGGGTGTGGAGGGGCAGTGCGGGCGGGGGTATGAAGGGGCAGTGCGGGCCGGGGTATGAAGGGGCAGTGCGGGGTATGAATGGCCAGTACGGGGTGTGGAGGGGCAGTGCGGGCCGGGGTATGAAGGGGCAGTGCGGGCCTGGCTATGAAGGGGCAGTGCGGGGTATGAATGGCCAGTACGGGGTGTGGAGAGGCAGTGCGGGCCGGGGTATGAAGGGGCAGTGCGGGGTATGAATGGCCAGTACGGGGTGTGGAGGGGCAGTGCGGGCCGGGGTATGAAGGGGCAGTGCGGGCCTGGCTATGAAGGGGCAGTGCGGGGTATGAATGGCCAGTACGGGGTGTGGAGAGGCAGTGCGGGCTGGGGTATGAAGGGGCAGTGCGGGGTATGAATGGCCAGTGCGGGGTGTGGAGGGGCAGTGCGGGCCGGGGTATGAAGGGGCAGTGCGGGCCGGGCTATGAAGGGGCAGTGTGGGGTATGAATGGCCAGTACGGGGTGTGGAGGGGCAGTGCGGGCCGGGGTATGAAGGGGCAGTGCGGGCCAGGCTATGAAGGGGCAGTGCGGGGTATGAATGGCCAGTGCAGGTTGTGGAGGGGCAGTGCGGGGTATGAAGGGCCGGTGTGGGGTGTGGAGGGGCAGTGCGGGCCAGGGTATGAAGGGGCAGTGCGGGCCGGGCTATGAAAGGGCAGTGCGGGGTGTGGAGGGGCAGTGCAGGGTATGAAGGGCCAGTGCGGGGTGTGGAGGGGCAGTGCAGGTTATGAAGGGCCAGTGCGGGGTGTGGAGGGGCAGTGCTGGCCGGGCTATGAAGGGGCAGTGCGGGGTATGAAGGGGCAGTGCGGGCCGGGCTATGAAGGGGCAGTACGGGGTATGAAGGGGCAGTGCGGGCCGGGCTATGAAGGGGCAGTGCGGGGTAAGAATGGCCAGTGCGGGGTGTGGAGGGGCAGTGCGGGCCGGGCTATGAAGGGGCAGTGCGGGGTATGAAGGGGCAGTGCGGGGTATGGAGGAGCAGTGCGGGGTATGAAGGGGCAGTGTGGGGTATGAAGGGGCAGTGCGGGGTTTGAAGGGGCAGTGCGGGGAATGAAGGGGCAGTGCGGGGTGTGGAGGGGCAGTGCGGGCCGGGCTATGAAGGGGCAGTACGGGGTATGAAGGGGCAGTGCGGGCCGGGCTATGAAGGGGCAGTGCGGGGTAAGAATGGCCAGTGCGGGGTGTGGAGGGGCAGTGCGGGCCGGGCTATGAAGGGGCAGTGCGGGGTATGAAGGGGCAGTGCGGGGTATGAAGGGGCAGTGCGGGGTATGGAGGAGCAGTGCGGGGTATGAAGGGGCAGTGTGGGGTATGAAGGGGCAGTGCGGGGTTTGAAGGGGCAGTGCGGGGTGTGGAGGGGCAGTGCGGGGTATGAATGGCCAGTACGGGGTGTGGAGGGGCAGTGCGGGGTATGAAGGGGCAGTGTGGGGTATGAAGGGACAGTGCGGGGTATGAATGGCCAGTGCGGGGTGTGGAGGGGCAGTGCAGGGTATGAAGGGGCAGTGCGGGGTATGAAGGGGCAGTGCGGGGTGTGGATGGGCAGTGGGGGGTATGAAGGGGCAGTGCGGGGTATGAAGGGGCAGTACGGGGTGTGGATGGGCACTGCGGGGTATGAAGGGGCAGTGTGGGGTATGAAGGGGCAGTACGGGGTGTGGAGGGGCAGTGCGGGGTATGAAGGGGCAGTGTGGGGTATGAAGGGGCAGTGCGGGGTATGAAGGGGCAGTGCGGGGTATGAAGGGGCAGTGCGGGGTATGGAGGAGCAGTGCGGGGTATGAAGGGGCAGTGTGGGGTATGAAGGGGCAGTGCGGGGTTTGAAGGGGCAGTGCGGGGTGTGGAGGGGCAGTGCGGGGTATGAATGGCCAGTACGGGGTGTGGAGGGGCA
The DNA here is from genome assembly GCA_029206835.1 of Rana muscosa. Classification (NCBI taxonomy): domain Eukaryota; kingdom Metazoa; phylum Chordata; class Amphibia; order Anura; family Ranidae; genus Rana; species Rana muscosa. The sequence goes on along the minus strand of CM055116.1, from coordinate 988,388,992 downwards.
GTGCGGGGTATGAAGGGGCAGTGTGGGGTATGAAGGGACAGTGCGGGGTATGAATGGCCAGTGCGGGGTGTGGAGGGGCAGTGCAGGGTATGAAGGGGCAGTGCGGGGTATGAAGGGGCAGTGCGGGGTGTGGAGGGGCAGTGCAGGGTATGAAGGGGCAGTGCGGGGTATGAAGGGGCAGTACGGGGTGTGGAGGGGCAGTGCGGGGTATGAAGGGGCAGTGTGGGGTATGAAGGGACAGTGCGGGGTATGAAGGGACAGTGCGGGGTATGAAGGGGCAGTGCGGGGTATGAAGGGGTAGTGCGGGGTATGAAGGGGCAGTGCGGGTATGGAGGAGCAGTGCGGGGTATGAAGGGGCAGTACGGGGTGTGGAGGGGCAGTGCGGGGTATGAAGGGGCAGTGTGGGGTATGAAGGGACAGTGCGGGGTATGAATGGCCAGTGCGGGGTGTGGAGGGGCAGTGCAGGGTATGAAGGGGCAGTGCGGGGTATGAAGGGGCAGTGCGGGGTGTGGATGGGCAGTGCGGGGTATGAACGGCCACTACGGGGTGTGGAGGGGCTGCGATGCTGAGAAGGTGGAGCACGAACCAGGAGGAGGAGGAGAAGCAGCTGCAGCACAGCTATGGATAGGAGGAGGAGGAGGTACGAGCGGCAGTGACAAGCTGGCAGCCCAGACATCGCCGCACGGGCTGCTCCAGGCGATCAGTGAGCCCGGTAAGTTTTGGAGCGGTGTACCGGGCGGCTGAGAAGAGGAGATCCGGGAAGGATGGCGGTGAGGTCCCGTAGACCGTGGATGAGTGTGGGAGTGGGACTGATCCTGGGATTCACAGCCGCCTCCTGGCTCATCGCCCCCAAAGTAGCGGAGATGAGCGAGAAGAAGAGAAGATCCAACGTGTGCTCGTACTACAGCCCGGCCAGGGATGGGGACCCCCGCCATGGGAAAGGTTGGCCACCCAACACCACTCCGCCCGCTCCGCTACAACAGGAGCGCAAGAACAGCAGCAGCAACGGGCATGGGGGCAACCACAACGGCAGCGGGGACTGGGGACCCCCCGAGGACTCCCCCAGAAATTTCCTCTATGTCGGGGTCATGACAGCTAAGAAGTACCTGGACACCCGGGCAGTGGCCGCCTACCGGACCTGGGCTCCCTACATCCCCGGGAAAGTGGAGTTCTTCTCCAGCCAGGGCTCCGAGGACATCCCTCTGCCAGAAGCCGTGCCCGTCATCTCTCTGCCCGGGGTGGACGACTCCTATCCTCCCCAGAAGAAGTCCTTCATGATGATCAAACACATGCATGACCACTACCTGGACAAGTATGAGTGGTTCATGAGGGCGGATGATGATGTCTACATCAAAGGCAAGTACTTCTCCTACTACTACTACTGTGCCACCTGTGTGCCCACCACCATCGTCCTCTGCCATGGCAGGACATAAGTGCCCACCACCACCATCCTCTACTTCTGGTACCCGGGGAGGATGGAGCATGGCAGCCAATAGGAGGGCAGAAATAGTTACAGAGTTGGATGCTTCAAGTAGTCTGATAGATGTTAGGAAATGTACATACCTACAACACCTCTACATCCAAGTCTATGTGCATACCTACAATCCTTCTAGACCAAGTCAGTGGTCATTCCTACAACACCTCTAGATCTAAGCCAATGTACATACCTACAACCCTTCTAGACCAAGTCACTGGTCATACCTACAACACCTCTACATTAAGCCAATGTACATACCTACAACCCTTCTAGACCAAGTCAGTGGTCATACCTACAACACCTCTACATCTAAGTCTATGTACATACCTACCACCCTTCTAGACCAAGTCAGTGGTCATTCCTACAACACCTCTAGATCTAAGCCAATGTACATACCTACAACCCTTCTAGACCAAGTCAGTGGTCATTCCTACAACACCTCTAGATCTAAGCCAATGTACATACCTACAACCCTTCTAGACCAAGTCAGTGGTCATACCTACAACACCTCTACATCCAAGTCTATGTGCATACCTACAACCCTTCTAGACCAAGTCAGTGGTCATACCTACAACACCTCTAGATCTAAGCCAATGTACATACCTACAACCCTTCTAGACCAAGTCAGTGGTCATACCTACAACACCTCTACATCCAAGTCTATGTGCATACCTACAACCCTTCTAGACCAAGTCAGTGGTCATACCTACAACACCTCTAGATCTAAGCCAATGTACATACCTACAACCCTTCTAGACCAAGTCAGTGGTCATACCTACAACACCTCTACATCTAAGCCAATGTACATACCTACAACCCTTCTAGACCAAGTCAGTGGTCATACCTACAACACCTCTACATCTAAGTCTATGTGCATACCTACAACCCTTCTAGACAAGTCATGTACATACATACAACACCTCTAGATCTAAGTAAATGTACATATCTGCAACCCTTCAAGTCAATGTACATACCTACAACCCTTCTAGACCAAGTCCGTGTACATACCTACAACCCTTCTAGACCAAATAAATCTACCTACCTAAAACCCCTCTAGACCAAATAAATCTACATACCTACCACCCCTCTAGACCAAATAAATCTACATACCTACCACCCCTCTAGACCAAATAAATCTACATACCTACCACCCCTCTAGACCAAATCAATGTACATACCTACAACCCTTCTTGACCACATCAATGTACATACCTACACCCCTTCTATACCGAGTCAATGAACATACATACAACCCTTCTAGAGCAAGTCAATGTACATACCTACAACCCTTCTAGACCAAGTCAATGTACATACCTACAACCTCTCTAGACCAAGTCAACGTACATACCTACAACCCCTCTAGACCAAGGCAATGTACATACCTACAACCCTTCTAGACCACGTAAATGTACATAGCTACAACCCTTCTAGACCATGTCAATGTACATACCTACAACCCTTCTAGACCACATAAATGTACATAGCTACAACCCTTCTAGACCATGTCAATGTACATACCTACAACTGTTCTAGATCAAGGAAATGTACATACCTACAACCCCTTTAGACCATATAAATGTACATACCTACAACTCTTCTAGACCATATAAATGTACATACCTACAACTCTTCTAGAACAAGGAAATGTACATACCTACAACCCTTATACACCTAAGCATTGCACACATGTAAAACCCCTCTCAAAGTAAATGTACATACCTACACACTATTGGAACCACAACCCTCCTATACTAAGTAAATGTACATACCTATACACTATGGAAACCACAACCCATTTATACCAATTAATGGACATACCTACACTCTATGGGATCCACAGACGTTCCCCTATTCTATAACAAGTAAATGTACATACCAACACAGTATAGGAACCACAACTTACCTCTATAGCCAAGTAAATATATATCTACCTACTATGGAAACTTCAGCCTTTCTTAAATTCCAAGTAAATGTACATACACCTACACACCATCGGAGCCGATACCATTGTATACTAAATAAATGTACATACACCTACACACCATCGGAGCCGATACCATTGTATACTAAATAAATGTACATACACCTACACACCATCGGAGCTGATACCATTGTATACTAAATAAATTTCCATACCTACATGCTATGGGAACTGCTGTCATCTTTCTATACCAGTCATCAAATAACAAAAGCAATTTCCCCTTAACCCCTTCCTTGCCAGGTATATGATAAAATCTGCTCAGGGGTTTGTACCAATCAGACTAGTTCTCCTATTTCTCTTGGTATTACTTTGTGGAATATGAATACATTCTTGATCCCCATGGAAAAAACGATGAAATGTCTGTATGTCCAAAGGAAATTCCAGACATTAACCTGCAAATATGCAGCATAACTATTTTAATGTCATGGGCCAAGTTATATTTTTTTGAAATGCAAGAGAGGAGAATTTCCTGCTGCAAGCACTTAGTATGTTGGAGATTCTGAAGTCACATGGCTACAGCTGCAGGAACAACATACTTGGCTCCCAGCATCACTCCATATGACCATTAGGCATTGTGATCTGCAGTGGTGGGTAGTGTTTTTTTTTTTTTTTTTTTTCTAATGTGTGGCACAGTTCTTAAGTGTGCCTACGGCGTCATTATAAGCTCTTGTAGTTTTCACAAAAAATAGATGAATATTATATGTATTTTTGTGTGAATTGATGTGTTTTGGGGCATGTGAGTAGCACACCCACTCCAACTGAAAACAGTTCTGTGTGTGCACAACCCCATACACAGGGCTCACATCACAAATAATAATATCAAATAAAAATATAAATATAAAGCAAAATAGTATACATTAAATATGTAATACAAATATAAATAAATACAAATATTAGTAGAAAAGCTGAACATATAAAAAAACAAATAAATGCAGCTCTGTAGTCAATATTATATCAACAAATGTATTTTTAGTTTCAATGTTTTTATTAAATTTTTCAACATAAAAAAAAAAAAGGTATAAATAACATTATATAAAAAAATGCATTAGAAATAGTAAAAGAAATTCCATGTTCAGAATAATATTCATAAATATCAAATTTATTTTTAAATGCAAGCAGTGTAAGTATTTGAATATGACCTGATGTCAGCCTCTTCCAGTCCCTTTACAGCAGGGTTGGAGTGTGAAAGGAAAGAGCAGCACAAGAGCCGATCAGTTCATGTACAGAAGTGGCATAGAGATGAGCTCATCAATGTGCTGCTTCTCCTTTCATTATTAGCACTGGGGCAAGTCCAGGACAACCTGTTCTTATGCCGCGTACACACGACCGGTTTTAATGTCATTGAAAAAAAACGACGTTTTTCTCAACGTGATTCTTCTCAAGCCTGCCTTGCCTACACACGATCATGAAAAAAAAATGCTCGAGCAAAGCGCGGTGACGTACGAAACGTACGACGGCACTATAAAGGGGAAGTTCCATTTCGATGGCGCCACCCTTTGGACTGCTTTTGCTGATATGTGTGTTAGTAAAGTTTGTTGAGAGACCATTCGCGCTTTTCAGCCTCGTGCTCTTCAGTCCGTTACAGCGTGACGAATGTGCTATCTCCATTACGAACGATAGTTTTACCAGAACAAGCGCTCCCGTCTCATACTTGCTTCTGAGCATGCGCATTTTTTTCACCTCGTTAAAGCCTACACACACTCGAACATTTTTTTCCACGATAGTGTGTAGGCAAGGCAGGCTTGAGAGGAAACACGAAAAATCACATCGAGAAAAATGCTGTTTTTTTCAATGACATTAAAAACGATCGTGTGTACCCGACATTACACTAGTACACACGACCGTTTTTCATGACGAGAAAAACGATGACGTGAAAAACGACGAGAAAAATTAGAGCATGTTCCAAATTTTTAATGGCCATTTTTCACGTTGTGAAAATTGTTCTGGAGCCCACACACAATCGTTTTTAATGACCAAATTAAAAAAATGGCATATATCTCGTCATGAAAAGCGGTCGTGTGTACTAGCGTAATGCCGCGTACACACGATCGTTTTTAATGTCATTGAAAAAAACAGCATTTTTCTCGACGTGATTTTTCATGTTTCCTCTCAAGCCTGCCTTGCCTACACACTATCGTGGAAAAAAATGTTAGAGTAAAGCGCGGTGACGTACAACACGTACGACGACACTATAATGCCGCGTACACACGATCATTTTTAATGTCATTTTCAAAAACAACATTTTTCTCGACGTGATTTTTCTTGTTTCCTCTCAAGCCTGTCTTGCATACACACGTTCATTAAAAAAAACCGCTTGAGCAAAGCGCAGTGGTGTACAACACGTACGACGGCACTATAAAGGGGAAGTTCCGTTCGAATGGCGCCACCCTTCATGTTAGTAAATCGCTATCTCCATTACGAACGCTAGTTTTACCAGAACGAGCGCTCCTGTCTCATACTTGATTCTGAGCATGCGCGTTTTTTTCCCCTCGTAAAAGCATACTCACTACTGTTTTTTACGTCGTTAAAACAACGTGAAAAACGACGTGAAAAAATAGAGCAGGTTCTCATTTTTTTAGGCCATTTTTCACGTCGTTAAAAATGCTCTGGAGCCTACACACGATCGTTTTTAATGCCCAATTTAAAAAATGGCATTTTTAACGACGTGAAAAACGATTGTGTGTACGCGGCATAAAGGCGAAGTTCCATTCGGATGGCGCCACCCTTCATGTTAGTAAAGTTTGTTGAGAGACGATTCGCGCTTTTCAGCCTCGTGCTTTTCAGTCCGTTACAGCGTGACGAATGTGCTATCTCCATTACGAACGCTAGTTTTACCAGAACGAGCGCTCCCGTCTCATACTTGATTCTGAGCATGCGCATTTTTTTTTCACGTCGTTAAAGCCCACACACGGACGTTTTTAATGACGAGAAAAACGACAATGTAAAAAACTACGTGAAAAATTAGAGCATGTTCCAATTTTTCTCGTTGTGATTCTCTGCATTTTTCTCGTCGGGGAAAAATGCTGGAAAGCCCACACACGATCATTTTTAATGACCATTTTAAAAAATTTAATTTTTCTCGTCATTAAAAACGATCGCGTGTACGCGGCATAAGAGATAGTGGGAAGAATGATGCTGGCCATCAGGCTAAGGACATCCAGTGGCAGACAAAAAGTACTGCAGGGGAAATCTCTGGATTGAAGATGATTATTGCACCATCATGGTTTTGGCATTTTATCTTTAAATGGGCTATAATTTTTTATTTGGCTGGAGATCTGTTTTAATACAAGTATAAGGATCTTTATTTTAACAATTTGGCTGCCATTTTTAAATTCCATTGCACCAAACTAAACCAAGGTACACAGGTACTGATTTTCAGTCTGTGTGTACTCTTCTCTGTTCAACAGAAGTGGGTCTAAGGGAGTTAAGGAAGTTCTGTTGAACGGTCATGATGGAAAACCAGCATTCGGTCAGTGTTTTATGAGGGAGGGTTGGTGGGGGGTTTCCCATATCAAAATACAAAGACACAGTGGGAGGGATCCCAACAACCACGTCTCTCTACTCTCTAGGTTGAAAGAAAAAAAAATTGTGTGTGTATTCCCAGCTTAAAGTGGTTCTAAAACCTTAAGGTCTTTCACCTTATTGGTGAAAAACCTTCTGTGCTGCAGCCCCCCCCCCCCCCCCAGCCCTCTCTTTTTCTTACCTGAGCCCGATTCGATCCAGCAATGTGCACAACAGCAACGTCTTCTGTCGCTGTCTCCCTCCTCATTGGTCAGCTTCCTATTTATATGCCATTGGCTCCCGCTGCTGTCAATCAAATGCTGTGACACAGGGTCGAGGGGCAGGGCCACATCCCGCTGTCTGTGTCATTGGATGCAGCAGCAGGACTCGGGAGAGAGCATGCACAAAAGATTTTAATGGTGGCACCCGCTGAAGAGGAGGGGCCTAGAGTGCTGGTGGGGACCCGGGAAGAGGCTGCTCTGTATAAAACCACTGCACAGAGCAGGTAAGTATAGACATGTTTGTAATTTTAATAAAAAAACAAAACAAAGGTTTTCAACCACTTTAAGGAGCTTAAAGTGGTTGTAAAGTCGGAAGGTTTTTTATTGTAATGCATTCTATGTTTTAAGATAAAAAGCCTTCTGTGTGCAGCCCCCTAACACTTACCTGAGGTCCCTTTTCTGGTTAGCGATGTCCACAAGTCCCACGGCCATCTGAGATTCTCCCTCCTGATTGGCTGAGACACAGCAGCGGCGCCATTGGCTGTCAATCAAAATCTGCTAGCTAATTCAGGAGAGAGAGGGGGCAGGGCCGGGGCTCTATGTCTGAAATGACACAGGGAGCTGTGACTTGGCTCGGGTGCCCCCATAGCAAGCTGCTTGCTGTGGGGGCACTGAACAGGAGGGAGGGGCCAGGAGCACAGAAGAGGGACCCAAGAAGAGGAGGATGCGGGCGGCTCCGTGCAAATCCACTGCAACAGAGCAGGTATGTATAACATGTTTGGTATTTTTATGGGGGGAAAAACTAAACTTTACAATAACTTTAAGGATCCTTATCCCGATGTGAAATGGGCAAGTCTGCTGCTGGTAATTTGTTGAAATAGTCACCAAGGCCTCATCCATGCAGCAGTTGTTAAACGCCCATTTTACAGACATATGACTTTTTTAGCCCTTATGTTATCCTATGTCTCCATGCACACATGGGCTTTTAGTGGAGTTTAGAGGCAGGGGTGTTTAGGGGCTGAAATCTGAACGCATCAAAATCACGTTCAGGAGAGAAACGCTTGGGCAGAAAAAACGCCCAGTGCGCCTAAGGGCCCTTTCACACTGAATGCATTTGGATGCACTTTGAACAGCACTCCAACGGCATAAACAGCCCAAAAAATTGTAATCCTATGGGCATAATACACATCATTGCAGTACAGCGTAGTTAAAAAAAAAGTAGAGCATGCTGCATTTTTTTTCGCATCGCAAATGCGGGGAATGTGCTATAAATGCGCTTTAAACACACCGCACTGCACCCCTTTAAAGGGGTTGTAAAGTTTTTATTTTTTTTAAATAACAAACATGTTATACTTGCCTTCTCAGTACAAGGGTTTTGCACAGAGCGGCCCCGATCCTCCTCTTCTTGGGTCCCTCAGCGGCGCTCCTGGCTCCTCCTCTTCTCGAGTGCCCCCACAGAGAGCCGCATTCCATGGGGGCACTCGTGTGGGCACACTCCCGAGTCCTGCTGCTGCGTCCATTGACACAGACAGCCGTACTCGGCTTCGCCCCCTGACTCTGTTGCACTGGATTTGATTGACAGCAGCGGGAGTCAATGGCTCCTGCTGCTATCAATCTATCCAACGAGCACCCGAGACAGCGGCTGGAGCTGCTGTGCTCGTTCTCGTCGCTGGAAAGATCAGGTTCAGGTAAGTAAAAGGGGGGTCTCTGGGGGGGGGGTCGGGGTTCTGCTGTGTTTTTCACCTTAATGCATTCTATAAAAACCTTGAGGGTTTACATCCCCTTTAAGCCAAGAAAGGCAAACCCAAAAACATATAGAAAAATGCACTGCATACAGTGCAAAATGCACTCAAGTGTGTGCCAAGTGCACGTCAAGCGCGCTTCAAATGCATGTAAACATGCAGTGAAAAATGTGCAGTTATGTGCAATTTCTGGTGTGAATGGGATAGGTGCATTTAGCATTTGAGCATTTATTAATATAGCTATCAATTAAGATTCAACAACATTAGGCCAGCAGCAGAGCGACATCTTGCTGCATGTGGCTACAGAGGGAGTGATTCCATAGGGACAGACAGGCAGTTTTAGTGATCCAGCCCCTGGCGTTTAGTCTGTTGTGGTAGAATGGCCCATCTGACATCAGACTTTGTGAAGCAGCTTACAGAATCCACAACATATGCAACTGTGCAGTGTGAATGTCTGCAGAGTCTTCTCACCGACAGAGGCTGAGTCATAAGAAAAGAAAAGTCCTGATTCATTGTTTCCCCAGACCTCCTCGCACCTCTGTGCTAAGCTCAGCACACCGACTTGTCATCATCGCAGCAAAGTTGCACGTTGCCCATGTCTGCGCTGCTTTTTTTTTTTTTTTTCTTTCATTGTTCTGTCTAATCAAAACTGAAGTGGCACTTTAGTGCTTTACTGTTATCACTAATCTCATTGCCAACACTGAATAAGTAGTGAAGTGGCTAGAGAGGAGCCTGTGCCAGGGTCGCAGACTAGATCTTATTAGCAGCCTTCTGGCTCTAAACTGACAGCTCAAGTAAACAGCTTTGTGTACATAGAGAATGGAATGTCACATTGTGTTTGCATTGAATTAGAGTACAGTATGCTGTTAGAAAAGAAGTACCTGTGTAGACACATCACCATCATGGGATAAGACTGGGGGGGGGGGGTTGTCATTATCTATGAATAGCAAGAAACCTTCCTAGCCATCTATTGTAGGGAGCCAGCAATTGGCAAGGTTGCATTTTTTCAGCCAACCATTCATGTCATGCACAGGGCTGGTGCAAGGATTTTTGACACAATAGCCAAAACCAAATTTTGCTGCCCCCCTTGGAGCCACATCGTGAACCACCCATCAAATGCAGCCTCACCAGCACGCCTCACCAGTGCCCATCAAATACAGCCTCACCAGCGCCCATCAAATACAGCTTACCAGCGCCCATCATTGCAGCCCATCATTGCAGCCTCACCAGCGCCCATCAAATACAGCTTAACAGCGCCCATCAATGCAGCCTCACCAGCACCCATCAATGCAGCCTCACCAGTGTCCATCAAATGCAGCCTCACCAGCGCCCATCAAATACAGCTTACCAGCGCCCATCATTGCAGCCTCACCAGTGCCCATCAAATGCAGCCTCACCAGCGCCCATCAAATACAGTTTACCAGCGCCCATCATTGCAGCCTCACCAGCGCCCATCAAATGCAGCCTCACCAGCGCCCATCAAATACAGCTTACCAGCACCCATCAATGCAGCCTCACCAGCGCCCATCAATGCAGCCTCACCAGCGCCCATCAAATGCAGCCTCACCAGCGCCCATCAAATACAGCTTACCAGCGCCCATCATTGCAGCCTCACCAGCGCCCATCAAATGCAGCCTCACCAGTGCCCATCAAATGCAGCTTACCAGCGCCCATCAATGCAGCCTCACCAGCGCCCATCAAATGCAGCCTCACCAGCACCCATCAAATACAGCTTACCAGTGCCCATCAATGTAGCCTCACTAGCGCCCATCAATGCAGCCTCACCAGCGCCCATCAATGCAGCCTCACCAGCGCCCATCAAATACAGCTTACCAGCGCCCATCAATGCAGCCTCACCAGCACCCATAAAATGCAGCATTTCCATTGAAGTCTCTGGAACCAGAAATGGAACCTGCTGCAAAAAAGTCCCTGACCCTTTCCAAAAAAACGCACCGGTTGAAAATGCACAGCTATGAATGTGACCCATAGGAAACCATGTTAAATGGAGGGTAGTGCGTTTCTACAAAATGCACCTTTGTGAACCACATGGGTGCTAAATCTGTGGCCCTCCAGCTGTTGCAGAACAACAAGTCCCATCATGCCTCTGCCTTTGGAAGTCATGCTTGTAACTGTCAGCTGCTTGCAATGCCTCATGGGACTTGTATGAGGATTGTGTAATGTATATTGTCTTCTATAAAGGCAAATGTCACCAGAAATCCAAATTTTCTGTCCAGACTTTGAATGAATATTTAGCAGCTAGTGAGTCAGCTTCATTCCTTCTGTCTATCAGTAATCATTTGATTGGTATAGATTTATTTTGACTGGTAATGATCTGTGTATCGGCACATTTAATTCACTGGTGGAAGATTTAAATGAACAAATGTTAGAGACCCTGCAGCTCTGTGGATTTTGTGGAACCACAAATACCAGTTGTAATAGTTGTGACTTTGTTTTACTGTAAATATACTTTATTAATGAACTATTAGTGATTAGCATTACATTACAGTCTTTGGAGACTAATGCTATACTCCAGACAGATAAAGTACATAACCATTAAAGTGGATGTAAAGCCACTCTCATCCTTTCTAAACTACTGCCATAGTGCTGATTAGTGATGAGCCGAACACCCCCGGGTTCGGTTCGCACCAGAACCCGCGAACGGACCGGAAGTTCGAACGAACATTAGAACCCTATTAAATACAATGGATGCGAACGTTCGAATTCTAAAGTGCTAATTATAACAACTATTATGCATGTTATTGTCCTAAAAAGGGTTTGGGAACCCGGGTTCTGCACCAGGGGACATGTATCAATGCAAAAAGAAGTTTTAAAAACGGTCGTTTTTCGGGAGCAGTCATTTTAATGATGCATAAAGTGAAAAAAAAAAAGTCAAATATTCCTTTAAATATCGTACCTGGGGGGTGTCTAAAGTATGCCTGTGAAGTGCCACGTGTTTCCCGTGTTTAGAACTGTCCCTGCACAAAATGACACTTCTAAAGGAAAAAAAAGCCATTTAAAACTGCTTGCGGCTTTAATGTAATGTCTGGTCCCGGTAATATGGATGAAATTCTTTAAGAAAAATGGCATAGCTACCCCATGACCCCCCCCCCCCCCTACCCCAGCCCATTACCAGCCCCTTTGGGTCTTGTATGGATATTAAGGGGAACCCCGCACATAAAATAAAAAAGGCCCTATATACTCTGAACAGCCGTATACAGGCGGTGCATACAAGACAGGGACTGTAGGTTTGTTCTTATGTAGAATCTGTTTGTAATTTTGAACAGGTACATTGTTGAAGTGTAGCTCCAGCCCAAAAATCTATTTTTAAACTTTTTGGAAAACATAGGTAAGGGTTATCACCCCTGTAACATTTGTTTTGCTGTCTGTGCCCCTGTTCAGAACATTTCACCTCACTTTCCGTCCCAATGACAACTGTTTTTGAAATGTGGTGTTTTTCTTGAAACAAGGATTGCTGATAAAGCATCAGTACAGAGGAGACACCTTTCTCCCATATTTATTCTTACAGGAGAGAATTTTCCTTCCTAGTGGTAGATTTCCTCTCACTTCCTGTTGTCTTCTTGCGTTTGCAAGTAGGAGTCGTTTGTAAGTTGGATGTTTGAAAGTAGGGACCTGCCGTATATACTCTGCAGAAATAGGCCCCTTAGTTGTTGGTGTTGGCACAACACTGTAAGCACTCACAGTTACTCTTGGTTGGTGCTGGAACGCCCTGCTGTCAACTATTATATCAGGAATTTTAATTACATATAATTGTTGAACAGTGGTAGTAAAAATTGGGCCTTTGATGGTGGTGCTGGTGCCACAACACTGTAAGCCCTGACAGTTACTCTTGGTGGGTGCAGCAATGGGCCCTGCTGTGAATTATTAGATCAAGAATTGTAATTACATGCCCCTGTTGAACAGGGGCTGAAAAATTGGGCCTTAGGCACTGGTGGCACAACACTGCAACCCCTCACAGATACTGTACTTGGAGCACAGCAATGAGCCCTGTTGCAAAGTATTGCTTCAAAAATTGTAATGACACGCCCCTGTTAAACAGGGGCTGAAAAATTGGGCCTTAGGCACTGGTGGCACAACACTGCAACTCCTCACAGATACTGTACTTGGAGCACAGCAATGAGCCCTGTTGCAAAGTATTGCTTCAAAAATTGTAATTACACGCCCCTGTTAAACAGGGGCTGAAAAATTGGGCGTTAGGCACTGGTGGCGGCACCCATAAACAAAAATGATCTTCCAAGCTATCATCATCAATCGTATCATTGAGGACTCGGAGGAGGAGGATAGCCAGTCAACATAACAGCACAGGCACTCAGCATCAGCATCAGTCTTGAAGGGATGTGACATTTTAAAATCAATTAGTCTGTTATATCAGCATCAGGTGTGTGGTAGCTGGTGGTGATCCAAGACTGGTTCATCTTGATGAAAGTCAGTCGATCAACCGAGTCGGTGGACAGGCGCACCCTGTGATCCGTGACAAATCCTCCAGCAGCACTGAATGTGCGTTCCGAAAGAACGCTGGATGCAGGACAGGCCAGTAGCTCAATTGCATACTGTGCAAGCTCTGGCCAGTGATCCATCCTCAAGACCCAGTAAGCCAGAGGATTTTCGGTGGGGAAGGTGTCCAAGTCTGACCTTGCCCCTAGATATTCCTGCACCATGTTTATCAGACGCTGGCGATGGTTGCTGGAACCAATCATACTTTGGGGCTGCGGACTAAAGAATTGTCTGAACGCATCGGTCAGACGGCCACCTTCCCCACCGCTCCTTCTTTGACTGGCCGAAGCCTCAGCAACTCGTTGTCCAGGACCAGGAGTTTGCAACCTCCCAGTCTCTGGGAACGCGTTGCACAGACCTTTCTGCAAGGCCTCCCGGAGTTGTCTCATCCTCTGCTCCCTCTGCGACGGTAACATAAGGTCCGCAACCTTACCCTTGTACCGTGGATCAAGGAGAGTGGCCAGCCAGTAATGGTCCCTCTCCTTGATCCGAAGAATACGAGGATCCTTCCGCAGACTTTGCAGGATCAGGGAGGCCATGCAGCGTAGGTTTGCTGAGGCATTCGCTCCGGAGTCCTCTGGGTCACTAAGGACGACATGATCCGCAGCCACCTCCTCCCAGCCACGTACAAGTCCACTGGTTTCTTGGGACTGTAAATCATCCCTAAAAGACTGCTGCTGATGATGCTGAGTGCCAGCCTCCACCTCCATGCTGACACAATCCTCCTCCTCCTCCTCCTCCTCCTCCTCCTCTTCCTGTGCGATGGGTGGGACAGAAGGAACACTGTCTGGGTAAAGGGGGCCTTGAGAGGCAAGGAAGTCCTCCTCTTCCTGCCTCTGTTCTGCCTCAAGTGCCCTGTCCATTATTCCACGCAGCGTGTGCTCCAACAGGTGGACAAGAGGTACAGTGTCACTGATGCATGCACTGTCACTGCTCACCATCCTCGTGGCCTCCTCAAATGGTGCCAGGACAGTGCATGCATCCCTGATCATGCCCCACTGGCGTGGAGAAAAAAAACCAAGCTCCCCTGACCCTGTCCTGGTGCCGTAGTCGCACAGGTACTCATTGATGGCCCTCTGCTGCGTGTGCAGCCGCTGCAGCATGGCCAACGTTGAGTTCCACCTGGTGGGCATGTCACATATAAGGCGGTTCTTGGGCAGGTTCAACTCCTTTTGCAGCTCAGCCAGGCGAGCACTGGCATTATAAGATCTGCGGAAATGCACACAGACTTTCCTGGCCTGCCTCAGGACATCCTGTAAGCCCGGGTACCTGCCCAAGAACCGCTGCACCACCAGGTTAAGGACGTGAGCCACACAGGGCACATGGGTCAGTTGTCCCTGTCGGAGGGCGGAGAGGAGGTTGGTGCCATTGTCGCAAACCACCATTCCTGGCTTAAGCTGGCGTGGCGTCAACCACCTCTCGGCCTGGCCCTGCAGAGCAGACAGGACCTCTGCCCCAGTGTGGCTTCTGTCCCCCAAACACACCAGCGCAAGCACGGCATGGCATCTTTTTGCCTGCGTACTTGCGTAGCCCCGTGAACGGCTACGGAGCACCGCTGGTTCATAGGACAAACCACAGGAAGAGGCCATGGAGGAAGAAGAAGAGGAGGGGGTGGAGGAGAGAGGTGTGTCACAACCAGTAGTAGCATTTTGGAGGCGTGGCGGTGGGACAACCTCCAACACTACTGCACCTTGTCCTGAATCCTTCCCAGCTGCCAAAAGAGTGACCCAATGGGCCGTGAAAGAAAGGTAACGTCCCTGTCCATGCCTGCTGGACCATGAGTCAGCGGTAATATGCACCTTACCGCTGACCGCCCTGTCCAGCGAGGCCAAGACATTGCCTTCCACATGCCGGTAGAGAGCCGGAATAGCCTTCCGTGAGAAAAAGTGGCGTTTGGGAACCTGCCACTGAGGAACCGCACATTGCACAAACTCACGGAAGGGGGCCGAGTCTACCAACTGAAAAGGCAGCAGTTGAAGCGCTAGCAATTTAGCCAAGCTAGCATTCAACCGCTGGGCATGTGGATGGCTGGGAGTGAACTTCTTTCGACGGTCCAGCAGCTGGGGCAGGGAAATTTGCCTGCTAGAATCGGACGTCGGTGTACTGCTAGCAGAGTGGGCGCAAGTACTTGGCTGTGACACACCTAATTCTACACCTTCATTCCTCTCAGTGCATGTTTCAGAGAGGACTGAAGTTATAGTGGGGTTGGAGATCCCAGCTGATGCGGTGCAAGGAGAGGTCCGCTTTGTTCTTTGGTGTGGGTCTTTGAGGTAGGCTTGCCAACGAGCTGCATGGCAGGTCAACATATGTCTGGTCAGGCATGTGGTACCCAAGCGGCTGATGTTTTGGCCACGCGATATACGCTTGAGACATATGTTGCAAACAGCAGCTGTGCGATCTGATGCACTAGCCTCAAAAAAGGCCCACACCAAAGAACTTTTTGAATGACGGGCAGAGGCAGCGCCCTGCACAGGCGGAGCTCTGCGGTGTGATTCCGTCGGTGTACTGCCCTTACGCTGGCCACCAAAGGGCATCCTGCCTCGTTGGAGATGTGCCTCCTCCTCATCCTCCTCCTCCTCCTCTCTCCTATTAGGCACCCACGTGGAGTCATTGACCTCATCATCCCCTCCCTCCTCATCACTGGAGCCAATCTGGCAGTATGCTGCAGCTGCTGGAACATGACTGCCAGATTGGTGTCCTTCTTGAGCATCCCCTCTGTCTGCTCTCACGCTACTGCCTTCCTCTAGCTGGGTTTCATCATCAGACCCTTCGAAACGCTGGGCATCCTCCTGGAGCATGTACCCAACACTGTGCTGAAACAGTTCGGGGGACTCCTCAGGAGGAGGACATGGTGGGTCTAGGGAAGGAGTGACTGATGATTTGTCTGACATTGATACCAGGGAAGACGACGCTTTGGCAGCTGCTTTTCCAGTACCCTGAGCCTGGGTGAGAGAGGATGAGGAGGAGGAGGAGGGCTTGGTCATCCACTCTACCAAGTCTTCGGCATGATGTGGCTCAACATGTCCAGCTGCCGAAAAGAAGGACAAGCGTGTCCCATGGCCATGTGCTGATGACAATGCACCGCGTCCACGACCAGCACTGTTGCCCCCAGACACAGAGCCTGCTTGCCCTCTTTTATTGCCTCCTGACTGTCTGCCTCTCCTTGTTTGCCTTCCAGACATTCTAATAGATGGCCTGCAGGGAGATGGGAAAAAAGCAATAAGGGCTACCTTCAGGTGTCCTTCTCTGTCCCTGGAAACAAGGACTTGCAGAGTGAAAGAAAAAAAACACTCTCCCTACCTACAGTTTTCTGTCCCTAGAAAAAATGTTTTTTTTAATCACAATATAGCACAAGGAAAATTAACTCACTGTCCTTACAGGTCCCTGGAAACAAGGACTTGCAGAGTGAAAGAAAAAAAACACTCTCCCTACCTACAGTTTTCTGTCCCTAGAAAAAAATGTTTTTTTTAATCACAATATAGCAAAAGGACAATTCACTCACTGTCCTTCCAGGTCCCTGGAAACAAGGACTTGCAGAGTGAAAGAAACTGACACTGTCCCTACCTAGAGTTTTCTGTCCCTGGAATAAATGTTTTTTTCAGCACAATATAGCACAAGGACAATTAACTCACTGTCCTTACAGGTCCCTGGAAACAAGGACTTGCAGAGTGAAAGAAAAAAAATACTCTCCCTACCTACAGTTTTCTGTCCCTAGAAAAAAATGTTTTTTTTAATCACAATATAGCAAAAGGACAATTCACTCACTGTCCTTCCAGGTCCCTGGAAACAAGGACTTGCAGAGTGAAAGAAACTGACACTGTCCCTACCTAGAGTTTTCTGTCCCTAGAATAAATGTTTTTTTTAATCACAATATAGCAAAAGGACAATTCACTCACTGTCCTTCCAGGTCCCTGGAAACAAGGACTTGCAGAGTGAAAGAAACTGACACTGTCCCTACCTAGAGTTTTCTGTCCCTAGAATAAATGTTTTTTTTAATCACAATATAGCAAAAGGACAATTCACTCACTGTCCTTCCAGGTCCCTGGAAACAAGGACTTGCAGAGTGAAAGAAACTGACACTGTCCCTACCTAGAGTTTTCTGTCCCTAGAATAAATGTTTTTTTTAATCACAATATAGCAAAAGGACAATTCACTCACTGTCCTTCCAGGTCCCTGGAAACAAGGACTTGCAGAGTGAAAGAAACTGACACTGTCCCTACCTAGAGTTTTCTGTCCCTAGAATAAATGTTTTTTTTAATCACAATATAGCAAAAGGACAATTCACTCACTGTCCTTCCAGGTCCCTGGAAACAAGGACTTGCAGAGTGAAAGAAACTGACACTGTCCCTACCTAGAGTTTTCTGTCCCTAGAATAAATGTTTTTTTTTAAGCACACTATAGCACAAGCACAAAACACACTGACACTCTCCCTACCTATCCTTCTCTTTCCCTAAACTAAAGGAATCCAGGTTAAGCAAGAAAGAAATAACAGTCACTGTCCCTGCCTATGCTACTCTATCCCTGCTCCGGAACACACTACACTAGGCCGCCGTGCTGGCGGCCTTTTATAGTGTGGGGCGTGTACTAAACACCCTCAGCAATAATTGGCCACAGGCATCCTGCCTGTGGCCAATCATTGCTCTCCTCGCTGCCGGCGCTGTGATTGGCCAAGCATGCGGGGTCACAGTGCATGCTTGGCCAATCACAGCGCCTGGATGACACTGCGATGGCGTAGTGCATTGTGGGCCGTTCGCGTCACTCGAATTTGGCGCGAACGGCCCAAATCGTTCGATCTTCGTCGAACGATCGAACAGCCAATGTTCGAGTCGAACGTATGTTCGACTCGAACACGAAGCTCATCCCTAGTGCTGATCAATAAGGATACAGATGGCTCCTGCATGTATCCTTATCTGTCAACTGTCTCCCCTCTGTCTGTTATGAGACCTGAAAAACTGCAGATTCTGTGGGTGGATCTTTTGTCTGGAGCTCGGTGGGTGGAGTCGTGATGTCAGTAGACTCCCCGTCCACCTCTACACTCCCCGCCCACCTCTACACTCCCCGCCCACCTCTACACTCCCCTTGTCAACATGCATTTTCTCCTGTGTATTCCTTCTGCTATGATCACTAACATCCAGTCAAAATCCAGAAAAGTAACCACATGACTTCAGAAATGGAGTCAGGGTGGGAATTAAAAAATAATGCCTGTCTCAGGCTTAGTGCACGAGATATGTAAATAACCTGTCACTCACAGCAAGGGGGCGGAACGGACAAAAGTTCTCCTGTTTGTCTGTTTATCTCACTGAAAAAAGAAAAGAGGATTGCTCAGAGCTGGATTAACTCTTTGTGGCAAGACTGGGCACAGATGATAGGAAATCTTATACTCTACATTGTGACAGGAAAAAAATAAATAAAACATTTCGGGTTTACATCCACTTTAAGGCTTGGTTCACATGGCAGCAGAGGGATGGTAAAACCAGGTGGTTGATCCAAGTTTTTACCACCAAGACCACCCACCTCCAAACGAACATAGTGGTGGCTCAGGTGTGTGCACATTGCCATGGCTGCAGTGTTAGGATTTGTGGTGCAGCAGTTTGAACTTTATATGCTGAGATTGGCAGGTGGCACAATCTGCCAAAATTGCCCAATGAAGTCCATAGGACACTACCACAACCACAAGACAGATGCTTGGCTCTTGGTTGTGGTGCAGTATTTCAATCTGAAACTCATCTTCAGCTGAAGGAAAAAAAAAAAAAAAAGCATAAAATTGGTATGTAGAAGGTGGCAGTATTGTCTCCGGAATGCCTGCAAACTAAAAAGCGACCCACAGCAGATCGCCTTTCAGAGGGGTGGTAGGAACCACCACCAATGCAAATGCACATTAAGGCCTGATGCACTCTTTTTTGTTGTAAAACACTTTTTCTCCCGACAGGAGAAAATTAGGCTGCCCATCTAGGCTGCGTTTTTTTCGAAACAGTTTAGCAGAGTTTGGTGCTTGGGCATTTATTTATTTCATTGGCCAGAATTGTATTTGATTTTAATTTATTCTAATTTATTCTATTGAAATGAATAAATGCTGAAGTGCTAAACGCGCCTAGTGTCAAGCGTTTTTTTTGCCTCCTGGACTAGCAGAGATTTTTTTTCTCCTGCCTCTAAACTCTCCTTCCCATAAACGCTGCTAAAATCCCATGTATACAACACAACACCCAGTGTGCATGAAGCCTTATTATTATTATTATTATTATACAGGATTTACATAATATTAAAAGTTTGCCAAGTGCTTTACAAAACAAAGAGACAAAACAGTTACAATACAATTTACTACAGGAGGAATCAGAGTTATGTATTTATTCAACATAATTAGAATGTAGGTATTTTAATGTAAGTACCGGAATTTGTCCTGATATCAGCCTTTGGTAATCCCCTGCACAGCAGCACTCATAATGGAGGAGAAAATGGGCAGCACTCTGAGCCAATGGGGCTTTGCTGTGTACATATGTATTGACAATGGACATACTGACAGGAGAAGAGAGCAGAGTGATGATCTCGCAGTATGCCACTCCTTCACTATCCAAACAGCACGTTGGGGATGTGTTTGACTCTTGCTCCTGACCATGCTGGGCTGCTGTTGTGTGCAGACAAAGATCTCTCTGTGCTGTCTGGCACAGAGGACTACATTGCACACAATAACAGATCTTTTTGCTGGTAAAATAGCTCTGATATATGTATTTTTTGTATGTATTTATGTGCTTACTTGGACAGAAACAGATATTTTAGCAGCCCATATCTGTTAACACAATACAGCGGTTTTAGGTGCAACTGTCCACTGTCCAGATTTTAATATTTACTAAAACCGTGCTTATTAGGTAACTGCAGGATTTTAATGGCCATACACTCTTGTAATTTCACAACCACCAAAACGAGTTGCTTTCATTGCTGGTTGCTCGTTGCTCGTTGCTGGTTCACACTGCTGCAATTTGACATGCGATTTGACATGTCAAAATTACACCGTCCTAATTCGGTGCGACGCCGCATCGGCGGCGCTGCACCGATTTCAAAAAGTAGTTTCTGTACTACTTTTTGCGATTTCAGGCCGCGATTTACATGCACAGATGTCTCTGAAATCGCGGCCGAAATCGGGACTGCCAGTGGTAATGAAATTATCTCTGAAATCGCGGCCGAAATCGGGACTGCCAGTGGTAATGAAATCGTGCGAGTTCAGCTGAACTCGCACAGCTTCATTCCAGCAGCCCAGTGTGAACCTGGGCTCAAGGTGAATTCCAAGGGAGATATAAAATGAGACAAATAACTGCAACGTTGTATTCTGTTATCCATCATTAAATGTATCCTTTTCAATGAAACTAGTGTAAGTAGCTGGATTTTGACCTGGTATCAGTCAGTTTTAGTCTACTATACAGCAGGAAAGTGATGAAGGACCAGGACCGAGAGCCAATCAGGTTTCTGCATGCAATGCTGATATGTGCAGAGAGCAGAGGGAGAAGAGGGATGACCTTATCATTCTGCTGCTGCTCCTTCACTGTCCAGTAAGGCTGTGGGCAGAGAGAGGAAATCCCTGTATTCCTGAGGCTCCATGCACACTAGCGTTTTTTTAAGCTCCTAGAAGCTGTTACAGTGGAACATTGGATTACGAGCATAATCTGTTCCAGGAGAATGCTCGTAATCCAAAGTACTCGCATATCAAAGCGAGTTTCCCCATTGAAGTCAATGGAAAATAAAATAATTTGTTCCGCATTGACTTCAATGGCATGCAATACCGCATATGGCCAGAGGTGGGGGGCGCCGGAGAGCATGGAAGACACTCGGAAAGGCCCGAGGACACCTCGGCTGAACTCAGAAAAAATCGGAAAGGCTCAGGAACGGAGATTTTCTGAGCATTTCCGAAAGGCTCCAAACGGAACCCCCCACCTCAGGCCAAACATGGTATTGCACACTGCTTTGGCTTGAATCCTACTAGTTTTGTGAGGCAACACTCGCAAACCGAGACAGGATTTAAAAAAATACTATTGTGAAACACTCGTTAACCGCATTACTCGCAATCCGAGGTTCCACTGTATTAGCATTTTTTCTGCTCCTAGAAGCTAAATAGTGTTATTCTATGTGTCCATGTACACTACTTTAGGCTATTAGCATTTTTCGAGCTTCAGGCCTCGTACACACGACCGAGTTTCTCGGCAAGAACCAGCAAGAAACTTGCTGGCAGAGATTTCTTGCCGAGAAATTCGTTCGTGTGTATGGTTTCTCGTCAAGAAAAGCGACAAGAATCTCAACGAGAAAATAGAGAACCTGCTCTCTATTTTCTCGTCGAGATTCTCGTCAGCCTGTTTCTCGACGAGAAAAGTGAGTGTGTGTACACTTAGGCCCCATGCACACGAGACGCTGTTATTTTCTGTTAAACGCGCGTTCAGAGGCAGTTGGACACTTTTTTCAACTGCTCCTGAACCCATTCAATGTTATCCTATGTGACCATGTACACTGTCTCGTTTATTGCCGTTTTTAGGCAGTTGCGTTTAACCTCGTTTTTCCAGAAGCAAAAAAATGGGTTCAGACGCAAAAGTTTTCCACGTTTCAGACGCAAAACGCGGCTAAACGCGGCAAAACGCGGGTACCGGCGTTTTGCCGCAATTTCGTTTATTAGCGTTTTTAAAGGTGACCTATTTTTTTACATTAGAAATCTCAAAAATGATGGCAAATGATGAAAAACCATCAAAAAAATATGAAAAAAAAATGTAATTGCTTGCATTGCACTGTAGACAATCCACAACTTGTGGCAGGTGACGTGGCAAGTGGACAATCCACAACTTGTGGCAGGTGATGTTGCCAGGTGACGTGGCAGGTGGAAATCCACAAATTGTGGCAGGTGACGTGGCCAGGTGACGTGGCAAGTGGACAATCCACAACTTGTTGCAGGTAACGTGGCCAGGTGACGTGGCCAGGTGACATGGCAGGTGGACAATCCAAAACTTGTGGCAGGTGACGTGGCATGTGACGTGGCCAGGTGACATGGCAGGTGATGTGGCAGGTGACGTGGCAAGTGGACAATCCACAACTTGTGCCAGGTGACGTGGCCAGGTGACGTGGCAGGTGGAAAGCCACAAATTGTGGCAGGTGACGTGGCATGTGACGCGGCCAGGTGACATGGCAGGTGACGTGGCAGGTGACGTGGCAAGTGGACAATCCACAACTTGTGGCAGGTGACGTGGCCAGGTGATGTGGCCAGTGGACAATCCACAACTTGTGGCCAGGTGACGTGGCAGGTGACGTGGCAAGTGGACAATTCACAACTTGTGGCAGGTGACGTGGCCAGGTGACGTATCAGGTGACGTGGCAAGTGGACAATCCACAGCTTGTGGCAGATGATGTGGCAAGTGATACGCTAAATACAAGTACACTGCTGCTCTCTCAGCTGCTGGTCTCCCAAAATGGCTGAAATGGTTAAATAATAATGTTTTTTGAGCTTAGGGAGGGTCTTATGATGTTTCTTAACTAAACGCCTATAGACGCAAACGCGGTAAAACGCCGCTAAAATCGCGGCAAAACTGGCGTTTTTAAACGCCGGTTTTAGCCTTTAAAAACGTGTGTTCAGCAGAGTTTGCACCGGCGTCTCGTGTGCATGGGGCCTTACCTGTCCTCCGGGAAGCCCGCGCATGTTCGAAATGAATTTGACGCATGCGCGGTAGCTTCCTAGGCATACGTAGGGTATACCAAGATGGCGGCGACGGCATTGAATGTGACGAGCGCATGCTCGTCGTAGTCGATGACGTCACCGCGTACGCTCCATTCAAAGAACCGCGGGTTCTTTGAATCGAGCGTGTGTACACTCGGCCGGGACAAGTTTCTTGTCCAAGAATCTCGTCGAAAAAAACGACATGTTTTTTTCGACGAGAATCTCGGCCGTGTGTACGAGGCTTTAGAGTCTAGGAGCAGAAAAAAATTATGTTTTTGTAGAGTTCCTTGAAGGGTTTTTCCAGCAGAAACCGCTAGTGTGCATGAAGCCTTAAAGTGATTGTAGAGGTAAAAATAAAATAAAAAATCCTCTTTTCGGGTCCCCCGCCGGTGCTCCTGGCCCCTCCTCTCTGTCCAGTGCCCCCATGGCAAACACTCGTGCATTCTGCATTCATTGACACAGACAGTGGGACTCGGCCCCGCTCCCTTTTCACTGCCTTTGATTGACAGCACTGGGAGCCAATGGCTCCTGGTGCTCCTGCAAAGCCAGCGAGACCCGCAAGTGAGGGGAGAGAAGAGTTGCAGACGTGCATGGCGCTGGATCAAATGAGGGCTCAGGTAAGTAAAAGGGGGGTGAGGGGGGATGCTGATACCTAAACATTTTTTACCTAAATGCAAGGAATGAATTAGGGTAAAAACTGTTGAGCGTTTCCTTTTCAGGCAGAAAGTTGCGCGTTTTTACAGCGATTTTGACGTGATTTTGCACAGGTTAAAAGGTCACCAATGTAAAAAGCAGAAGCTCACGTACTTTTTTGAGCTTCGGGCATTTTGCTTCAGGCTACAAAACGCTCAGATGTGAACAGGGGCCATTTAAATGAATAGGATTTTGCTTGTTGGGTGTTTTACGGGCGTTTTATGAGCTGAAAATGCTCAGGTGTGAATGCAGCCTTAGGCTTTACAACCACTTTAACCACTTCAGCCCTGGAAGGTTTTACCCCCTTAATGACAAGGCAATTTTTTGCGATACGGCACTGCGTTGCTTAACTGACAATTGCGCGGTTGTGCGAAACTGTACCCAAACAATATTGATTGACTCTTTTTTCCCACAAATAGAGCTTTCTTTTGGTGGTATTTGATCACCTCTGCGTTTTTTATTTTTTGCGCTATAAACAAAAAAAGACCAACAATTTAAGAAAAAAAAAACCAATATATTTTACTTTCTGCTATAATACACATCCAAAAAAAAATATCCAAATGTATTTATCAGTTTAGGTCAATATTTATTCTTCTACATACTGTTGGTAAAAAAAAACAAAAAAACGCAATACGTGTATATCGATTGGTTTTGCGCAAAATTTATAGCGTCTACAAACTATGGGAAAGATTTATGGACTTTTATTTTTTTTTATGTTTTCACTGGTAATGTCAGCGATCTGCGATTTTTACTGGGACTGCGACATTGCGGCGGACAAATCTGACCCTGAGTGACACTTTTTGGGGACCAGTGACATTATTACATTGATCAGTGCTAAAATATTTCACTGATCAATGTATAAATGACACTGGCAGGGAAGGGGTTAACACTAGGGGGCGATCACGGGGTTAACTGTGTTGCCTAGGTGTGTTCTAACTGTATGGTGGATGAGCTCACTGAAACACCACAGAGATCGCTGTTCCCGATCACTGGGAACAGCAGATCTCCATTAAGTCTCCTTTCAGAACGGGGATCTGCCTTATTTACATAGGAAGATCCCCGTTCTGCCTCTGTGTACCGCGATCGCAGGTCAGCGGCGGACATCGAGTCCGCGTGACCAGCGGCCTCGCTATCCTGCTGCCGAATATATACAGTGGCTGGTCGGCAAGTGGTTAAAGAATTTTTAAACGCAGGAACAAAAACGGATAGTGTTGCGGCATACCTGTCCTTGGTAATCCTGCCACTAACTCACTTCCTGTCCTTGCATGACAACCTTAACGAGCAGTGTTGTCACCCTAGCCCTGAGTGTGTGTTAAGCCTCGTACACACGGTCGGACTTCCATCGGACTCTTACGTGGATTTTACGTGGATTTTTGTCCGAACGGAGTTGGCCGGGCACACCCATAGCATACACACCACAGGACTTTTCTGCAAACTTTCCCAAAACTTTTTGCAACATCACGTTGTTTTTCTGCTCTTTTCTGCTCTTTACCGCCACCCTTTGGTCAACTTCTGCTATTGTTGGTTGATTTTAACATTAGTTGTTTTTTCCATCGGACAAAAGTCCTATGGTTTTCTGTACACACGGTAGGACTTTTCTCCATCGGACTTTTGTTGGGCAAAAGTTTGTCCATTTGCAGACCCAACTTTTGTCCGATGAAAACAAAACCAAACGAAAAAAAATTTGTCCGATGGAGCGTACACACGGTCGGATTGTTGGTCCAACTTGCTTAAAACGAAGTTTGTTGGGCAAAAGTCCGACCGTGTGTACGGGGCTTTAGGACTACATAACACTGTGTTAGGAGTATCTTGCAGCTTTAGGCAGCTTTCACACTGGAGCGGAGGGTCCATTAGCGGTAAAGCAATGCTAGTTTTAGCAGCACTTTACCGGCGCTTTTCGGCTGCTAGCGGGGCACTTTTAACCCCCCAAGAAGGAGTTAAGAAGGGGTTAAAAGTGCCTGTGTTTGGCCATTCCAATGGGCAGGGGCAGTGGAGGAGTGCTGTATAGATCGCCCCTCCACCCCCCCCCCAAAGATGCTTGTTGCAGGATTTTTTTTCCCGTGCCGCAAGCGCTCACGTGGCGGCTGTGGATGTAAGTTGTACATTAGCGCCACTTATATGTATCATTCAGTGATTAAGAATATTTGTCTAAAGGTCCCGCTGCCACTTTGTTCTTTTTTGGCAGCTGTGGATGTACGTTTTTATTCCATTTGACTTTCATATTTATTTATCCTGAGGATATTTTTTACTGTTTTATTTTGGGAATGTTTTTTGAGCAATAAATACAATACAATGGTCAATATCTTTTTTTATGGCTGGTGATTCAGGCTGGATGTGAACACCATTGAGACAGAGTTTTTATATATATATGATCTGAATGAGCTGAATATTCTTATGATCCTGGCTGGAAATGATATGAATAGAGAAATCAGTCCCTGGACAAGTGTCAAATGATTTAAACACATAATGCTGTCAGCAACTCAGTCTGGTGAGTGTGCACTTTTTCTATTGGGGAGGCACATCAGCTTGGAGATACTACACGTTGAAGGACTTTATACGCGCACGTTGAGCACTTCATATATTTTTTTATACACATATTTGGACTTTTGTTCTCTTTATTGTCTTTACATTATATGTGTATACTTTTTTTCCAAGCGCTGCATTTATTTATTTATTTATTTTTGTTATAGGGGTGTTTACATGCCTCAGTCGAGACGCTTTGCATTGCGTCTAGAGCACAAACCATTGCTTCTGTTGCATTTGGCAGGCAGCAAGCCATTCGAGTCAATAGGGAAGTGCAGCAAACAACCATCAACTGTGTATAAGGCACATACTGTTATTGTGGTGTGTTGGTGGGGCAATTACGGGGTTAAAACAGGCAATGAGGAGGTGTCACGTTGCCTCCCCAGTCAATCTCCTCTGCAAAGTGATCCGAATGTGGAATTGTGTGATGACAGGCTGTTGTCGGAAAATCCGACCGTTTGTATGCTCAATCGGACAATTGTTGATGGATTTTCCACCAACAAATGTGGGATAGCATGCTTTAAAATTTTCCGACAACAAATGTGCCTTGTCGGATTATCTGATCGTGTGCACAGAAGTCCTTTGGGAAAAAATCCAAAGTACACGCATGCTCAGAAGCAATGCTAACCATAGCACAACATTAGCAGAAGTTGACCAAAGGGTGGCGCTAAAGAGCTGAAAAAACACGTTGTTTCGTGTTTGATGGCCGACAATTCTTTGCCGTTTGTATGCAAGACAAGTTCATGGCCAACGCCCTTCGGACAAAAGTCCTACGATTTGTTCGCGCAAAATCCGATTGTGTACCAGACTTTAGAATGATGAGCAGAAATACAAATCTTTTGAAACACAAATTATATTTAGTATATAATTTAGTATATTTAGTATTCAGCTGTGTGCCTGGAGTCCACCCTTAACCAATTTAGAGCCGGTGCACACTGGGATCGCACAGGAATGTGTGCCGCGTTCACATGCGATTCCTGTGCTATGCGATTTTGCAGCCTATTCGTTCAAATGGGCTGTAAATTACTTTGGAAAAAACCTGTCGCACCAAATGTCATGGTACTGCGGTGCCATGCGATTTGGTACACACAAATACACTGTTTTTGTTATCTGCATTTAGGGAGTCATTAACATTACATTGACACCCGCATGCAGATCACAAGGGCAGTGCGTTTGAACCCAGTGCAGGAAATTCTCAAGGAACGCTCCTTTCCTGCACTGTGTTCTGGTTTGAACTGGCCCTCAATCTTTGTACTGAGTGCATTTTCCCATTATGTATACAGTGGAACCTTGGATTAAGAGCATAATCCGTTCCAGGAGAATGCTCGTAATCCAAAGTACTTGCATATCAAAGCGAGTTTCCGCATTGAAGTCAATGGAAACGAAAATAATTTGTTTTGCATTGACTTCAATGGCATGCAATACCGCATGCAGCCAGAGGTGGGGGGTGTCGGAGAGCCTCGGAAACGGCCGGAAAGGCCAGAGGACACCTCGGCAAACCTCGGAAAGGCTCGGAAACTGAGAATTTCTGTGTCTTTCCGAGCATTTCCGAACGGCGCCGATCGGCTGCGATTGGTGCCGTTCGGCTCCGGCGCCCCCCCACATCAGGCCAAACGTGGTACTGCACACCGCTTTGGCCTGAATCCTGCTCGTTTTGCAAGACAACACTCACAAACCGAGTTAGGATTTTTTCAAATACAGTGCTTGTATTGCGAAACGCTCGTTAACCGCGTTACTCGCAATCCGAGGTTCCACTGTAAAGGGTACATCATAGACGTGCACCAGGTATGACTGATCACACCCTAATCACTCTATTTGGTGCAGATTTCCCATGATATTTCACCAAAGCCCCCTAACAGGGCTCCTAAAAAAATGTTTTTTTTTTTTTAATTGTATTAAATTGTAAGAAATAATTACAAATAAAATAATACAAATAAAAATTACTGACAACAATCTCTGCCCTACTGACACCATCAGTACATATATATATATATATATATATATATATATATATATATATACACCGTGCACACACACACAAATGTATTTGAGCTTTGAGGCGCACACCCTACTGCAATAGACTGTGCACACCTATGGGGTACATAGGTAACTACCACACAGAGGTGTCACTAAACTCCTATGGACTGCCATGGACAACAGGAACCAGAGCTTAAAGTGGAGTTCCAATGTTCTTAAAGTAGTGTTCCACCCAAAAATGGAACTTCCGCTTTTTGGAATTTTTGGCGGCTACTCCGTCCCCCCCGCTGTCTTCTGGGAGACACGCAGGTCCCAGAAGACAGCAGGGACCAGTGGGGAAGCGCAGCGCGATTCTCGCATGTGCAGTAGGGAACCAAGAAGTGAAGCCGCAAGATGGCGACGGCAGCACCTGAGAGCACCCGAGAGCCGAGGGAGAGTTCGGCTTTGGGTGCCGACATCGCGGGCGACCTGGACAGGTAAGTGTCCATATATTAAAAGTCAGCAGCTGCTGTATTTGTAGCTGTTGACTTTTAATATATATATATATTTTTTTTTGCCGGAACTCCGCTTTAATATCAATAAAACCTTTTATATACGTACAAGACTCCCAGACTTAGCAGACCTGTGACCACGAACGCTTCTTTAATAAACATGACGGTGATACTTCCATTTTTTCAGCGAGGAGAAAAACGTTGTGGAATTAAAGTGAGATCTTGGCTGCCCCAAGGCCATGGATTCGGTAGCCGTGTTTATCTTTGTTTCCGCTGTAGCCAGAACCTGCCAGTGATTTAACCAGATGGATGATGCCAACCCCACTTTGTATTCACTACGAAATCCTTCTACACATAGCTGCATATTGCTCTGATGCAGAATATTGATCTCACAATGCGAGAAGCAGTGTTAGTGGAAACCTTTACTGAGAGAAATATGGAGGCTGCCATGGCTGACCCCCTTCTAAAAAAATGAAAGGTACCTGGCTGACCTTGGCTTTAGTATCTCCTGCATCATTTAACTGGGGCAAGCATGCAACCGGAGAACCGGAGAAGCACTAACACTCCTGATCTGCATTAGAGCTGCACAATTCTGGCTAAAATGAGAATCACTATTTTTTTGCTTAGAATAAAGATCACGATTCTCGCGGTGTAACATCTTCTTTCACATTATCCCCAAAAAATTGAGCTAACTTTACTGTTTAGTTTTTTTTTAATACATTAAAGTGCATTTTTTTTTAAAAAAAATTGCGCTTGAAAAACCGCTGCGCAAATACGGTATGACATAAATTATTGCAACAACCGCCATTTTATTCTCTAAAGTCTTTGCTAAAAGAAAATATTTCATGTTTGGGTGTTCCACATAATTTTCTAGCAGAAAATAATGATTTTTAATTGTAAAAAACAAATGTCAGAAAAGGTTTGGTCTTTAAATGGTTAAACTTTCCTTCCATTTACACGCCAGAGTTCTTTCCTTTGATAAAAGAATGAAGAGATACTTTGTTTCTACTTAGAGTGTTGTATTAAAACTTGGCAGGCCGCCTGGAATTTGTTTTTCCAGCTGTGAGAACTCTCTGCACTTGTTATAAAGATCGTGACATGCTGTTTTGAAGATCGGGAAGGGAAAAAGATTGCGATTTTGATTCTTAACGATTAATCGTGCCGCTCTAATCTGTATACATGTTCCAGGGCGCTGACTCAGAATATAGCTTAGCCATTGAATCCCAATGACAGCCAGGTAACTAGAAGTTTCAGAAGAAGTCATTAATGAGGAATGGATGTCAGCAGTTGCATCCTCTACATTACTAACCCTGTGTTTCTCAACTCCAGTCCTCAAGGCACCCCAATAAGTCATGTTTTTTGGCTCTCCATTATTTTGCACAGGGGATGTAATCAGTTTCACTGCCTCAGTAATTACCACAGCTGTTTCATCTGAGAGAAATCCTGAAAACATTACCGGTTGTGGCGCCTTGAGTATTGGAGTTGAGAAACACTACTAACCCATGAAAGTCAAAGCAGCAGCTTCACGTTAACCTCCTCAGCTCCGGACGGTTTTACCCCCATTTTTTGCTATTCTGCACTGCGCTATTTTAACTGGTAATTGCGCGTTCATGCAGCACTGTAAATTTATATCACTTTTTTTTTACATAAATGGAGCTTTCTTTTGGTGGTATTTGATCACCACTGATTTTTTATTTATTTTTTATTATTATATAGACAAAAAAAGACAGAAAATTTTGAAGAAAAAAAAAAATGTTTACTTCCTGCTATAAAACATCCAATAAAAAATGTCTTCAAAAATGTATTTTGCTACATGTCTTTGGTAAAAAAAAAAAAAAAATCCCAATAAGTGTATATTGATTGGTTTGCTTGAAAGTTATAGCTACAAACTATGGTATATGTATTGGAATATTTTTTATTTTTATTTTATTATACTAATGGCGGTGATCAGCGATTTTATAATGGGACTGCGACGAACAATCTGACACTAACTGACGCTGGGGGGAACTAACTAATTGCCACTGATATTACAAGGGACACTAATACCGTGATCAGTGCTAATACTTTACACTGTCACTGTATTAATGACATTGGCTTGGAATGGGGTTAACATCTAGGGTAATCAAGGGGTTAAATGTGTGCCTAACAATGTGTAATGTGTGCTGATTTGTTTTTACTAAAGATCTCTGGTTTGCAGGGATAAGAAACAGAGAGATCATTCCTGTTGATTGTCAACCCAGGGCTCTGGGCTGTGATTGGACCTGCTGACAGACTCCCACGGTGTACAAATCACAGTGAATGTCAGTAGAGGGGGCACGCATGCGCACACCCTAAACCTGGAATCAGGCAGCGGTGTACCAGTATGTCGCTTTGCCTGTACGGGCTGCCCATCCATAGTACATTGCGGCCAGGTGGTCTGCAAGTGGTTAAAGTCCAAATCCATGTTTGCTTGCACTTTAAATCTTTTGTTTCGGACAAAGTGGTCTGGTTTACTGATTGATGTGTCGGCAGTCAGTTCTGTATAAACTCTATGTAGCATAAGCTGCACTGTGTTCTGCCAGCAGTACTGTAAAATTCCTGGTGTTCCTGCTAGTCCCCTTGCTTTCCTATTAAAAACTGACTACACTAAGCAGGATAAAACACCATGGTCAATTCTCTAGCTATGCTGGGAACTAAGTGTAGTTCTCCTCCAATGATCAGACTTGTCCTGACAAGCCTCCCCTTCACAGCCATTCACTGGGAAGCTCAGTGTACTGATGCTGCTCCTCCCCCAGCTGTTATGCAGCTGTGAACAGAGGGAATGAGATCACTTATAAAAAAGGGGAAAAAAGGAATTGATAATGTTTTTTTTAATATCTCTACACAAATGTTTTGCCTTTCATTTCTATTTTAAACTGAATGGATTGTTTTACATGGTGATCGTTTACAATTGGATTACGAGCATAATTTGTTCCAGAAGAATGCTTGTAATTCAAAGCACTCCTATATCAAAGCAAGTTTCCACATAAGAAATAATGGAAACTCGGATAATCCGTTCCACAGCCACTGCTTGTGTATGCAGTACCACATATGGTGCGGGGGCGTCGTAAATACTAGGAGACCACTCTGGGGTGCTTGGAGACACTCGAAGACACTTGGAGACACTCGGAAACGGAGTGTCTCCGAGTGTCATCGGCGCCCCCATACCTCTGGCCAAATGTGGTACTGCACACCCCAGCGACTTGAATCCTGATCGTCTTGCGAGACAACGCTTGCAAAGTGAGTCAGGATTTTAAAAAACAAATATCTCGGATTGCGGAACTCTCGTAAACTGCGTTACTCACAATCTGAAGTTCCACTGTATAGGCAAAAATTTAAATGTACAGTTTGAATAAATAAACATGGAGATGGACAAGGTTATCTCCATCAAAATATGTAATTCTGTTCAGCCAGTGTTCTAATCCTCATGCCTCGTACACACGACCGGTTTTTCCATCGGAAAAACTGCGATGAGAGCTTTTGGCCGGGAATCCTGGCCGTGTGTATGCTCCATCTGAGTTTTTCCGACGGGAAAACTGCCGGAAAAAAAAAAGAGAGCAGGATCTCTTTTTTCCCGTCAGGAAAAAATCCTAGCTGAAAAATTGTTCGTCTGTATGCTTTTCCGATGGGAAAAAAAAAACGTGCATGCTCGTAGACAATTGGACGCATGCTCGGAAGCATAGAACGTCATTTTGTCGGCTCGTCGTAGTCTTTTACGTCACCGTGTTCTTGGCAGTCAAAAGTTCACCAGACTTTTGTGTGACCGTGTGTAAGCAAGGCAGGCTTGAGAGGAAATCTGTCGGGAAAACCATTGTTTTTTTTACCCAACGGGAAAACCGGTCTTGTGTACGAGGCATGAGACTACTACCAGACACTGTAGCCAGGATGTGAACATCATCTCCAACAGGTAAGTTGGTAGTTGGTGTAATCTCTCTGAAAGGGGCCCTGACACTTTGTCAGAAACTTACTCTCCTAAAGTAGGCACCAAACACACTGTCTCCTGGGTTCAA
This sequence comes from Rana muscosa, assembly GCA_029206835.1. Lineage (NCBI taxonomy): Eukaryota > Metazoa > Chordata > Amphibia > Anura > Ranidae > Rana > Rana muscosa. Next base: position 988,356,164 of record CM055116.1, on the reverse strand, counting down.
GGTTCTGATTTTTTTTTTTTTGGTATGGTAACAGGAAGTCCCAGTCTTTTCCATCCTCATCCAGCACTGTTTTAGCACATCTTTCAGGGTTCTCTTGGACCGTTCTACCAGACCTCCATATACATTTAGCTGCCTATACCTCGGGATCTGCTGATTGCTTTACCATGTGGTTATTCATGAAGGTAACATCTTCTTATGCATTTTTCATGGTATCTCCAGTCTGAATTCCTCAGGTTTATCATATGTACTTTAACAACACAGAGCTGGGAATTGCCTCAATCCCCAGAAAACATTAGCAGATTTCTAACGCTTCTATAGGCATCCTGGGAATGTAAAAAGAGTTGAATCATTACTATCCCAAACCCAAGCCTCATTAAAGTTTATAGCAGGCAGCATTTGGCATCATAACAATTGTAAATGAAATGTCATATGTTTCAAGCTGAACTCCAGCCTGGTCTCTGGCTTTGCTGAGTTGTACAGACAACTGTCCTGTACTGAAATAGCTTACTCTGATTTCACCGCACACTCTGATGCCGCGTACACACGATCATTTTTCCCGTCTGGAAAAATTACATTTTTTTTTTTTTAACAAGAAAAACGACCGTCTGTGGGCTTTTTGTCATTTTTCCCGGCGGGAAAAACGGCATTAATCACGACGAGAAAAATTAGAACATGCTCTAATTTTTCTCATCGTGATTCCCGTCATTTTTTTCCGCTGCAGTTTTCCCATAGGGAAACACTGCCACGGAGCCCACACGCGGTCGTTTTTTCTCGACCAAGAAATTTTTTTTACGGCCGTGTGTAGGGAACCAAGCCGTTCCCTCATTTTTCCCGTCGATTTTCTCGACGGTGTTTTCACCGTCGAGAAAATCGATCGTGTGTACGCGGCATGAGCCTTTGACAATGAGCAACTAGTCAGAGCTCTTCTCAGGTCTTTGCTGTAGGACGTCATCTAGCATCATTTAGCCCTTTTCTCCCTAGCCTGATGGAGGCTCAACATTACATGTGGGCATTACCTAGGGAGGTCCGCATGCAAAGGCAGCCTACCAAGAGGCACCCACTCCCCCTGACTGACATACACCCAAAAAAACATTTTGATATTTGCATAGCTCCTCCCATGCATCAGCAAGGGTTCTTGAGATGAGTACTGCGGCATGGTGCCATGATCTGCCTGCTTTTGCACAGACAAGCACAGAGACCCAGTCATGACATCAATGAGTCTAAAATAAGATAGTTTATGAAAACAGAATTGTTTTACCTAAAAATGTAATTAGCATGTTGGTGAGAGGTAAACAGGGAAGGCAAAATATAAATGTATCAAACTTCAGCTTTAGGCCTCATGCCCACGGACGTTTTTACAGCCGCGTTTTTGAGCGTTTTTTACAGCTTAAAAACACTTGTCCATGTTAGTCTATAGCAGGGATATGCAATTAGCGGACCTCCAGCTGTTGCCAAACTACAAGTCCCATGAGGCATAGCGAGCCTCTGACAGCATCAAGCATGACACCCAGAGGCAGAGGCATGATGGGACTTGTAGTTTGGCAACAGCTGGAGGTCCGCTAATTGCATATCCCTGGTCTATAGCTTCATGCCCACCTAGGCGTTTTTGAGCTACAAATAGAATAGGCCTTTTTAAGCTGTAAAAAAAACCCAGGACCAGTGCGTTCCCCGGCTTCGGCATTAGGTATAAAAAACGCGAAGCGTTAAAAAACGCGCAAAAATGCCACAATTGCGTTTTTTAGCTCCGGCGTTTTTTATTTTTTTTCGAAAAAAATACGGTCGAAAAATTTATACAATAATGGACAGGCGTTTTTAAGCTGTAAAAAACGCGGCTGTAAAAACGTCCGTGGGCATGAGGCCTTAAAGTGTAAGTCCAGGCAAAATCTTAGGCCTCGTACACACGGCCGAGATTCTCGTCGAAAAAAACATGTCGTTTTTTTCGACGAGATTCTTGGACAAGAAACTTGTCCCGGCCGAGTGTACACACGCTCGATTCATAGAACCCGAGGTTCTTTGAATGGAGCGTACACGGTGACGTCATCGACTACGACGAGCATGCGCTCGTCACATTCGATGCCGTCGCCGCCATCTTGGTTCACCCTATCTATGCCTAGGAAGCTACCGCGCATGCGTCGAATTCATTTCAAACATGCGCGGGCTTCCCGGCGGACAGGTAAGTGTACACACACACAATTTTCTCGTCGAGAAACAGGCTGACGAGAATCTCGACGAGAAAATAGAGAGCAGGTTCTCTATTTTCTCGTCGAGGTTACTTGTCGGTTTTCTCGACGAGAAACCATACACACAAACGAATTTCTCGGCAAGACATCTCTGCCAGCAAGTTTCTTGCTGGTTCTTGCCGAGAAACTCGGTCGTGTGTACGAGGCCTAACTCTAAAACTGCTCCCTGACACATTCTAAACCTATTCTATCTAACCCTATAAAGCAAAAATCGCTGTACCTACCTATTCTGCAGCCAATCCGGTCCGGTTTCCAGCGGCGGAAGCTCTGTTCAGGAGAGGACCGACAACTGCTGGGGAATGCCTGGGAAGTGACTTACTATGGGGCTTCCAATGTCGGCTACAGTGTACCTCTCCTGCATCTGTTTCCACACCAGGAGCGGCCGATCCATTAGGTGCCCCTAATAGCAGGGGCGCCTGACTCAGAACTCTCTATGATGTTTATTTTTTCAAGCACATGATCAGAGCCTGAGGCTCTAACTGGCTTGATAAAGGTTGGGCACGGGACGCAAAGCACTGCGCCCCGAACCCACCCACTTGTGACACTAGCGAATTAATATTCACTATTGTTTTTCAGGCTTCTCCTCCTGGCCAATCAGGACAGGAGGCGGATCGGGTTGGCCAGGAGGAGAAACAGAGGGAAGCCGTGGAGGGGTGAGTGCGGGGAACCGTCACCATGGAGGGGCTGAGTGCGGGCGGACCTGGGGGGAGTTTGTTTGCCACCCCCCTAAATAAGTTTAGCACCAGCCGCCACTGCTCCACACTGAAGCCACCACTGACAGCTGATGCTGGGACTGGACCGGATTGGCTGCAGAATAGGTATGTATAGCGATTTTTGCTTTACAGGCTTAGATAGATTAGGTTTAGAATGTGGCAGAGAGCAGGTTTAGCGTTAGGTTTTTCACTTTAAAGATATGCATAGATACCAGAACTGCTGAATATGTATTTTGTCTCATAGGCATTGTATGTACACCAACAATACGTTTATATCAGTAAGTGTGTAGGATCCGTACATAATTAAAATAGAATCCCAGATTATACCGTGTTGAATGTCATTTTGGTAAACGTACCCCACAGTATCATTCAGCGCCGGAGGTATCATTTGCAGGAGGCCTCCAGTACACAATGAGTGGAACGGATGGATTAATTCACTGATGATCACTATCTCAAGACAGCGTGATCACAGCGAGATTTTACTTAACAGACGCTTCATCTTTCATGAGGCAGAGCCAGATATTCACTTAAATAAGGACGGTGGCTTGCTCCATTTTCCACATTTAGTTAATACAGTGTATCTTAAGATCCAAACAGACATCCACTGCTTCCATGGAAATTGTGAAAAGTATGCTTTCAATTACCATTATACCACAGTTCTTCTAATGAGTGACAGAGCTGCTTTGAAAGGCATTTTGTTCTATTGTTATTGCTTTTCCAATGTGATTATTATAGCTGACTAAATAAACATCATTAGCAGTTTTTAATTAAACCTTTTATTCATCATTTTTAAATATACACAGTAGTCTGATTTGAAATATAAACCTTGAGATGCCTACAGGGAAAAGAACCCACCTGCTCATTAATTTGCCTTTTCAACCAAACATTGCTGTACAGCTGTTGCAAAACTACAAGTCCCATCATGCCTCTTTCTGTGGGAGTCATGCTTGTAATTGTCAGCCTTGCAATGCATCATGGAACTTGTAGTTTTGCAACAGCTGGAGGGCCACCACTTTGAGACTCCTGCTGTACAGTATCAACTCAGTCTGTTTTGCCTATAATCTGGTCACCCTGGATCACACCGGCCAGTGATGCCGAAATACACATTGCAGGCTACCTCTAGGTGCCGCTTTCCCAGATTGCTGCCCATTTTCCTTTTTTTTTTTTTAGACATTCACTCTACCTAATCCATGTGTTCAAGGGTATTAATGGTATTGATTTTTGCAGGTATCATAAATGTATTACATATATATTATTACAGTATACACAGGGGTTGGACACAATTCTAAAAACATGTATGGTAAAAAAACGAAATCATTACCTAATATGGTGTTGGACCGCCATTGCATCCAAGGCAGCCTGAATTCTCCTGGGAATTGACGAATATACAATAAAGCCCTGTACACACGATCGGTTTTACCGATGAAAACAGTCCGATGGACTTTTTTCATCGGACAAACCGATCGTGTATGGGACCCATCGGTCTTTTTTCCATCGGTTTTAAAAAATAGAACATGTTTTACATTTTTCCGATGGATCAAAAACCGATAGCAAATTCCGATCGTCTATGGGCAAGTCCATCGGATAAAAAACCCAAGCATGCTCAGAATCAAGTCGACACATGCTCAGAAGCATTAAACTTAATTTTTCTCGGCTCATCGGAGTGTTTTACGTCACCGCGTTTGGAACGGTCGGTTTTTTGACTGATGGTGTGTAGGCAAGACTGATGGAAGTCAGCTTCATCGGATTTCCGATGGACAAAACCATCGGATTAGAATCCATAGGATATCCGATCGTGTGAACAGGGCTTCAGTCTTGTATTGTGGATAATGAAATCTCATACAGTAGGTGCCGCCGATATTGTGTCAATATCGCCGCTTCTAGCGGCGATATTGACACCCTATGAGCTCCGTCGCGAGAGCCAGCGCCGTGCTGTCTCATCATCGGGAAAGGAAAAAATGTTCCTTTCACGATGAGCGACACGCATTGCCGATAGGCGGGGATCCGACGCGGATTCCCGCCAATACCAGGCACTGCATTTGGAATGAATCCTGAGCGGGAACTCCACGCCAATTTTTAAAGAAAAAAACGGCGTGGGTTCCCCCTCCAGGGGCATACCAGGCCCTTGGGTCTGGTCTGGATTTGAAGGGGAACCCTACGCCGAAAAAAACCCACCCCAGAGCACCCTGCCCCCATGTTGATGAGGACAGGGCCTCTTCCCAACAACCCTGGCCGTTGGTTGTCGGGGTCTGCGGGCGGGGGGCTTATCGGAATCTGGGAGCCCCCTTTAATAAGGGGGCCCCCAGATACCGGCCCCCACCCTATGTGAATGAGTATGGGGTACATCGTACCCCTACCCATTCACCTGGTGGAAAATAAATGGAAATAAAAACACAACACAGTTTTTAAAAGTATTTTATTGCACCGCTCCGGAGGTCTTCTTCCGACTTCGGGGGTCTCCGGTGTCGTCGCCACGTTCTCCGGTTCTTTCTTCTGCCGGGCCTCCGCTAACTTCTTTTTAGCTCTTTTGCTAACGGAGGCCCGGTCTTCTCTGTCGTCTTCTTCTTCTCCCGCTCTCCGGTGTCGTCGCCGCGTTCTCCGGTTCTTTCTTCCGCCGGGCCTCCACTAACTTCTTTTTAGCTCCTTTGCTAGCAGAGGCCCGGTCTTCTCCGTCGTCGCCGTCGGCGTCTTCTTCCCTCTTCTCCTCCTCGATGTTGACTCGTCGCTTCCTCTCGCAGTAATGATAAATCTTCGGTCCGCAGAGATTAATATAGGCTTCTCATGACGTAACAGTCACATGCTCCGGGGCACATGTGCCCTGGAGCATGTGACTGTGACGTCATGTGCACATGTGCCCTGGAGCATGTGACTGTGACGTCATGTGCACATGTGCCCCGGAGCATGTGACTGTGACGTCATGTGAAGCCTATATTAATCTCTGTGGACCGAAGATTTACCATTACTGCGAGAGGAAGCGACGAGTCAACATCGAGGAGGAGAAGAGGGAAGAAGACGCCGACGGCGACGACGGAGAAGACCGGGCCTCCGTTAGCAAAAGAGCTAAAAAGAAGTTAGCGGAGGCCCGGCAGAAGAAAGAACCGGAGAACACGGCGACGACACCGGAGAGCGGGAGAAGAAGAAGAAGACGACGGAGAAGACCGGGCCTCCGTTAGCAAAAGAGCTAAAAAGAAGTTAGTGGAGGCGCGGCAGAAGAAAGAACCGGAGAACGCGGCGACGACACCGGAGACCCCCGAAGTCGGGAAAAAGACCTCCGGAGCGGTGCAATAAAATACTTTTAAAAACTGTGTTGTGTTTTTATTTCCATTTATTTTCCACCAGGTGAATGGGTAGGGGTACGATGTACCCCATACTCATTCACATAGGGTGGGGGCCGGTATCTGGGGGCCCCCTTATTAAAGGGGGCTCCCGGATTCCGATAAGCCCCCCACCCGCAGACCCCGACAACCAACGGCCAGGGTTGTCGGGAAGAGGCCCTGTCCTCATCAACATGGGGGCAGGGTGCTCTGGGGTGGGGGGGGCCGCAGGTCGCCCCCCTGCCCCAGAGCACCAAACCCCCCATGTTGAGGGCATGCGGCCTGGTACGGTTCAGGAGGGAGGGGGGCTGCTCTCTCGTCCCCCCCCTCTTCCCCTGCGGCCTGCCAGGTTGCGTGCTCGGATAAGGGTCTGGTTTGAATCTTGAGGGGGACCCCCACGCCATTTTTTCGGCGTAGGGTTCCCCTTCAAATCCAGACCAGACCCAAGGGCCTGGTATGCCCCTGGAGGGGGAACCCACGCCGTTTTTTTCTTTAAAAATTGGCGTGGAGTTCCCGCTCAGGATTCATACCAAACACAGTGCCTGGTATTGGCGGAAACCCGCGTCGGATCCCCGCTCAATACAGTGTCGCGTCTCCTCGCCATTGCAGCGAGCGCGACACGTGTCGCCACCCTGCTGCCGACATCTCGGCACTCCTGTCGCCGAGAATCTCGGCGATGGGAGCGCGATAGAAACACAATATCGGCGGCACCTACTGTACCACTCTTGGTTTGGGTCACAATCCTGTGCAATGTCCTTTTGTCTCTTTCAGTCAGTTGACCATGTCAACCCTACTTATGCTTATCAAACAACGTTTTCCCGAAAACGGTATTTTCCGTTATAACCTTTGATACTGTACCTCGTGACAACGCAAATAAATTGGCAACTTCAGTCACAGAGGCACCAGCGGGCACCAACCATTTTCCTTCTTTGAAACTCAGTAAACTCTGACATGACTCCGTATTACTAGCAGGGCACGTAGTGAATGGCGAAAGTGAGGCTTCCCACCTGCTAGCTCCGTGTCTCTCACAGCAGGAAGCAAAAGAATGTTACATCACTTCCGCTTTCAACGTGAAACATGTCATCACTTTCACACCTGCAAATCATGTAGTGTTTCCATATTTTTATCCAACCCCTATATATTACACACACACATACTGTGTATCTATATATATATCTATATATATATATATATATATATATATATATATATATATTGTGACAGCAGGAAGGTAAAGTCACCTGGTTGCATCCAGGGGGGTAGATATATTTCGCCCAGATTCAGGCTTTACGCCGATTTATACAGCTAGGTGGAGAGTTGTATAAGCCCAGCTGAGACTAGTGGGCTCATTGATGACTCATACCTCTAGGGAGAGGGCTGGGCGTCGTGCAGACAGGGAGTTGATGAGTCCAGCTGAACCTTGTCAGCTCATTTAGGCCTCTATAAGAAAGCCCAGATTCATTAGATGTTGGCTCATGCCTGGAAGCAGACCTGTGTGGACTGTCTAGGGAGAGTGAACCCCTGTGCGGTGAGAGAAAGCCTGTGTGGCTATATTTTGCTTGGACATTTAAAACCAGGGACTAGGACAGCACTAGGCTGATCCCAGTCGTTAGTTAGGAAACCTGTAAGTTTAGTCAGAGGTCAAGTTGACCAGGATTTATTTTGTTTATGTTTTTTTTGCCTTGCTGTGTTTTTGTCACTGTAAATAGAAAATAAACCGCACCTTTTTGATTTTGAAAACCACAACCTCCGTCTGCTGGGCCTGTTTTTGGGTGGGGAGCCCATCCCGGGGGTCACACATACCCGCTGCCGAGCTAGCCCCCTCACAGTTGGTGGAGAATGCAGGCAGTTTTTTTTTAAGCCAGCATGGAGGAGATACTGAAACAGCTGGCTCTAGCAAATGCCAATCAACAGCAGACAAATGCAGGTTTGCAAAGGAGCCTTGCAGCCCAGCAGCAAGCTCATCAACAGAGCCTTGCAACTTTACAACAGAGTCTGGAGGCTCAGCAACAAGCCCAACAGCAATCTGAGGCCCGCTTCATAGACCTGTTGCAGAAGCAAGAGCAGAGACTACAACAACAGATGGAAGCAGTAATGCAGCAACGTCCGCAGACCAGTGAGGAAAGCCGTCCCACTAATGCCGCGTCCTTTGGGGTGAGTCGTTTATTGACAAAAATGACTGGAGAGGATGATCCAGAGGTATTTTTGACCACATTTGAAAGGACCGCTGAAAGAGAAAAGTGGCCTGAGGAGCAGTGGGCTGGACTAGTGGCTCCTCTGTTAACTGGTGAATCGCAGAAAGCTTACTATGACCTAGAGCCTAACCAAGCAAAAGACTATGTGATGCTAAAAGCTGAAATATTGGCAAGGCTGGGTGTCACCCTGGCTGTCCGGGCTCAGCGTGTGCAGAACTGGACTTTCCAGCTTGGAAAACCCCCCAGGTCTCAAATGTATGATCTCATTCACCTGAGCAGAAAGTGGCTACAGCCAGAGACTTTGTCCGCACCAAAGATTGTGGAACGTGTTGTAATGGATCGGTTTTTGAGAGCTCTTCCTACTGCCATCCAAAAGTGGGTAAGCCATGGAGACCCAGAGACGGCCGATGGTCTTGTGGATCGTGTGGAGAAATACTTGGCTACAGAGAACCTGACGGCCTCTTCCAGAGACACTCGGACTTTCCACCCCAAGACCAGACCATCCCCAGGGGCGGATAAGAGGATTCCAAGGGGTGAGGGTGGAGAGAGTGAGAGGGTGGGAGCTCTACCCCAAGTTTGGCGAGAACAGCCTGGGAAATCAGCGGCTCAAGAGGCCGCAAGAAGGATCGTTTGCTACCGCTGCCGGCAAGCGGGACATATTGCAGCAAATTGCCCGGTTTTGGAGGAACCCATGCAGTGTGACTTTCTGACGGGCAGACGTCAGTCGCTGTGTGCGACAGTCGCATGCACTGCCATTCGGGGAACTGAGAAACATTTATGCAAAATGTGTATTAATGGTAGAAATGTTGTGGTATTGCTGGATTCAGGTAGCCTTGTGACCCTGATAAAGGCTGAGTTAGTTAAAACAGAGGTCTCTGGGAATAGCAAGGTAGCCGTTATTTGTGTGCATGGGGACACCCGAGAGTATCCAGTGACTACAGTGTGTTTCGAGACCCCCAAAGGTACCCTCTCTCATCCAGTGGGCTTAGTATCTCAGTTACCGCATGACGCCATTGTGGGAAGGGATTTTCCGAAGTTCTGGGAACTGTGGGATGATCCTGAGCCCCCCACTGGTGCCCCTATGTACCAGGAATGTGATAGCCAGAACTCCCCTGAGAGTGGTGAGGACTCTCCGGAATTTCCCTTGTCAGTATTGGCAGGGGAGACTCAAGAAACTGGAGAGGAGCCCACCTCCTCAGACGAAAACCTACCGTCTGTGGAGTTTTCTGATCTTGAGGTTCACAGGGAAAACTTTGCCACAGAACAGTTGAAAGACCCCGCCCTAATAAAGGCACGGGAAAACGTAGTGAAAATAGATGGCGAGTTAGTAAACCCAGATAATACCGGCACTTACCCATACTTCAGCGTAGAGAAGGACCTACTGTATCGGGTGGCAAAAAGGGCAGAAGAAACCGTTGAGCAGCTTGTGGTGCCCAAACCTTACAGGAAGTTGGTGTTGGAGTTGGCCCATGGGCACATTCTTGGAGGTCATCTGGGGACAGAGAAAACCCGAGAGAGGGTATTACAGAGATTCTATTGGCCTGGGGTGATGAAGGACATAGAAAATTATTGTTCCTCCTGCCCTGTGTGTCAGAGGTCGGCCCCGATGCCACATTTCCGTAGCCCGCTGGTCCCTCTACCCATCATTGAGGTCCCGTTTGAGAGAATCGCAATGGATTTGGTAGGTCCTATAATCAAGTCCGCTAGGGGGCACCAGTACATATTGGTTATAATGGACTATGCCACCCGTTATCCAGAAGCGATCCCTCTCAGAAATACCTCGGCCAAAACCATAGCCAAAGAGCTATCTCTTGTTTTTAGCCGGGTGGGTATTTGTAAAGAACTGCTTACGGACCAAGGTACACCCTTTATGTCCCGGGTTATGAAAGAGCTGTGTAAATTGTTCAAAGTGACGCAATTGCGTACATCTGTGTATCACCCCCAAACCGATGGGCTGGTTGAAAGATTCAACAAAACCCTAAAACAAATGTTGAAGAAAGTGGTGGATAGAGATGGAAGGGATTGGGACTGTCTACTTCCTTATTTGATGTTTGCTATTAGGGAGGTGCCCCAATCCTCTACGGGATTCTCCCCCTTTGAGTTACTGTATGGGAGACACCCAAGAGGGCTGTTGGATATTGCCAAGGAAACTTGGGAAAGTGAGAGTTCTCCCCACAGGAGTGTGATTGAGCATGTCGCCCTGATGCAAGATCGAATTGCACAGGTAATGCCCATCGTGAAGGAACATTTGGCCCAAGCGCAGTTGGCACAGCAGAGAGTGTACAACCGTGGAGCCAAGACCCGTACCTTTTCCCCGGGGGATAGGATATTGGTACTTGTCCCTACGGTTGAAAGTAAATTCCTTGCCAAATGGCAAGGCCCCTACGAGATAATGGAAAAAGTGAGCGAAGTGAATTACAAGGTCAGACAACCAGGAAGGCGAAAGCCCGAACAGATCTATCACGTTAATCTGTTGAAAGCCTGGAGGGATAGAGAGTCCCTAGTCGCAGACACTTGGTCACCAGCTCAAACTGGTTGCGTGATTCCTGAGGTTGGAATCGCAGCCACCTTGTCACAACCCCAACAACAGGAGGTTAAGGAGTTTGTGCTTCGCAACAAGGAGGTATTCTCTGAGCTGCCGGGACAAACATCTGGGGTAGAGCATGACATTATTACCCCGCCCGGTGAAAGGGTGAAGTTAAAACCCTATCGGATCCCAGAGGCCCGACGGGAGGCAATACGGGAGGAAGTACAGAAAATGCTGAACTTAGGGGTGATAGAGGAGTCCCAAAGTGATTGGTCTAGTCCCATTGTGTTGGTGCCTAAACCGGATGGGAGCTGGCGATTTTGTAACGATTTTCGTCAGTTGAACAAAGTTACAAAATTTGACACCTACCCCATGCCACGTATAGATGAGTTGATCGACCGGCTGGGAACAGCCCGATACATGACGACTCTTGACCTCACAAAAGGGTATTGGCAAATCCCCCTGGCCAAGTCGGCCAAAGAGAAAACCGCATTTGTAACCCCAGACGGGGCGTTCCAATATAAAAGAATGCCGTTCGGGTTACAGAATGCGCCGGCCACATTCCAGCGGAAAATGGACCAGATGCTGAGGCCCCATCGGAAGTATGCTGCGGCTTACCTGGATGACATAATTGTCCATAGCACAGATTGGGCCTCACATCTGCCAAAAGTGCAAGCAGTCCTGGACTCTGTTCGGGAAGCAGGGTTTACGGCTAACCCCAAGAAGTGTACCATTGGGCAGGAGGAGGCCAAATATCTTGGGTACACCATTGGGAGGGGAGTAATAAAACCCCAACTCAACAAAGTCGAGGCCATCCAGAGTTGGCCACGTCCCAACAGCAAGAAGCAGGTACGAGCCTTTCTGGGAATCGCTGGGTATTATCGGCGATTCATTCCCCACTTTGCTTCTAAGGCTGTGCCCCTAACCAACCTGACGAAGGGGAAAGGGTCGGTCATGATTAAATGGACCCCCGAGGCTGAGGCAGCATTCCAATTCTTGAAACAAGCCTTATGTAGCCAGCCAGTGTTGTACTCACCCGACTTCTCTAGAGACTTTGTCGTACAAAGTGATGCGTCAGATGTGGGGTTAGGAGCAGTATTGTCCCAGGTCTGGAACGGGGAAGAGCACCCAGTCATTTACCTCAGCAGGAAGTTGAAGTCCCATGAGGTAAATTACGCCACCGTTGAAAAGGAGTGTTTAGCGGTGAAGTGGGCTCTAGATTCCCTTCGGTACTACCTGCTAGGTAGGCACTTTGACATGGTTACGGATCACGCTCCGTTAAAGTGGATGGCTCAAAACAAGGAAACAAATAGAAGAGTGAATAGGTGGTTCCTGGCCCTCCAGGAATTCAACTTCACAGTAAAGCATCGCCCTGGCGTTCAAATGGGGAATGTGGATGCTTTGTCTCGAGTACATGAATGCCTGATTGCTGGTGTTCCAACCCCGAGGTTAAAACAAGAGGGGGGGGTATGTGACAGCAGGAAGGTAAAGTCACCTGGTTGCATCCAGGGGGGTAGATATATTTCGCCCAGATTCAGGCTTTACGCCGATTTATACAGCTAGGTGGAGAGTTGTATAAGCCCAGCTGAGACTAGTGGGCTCATTGATGACTCATACCTCTAGGGAGAGGGCTGGGCGTCGTGCAGACAGGGAGTTGATGAGTCCAGCTGAACCTTGTCAGCTCATTTAGGCCTCTATAAGAAAGCCCAGATTCATTAGATGTTGGCTCATGCCTGGAAGCAGACCTGTGTGGACTGTCTAGGGAGAGTGAACCCCTGTGCGGTGAGAGAAAGCCTGTGTGGCTATATTTTGCTTGGACATTTAAAACCAGGGACTAGGACAGCACTAGGCTGATCCCAGTCGTTAGTTAGGAAACCTGTAAGTTTAGTCAGAGGTCAAGTTGACCAGGATTTATTTTGTTTATGTTTTTTTTGCCTTGCTGTGTTTTTGTCACTGTAAATAGAAAATAAACCGCACCTTTTTGATTTTGAAAACCACAACCTCCGTCTGCTGGGCCTGTTTTTGGGTGGGGAGCCCATCCCGGGGGTCACACATACCCGCTGCCGAGCTAGCCCCCTCACAATATATATATATATATATATATATATATACAGTGCTCTGAAAAAGTATTTGCCCCTTCCTGATTTTGAACAATTTTTTTTGCATATATGTCACACTTAAAGTGTTTGTTAACCCTAAAAACACCCACAGATTCTGTTCCTTTAAAGCATGTTACACAGCACAGTGCTTGGGCTGTGTAATTTGGCCCCCTGTAACACCTATAATACCTGGCTGGCTATACCCACCCCTCTGCAAGCAGACCACGATAATCATAGCTGCTGAGCCCCTGATACCGTGGTCTGTTTGCGTGCCTCCGCCATCCGCAGGCTGCTCTTCTGTGTCTGTCTCCTCTGTCCTCCTCCCCCCCTCCCCTCTTTGTTTGTCACCTAGTCACAGTGCCGCCCCATCCCCCTCCTGCGTCATGAATAACCAATATTTTTTTACACTATCCATTCTGTCTCCTCCTACAGTGCCTCTGTGTTTCATAAAAAAAAAACCTCCTTCACCGTATCTCACAGCGGCTCCCGGCGATCACGTGACTCGCTGTGTCTCCTCTCTCCTCCTCGCGTCCTGCTGACGTCAGCGGGGAAACCTCAGCCCCGCCCGCTGCTTCTGCAAGACTACAGTCCAGGGCCCAATTCCAGGCATACACATATCAATTGCAGTTTCCGATGAAACAATTGTTTCTATTTTTTTGAATTAAGCAATTGTCTTTTTAGAATCTTGCAGTATCGATAGTTTTAACCGCCAATTTGATTGCTTTTTATTTGTGTTGGGGTCAGATTGAATGTGTTGAATTTATTTTTTTGTGTAACTAGAGCTAAACTCTACAAAAAGGTACCCCCCCCCCCAATGTACACACAGGGACTTTTAAGGCAACTAAATAAACAAATTAAAGATTTATAAAGTTTTATTAAACATTGTTAAAACAATTGGTGCATACATCACCATGTAACAACATAAAATGGTATGACAGAGCTGATTGGGATATAAGTGTTCTCCTGATACTGTGTCGACGCGTTTCAGGACCTGTGAAAAGTATTTTCCATATAAGGAGATTAATAGGTAGAAACACTCTAAAATAAAACATATTGCTACCTATTAATCTCCTTATGGAATGCCCCTGAGGAAAGGACTCTTCACAGGTTCTGAAACGCGTATCACAGTATCAGGAGAACACTTATATCCCACCCTCTCTCGCCGCTCCTCCCCCACCCTCTCTCGCCGCACTCCGGTGCACTCCACCGCTTACCAGTGCCGTTGGCAGCGGCGGAGGCGATCGTGTCTGCTCCCTGGTCTGACATAGAGACGAGTGAGGGGAAGATGGCCCTCACCCGTCTTCATATCATTGCAAGGCGGAAGCGATGTCAAAACATCGCCCAATGCTCTTAAAGGGACATTTTTTCGTTTTTCTTTAAATGCTTTTATCTATTACAAGGGATGTTTACATTCCTTGTAATAGGAATAAAAGTGACCCAAGAATTAAATAAATAAAAAACTACAAAAATGTAAGCGCCCGTCTCGACGAGTTTGCGTGCAGAAGCGAACGCATATGTGAGTAGCGCCCGCATATGAAAACTGTGTTTAACCCACACATGTGAGATATCACCGCAATCTTTAGAGCGAGAGCAATAATTCTAGCCATAGACCTACTCTTTAACTTAAAACATGCAATCTGTAGAATTTTTTTATTTTTTTCTCTTTCAAAGTTTTTATTATTTTTCAATAATGCAATAAAAGAGACATGCGGTACATTAAAAATAAGGTACAATGCTCGAGATCATAACAAAAAGAAAATATAAATTTACATTGCTTCTATATGCAAACTTGTGTACAAACATGAAAAACAGGTGAGATATGATCAGGGTACAAATTCCTAGATAGGACATAGAGCATCTCACAATGCACTTGCCCGGCTATAACTGGTTCCAGGAGCCCCGGGAAGCCCCCCCGACACCCCTAAAGGGATCTTACTGTGCCGGGACAGCCATCCGGGACACCCGGAGTGTATCCAGTATCTCTTCTGGGCAGATTACTGCTTGCCTGGTGTTAACATGTACGTTTAATCCATGAGCCCCTAGGGTGGGGCTCTGAGCTTGGAAAGCCCGGAGGCAATTGAATATCAGTGACTAACGGAGCATAGTATAAGACCACATCATACCTAGGCTAGGCAAATCAAAAAAGAGAAAAAATTCAAGAAAAGGGGGAAAAAGAAGAAGAAGGTAGGGGGGGAAGAGGGTGAGAAATAACGAGGGTCCATTCAGCAAGAGGTGGGTTGGAGGGCAAGTGTTGAAGCTTACTGGTTATGATTACATCCCGGGATAAGGGAGATCCCCACATGTCTGGCCCAAGATTCCCAGGTGGATTCAAAGTGTGCTTTAGAGTCTAGCATCATACTGGTCAGTTTCTCTTGGGACATCATCCAAGAATTTTTCCGCTTGGCGGCTGAAAAGGAGTCCCCGGGTTGTTTCCAAGCTTTGGCAATTGTCATCTTAGCACCCAAAAGAATAAAGTGGATTAATTTGCGATTTTCTCTAGTAGTCTGTGGGAAACTATCATTTAGGAGGGCAACTGCTGGGATTCTAGGAATTTGGAGGCCCGTCACCGTGTGGATGAGGTTGAACATT
Organism: Rana muscosa; assembly: GCA_029206835.1. NCBI lineage: Eukaryota > Metazoa > Chordata > Amphibia > Anura > Ranidae > Rana > Rana muscosa. The sequence continues at coordinate 988,340,487 of CM055116.1, read as the reverse complement.
CTCTTCCAGAATGGCCTGATTTTGGGGCATTCCCACCAGATGTGGGCCATGGAGCCCTTAATTTTGCATCCCCTAAAGCACTGTGGGTTTGCAGAAGGGTACATGTGGGCCAATTTAGTAGGCGTGAGATACCATCTGGTCATCACTTTGAGGTTAGATTCTATCAGGGAAATGTTCCTTATCCCCTTAAAGGCTCTGGAGAAGGATGTTTGCCATTTTCCAAGATCCCAATGAATTCGGAGATCGTTTTCCCATGCTGACATGTAAGGGGTTTTGCCTGTTTGCTGGGCTAGAGCTTGGTATATAACAGAGATTCCACCCCTCTGATCCATTGCTTGTCCTGACCATAACTCATATGGAGTGAATCTAGGTGGGATGGGCTTTCCTTTCCATATTTTGTGGATAAAGTGTTGTATTTGGTGAAACCGGAATCGCTCCCCTTCAGGGATCTCCAGTTGTTGTTCACAGAATTTAATAGTTATTGGGCCTGTTGCAGTAAAGAAGTGACCGATCCGATACATCCCTTTGTCCAACCACCGCTTGAAGGATTTGATGTCTTGGCCAGGCGCGAAATCCGGGTTGTTGAAAATGTGGGCCAGGGGACGGGAGTCAGAGGTTAAGGCTGTATGGGTTTTCAAGGTATCCCAGAGCGTTAGGGATTGCGAAAGGATCGGTGAAAGTATAGGGGGTCTTTCCCTGGATGGGATCCATAGTAAATAGTCAAGGGTGTAATATGGGGCCGCCTGTCTCTCTATTTGGATCCAGTCTGGCTTTTCGGCTCTGGAATAGGCTGTAGAGAGTTGAGCCAATCTCGCTGCCTGATAGTACCAAAGTAGTCTTGGAAACCCCAACCCACCTTGCGTACGCTGTCGGTATAGAGTGTTTCTTGGTAACCTGTATCTAGCTCCCCCCCAGATAAACTTGATGATTTTCCTTTGGAGGGATAGCAAGTGATCTTTCCTTATAGCAATCGGAATGGCTCTAAATAAGTATAACAGTCTGGGGAGAAGAGTCATTTTTATTGAGTGGATCCTACCCAGCCAGGAAAGTTCTTTACTGACCCAGGTCTTCAGCTCCGATTCCAGTTTATGGTAGGTTGGGGGGAAGTTTTCTGAATACAGTTGGTCTATTTTAGCAGTTACTGTATTTATTGGCGTATAACACTCACTTTTTTACCCTGAAAATAGAGGGTAAACTGTGCCTGTGTGTTATACGTAGGGGGCTGTGGAAAGTTTTTTTCCTGAAACTTCCCTCTTAAAGTTAGGGTGCGTGTTATATGCCTGTGCGTATTATACGCCGATAAATACGGTAGATTAATTTCTAGATAGTCTATTGAAGAGGCGTTCCAATGAAATTTAAACGAGCTTTGCAGCATCTCCACTGTGGCTGGTTTCAGAGAAATGTTTAGGGCATGGGATTTGTCATAGTTTACCCTGAGGCTCGATACCATAGCAAAATCGTTAAGGAGTTTACAGAGGTTGGGGAGGGATGTGATAGGGGAAGTTATGAAAAGTAGCATATCATCGGCGAAGAGGCCGCACTTGTGCATTAGAGAACCACATGAAATGCCTTGGATATTGTGATTGGATCGAATCGCAACTGCCAGTGTCTCGATGGCTATGGCGAATAATAACGGGGATAGGGGGCAGCCCTGTCTAGTGCCTTTTGCTATGTTGAAGGGTTTTGAGTGGTGCCCGCTGATGCGGATCAGTGCTGTTGGAGTAGAGTAGAGGGAGTGTATAATGCCCATAAAGCGATTGCCGAATCCCCATCGTTCTAATAAAGCGAATAGATAAGGCCATTCGACCGCGTCAAAGGCCTTATGAAGGTCTAGGGGTAGAATCATCCCTTCTTGTTTGGGGCCCCCGTCCCAACCTGATTGGAGAAGGGAGACTAGATCAATGGCCCTCCTGATTTGGTCAGGCCCTTGTCTGCCCGGAATGAACCCTACTTGATCTTTATGGACGTATTGATTTATAAAGGAGGATAAGCGGTTAGCTAGGATTTTCGTCAAAATCTTGAGGTCATTATTAATGAGGGAGATCGGTCTATAGTTTTCAACGTCCTCGTGATTCTTATTGGGTTTGGGAATAACCGTTACGTAGGCAGTATTGAGTTGAGGATCTAAGGGAGATCCCCTTGCCTTTGCGTTAAAGAATTTTGCCATATGAGGTGCTAATGTGTCTGCAAAGGCTTTGTAATATGGTACGGAAAAGCCGCCAGGCCCAGGAGCTGAGCCCGTCTTGAGGTTTTTAATGACCTCCCTTATCTCCTCAACAGAGATGCTCGCCTCCATAATATCTTTGTGTTCAGCGGATAGGGTCGGTATCGGAAGGTCGCGGAGAAAGCCGGCTATCAACGGGTCCTTATTCGAGGGGGACATGCTATATGGGTTGATGTAGAAACCTCGAAAGGCTTCTAGTTTGTAGAATTTTTTTAAACGTCGCCTATGGAGATATTTAAGGGTAAAAGTTTGTCGCCATTCCACGAGCGGGCGCAACTTTGAAGCGTGACATGTTGGGTATCAATTTACTCGGCATAACATTATCTTTCACAATATAAAAAAAATTGGGCTAACTTTACTGTTGTCTTATTTTTTAATTAAAAAAAGTGAATTTTCTCCAATGCTTGTAAGACCTGCTGCGCAAATACGGTGTGACAAAAAGTATTGCAACGGCTGCCATTTTATTCTCTAGGGTGTTAGAAAAAAATATATACAATGTTTGGGGTTCTAAGTAATTTTCTAGCAAAAAAAAACATTTTTTTACTTGGAAACACCAAATCTCAGAAAGAGGCTTGGTCCTTAAAGTGGTTGTAAACCCTGGTAATGTTTTTTTTTTTTTAATCCCACCTGCAAGACAAAGGCATAATGAGCTAGTATGACTAGCATACTAGCTCATTATGCATCACTTACCTTAGATCGGGGCCCCCGAAGCCATCCTCGTCTCCCTCTCCAGCCGCAGCCATTGCTGCGGCGATAGCCCAAATGTTACTTCCGGGTATCGCCGCTCTAGCCAATCACAGCGCCGCTCCGGCGATGTGATTGGCCGGAGCGGCGAAGACGTGACTCCGCGCATGCGCGCGGGAGCCGTCAAATCTGGTTAAGCCAGATTTGTGAATGGAATTAACCCTATGAATGCACTGTTGTCTATGGCGCGCATGCGCCGTAGACAACGGTGCATTATTTTTTGTAAAATATCTCCTAAACCGTGTAGGTTTAACCACTTAACGACCGCTCACTGTATATATATACGTCGGCAGAATGGCACCGACAGGCACAATCACGTAGAGTGTACTTGATTGCCTTTGTATAGTTGGGGGGTCCAATCGGACCCCCCTTCTGTACAGTGAGCGGTGGCTAAGTGTCCGGGAGCGTTCCGGGATGAGGGGGCAGCCATTTGTTTCTGGCCACCCCCTCGCGATCGCTCCCGGCGAATGGAAATGCCCCCTCTGTCTGTGTCAGACAGAGGAAGCAGGAGGAAGTGATGTCATCTCTGGTGCGGCCCTCACATATACCGAGCGCCGTACAAGAGAAGACATCAGGTCAGTGCACACAACACTACACTGACACCAGGACACATAGGGACATAAATCGCCCCCCCAGGCCCCCCCAGACACCCCAGATCACCCCCCAAATCACCCCCCCAGCCCCCAGTCACAGTGTCACTGATTGCAGTGACCATTTATTTAGTGATCACTGCAATCAGTGACATTTGTGACTGTAAAAGTGTCACCAAAGTTTAGTCTTAGGTCCAGTGTAGCCCCCTAACCCCCCCTAATAAAGGTTTAACCCCCTGATCACCCCCCAGATAACCCTTTCACCCCCTATCACCACTGTCGCTAAGCGATCATTTTTCTGATCGCTGTCTTAGCGTCAGTGCTGCCGATCGGCAGCCAGTCATTTTTTTTATGTTCGCCGCATGTTTTTATAGCGTCAGGTACCCCAATATATTATCTAATAAAGGTTTAACCCCCTTGATCGCCCCCCAGGTAACCCTTTCACCCCCTATCACCACTGTCACTAAGCGATTGTTTTTCTAAACGCTGTCTTAGTGTCGGTGATGCAGATCGGTAGCCGGTAATTTTTTTAGGTTCGCCGCAGGTTTATATAGCGTCAGGTACCCCAATATATTATCTAATAAAGGTTTAACCCCCTTGATCGCCCCCCAGGTAACCCTTTCACCCCCTATCACCACTGTCGCTAAGCGATCGTTTTTCTAAACGCTGTCTTAGTGTCGGTGATGCAGATCGGTAGCCAGTAATTTTTTTTAGGTTCGCCGCATGTTTTTATAGCGTCAGGTACCCCAATATATTATCTAATAAAGGTTTAACCCCCTTGATCGCCCCCCAGGTAACCCTTTCACCCCCATCACCACTGTCGCTAAGCGATCGTTTTTCTAAACGCTGTCTTAGTGTCGATGCAGATCGGTAGCTGGTAATTTTTTTTAGGTTCGCCGCAGGTTTTTATAGCGTCAGGTACCCCAATATATTATCTAATAAAGGTTTAACCCCCTTGATCGCCCCCCAGGTAACCCTTTCACCCCCTTTCACCACTGTCGCTAAGCGATCGTTTTTCTAAACGCTGTCTTAGTGTCGGTGATGCAGATCGGTAGCCAGTAATTTTTTTTAGGTTCGCTGCATGTTTTTATAGCGTCAGGTACCCCAATATATTATCTAATAAAGGTTTTAACCCCCTGATTGCCCCTAGTTAACCCTTTCACCAGTGATCACCATATAAGTGTTACGGGTGACGCTGGTTAGTTAGTTTGCTTTTTATAGTGTCAGGGCACCCGCCATATATAACCCAATAAAGGTTTAACCCCCTGATCGCCCGGCGGGTGATATCAATTAGGTTTTAGCGTCAGAGAGGGTCTGCATCACACCCCAGGCAGCGTCAGGTTAGTGCCAGTAACGCTAACACCCACGCGTGAAGCATACACCCCCCTTAGTGGTATAGTATCTGAACAGATCAATATCTGATCTGATCAGATCTATACTAGCGTCCCCAGAAGTTTAGGGTTCCCAAAAATGCAGTGTTAGCGGGATCAGCCCAGATACCTGCTGGCACCTGCGTTTTGCCCCTCCGTCCAGCCCAGGCCACCCAAGTGCAGTATCGATCGATCACTGTCACTTACAAAACAAAAACACACATAACTGCAGCGTTCGCAGAGACAGGCCTGATCCCTGCGACTCCAGTGCTGTAGGAGGTGATTTCACCACCACAGTTAAAAAAAAAAAGCAAATATGCCGAAGCATTGGGGCAGCAGGGGCGGAGGAGCGATTTTGCTCCTAATGCCGCGTACATACGGTCGAAATTCCGACGGAGGCTTGCCCGTGGAAAAGTCCGACCATGTGTGTGTGGCATAACTTTTTTGCGGGAGGATGCCCCCATGCTTCGGCATATATAAATGGTGCGTGTATGCCCATCATTGGAAGTGGGTGGATGAAGGGCGGTATTCTAATGGTGGGCATACCCACCGATCAATCTCTTTTTTCGTTCAGCCATTACAATACATGTCCAACAAGGACCAGCAACGTACTGGTATGTTGCTGGAATTTGAATGTTTATACCAGAATGATGCCTGCGGGTTTAGGTATCATCTTGGTATCATTCTTTTCAGCCTGCGGCCAGCTTTCATGTAAAAGCAATCCTAGCGGCTAATTAGCCTCTGGACTGCTTTTACAAGCAGTGGGAGGGAATGCCCCCCCCCCCGGATATAAAAAGCGCCATTGGGAAATTGGGAAAGCATTTTATCACACCGATCTTGGTGTGGTCAGATGCTTTGAGGGCAGAGGAAAAATCTAGGGTCTAGAAGACCCCAGTTTTTTCAAAAAAAAGTACCTGTCACTACCTATTGCTATCATAGGGGATATTTACATTCCCTGAGATAACAATAAAAATGATTAAAAAAAAAAAAAAAAAAGCAAAATTAATAATAAAAAAAAAAAGAAAAAAAAAAAAAGCACCCCTGTCCTGCCCTGCTCTTGCCCAATGGCGAACGCAAGCGTCGGTCTGGCGTCATATGTAAACAGCAATTGCACCATGCATGTGAGGTATCACCGCGAAGGTCAGATCGAGGGCAGTCATTTTAGCAGTAGACCTCCTCTGTAAATCTTCTGGGGTAACCTGTAAAGGCTTTTAAAGGCTTTTAAAAATGTATGTAGTTTGTCGCCAATGCGCATTTGTGCGAAATTTTAAAGCATGTCGTGTTTGGTATCTATGTACTCGGCCTAAGATCATCTTTTTTATTTCATCAAACATTTGGGCAATATAGTGTGTTTTAGTGCATTAAAATTAAAAAAGGTGTATTTTTTAACCCAAAAAATGCGTTTGAAAAATCGCTGCGCAAATACTGTGTAGAAAAAAAAAATGCAACACCCACCATTTTAATCTGTAGGGCCTTTGTTTTAAAAATATATATAATGTTTGGGGGTTCAACATAATTTTCTTGCAAAAAAAAAATGTTTTCATGTAAACAAAAAGTGTCAAAAAGGGATTTGTCTTCAAGTGGTTAGAAGAGTGGATGTAAGCTTCCTAATGTTGTGTATAAAATGCCAGAACAGTTCAAAACCCCCCCAAATGACCCCATTTTGGAAAGTAGACACCCCAAGCTATATACTGAGAGGCATGTCGAGTCCATGGAATATTTTATATGTTGACACAAGTTGCGGAAAAACGAAATATTTTTTTTTTTTTGCACAAAGTTGTCACTAAATGATATATTGCTCAAACATGCCATGGGCATATGTGGAATTACACCCCAAAATACATTCTGTTGCTTCTCCTGAGTACGGGGATACCACATGTGTGAGACTTTTTGGGAGCCTAGCCACGTACGGGACCCCAAAATCCAAGCACCGCCTTCAGGCTTTCTAAGGGTGTAAATTTTTGATTTCACTTCTCACTGCCTATCACAGTTTCGGAGGCCATGGAATGCCCAGATGGCACAAAACCCCCCCAAATGACCCAATTTTGGAAAGTAGACACCCCAAGCTATTTGCTGAGAGGTATTGTGAGTATTTTGCAGATCTCGCTTTTTGTCACAAAGTTTTGAAAATTGAAAAAAAAAATATATATATATATATATTTTCTTTCTTCATTTTCAAAAACAAATGAGAGCTGTAAAATACTCGCGATGCCTCTCAGCAAATAGCTTGGGGTGTCTATATTCCAAAATGGGGTCATTTGGGGGGGTTTTGTGCTATTTTGGCATTTTATGGCCTTCGAAACTGTGATAGGTAGTGAGGAGTGAAATCAAAAATTTGTGCCTAGAAATCCTGAAGGCGGTGCTTGGTTTTCGGGGTCCCGTACGCGGCTAGGCTCCTAAAAAGTCCCACACATGTGGTATCCCCGTACTCAGGAGAAGCAGAAAAATTTATTTTGGGGTGTAATTCCACATATAACCATGGCATGTGTGAGCAATAAATCATTTAGTGACAACTTTTTGTAATATTTTTTTTTTTTTTTGTCATTATTCAATCACTTGGGACAAAAAAATATATATTCAATGGGCTCAACAGGCCTCTCAGCAATTTCCTTGGGGTGTCTACTTTCTAAAATGGGGTCATTTGGGGGCGGGGTTTGTGCTATTTTGGCATTTTATGGCCTTTGAAACTGTGATAGGTAGTGAAGAGTGAAATCAAAAATTTGCGCCACTTAGAAATCCTGAAGGCGGTGCTTGGTTTCCGGGGTCCCGTACGCGGCTAGGCTCCCAAAAAGTTCCACACATGTGGTATCCCCGTACTCAGGAGAAGCAGCAGAATGTATTTTGGGGTGCAATTCCACATATAACCATGGCATGTGTGAGCAATATATCATTTAGTGACAACTTTTTGTAATTTTTTTTTTGTCATTATTCAATCACTTAAGACAAAAAAAAAAAAAATTCAATGGGCTCAACATGCCTCTCAGCAATTTCCTTGGGGTGTCTACTTTCCAAAATGGGGTCATTTGGGGGGGTTTTGTACTGCCCTTTCATTTTAGCACCTCAAGAAATGAGATAGGCAGTCATAAATTTAAAGCTGTGTAAATTTCAGAAAATGTACCCTAGTTTGTAAACTCTATAACTTTTGCGCAAACCAATAAATATACGCTTATTGACATTTTTTTTACTAAAAACATGTGGCTGAATACATTTTGGCCTAAATGTATGACTACAATTGAGTTTATTCGATTTTTCTTATAACAAAAAGTAGAAAATATCATTTTTTTTCAAAATTTTCGGTCTTTTTCCGTTTATATTGCAAAAAATAAAAATCGCAGAGGCAATCAAATACCATTAAAAGAAAGCTCTATTTGTGGGAAGAAAAGGACGCAAATTTCGTTTGGGTACAACATTGCATGTCCGCACAATTTACAGTTAAAGCAGCGCAGTGCAAAATTCTGAATTCACCTCTGGTCTTTTAGCTAACAAATGGTCCGGGGCTTAAGTGGTTAAGAGATATTTCTTGCACCTACAGGTAAGCCTTAATCTAGGCTTACCTGTAGGTGCAAGTTAGATAAGTGGGTTTACAACCACTTTAAGTGGTTAAAATTATTCTTGGGGATTCCAGCATGAAGGTCCTTGTTTGGGCACTTCTTGTTACACGTTGACAATAGTCTCCCTATGGTGTTACTAAGTTATTACCTTGTCACATATGGTGGTGGACACTATGGGGTTGATTTACTAAAGGCAAATAGACTGCACTTTTTAAAGTGCAGAGCTTAGTAAATGAGGTAAGGCTTCATTTTGCAAAGCGTACCCAATCACGTGCAAGGAAAATAAAATAAAAAATGCATTTTTGCTTGCACGTGATTGGTAATGGAAGTCAGCAGCTTATGCTCATCTAATAAGCTCTGGGGCAACTGCACTTGGAAGTCTTTTTGCTTTTAGTAAATCAAATCCTATAAGTGGCTGTGCACATAATATGCAGGCATGGTCCTTTGAAGGTTCTGTTATAATGCTTGAAGGCAGCAAAGTTTCAACATATGGCCTGTCTGAGAGGCAAGTCTTCAGATGCCTTTTTCCCCGGATAACTCTTTATGGATTTTTTCGTAAGCGACAAAGTCCCTTTATTGTACGATTAAAATAGGACTACACATTACTTGTAGGGTTAATAAACTGATAAAATATTAAAAAAGACGTGAGTAAGGGAGAAAATAGAAGCTGCTGTTTAATCTTGCTAAGAGAAAAATAATGCACCTGGGAAAAAGATTCAGTAGAGATTCATGCAATGATGAAAGGACCAGACAAAAGCACTTGGAGGAGGGAGCCTTTTCAGATAAAGCAATTAAGTAATTTGGTCAGCGCAGCCAATTTTCTTGGCTGCGGAGTCAATTGGGCTTTTCTGTAGAAGAAAACATATTTTTTGTTTGCAAGTTAAAATCTGTGGTTACATGTCACCTTGCACACTGTGAGAAGCAAAGTTGAAGATGGGAATATTATTCAGAATTACTGTGAGCAGCTACAGTGCCAGGGATTTGCTACATGAATTGTGAAAATGTTATGTATAAGCAAACAAAACACATTTTTAAAAAGATGCATTCCTAAATCTGCAACTAAAGCCCCGTACACACAATCGGATTTCCTATGGATTCTAATCTGATGGATTTTTCCATCAGAATTCCGATGAAGCTGACTTCCATCAGTCTTGCCTACACACCATCAGTCAAAAATCCGACCGTCCCAAACGCTGTGACGTAAAACACTCCGACAAGCCGAGAAAAATGAAGTTCAATGCTTCTGAGCATGCGTCGACTTGATTCTGAGCATGCGTGGGTTTTTTGTCCGATGGAGTTCCACACAGACGATCGGAATTTGCTATCGTTTTTTTCCCCCATTGGATAAATTTAAAACATATTCTATTTTTTCTCACCAATTGAAAAAAGACCAATGGGGCCCATACACGATTGGTTTGTCCGATGAAAAAAGTCCATCGGACTGTTTTCATCGGTAAAACCGAATGTGTGTACACGGCATAAGACCCCTTTCACACTGAGGGCGTATTGCAGGCGCTATTGCGCTAAAAATAGCGCCTGCAAACCGACCTGAAACAGCGGCTGCTGTTTCTCCAGTGTGAAAGCCTGAGGGCTTTCACACTGGAGCGGTGCGCTAGCAGGACCGCTCCAAAAGTCCTGCTAGCCACATCTTTGGAGCGGTGAAGGTGCGGTGTGTTTACCGCTCCTCCACCGCTCCTGCCCATTGAAAGCAATGGGACACCATGGCTATACTGCCCGCAATGCGCCTCTGCAGAGGTGCATTGCGGACGGTATTAACCCTTTTTCGGCCACTAGCGGGGGTTAAAACCGCACCACTAATGGCCGAATACCGCCGCAATTCCGACGGTAAAGTGCCGCTAAAAATAACAGCGCTTTACCGCCACCGCACCTCCCGCCCCAGTGTGAAAGGGGCCTTACTCACAATTACCTATTTGTGGCTCCTCACTTTTTCTCGCATTTTTGCATCTGTGTTTTTTGTTTCATATGATAAAAGTGATTATAAACCTTAGACCAGGGCTTGACAAATTTGCTTTGAATCTAGGAGCCAGCTAAAAAAGTTAGGAGCCAGTTTTTTTTTTTTTTTAACAAACAAATCTTACAAGTGAAACATGTAACATGTTCCCGAAGGTAAACTTACCCTTTAAAGTGGTTGTAAACCCACTAATCTTTTTTTTTTTTCTTAGCCAACCATGTAGGTTTAGGAGATATTTCTTGCACCTACAGGTAAGCCTTAATCTAGGCTTACCTGTAGGTGCAAGTTGAAAAAGTGGGTTTACAACCACTTTAACCCTTTCACAGCCAAAGCCGCTTTTGCATTTTTTTTTTTTGCACATGTTTAAAAAAATCATTTTAAGCCTGAAGATTACATAAAACCCCCAAACATTACATATTTTCTGAAAGCAGATGCCCTAGAGAATAAAAGAGCGGTAGTTCCACATTTTTTGTCATATGGTATTACCGAAAAGGTCTAGGAAACACAATGTTTCAGTAAAGACATTAAAAGTTCATTTTAGGGGGCACAAAAAATGCAATAAATTACCCAATTTTGTAGTAAAATATAAAAGCAGAGGTTGCAGTAAATAGATACGCACCATGTCAAACCTTAAACATGTCAGTACCCTATATTTTACATATTTTAAGTCATCAGCTTAGCATTACGAAGGCGGTCTGGTGCAATTGCATTGCATTACATTCTTTCCTGGCCTTGCTGGCCAGGGAAATTGTCAACAGAAACCTGGACGTGACGTCAACAACTAGAAGGGGAGGAGAGCGGATGTGTGTCCACTCTCCTCCCTCCCCTTCTACCCGATGGCACCCGCTATGCCAGTCCTGAGCCTGCAGATGGGCAAGCGGAGCCCGGAATACATAGTGGGATAGGTGGGTTGTGCGGGGTGTGGGGAGCATTTGGGCTGCAGGACCAAACTTCTTGTCGCCATGGTGACCTGGCGCCTGGGGTTTGTCGATCCCTGCCTTAGACATGAAAAATTAACAAAGCACATCCCTCTATAGTGTGTCCTGGACTAAATCCAAAGCTCCTTATGTAGGACGATTTGTTTTAGACATGTGCACTGCCGAAAAAAAAAAATATTTCGTTATTGTTTCATTCGTTTTTTGCTTTTTTTCGGAAATTCTGGAGATTCTAAAAATTTGTTTTTTTTCGTTTTCGTTTCATTCGGTTTTTTGCTTTTTTTGGAAATTCGAAAATTTGTGAAATCTAAAAATTAGTTTTTTTCGTTTTCATTTCATTAATTTTTTTGCTTTTTTCGGAAATGAGAAAATTTGGAATTCCGAATTTTCGAATTTCCGTATTTCCGAACTCCGAATTTCCGAATTTCCGATTTCCGGATTTTCGAATTTCCGAATTTCTGAAATTTTAAAATTCAAAAAATTTGGAATTCGGAAATTCAACTTTCCAAATTTCCCATTTTCGAATTTTAGATTTTCGAATTTTGCAATTTTGAATTTTCGAAATTTCAAAATTTCGAAATTTCGGAAATTCGTAATTTCGGAAATTCGGAAATTTCAAAATTCAGAATTAACTAATTTGTCAAAATTCGTTAATTTTTTTTTTCGGAACTAAACAAATTGTGCATGTCTAATTTGTTTAATCTCAGTGTATCACCTGAGGTTACTCACTCCACTGGGTATATGTAAGGGTTGGCAACCAATTTGAGGTTATTTCTAAACATAGCAGGTTTGTTTTATTTTGGTCAGAACATATCAATTTATTATACAGTCTGGTGCTCCCTAGCCTTCCCCCTATCTCTCACTATTTAGATTTTCTGTAATAAAAAAAAAAAAAAAGAATATGTAGTCACTGGGGTAGATAGAGAGAGGTTTTTGAAGTTCAAGCAACAAAATGCAACTATCACATATAAGCCAGTAATGCAGAAAAAACAGTATAGCTTTCTCTCCATTAGTTTCATTCTGTGTGATGTCCCTCAACCTCTGAATATAAATCTAATCAGTAGTGTAAGAACAGAGGTCGCAAAGATCACAGTTCCTGGAGATCCCTTGGAGTAACCTTTCCTATCCCTTTTACCCCCCGAGGAATCCCACTAAAAATGAATGCATCTACAGCTCACAGTACAATAGCATCATCAGTTAGATATTGTAAATTGAATACTGTAAATGAAAGAATAAAGAATATGGCATTCCTAGATTTGACACTCAAAATGGATTTTAGGGGGCCCTTTGCATTGATAACCAGTACAAGGAAAAATGTTAGCCTACACTGGTGGTCACTGGGAGAAAACATTGGTGGTCACTGGAAATAAACATTGGTGGTCACTGGAAATAAACATTGGTGGTCACTGGAAAGAAACATTGGTGGTCACTGGAAGTAATGAAACCCCTGGGAAGAGCTAAAATTTGTCTTTTTTTTGTTCATACTTATCTGAGAGAAAAGAGGATCCACTGGTCTTAATCCACTGGCTCTGCCCAGTAATGTAGGGCCTGTAACTATGCAGTTACAGGTGGAAAGTCAGTCCAAAGCATATGCCACTCCTGGCAGCTTTCTCTGACACCAGGCAATCTATGTTCATGGCCTACTCCCTCATCTGTGTGCCTGCAGCAGCTGCCGACAGGAGAGGAAGGAGGCTGGGAGCGCTGCGGGGGAAAGGGGGGCCTGGACAGATGGAAGCGGCCCATGTGCTAGAACCAATCTCCCTGCAGTGCAGCCGCAGGGAGAAAGAGGAGGAGAAGCTGGCAGCGCTGCAGGGGGAGGCAGAAAAGGATTGATGTCTGCAATAAGACAGTACAGCCAGACCTCCTGCTCAGCAGGGGCCTGGGCCCCCCTTTTGAACTGATAAGGCTCGGGCCCAGTACAGGAGGGCTGGCTGTACTGCCTTATCAGCAGCCCTGCAAGAGGTGATTGATAACCTCACTGATATACTGATATGACGATGAGCATGTTTCCCAGTGAGGCTGTATGTGTGTATATTTGTGTGTAGGGGGGATATATATTCCCTCCACTCAGGTGTCAGATAAGCTCTTTGTTGTGGAGAGACTCACTCCGACCCCCCCCCCCCATTGACTCCTGAAAGCTAAGAAATTAATCTGCTCCATATACACAGAGCAAAATTATAAACGCAACACTTTTGTGTTTGCCCCTATTTATCATGAGCTGAACTCAAAGATCTACGACTTTTTCTATGTACACAAAAGGCCTATTTCTCTCAAGTATTGTTCACAAGCCTGTCTAAATCTGTCCTGTGTTAGTGAGCACTTCTCCTTTGCCGAGATAATCCATCCACCTCACAGGTGTGGCATATCAATATGCTGATTGGACAGCATGATTATTGCACAGGTGTGCCTTAGGCTGGTCACAATAAAAGGTCACTCTAAAATGTGCAGTTTTACTGCATTGGGGGGTCGGGGGGGTCTGAAAACCAGTCAGTAACTGGTGTGACCACCATTTGCCTCATGCAGGGCAGCACATCTCCTTTGCATAGAGTTGATCAGGTTGTTGATTGTGGCCCATGGAATGTTGGTCCATTCCTCTTCAATGGCTATGCGAAGTTGCTGGACTTTGGTAGGAACTTGAACACGCTGTCGTGTACGCCGATCCAGAGCATCCTAAACATGCTCAATGGGTGACATGTCCGGTGAGTATGCTGGCCATGCAAGAACTGGGATGTTTTCAGCTTCCAGGAATTGTGTACAGATCCTTGCAACATGGGACCGTGCATTATTATGCTGCAACATGAGGTGATGGTAATGGATGAATGGCACAACAACACAAACACAACACAAAAGTGTTTATATTTTTGCTCAATAGACTTCAAAAGACTGTTTTTGGGGGGTTGCAGCTAAAGAGGTACAGCTTATGTGAGAGGATTTGCTTTATCATCTGGGGCACTTCAGTGATAATTGTATTACTTCTTTAATAGCTAGGTTAAAATATCTAATTTGTGCGCTAATTCTTTATTATACATAAGTTTGGGAACGTTGCTACAGTAAAGCTGTATGAACAAAATGAGTTAAAACAGAATTCCTCAACTGTTTCGGTCCCATCTGCTTCTGCCTCTGGTGCCTAATGTGAATCTGTACTACTTTTTAATTGTCTCTCCCTCACAACTGAGTGTCTTTATATTTTCACTGAAGGTCATTGCAGCAGGCACCACTTCTGTCTGTAGACATCCAGCCTCCCATAAGACCCACTGACTCTCTTTAACATGTCCCCTGGGCTTCAGGGGGTGTTAGTCAGAGCTGCTGTCTAGTGTGGTGCATACAACTTCTACAGAGCTAGTTTCATTTGGATGAGAAAGAGTTACAGCAGAGCGTGCCCCCCCCTGTACACTAAATGCTAGGACTTGTTAAAAGAGAAGTATGGAGTTTTTTCCCCCCTTTTATACTTACCTAGGTGGATTCAGCATCTGACCGATGCTGTATCTGTCCTCAACCGCCTCTACACTGAGAACCGAGCGATCGAACACAGCTAATGACTCGGTTCTCACAGATCCCCAAGAGGAGAGCTGCTAAATGTCAATCAGCAGCTCTCCTCTTTGCTCCTCCACGCTCACTGGAGCTCACTGGAGTGCTGAGCTGTGGAGGGGCGGGAGCGGCCATCTCAGGCTCTCAGCGGCTTGCTGAGAGGCTGAGACTGCCATCAGTCCAGGCACCTGGCGGATCCAGACTTTATTGTCGGGATGACGCGGTGCCTGGACTGATTCCAGCGACGTCAGCAGAGAGCGGACTTCAGACCGCTCTTTGCTGAGAACGGGTCACAGGAGTGCAAAATGAATTGCACTCCTGTGACCCATAGGAGAAGCCCAGCCAAACAAGCTCAAGCTGGACTTCTCCTTTAAGGAACTGATAATATACTGTAAGTCGGGGGTCGACAACATGTCAATCGTGATCTACTCATTGACCCCGGGCAGCCGGCGAGTAAATCGTGAACACATGCCTGCTTTACTGATCCTTACTCTCTGCCTCCACCTATCTCATCTTCACTGTAGAATGGAGAGCGGGAGGCAGCACAGTACTGGTAGACAGAGGGCAGGAGCTGCCTCAGTTAACCAGTTTACCCTCAGCTTCTTTAGCAAGGCAGTGGTAATCTTGGAGGCAGTGGTGTATTTGGGTTTTGTGCTGCCCTAGGCCTGACTAAACTTGTGCACCTCCTAATTTAAATATGAGCCGCCCCTTCCTGTCAAGGCCACACTCTTTCCTGTTTAAGGCCCGGCCTGAAATTTTCCAGTTGGGACTCTAGTTCAGAGGGCATGGTGGGGGGTTATGGATTCCCTTCATTTTCAGAGATTTCCTTACTTCCTGTTTTAAGGGAAATCCCTGCAACAGGACAGGGATGCCAAAAAATAAACTGAGAGGGGTTATAACCCTTCCTTACTCTATCCAAAATAAAGAAAAATGTATTGCATATAGTATTACTTGAAGCAAAAAATGTATTCTAAATTTATGGAGAGGACTTAAGCCCTGTACAAACGATCGGATTTCCTATGGATTCTAATCCGATGGATTTTTCCATCGGATTTCCGATAAAGCTGACTTCCATCAGTCTTGCCTACACACCATCAGTCAAAAATCCGACCGTCCCAAACGCCGTGACGTAAAACACTCAGACGAGCCGAGAAAAATTAAGTTCAATGCTTCTGAGCATGCGTCGACTTGATTCTGAGCATGCGTGGGTTTTTTGTCCGATGGAGTTCCACACAGACGATCGGAATTTGCTATCGTTTTTTTTCTCATCGGATAAAATTAAAACATGTTAAATTTTTTCTCACCGATGGAAAAAAGACCGATGGGGCCCATAAACGATCAGTTTGTCCGATGAGAAAAGTCCATCGGACTGTTTTCATCGGTAAAACCGATCGTGTGTACACGGCATAAGAGGATATAGCAATGCCAGTGGTGCAGCAGAAAAAATATAGCACAGTGATGAAGGTATATGGTCCAGGCAGTGAGCAAAGGAAGCATTGGGGGCAGAAACAAATAAATCCATCTGTTTATTTTTAACATCAGAAATTAACAGAAATAAAATTAAGATTCCTTAATATGTACAACTGACACAAGCAAAGGATTGCAGGAGAGTCCTACTACCTACCTGCCAGGTATAGGTGACCATGTCAGTGTCCCTTGTGTCTGCACCATTCCGAGATTAAAAGCCCTTTTGCAGCTAGGCAAGTGCAATGCAAGTTTCACACAAATAGTGTAGCTTTCCTTCTACCCTGGGTACACCATGCTATATAATCTACTCAGCTACTGTATAAACATTGACACCTACCTCCTATATAGATTACCAGTAGCTGATATCTATGGTAAGTCACTATAATATATAGCAACACCTCTGCCAAAGGCAAATAAATAAGAGAACTTAGGTCTGCTGTGATGATAAGACAGTCAAAACTTGAAGCATATGTATGTACATTATCATACCGGCAGCAGTGTGGCCGCTTTATAGGGGCGCCAGACCATTTTGCCTACCGGCCCAGTCCGCCTCACAAGACTGGTGCTACACTAAAAGTGTTGCACAAGCCGGCGACAACTCTTTTCATGATGCCCCCCTGCAATGTGCTGCCCTAGGCCTGGGCCTTTTTTGCCTAGGCCAAGATACAGCATTGCTTGGAGGTGTGTTTGGGGTTGTTATCATGTTGGAATACTGCCATGCGGCCCAGTCTTTGAAGGGAGGGGATCATGCTCTGCTTCAGTATGTCACAGTACATGTTGGCAGTCATGGTTCCCTCAATGAACTGTAGCTCCCCAGTGCCAGCAGCACTCATGCAGCCCCAGACCATGACACTCCCACCACTATGCTTGACTGTAGGCAAGACACACTTCTCTTTGTACTCCTCACCTGGTTGCCGCCACACACACTTGACACCATCTGAACCAAATAAGTTTATCTTGGTCTCATCAGACCACAGGACATTGTTCCAGTAATCCATGTCCTTAGTCTGCTTGTCTTCAGCAAACTGTTTGTGGGCTTTCTTGTGCATCATCTTTAAAAGAGGCTTTTTTCTGGGACGACAGCCATACAGACCACTTTGATGCAGTGTGCGGCGTATGGTCTGAGCACTGACAGGCTGACCCCCGACCCCTTCAACCTCTGCAGCAATGCTGGCAGTACTCATACGTCCATTTCCCAAAGACAACCTCTGGATATGACGCTGAGCATGTGCACTCAACTTCTTTGGTCGACTATGGCGAGGACTGTTCTGAGTGGAACCTGTCCTGTTAAACCGCTGTATGGTCTTGGCCACCGTGCTGCAGCTCAGTTTCAGGGTCTTGGCAATCTTCTTATAGCCTAGGCCATCTTTATGTAAAGCAACAATTATTTTTTTCATATCCTCAAAGAGTTGTTTGCCATGAGGTGCCATGTTGAACTTCCAGTGACCAGTATGAGAGAGTGAGAGTGATAACACCAAATTTAACACACCTGATCCCCATTCACACCCGGACCTAACACTAACGATTTACATGACACCAGGGAGGGAAAGTGGCTAATTGGGCCCAATTTGGACATTTTCACTTAGGGGTGTACTCTCTTTTGTTGTCAGCGGTTTAGACATTAATGGCTGTGTGTTGAGTTATTTTGAGGGGACAGCAAATTTAAACTGTTGTACAAGCTGTACACTCACTACTTTACATTGTAGCAAAGTGTAATTTCTTTAATGTTGTCACATGAAAAGATATAATAAAATATTTACAAAAATGTGAGGGGTGTACTCACTTTTGTGAGATACTGTATATAGGTACAGTATAGATACATTTTCAGGACTGCCAAATGCAGACAGTATTTCATAAATGGCACCATTGAAGGTTAAGTTGAATAATTTTTTTTATAGGATTTAGTCCTGTTGCGCAGATATATTTTGGTGATAAATTGCTAAGTGGTTGTAAGAAAGTGAATTGACCTGTCTATTGCTGAGTAGGGCATGGCATGTATTCATCCAACTTTGCCAAACTCCAGTGATAACATGATTGAAATTGATCATCTGTTCCAGTTACTAACAAAAGAATCATTGTATGAAGCCAAGGGAAAAAAACTAAATGTGGCTAATGAAGGGGGAAAGAGCATTAGAGTATTACTATGGAACAACGATTGTAAAGACCGAGATTAATAGACCACTAAGTTTAGCACATATTAGTGATTGACTATAAATTATAGTTGTAATATGATACATGCACATGTAAAAGGTGTAGCATTTTGCTAGCTGTTAAGTGACATTAAGTATTAGGTTACCATACTCAATTCATTTTTTATTTAATTTATTTCAAATTTATAATGAAAAAACTATTCAGACATATCAGTCTATTAACCTCCCTGGCGGTATGATTATTTTAGGTGCTGAAAGCGGTACAATTATTTTGCATGGAAATTTGATGTTTTCTATTGTAGGCCTGCAATTCTTATGAATAACTCACTTAAATCTGTCCAAACAAGAGTCTAGTAGACATCCTGGGTATGATAAAGTTTGAAACACAAAATCATAAATTATAATATAATAAATAACTATAAATAATTATAACAAATAATAATATAAAAATAATAAAAATTATTCAATAATATAATCAAATCAAAAAACACTGAAATTTGCTCAGTTGCAGAATTGTCGCTGTCATTACTTTCAGTGTTTGATGACGAATTTCCCCACAAATCGCTATCGCTCAATTCTGCAAGTGATTCTAATTTATTATCGTTGTTTTCTAGTTGGTCTAAAACCACTTTTGACATACAGGGACACTTTTTGGTTGCTATGGACAATCTCCAGTTTCCAGGCAGAAAAAACTCTATTTATAATGTAGCGGCAGCCCCTCACACTCCCCTCTCGGTCTCGTCTTTCTCTTGTCTAGGGGTATCTTAGAGGGGAGGGAGCGGGGACAATACGCCTAGCTTCCACCACAGATGTTAGTGCGGTATAAGCAACAGTTCTGTATTACCTTTGGGTCAGTGCTGTGCACCTGGATCCTCACTCCAAGAGTCACCGCGAACCATGTCTGTCAGAAAATGAGCTCCACACCATTAAAGTTCAACACTCCTTTATTCTCCTCGTCTGAACATAAACAGTTGAACTCCCTTGAAAGAACAGAACAGAAAAGGAGGTGTGGATGCGAACAGGCCCAGACACAATGTGAGTTGACACTTCCCTTCCTAGAAGTGTGTCCTGGTCTCCGCACGAGGGTAGATTTCCTTCCAGGCCGTCTCCGACGAGAGACTCACTTGTCACCGGCAATATGCTGCACCGGGTCTTCAAATGAGGAGCTCCCCCCGGTCCATTGCGCCTTCCGGATTCGGGTACCCAATCCCTGGGTTCCCTAGGATCTCCTTCCCTCGCGGAACTCAGTGTTGGGCACTGAGCTCCAGACCTCCATCCAAGTACCTTACCCCAGCCTAAAGGTGCCTGGGATGGAACTCGACCTCCGCAGTCCTCTAGGCCTAAGCCACCCAGAGGAGCGACACGACCCACCGTCCGCAAGCTGAAGGTGCCTGGGACTTCGACCCCGTGACAAAGATGGCCGGCCCCCTTTATACCCTCTCCCAGCAAGCACGGCGGGTTCCCCGCCCAACCATACCGCTGCCGAGGGAGGACAAAAAGGAGGCACAGCACACAGCAATGATTCAACCCCAGCCCAGGGCGACAGCGCCACCCACTGGGCTGCAGGGAATTACACATCACTGATGTCTCTGCCAAATTCAAAATTACACCCGGGAAAGTACATACCCGCTACACTAATATAAAAGTGCATGCAGGACACTGGACAGACCACTAGGGACAAAGGGGATGTGTAATTTTTTATACATTACTGTAATCTGTAAGATTACAGTATACTGTATGTGTATTGTGTTTTTACTTTTTTGAATTTGCCGCCGATCTCCGCCCCCGTGCGCCGCAACGTCGCAGGGAACGGAGCTCGGCGGCACTGTGTGTGAATCGAGCAAGGAGACAGCTCGCACACACTGCGGGGAGACATCGCCAGATCCAGGGAACAAGGTAAGTAATTCTCCCTGTATCCTGCGATGCAGCCCGAGTCTGGCTTGGGGTTACCGCTTATGGTACTGAAATTCCACCCCGAGCCTCGGGAATACCGCCAGGGAGGTTAACCGCTTCCTTACCGGGCCTATTCTGGCACTCCTATCCTACTTGCAAAAATCATAATTTATTTTTCTAGAAAAGTACTCAGAACCCCCAAACACGGTTGCTTGTAACAACTGATCAGCTGACCTCCGGGAACTAGCAGCAGTAGACGTCATTTCCGGGTGCCGTCCGCACACAGAGGATCGTCTCGTGGGAGCTCCGGGTTTCTTTTCGCCCACAGTGCTGGGCTGCAGGGATACGGCGCCATCTTGAGGCCTGCTGACCCTCCGAGGCTCCCCGCTCTCTAATCCCGTGATCCGGAACGACTGCCTGGTTCTAACCTACCAGCTGCCGCAGCTCCAGAGGGCACGGGACGAACGCTACATCGTTCAAACACCTGTGGATCCCGGCCGCTAGCTACATCCATCTAGCCGCCTGACGCCATCTTGCGGCCTGCCGTCCCGGACTTCCCAGCCTGTGGAGCACAGTGAGTAACAGGGCGGCAGCCCTATCTAGCCATAACGGGACACCCCTAGAGAGACTATTCACGGGCGCACCGGAGGGGCTCTGAGCGGGGACTCTGTAGGCCTAATCTGAGTGGAACACCTAAGGTCGGCCTACTCTCCCAGGAAAGACCGCGGCTTGGGCCTACCCTCGGTAGTCGGAGGCCATCTTGCTACTCCGGGCACCCCAGCCTTATTCCATCTCACCCCCCCGAACAGCTCCCTTTGGCCCAGTTTCAGTGCCTCATTGGGATCATTATCTTCCCTACTTGGTTGCTAAGGCACTAGTTAGACACCTAGAGCCATATAGCAGCAGCTCGGAGGGAGTGGCACGCTCACTAGGCCTCAGCTTGCTACACCCTTGGCCTAGTAGCAGCAAGGGCCCAGTCATCCCTGTCCTCTCCAGCTCAACCCCTATTCAGCAGATGAAGCTCAGCATGGGCCTGAATAACCATATGTCCCATACTACGCTGTACACATGTTGTTAAGCGAATGAGACTGAGGGGCGCTCCACTTAGCATTCAGTTCTGAAGCTCCAACTATGCCAGCAAAGATACACAAAATCCGCTCTACAACCCCCAAGACACATAGTAAAGGAACGGCGTCTAACCAAACCACCTCTAGTTCCATACAGCGATTCCTGGTTGCCAGTGGAACCGGCCCTGGCGCATGTAGCAGTCAAGCTAGACGCACGAGACGCAACGCATATCTCGCTTCACTAGCAACCTCTGTAAGAGAAAGTTCGCCTGTATCATCTTACTGCTCAGATCTCATGGAAGAACCTGAGTCTCCTACAGGCTCAGATATGGCGTCTCTGCTGAGCGGCATCAGAAAAGAGTTAGCCGGGATGTTCCATGGACTCGAAAAATCAATAAAAAAGGAAATCACAGGGGTAAGAACAGATATGGCGCATATT
Organism: Rana muscosa; assembly: GCA_029206835.1. Lineage (NCBI taxonomy): Eukaryota > Metazoa > Chordata > Amphibia > Anura > Ranidae > Rana > Rana muscosa. The sequence goes on along the minus strand of CM055116.1, from coordinate 988,318,557 downwards.
CTCGATAGGGTGGAGGGCACAGAGCAGAGACAAGATACTCATGAAACAGCTATAAGAGAACTACAAAAGACTGGCACACAGCTAGCCCTTGCTCAATGTGCCTCACTATATAAGTTAGAGGACCTCGAGAATAGAAATCGCAGAAACAACCTACGAATCAGAGGTCTGCCCGAAGTGACTGGAGGTAAAGATTTGGAGTCGCAGATTAGAGGTATATTTAATTCAGTGTTGGGGAATGAACCCACTGATCCGTTGCGCTTTGATCGGGTTCATCGGGCTCTTTGGTCTCGTACCGTTGCTCCTGAGCAACCCAGAGACGTAATATGCCGTCTACATTATTTCACAGATAAGAACGCCATTATGGTCAAGTTGAGGAGCATCCCCAACATTGACTTTGATGGAGCAACTCTCAATATTTTCTCGGATTTATCTAAAGAAACTTTAGACCGCCGCAGAACCCTTAAACCACTTTTGGAACATTTACGTTCTAAGGAGATTACCTATAGATGGGGTTTCCCGGCGTGCCTTATTGCTACCAAAAATGGTCGCTCCCACACCCTCCGGTTCCCAGAGGAATTGTTACAATTTTTAAAGGACCTTAATCTGCCCTCAGTGGACCTCCCGGGCTGGCATGATCCGGTCCCTAAGTTTTCGCATATTCAGGACTCCCATTGGCAAAAATCTCCTACTACTAAAAAAGGGCGCTCTTCAGCGTCAGGTCCTGTATAATAACATAGACGAGTAAAGGGTGATTATGCCTATGTACTTTCCTTTTTTTCTTTGGTTGAGTATGCCTGTAAGTTATTATATCTAATGAGATGTGACTTGGCCGCTAAAGTATATTTGTTATAAAAAGGTATATTGTTTACTGTTGGAGCAAAAAGTATTTCTCTGCACATTATCTGACGCAAGCTGAATGCGGGTGGAGCACAATGCTCCTATGTGTCTTTTATACGACACGTTCCCCTCCCCTTCTTTCCTTTTGGGGTTGTGGAGAGCGGGTAGCCTTCGAGTTTTCTTATCCGTTCTCCTACGGGAGTTCTGGATGGCTGCCCGTGCTCTCTCCCCCCATAGGGACCACCGCAGAAATCTGCGTGATAAATTAAGGTTTCCCACATGCGTCCAGATGGACGTTTTTGTTGTTTATGTAAATTTGTCTTTTTGTTTTTCTCAATACTTACCCGTTTCTTTTTTGTTTTATTTTTCCTATCAAGGCTGGCATGCATGGCTAATTAGGTTCAAGGGTTATGCTCTACTGTGATAAATGGCCACACTTAAAGTTACTTCTTATAATGTTAGGGGTTTAAATGCTGCGGCAAAACGGCATCAGGTTATCCGTGAATTACGGAAACTTGCCTCTTCTATTGTGTTTCTTCAGGAAACACATTTAACCCATACTACGCAGGTCAAATTGACCTCGCTTTATTTTCCTCAGTGGTATTATAGCCTTTCAGATACGAATAAAGCTAAGGGGGTGGCTATTGGTTTTAGTAGTAGCGTACCCTTCCGTTTTTTAGATATGCAAGCGGATGACCATGGTCGTTTTCTTTTTTTAAAGGGCTTTTTAGGTACTACCCAATGTACTCTAGCAAACATATACTGCCCGAATCAAAATCAACCTACCTTTTTTTCTCAAATTCTTACTGATTTATCACAATTTGCTGAGGGTCTAATCATACTGGCAGGAGACATAAATATGTCTCTAGATCCTGTTTTGGATACATCCCACGGTCGCTCTAACATCTCTTTTAAGCGCCTGTCCTTTGTTAAAAAGAGACTAATAGACCGACAATTGATAGACGTATGGTGTATTTTACATCCAAAAGAAAAAGATTTTTCCCATTTTTCGAAGACTCATCAGTCTTATTCCCGAATAGATAATATCTTTCTAGACCATTATCACCTCCCATTATTACAATCGGCGAATATAGGTACTGCGACACTGTCAGATCATGCACCTGTGTCGATGAGTATGACTATGCCCACTTTGACTCAGCGCTCCAATAATTGGAGACTCAATGATTCTCTTCTTTCTAACCCAACAGAAGTTTCTGTGTTTGCCTCTCATATATCGCAATATTTTAAAGACAATAAACCTTCTGAGACATCCCCTGCTATTGTATGGGAAGCTCACAAGGCAACTATGAGAGGCCGATTCATAGAACTTGGGGCAAGGAAAAAAAGAGAGCGTGGTCAACAACTTGAACAGGTCCTGCACCAAATAACAGAACTTGATAAACAACATAAACTCACTTTGCACACATCCCAGCTAGAAGCTCTCACATTGAAACAAGAGGAATTAAAAAATCTTCTTAACCTCGATACAGCTCGGAAATTCCAACGATATTCGCAAAAATTCTATGAGTGGGGGGACAAACCTAGCAGACAATTAGCAAGATCCCTCAAAGAAAAACAGACTAGATCGTTTATTCCTAAAATAAAGTTATCAAACGGAAATTTAGTCCATGCGACTCCTCACATTGCTAAAACTTTCAGGGACTATTATGCAGATTTGTACAAAGTGCAGTGTGACTCCCCGTCTCTGAATGTGAAGGAGAGACGTAACCTTATGCTTACATATCTAAAAGAAGCAAATCTGCCCAAACTTTCAAATTTGACTCTCAGGGAACTTGAATCTGAACTTTCGGTTGAGGAATTTCAGGCGGCTCTGAAATCTTCACCGACAGGTAAAGCCCCGGGACCGGATGGTTATACTATCCGGTACTATAAAACATTCAGTGATATCCTTCTGCCCCGCCTTATGGCTTATGCCAATTCAATCTCACAGACCTCGGGACTACGCCCGGAATCTCTTACAGCCCATATTTCAGTTATCCTTAAAGCAGATAAGGACTCTACTCAATGCAGTAGCTATAGGCCAATTTCCCTATTAAATGTTGATATCAAATTATATTCTAAGGTAATGGACAACAGACTACTCCCTCTTATACCTAGTTGGGTTTCTACGGATCAGACGGGCTTTATGCCACACAGAGAAGCCAAGGATAATTCTCTCCGGGCGATATCTCTTATGCAATACGCTCAAAGGTCTTCCCAGTCCACCCTATTCGTATCTACAGATGCTGAAAAAGCGTTCGATAGGGTGGACTGGGATTACTTAAAACTGACCCTGCGACATTTTGGGCTGGGACCCAAGATGTTTTACCGCATTACTTCCCTCTATTTTAACCCCACGGCACAAATTCGCATAAATGGCACTTTGAGTGACTCATTCCAACTATTTAATGGGACCAGACAGGGCTGCCCTCTTTCTCCCCTTTTATTTGCCCTTACCCTCGAACCCTTTTTGGCAACCATAAGATGTAATTTAAATATACATGGGATTCAAGTAGGTAATAAAACGCACAAATATGCGGCATATGCGGACGATATTTTATTTTTTATCCAGCAGCCTCGTATCTCGCTTCCTAATTTAATGTCAGCGTTTTCTACTTTTCAGACACTCTCCAACTTTAAAATTAACCTATCTAAGTCTGAAATTCTAAATATTAATCTACCTGGAAGGGAGGTGGAAAATTTAAAACCCCTCTTCCCTTTTAGATGGGTTCAACGAAGTATGAAATATCTGGGAGTGAATCTTGTGCCTCACATTCAGTCCCTCTTTAAATATAATTACATCCCATTATTGAATAATATTAGAAGGGATCTACAAAAGTGGAACACGCTGACACACTCATGGTTGGGTAAAGTGAGTATAATTAAAATGAACATTCTGCCTAGAGTTCTTTTTTTCTTTCAAATGATCCCATTGGGTGTGTCTATAGGATTTTTTTCCCTATTACAGACCATGGTCTCCCGCTTTATTTGGAGGAACAGTCACCCCAGAGTATCTAAGGAAGTATTATTTCGCTCCAAGGAAGCTGGGGGACTGGCCCTTCCAAATTTTAAGGCTTATTATAATGCTGTGATTCTGTCTAGAATATCCGAATGGAAATATGCTGCTAATTCCAAACTTTGGGTGAGTTTGGAACATGCTCTTAGTAACACAGACCTAGCAACTACACCCTGGTTGCCACGCTTACATAGACACCTTGCTCCAAGTACCTCCACTTTAACCACTTCCACCCTTGATGTATGGGATGCCTTACATAGGAAGTTCTCGTGGTCATATGCTTCTCCTCTGTTACCGCTTTTGGACCACGATTATTTCTTACCTGGCCTATTAGATCCTGGCTATAGGACGTGGTTGCCAGAAGAACCTCTTCTACTACATCATGTTCTTCGAGCAGATGCGCTTAAGCCTCTTAAGGAAATTCTCGGCCTCAAGCCCATTATGTTTCTAGATAAATGGAGATATAATCAATTGCAAGGTTTCCTTAGAACTCTGCCTCAGCCGCTTAGAGGGATACAGGATTTAAACAGTATTGAGGAAGTTTTTAATTCAACGGACCCACCTGAACATTGTATCTCGGTATTCTACAAATTACTCATCAAGCTCCAAGGTGATACTTATCCTCCCTTTCTCGCTAAGTGGGAGGCAGACTTGGAATCCTGCCTCTCAGACAGCCAAAAGGATAAAATCCTACAGCTGACTCATATCTCTTCAATTGCATCAAGGATGGCTCAAGTCAATTACAAACTACTAACCAGATGGCACTATACCCCATCAAAGCTTCATCAGATGCTCCCCGACAACTCCCCATTGTGTTGGAGGAATTGTGGGAACAGAGCAACCCATGCTCATATAAGGTGGTCGTGCCCACTCATCCGCCCCTTCTGGTCTAGCATTATTCAAATTATCCAACAAATATCCAATATTAATCTTCCTGCTGATGCATGGACCATTCTTTTCCATGCTACCAAGGAACCTGTCAGAAAATACAAATGTTCTTTAGTTCCACATCTGCTTAATACGGCTAAAGCACTTATACCTACCCTTTGGGGTCAGCCTGAGACTCCATCCGTGAAAAAGTGGTTTCAAAAAATTTCAGAGGTCCATCTCATGGAAGATATCACTCATTGTAACAAGGACACTTTTCAACGACACACTTTAACTTGGACTCCGTGGATGGAGTTCAAGGACACCACAACCTATAGAGAGATACTTGCACAATCCCACTGAGACCCGTTTACATCTATTGAATAAGCTATCTATATCTTAAGGATGATTCCCTGTGGTTATTCTTTGGCTTATCCCTTAAGAGACTAAAATGTAATGTGACAAACATTTTATTGCCGGCCTTCCCTTTCCTCCCTTTTTTTTCCTTTTTTAAACCCTTATTTTTGTTCTCTTCCTTTTCTCGGAGAGAGTGAGAGAGGGGGATTAGATTTGTTCTTCCCTGAGGCTTTCCCTACTCCCCCCCTCCCCCCCCTTTTTTTTGGGCACAGGTGACGATAATTTTACCTGTTATTTTTCTTTCTACATATATGTTTTGTCACTTCATCAGTGTAGTCACTTGTAAATTCATCCCTTAGTCCTCTATACAGTCCACTTTTAGATTTTAACACTAGTTTTTCAGTCTGTAGTAGTTTTTGAAATCACATTTTTTCACTCTTTATTAATTAATTTTACGTTAGAAGACATCAACACTAGAGTGATAGCATATAATATATCTGGGGGAGAGTATGGGGGATCGTATTCCCCCATCCCCCCCTTTCTAAAATCATCCCCACTCCCCCCTTTCCCCCTCCCCTTTTTTTTTTTTTTCTTTTTGGCACAGGTGACGTTAACTTTACCTCTCACTTTTCTCTTTATATACATGTTTAGTCACTCTATCAGTACAGTCACTTATAAATTCATCCCCTAGTCCTTTATACTGTCTACTTTTAGATTTTAACACTTGTTTTTTAGTTCGAAGTAGTTTTCGAAACCACTTTTTGTCTCCCTTTATTATTTAATTCCACTTTAGAAGACATCAACACTAGAGTGATAGCACATAATATATTTGGGGGAGAGTATGGGGGACTGTATTCCCCCATCCCCCCCTTCTAAAATTATCCCCACTCCCTCCCCCCCTTTTTTTTCTTCTCTCTCTCTCTCTCTCTCCATTTCCCCATCTCTCCCTCTTTCCCCCCCCCTTTTTTTTTTTATTTGTAATGGGAAATATTGAGACTGTAAATGTGTTTCATGTATTGTAATGTGTGTTATATATGTTTTTGGAAAATTAATAAAAAAGATAATAATATAAAAAAAAAAAAGAACCCCCAAACACTATATATGTTTTTTTAGAAGACACCCTAGGGAATGAAATGGCAGTCATTGCAACTTTGTATCTCGAACGGTATTTGCGCAATAATTTTTCAAACGCCTTTTTTTGGGAAAAATAAATGGTTTCATGAATTAAAAAATAACAAAACATTAAAGTTAGCCCAATTGTTTTGCATAATGTGAAAGATGATGTTATGCTGAGTAAATAGATACCAAACATGTCACCCTTTAAAATTGTACACGTTTGTGGAATTGCGCCAAACTTCGGTAATTAAAAATCATGGGCGACGCTTTAAATTTTTTTACTGGTTGCATGTTTTGAGTTACAGAGGAGGTCTAGTGCTGGAATTATTGCTCTCGCTCTAACGTTCACGGCGATACCTCACATGTGTGGTCTGAACACCGTTTTCATATGTGGGCGGGACTTACGTATGCGTTCGCTTCTGCATGCGAGCTACTGGGGACAGGGGCACTTTAAAAAAAATAAAAAATTATTGTTAATTTTACTTTAAACTTTTTACTTTGACACTTTAAAAAAAAAATGTGATCACTTTTATTCCTATTACAAGGAATGTAAACATCCCTTGTAATAGGAATAAGCATGACAGGTCCTCTTTACAGTGAGATATAGGGTCAATAAGACCCCACATCTCACCTCTAGGCTGGGAAGCCTGAAATAATAATAAAAAAAAACAAAAAACGATCCTGGCTTCCCAGCCAAGGCGGCGCCGTTTTTTTGAATGCAGAGGCCGGGCGTGATGTCATAACATGCAGAGGCCGGGCGTGATGTCCATGGATGTCCGTCCGGTAGGAAGTGGTTAAAAACCAGGTGCCTTAACGCACTTCAGGACCATTTCCACCTTAAAAGCTATGCTGCTTTTTTTTAATGCTGCTTTTTCATAACCTCACCATCGCTGCACACAGTACAGCAGATAGGAGGCTGATATGTTGGCTGGTGGCTATACAATACTACAATATAAATTGCACTTCAGTGGCTCCTTCCTATAAATAATGCTGACCTCAGCACTTAGTTTGCTTAACCACTTAACGACCGCCCACCGCCGATTTACGTCGGCAGAATGGCACCGACAGGCAGAATCACGTAGATCTACGTGATCGCCTTTGTGCAGTTGGGGGGTCCATCTGGACCCCCCTTCACTGCAGTGAGCGGCCGTTAAGTGTTCGGGAGCGATCAGGCATGAGGGGGCGGCCGCTCGATTCCGCCCCCCCCCCTCGCGATCGCTCCCGGCGAATGAAATTGCTTCCTCCTGCCTGAAATGTAAACACAGGCTGGAGGAAGTGATGTCATCTCCCTCGCCGCGGTCTTTTCGTTCCCGGCGCCGAGGAGAGAAGAAGCAGGTTAGTGCACCAACAGTCCACTGACACGTAGGTACACATAGGCACACAAATCACCCCCCAGTCACCCCCAGATCACCCCCCAGGTCACCCCAAAGCCCCCAATCACAGTGTCACTGATTGCAGTGATCATTTATTTTACTGATCACTGCATTTAGTGTCATCTGTGATTGTAAAAAGTTGCAGGGCAGTTAGGATTAGGCCCCTTTAGGTCCAGGGTAGCCCCCTAACCCCCCTAATAAAGGTTTAACCCCTTGATCACCCCCCCAGGTAACCCTTTCACCCCCTAACTTCAGCGTCACTAAGCGATTGTTTTTCCGATCGCTGTATTCGTGTCGCTGGTGTTTTAGATAGGCAGTTATTTTTTTAGGTTCGCCGCAGGTTTTTATTAGTGTCAGGTACCCCCATATATTATTTTAACCCCCTGATTGCCCCTAGAGTTAACCCTTTCACCAGTGATCGCCGTATAAGCGTCACTGGTGTCACTGGTTAGCCAGTAAGTTATTTCGTTATTTAGGTTACCCGTCAGGTTTTTATATAGTGTCAGGTACCCCCATATTTAACCTAATAAAGGTTTTAACCCCCTGATTGCCCCTAGTTAACCCTTTCACCAGTGATCACCATATAAAGGTTACGGGTGACGCTGGTTGATTAGTTTGCTTTTTATAGCATCAGGGCACCCGCCGTATATAACCCAATAAAGGTTTAACCCCCCTGATCGCCTGGCGGGTGAGATCAATTAGGTTTTAGCGCCAGAGAGGGTCTGCGTCGCCCCAGGCAGTGTTAGGTTAGTGCCAGTAACGCTAACACCCACGCGCAAAGCATACACCCCCCTTAGTGGTATAGTATCTGATCAGATCTATACTAGCATCCCCAGCGGTTTAGGGTTCCCAAAAACGCAGTGTTAGCGGGATCAGCCCAGATACCTGCTAGCGCCTGCGTTTAGCCCCTCCGCCCAGCCCAGCCCAGCCCAGCCCACCCAAGTGCAGTATCGATCGATCACTGTCACTTACCAAACACAACACACATAACTGCAGCTTTCGCAGAGACAGGCCTGATCCCTGCGATCGCTAACAGTTTTTTTGTAGCGTTTGATATATTTTCTGACGACAGTCAGGTGCTTTTTTTCCTGTGAATCTTACTAGTGTACCCCTAAATTTAGAGCCCAAAATGGCAAGACGAAGGTACACTAGTAAAGAGGCCTACGAGATTCTGAGCATGACAGATAGTGAAGAGGAGGTCACGTATCTGTCAGATTCAGGCTCAGAATATCTTCCCGTAGAAGACAGTGACGTCAGCGGCCCCACGTCAGATAGCTCTGACGACGAAGTTGAGGTCCCTGCTAAGGTCAGGTGTACCCGATCCCGATCTTCTGAGGTTGTTGAGGAGCAAGAACCGCAGGTCTCTCGTATCATGGAGCAGAGTAGTACTAGCGCCGCTATTCCTTCTGGTGAACTGGCAAGCACCAGCGGCCTAGTACAGCCTGGACGTACATCCAGCACTGCAGTAACACTTGGTGACGTGGCGAGTCCCATAAGTGCAGTTCAAGCTGGCGAGGTGGCAAGCACAAGTAGTGTCCCGCTGCCACCAAGAAGACAAAGGCAGGCCCGTCGTGCCCATACTGCCCTTCCTGCAGAATTCGCCTATCCTGATTGGGTCCCCACCACTTCTGCAGAACCCGTACTTCCCCCATTCACTGCCCAACCCGGTATTCAGGTGGAAACAGCTGATTTTATTCCAATTGATTTTTATTCGCTGTTTTTCACGGAAGATCTCTATAGATCTATTGTGGACCAGAGTAATTTATATGCTGGTCAATTTATCGCCGCTAACCCCCAGTTGCCTAAAATTGCCAGAAATTGGAAACCAATTACGGTTTCCGAATTTAAGACCTTTCTGGGCCTTTCCCTCAACATGGGCACACATAAATTTCCGTCATTGCGTGCTTATTGGTCCACGCACCCAATTGACCACATGCCTGTGTTCTCTGCCTCCATGTCCAGGGCACGATATGAGCAGATTTTGCGGTTCATGCACTTCAACGACAATGAACTTTGTCGTCCACGTGGGGACCCTGAATACGACCGGCTCTATAAAATTCGGCCCCTCATAAACCACTTCAACGAACGTTTTGCAGCCTTGTTTACTCCCGATCAAGTTGTCTGCGTTGATGAGTCCCTGATTAAATTTTCTGGTCGCTTGTCTTTCAAGCAGTACCTTCCCAGTAAGCGTGCCAGATACGGGGTCAAGCTCTACAAGTTCTGTGACAGGGCAACAGGCTATGTAGTGAACTTTACGGTTTATGAGGGAAAAGATAGTCAGATTGAGTCGGTCAACTGCCCGGATTACATAGGGAGCGCTGGCAAGATAGTGTGGAACTTGGTGTCACCCTTATTCGGAAAGGGGTACCACTTGTATGTGGACAATTATTACACGAGCGTGCCACTGTTTAGTCACTTGTTTGATCATCAGATTGGAGCATGTGGCACCGTGCGACCTAATCGCCGGGGCTTTCCCCAGCGGCTTGTAGATGCCCGTCTTAGGCTGGGGTAGAGAGCCTGCTTGAAGTGTAATAACTTGCTCGCTATGAAGTGGAGGGACAATAAGAATGTTTTCCTTCTTACCTCCCTTCATGCAGACACGACAGTCCAAATTCGTACCGCGACTGGTGTTGTGGAGAAACCCCTCTGTGTCCACGAATATAACCAAAATATGGGAGGGGTGGACCTCAACGACCAGTTGATGGCGCCGTATCTAATTGACCGTAAGGCGAGACGCTGGTACAAAAAAGTGTCTCTATCATTATTCCAATTGGCTTTGCTGAACGCTCATGTGCTATACAGAGCTTCAGGCGGGACGTTATCTCTTCTAAAATTCCAGAATGAGATAGTCACAGAACTCCTGTATCCAGGCGGTTCTGCACCTCACCATCCCCTACCAAATGCAGTAAGCCGGCTGCATGAGAGGCATTATTCGTATGTCCTCCCGAGTACCCCTACCCAAAGCCACCCCCAAAAAAGATGTCGTGTCTGTAGCAAGCGCGGATTTAGGCGTGACACCCGTAGTTTTTGTCCACTCTGTCCTGACAAGCCTGGTCTTTGCCAAGGTGAATGTTTTGAACGCTACCACTCAAAAGTGAAGTTTTAGCGTAGGGTACAGCATTTCACAGACAAGGACACACTTACACAGGGTCTCCCAAGATGCCATTACATTTTGAGAGACCCGAACCATTACAGTTGTAAAGTTACAAAAAAAAGTGTAAAAAAGAAAAAAAAAAACGTAAAAAACAAAACACAAAAAAAATATAAAATAAAAAAACCAAAAATAGTTGTCGTTTTATTGTTCTCTCTCTCTCTATTTTCTCTCTATTGTTCTGCTCTTTTTTACTGTATTCTATTCTGCAATGTTTTATCATGCTTGCTTTTCAGGTATGTAATTTTTTGTTTTCAGGTGCACCATTCAACTGCAGCGCGGAATTATTTATCTTGACAGCAACAGCGTTTGCTCCCACGATACATAAAGCCGTGACTCCAGTGCTGTAGGAGGTGATTTCACCACCACAGTTAAAAAAAAGAGCATATATGCCGAAGCATGGGGGCAGCAGGGGCGGAGGAGCGATTTTGCTCCTAATGCCGCGTACAAACGGTCGAAATTCCGACGGAGGCCTGCCCGTGGAAAATTCCGACCGTGAAAAAAAAGATTACAATACATGTCCAACAAGGACCAGCAACGTACTGGTATGTTGCTGGACTTTGAATGTTTATACCAGAATGATGCCTGCGGGTTTAGGTATCATCTTGGTATCATTCTTTTCAGCCAGCAGCCGGCTTTCATGTAAAAGCAATTCTAGCAGATAATTAGCCTCTAGACTGCTTTTACAAGCAGTGGGAGGGAATGTCCCCCCCCCGGATATAAAAAGCGCCATTGGGAAATTGGGAAAGCATTTTATCACACCGATCTTGGTGTGGTCAGATGCTTTGAGGGCAGAGGAAAGATCTAGGGTCTAACCCCCCAATTTTTTTCAAAAAAAGAGTACCTGTCACTACTTATTGCTATCATAGGGGATATTTACATTCCCTGAGATAACGATAAAAATGGTAAAAAAATAAAATATGGAAGGCACAGTTTAAAAATAAAATAAAATAAAAAAGCCAAATAAATTATATAAAAAAAAAAAAAAAGCACCGCTGTCCCCCCCTGCTCTTGCGCAAAGGCGAACGCAAGCGTCGGTCTAGCGTCATATGTAAACAGCAATTGCATCATGCATGTGAGGTATCACCGCGAAGGTCAGATCGAGGGCAGTCATTTTAGCAGTAGACCTCCTCTGTAAATCTAACGTGGTAACCTGTAAAGGCTTTTAAATGCTTTTAAAAATGAATGTAGTTTGTCGCCGCTGCGCGTTTGTGCGCAATTTTAAAGCATGTCGTGTTTGGTATCCATGTACTCGGCCTATGATCATCTTTTTTATTTCATCAAACATTTGGGCAATATAGTGTTTTTTAGTGCATTAAAAATAAAAAAAAGTGTGTTTTTCCCCCAAAAAATGCGTTTGAAAAATCGCTGCGCAAATACTGTGTGGAAAAAAAAAATGCAACACCCACTATTTTAATCTGTAGGGCCTTTGCTTTAAAAAAAATATATAATGTTTGGGGGTTCAACATAATTTTCTTGCAAAAAAAAAATTTTTTTCATGTAAACAAAAAGTGTCAGAAAGGGCTTTGTCTTCAAGTGGTTAGAAGAGTGGATGATGCGTGACATAAGCTTCCTAATGTTGTGCATAAAATGCCAGGACAGTTCAAAACCCCCCCAAATGACCCCATTTTGTAAAGTAGACACCTCAAGCTATTTGCTGAGAGGCATGTTGAGCCCATTGAATATTTTTTTTTTGTCCCAAGTGATTGAATAATGACCAAAAAAAAAAAAAAATGTACAAAAAGTTGTCACTAAATTATATATTGCTCAAACATGCCATGGGCATATGTGGAATTACACCCCAAAATACATTCTGTTGCTTCTCCTGAGTACGGGGATACCACATGTGTGGGACTTTTTGGGAGCCTAGTCGCGTACGGGACCCCAAAAACCAAGCACCGCCTTCAGGATTTCTATGGGTGTAAATTTTTGATTTCACTCCTCACTGCCTATCACAGTTTCGGAGGCCATGGAATGCCCAGATGGCACAAAACCCCCCCAAATGACCCCATTTTGGAAAGTAGACACCCCAAGCTATTTGCTGAGAGGTATGTTGAGTATTTTGCAGATCTCGCTTTTTGTCACAAAGTTTTGAAAATGTAAAAAAAGAAAAAAAAAAAGAAAAAAAAATGTCTTTCTTAATTTTCAAAAACAAATGAGAGCTGTAAAATACTCACCATGCCTCTCAGCAAATAGCTTGGGGTGTCTACTTTCCAAAATGGGGTCATTTGTGGGGGTTTTGGGCTATTTTGACATTTTATGGCCTTCAAAACTGTGATAGGTAGTGATAGGTAGTGAGGAGTGAAATCAAAAATTTATGCCCTTAGAAACCTTGAAGGCGGTGCTTGGTTTTTGGGGTCCCGTACGCGGCTAGGCTCCCAAAAAGTCCCACACATGTGGTATCCCCGTACTCAGGAGAAGCAGCAGAATGTATTTTGGGGTGTAATTTCACATATAACCATGGCATGTGTGAGCAATATATCATTTAGTGACAACTTTTTGTAAATTTTTTTTTCTTTTTGTCATTATTCAATCATTTGGGACAAAAAAAAAATATTCAATGGGCTCAACATGCCTCTCAGCAAATAGCTTGGGGTGTCTACTTTCCAAAATGGGGTCATTTGGGGGGGTTTTGTGCCATCTTGGCATTTTATGGCCTTCAAAACTGTGATAGGTAGTGAGGAGCGAAATCAAAAATTTATGCCCTTAGAAACCTTGAAGGCGGTGCTTGGTTTTTGGGGTCCCGTACGCGGCTAGGCTCCCAAAAAGTCCCACACATGTGGTATCCCCGTACTCAGGAGAAGCAGCAGAATGTATTTTGGGGTGTAATTTCACATATGCCCATGGCATGTGTGAGCAATATATCATTTAGTGACAACTTTGTGCAAAAAAAAAAAAGTTTGTCATATTCCCGCAACCTGTGGCAAAATATAAAATATTCCATGGACTCAACATGCCTCTCAGCAAATAGCTTGGGGTGTCTACTTTCCAAAATGGGGTAATTTGGGGGGGTTTTGTGCTATTTTGGCATTTTATGGCCTTCGAAACTGTGATAGGTAGTGAGGAGTGAAATCAAAAATTTACGCCCTTAGAAATCCTGAAGGCGGTGCTTGGTTTTTGGGGCCCTGTACGCGGCTAGGCTCCCAAAAAGTCCCACACATGTGGTATCCCCGTACTAAGGAAAAGCAGCAGAATGTATTTTGGGGTGCAATTCCACATATAACCATGGCATGTGTGAGCAATATATCATTTAGTGACAACTTTTTGTACATTTTTCTTTTCTTTTTGTCATTATTCAATCATTTGGGACAAAAAAAAAAAATATTCAATGGGGTCAACATGCCTCTCAGCAAATAGCTTGGGGTGTCTACTTTCCAAAATGGGGTCATTTGGGGGGGTTTTGTGCCATCTTGGCATTTTATGGCCTTCAAAACTGTGATAGGTAGTGAGGAGTGAAATCAAAAATTTATGCCCTTAGAAACCTTGAAGGCGGTGCTTGGTTTTTGGGGTCCCGTACGCGGCTAGGCTCCCAAAAAGTCTCACACATGTGGTATACCCGTACTCAGGAGAAGCAGCAGAATGTATTTTGGGGTGTAATATCACATATGCCCATGGCATGTGTGAGCAATATATCATTTAGTGACAACTTTGTGCAAAAAAAAAAAGGTTGTCATATTCCCGCAACTTGTGGCAAAATATAAAATATTCCATGGACTGAACATGCCTCTCAGTAAATAGCTTGGGGTGTCTACTTTCCAAAATGGGGTCATTTGGGGGGGTTTTGTGCTATTTTGGCATTTTATGGCCTTCGAAACTGTGATAGGTAGTGAGGAGTGAAATCAAAAATTTGCGCCCTTAGAAATCCTGAAGGCGGTGCTTGGTTTCCGGGGTCCCGTACGTGGCTAGGCTCCTAAAAAGTCCCACACATGTGGTATCCCCGTACTCAGGAGAAGCAGCAGAATGTATTTTGGGGTGCAATTCCACATATAACCATGGCATGTGTGAGCAATATATCATTTAGTGACAACTTTTTGTAATTTTTTTTTTTTTTTTTTTGTCATTATTCAATCACTTGGGACAAAAAAAAAAAATTATTCAATGGGCTCAACATGCCTCTCAGCAATTTCCTTGGGGTGTCTACTTTCCAAAATGGGGTAATTTGGGGGGGTTTTGTACTGCCCTGCCATTTTAGCACCTCAAGAAATGAGATAGGCAGTCATAAATTTAAAGCTGTGTAAATTTCAGAAAATGTACCCTAGTTTGTAAACGCTATAACTTTTGCACAAACCAATAAATATACGCTTATTGACATTTTTTTTTACTAAAGACATGTGGCTGAATACATTTTGGCCTAAATGTATGACTAAAATTGAGTTTATTCGATTTTTCTTATAACAAAAAGTAGAAAATATCATTTTTTTTCAAAATTTTCGGTCTTTTTCTGTTTATATCGCAAAAAATAAAAATCGCAGAGGCAATCAAATACCATTAAAAGAAAGCTCTATTTGTGGGAAGAAAAGGACGTAAATTTCATTTGGGTACAACATTGCATGTCCGCACAATTTACAGTTAAAGCAGCGCAGTGCCGAATCCCAAAAACAGGCCTGGTCCTAATGGCCCGAAATGGTCCGGGGCTTAAGTGGTTAAAGCGTAACTCCACTTTTGTTGAGAAAAAAACATTCCTCTCTGGGTGATCTATGCACATTGTAATGATTTTAACAAACTTTGTTTGCATTCCTACCTTTTTTTATTCTGAAGATTAAATCCCTGTGTGTTTCTCTGTGTCCAATGGGAAAGGGAGTCTAATGGGAGTGGTTTCATAATTATAAATCAGCTGCTGCACTTGCAGGGCTCTAATGAGGAAATCTGCAGGGTCTGCATCCCCTTAGATATGATTTCCTATTGGGAGTATCTCACCAAAAATTATGTTTTTGTTTCAAGGGATGCCAGAAATCTGACTTGTATTCTAGTGCAGACTTCTGGAAAAATCAGTGAGCCAATCACACAAGCAGGAAATTATGTTTCTGGGTGGCGTTCTGTACACATTGTTTGTACAGAACGCCTCCAGGTAGCCATACTGCATTGCATTTTACAGAAAATTACAGAGTTGCAGGTTGAAAAGGAAAGGTAATTTTTAATAACATTCAATTACAATATGATTTGAGTCGCAATTGTATATTCTATATTATAATAATTTTTTTTATTTACAATTTTTTCCCCCCAAAAAGTGGAGTTACCCTTTTAATGTGCGTCTTCCATGTCCAGCCTGTCATTGCTTACCATTAATCTTCCTAACATTTACCATCCTTTGTTTTTTGTTTTACGGTGACTCCATTGACTTGCAAAGCCCCATGGAGTCACCTTACGTACATGCTCCCAGCTGGTATTACAGCTGTAGGTCCCTATGCTGCCTGTGCACATACACAGGCAGCTTTGTTCTCAACTGGATGTTCGGTAAGTGACACCGAGGGATCCAGAACCAGCGGTGCCGATAACAACTATCTGTAAGTGTGTGGGCAGATGCATAATTGTTAAAGGGATTGTAAAGGTTCGTTTTTTATTTTCTAAATAGGTTCCTTTAAGCTAGTGCATTGTTGGTTCACTTACCTTTTCCTTCAATTTCCCTTCTAAATGTTTTTTTCTTTGTCTGAATTTCTCACTTCCTGTTCCTCCTCAGTAAGCTTGCCCCCATCATCCGAGCCGTTCTGGCTGGGGGTTAGTCAGCGTGCTCGCCCCCTCCCTTGGGACTACATCCCTGCGGATGTAAACTAACCTTTACAACCCCTTTAAATGTGTTTTGCCAAATAAAAAGTTGTTTGGTGTCTCAGGGGATAACAGCGTGTGCTGTAGTGTGCCTTTCCCTGCAATTCCTGATTTTGAAGGTGATATATCCAGGAGAAGTAAAACTGAGTAGCTTTGAGGATGGTTAATTCAAATCAGTGTTAATTTCATTAACAAAAATCTTTTCGTCAAAGTTTTCATCAGTGGCAATTTTACAGTGACGAAAACGAAACCAAAAGTACAGCACATTTTCATCCACTGATGAAAAATATGATGAAAATCAAATCCGTTTCCATTAACGAACTAAAACGGGACGAAAATGTGAGGCAGGGACGTTTACCCTCATGATCTAACTTCCGGTTTCCACGGAGCTCCGCCTGCTGCTGCTCCCAGCAAGCACACGACTGTGTGCACCACGACTGCCAGAGACCACAGCAGCACTGTGCATTACAGACAGCCCGAGTCTCCTGGTGAGACTGTCCCACTCCCGAGTCCCGACTCACGAGACAACCGCCAGCTAGGTAGGGTGCCCACGTGTCCCGGATTGCCTAGGATTGTCCCATAATTCCCATTTGTGTCCCGGGTACCTTCATTCCGGGACAATACAGTGTCCCGGAATTAAATGAGGACACATAGCCATCCTAATAGACAGTTGCCAAACTGGTTGCTAGGGCCACCCCGCCTGGCGTCTAGTAACAAGTAACGTCACATTCGCAGAGTCTCGGAGCGAGGCACAGAGGAGCAAAGCCTTTACCCAGTGCTGCCCTGCGCTCCATGTCCACCCACCGCCTCTCCTTCGCTGGCCCATTGCAGCAGCACCCAGAGAGAGCAGCCAGAGCATCTCCTCCTGACTCCTCCAGTCTTCAGTGACCTCCCGGTGGGTGGCGGCATTCTGCAGTGCTGATTGGGTTAGATCCATGGCTCGGCTACCCATCCCGACTCCCGCAGCGCATTGCCCGACTTCTTCTCCTCCTGCCCGCGGCTCGAACCGACCAACTGCCTGAGGGGGGCCCCCAGCCAGGACCAGGGAACAAAGACCGGCGCTCAACCACTCACCAGACCAGTCCAGATTAGAAGGTGAGCAAATGGAACCTGATTGGAGCAGGTCAGGTGACAAGTCGGGGCACCAGGGCTGGGGACAGTACAGTAAAAAATGAGGCTGACAAGTGGGGGCAATAAAAAATTAGGCTGACAATTGGGGGCAATAAAACATGAATCTGACAAGTGGGGGCAATAAAAAATATATATGTAGAAAATGTATACCACCTGTCTAAACTGTTGACCACTGTTTGCTTTTGTTTTTCAAAAAATTGGCAAAAAAAAGTATAAAAAAATCATCTTTTTTTTGGGCTGGCGCGAAAGCGTACGCGCTGGGGGGGAGGGGGGGGGGTGGTGTCCCTGAATGGCAGTTTGGAAATGTGGTCACCCTACAGCTAGGCTCCCACGTCAAGAGCAGAGCAGACTGTGAGTGTGTAGTACATTACAATTACAGTAGGCCTGAGGCCTCCCCTCAGACCACCATCCAGCACTGTGTGTGCATTACACAGGCCTCCTCTGACCACTGGCAGTGGCATCCAGGGCACTGTGCATTACAAGCCATCCCTCAGACCACCATCCAGCACTGTGCAACATTACAGGCATCCACTGACCACTGGCAGTGCCATCCAGGGCACTGTTCATTACAGGCCATCCCTCAGACCACCATCCAGCACTGTGCAACATTACAGGCCTCCTCTGACCACTGGCAGTGGCATCCAGGGCACTGTGCATTACAGGCCATTCCTTCAGACCTGAGACCACCATCCAGCACTGTGCAGCATCACAGGCCTCCTCTGGCCAGTGACCACAGGCATGTTACAGGCTATCCCTCAGACCTGAGACCACCATCCAGCAATCTGCAGCATTACAGGCCTCCTCAGACCACTGTTCAGAGCACTCTGCAGCATTACAGGACTCCTCAGACCACCATACAGAGCACTGTGTAGCATTACAGGCCTCCTTAGACAACCATCCAGAGCACTCTGCAGCATTACAGACCACCGTCCAGAGCACTGTGCAGCATTACTGGCCTCCTCAGATCAGCGTCCAGAGCACTGTGCAGCATTACTGGTCTCCTTAAACCACTTCCCAGAGCACTGTGCAGCATTACTGGCCTCCTCAGACCACTTCCCAGAGCACTGTGCAGCATTACTGGCCTCCTCAGACCACTTCCCAGAGCACTGTGCAGCCTTACAGGCCTCCTCAGACCACTTCCCAGAGCACTGTGCAGCATTACTGGTCTCCTTAAACCACTTCCCAGAGCACTGTGCACTGTGTGCAGCATTACTGGCCTCCTCAGACCACTTCCCAGAGCACTGTGCAGCCTTACAGGCCTCCTCAGACCATCCAGAGCAGCTGAATCTGTATCTGTGAGTTTGTTCAAACTTTAATACCATAAATAATAACATGATATTAGATCTTTTTACTTCAGGAGTATATAATGAGTTTGAAAATTCTAGAGAAATGCTTAAATAATGCATTACAATTTAACTAAACACATTCAATTTTAGATGACTAAAATTATTTTATTTGACTAAAATGTGCTGGAGATTTTAAGACTAAAATACGATGACTAAAATGGGACTAAAACTAAAATGGCATTTTAGTCAAAGACTATGAATAAAACTATAACCCTTGCAGAAGACTAAAATGGGACTAAAACTAAAAAGCCATTTTTAGTACTAAGAAGACTAAAACTGAATCGAAATGTGTTGCCAAAATTAACACCGCTTTAAATTATTTCAGCTACACAGGTCAGTAAGGGCTTGTTTTAAAGTGTATTTACTGCTTGGTAAAATTAACATGTTGCCCAGATTATGCCCAATATAGTATTCTGAGCAAGCAGTAACAAGCCCTTATTCATGTCGGTATCTGTAAGCCTGTTCTCCAATGTAAACAACCAGCAGGTATTTCTAAGCTGTTAGGTCTTGTTCACATATTGTACTTAAAGTGTTTATTACCCCAACACTTCATTTTCCTGATGTATCATGTACTTTTATGAAAAAGTATCCTGTTCTCTTTGTATTGCTTCCTTTGTGTGAAATCCCTGGTGATCCTGCTAGTCCCCTTGCTTTCCTATTAAAACTGACCACACTAAGCAGGATTACACAACGTGGTCAGTTCTCTAGCTATGCCGGGAACTCAGTGTACTCTGCTCCAATGATCAGACCTGTCCTGACACGCCTCTGCTGCACAGCCTTTCACTGGGAAGCTCAAGGTGATGCTGTTCTCCTCCCCCCAGCTCTTTTGCAGCTGAGAACAGAGGGAATGCGTTCACTTATAAAAAAAGCAATAAGGCCTCATGCCCACGGACGTTTTTACAGCCGCGTTTTTGAGCGTTTTTTACAGCTTAAAAACGCCTGTCCATGTTAGTCTATAGCTTCATGCCCACCTAGACGTTTTTGAGCTGCAAATAGCATAGACGTTTTTAAGCTGTAAAAAAAAACCAGGACCAGTGCGTTCCTCAGCGTCGGAATTAGGCAGAAAAAAACGCGAGCGTCAAAAAACGCGCAAAAACGCGCACTAACGCGCACTAACGCGCAAAAACGCGCACTAACGCGCGGTCGCGTTTTTAGCTCCGACGTTTTTTTTTTTCAAAAAAAAAAATATTTACAATAACATGGACAGGCGTTTTTAAGCTGCAAAAAACGCAGCTGTAAAAACGCCAGTGGGCATGAGGCCTAAAAGGTATTTATGTTTTTTTATATCTATACAAAAATGTTTTGCCCTTGATTTCTATTTTAAACTAAATGGGTTGTTTTATAAGGTGAGCGTTTACAATTAGAGGTTGACCGATAAGGGTTTTTCTCTGGCCGATGCCGATATTCAGAAATTGGGGCGGCCGATGGCCGATATTATGATGCCGATTTTTGTGGCCGATATTTAAGGCCGATTTAAAAAAAAAACTCTCCCGCTCCACTCCTTCCTGTTTGCTCCTGTCACTCTAGCACACACTTAATGTCCTCAGTACAGATGGCACTGGTTGGCACTGGTAGGTGGCACTGGTTGGTGGCACTGGTTTGGAACTGACAGATGGTACTGGCAGGTGGCACTGATAGGTGGCACTGATTGGCACTGGCAGGTGGCACTGGTTTGGAACTGACAGATGGCACTATTGGCACTGGTTGGTGGCACTGAAAGACGGCACTGATTGGCACTAGCAGTGGCATGGTTTGGAACTGACAGATAGCACTGGTTTGGAACTGACAGATGGCACTGATTGGCAGTTGGAGCTGGTTGGCACTGGCAGATGGCACTGGTTGGCATTGGCAGGTGGCACTGGCAGGTGGCACTGATTGCCAGTGGCAGGTGCCACTGATTGGCTGTGGCAGGTGGCACTGATTGGCGGTGGCACTGGTAGGCAGTGGTGGGTGGCACTGGTAGGCAGTGGTGGGTGGCACTGGCTGGCAGTGGCGGGTGGCACTGGCTGGCAATGGCAGTGGTGGGTGGCACTGGCTGGCACTGGCAGGTGGCACCGACAGATGGCACTGATTGGCACTGGCTGGTGGCACTGATTGGCGGTGGCACTGGTTGGCACTGGCAGGTGGCACTGACAGATGGCACTGGCTGGTGGCACTGATTGGTATTGGCACTGGTTGGCACTGGCAGGTGACACTGACAGATGGCACTGGCTGGTGGCACTGATTGGCGGTGGCACTGGGTGGCACTGGCAGGTTTCCCACTGAGCCGAGTGCAGCTGTAACTGTGTGTGACACACAGGAGAGAGAGTGCTGTCAGAATTGAGCTCGATGTGGGGGTGGGCGAGACCCGACCCAGCAGATATATTACACTAGCCAATGATTGAGCTGCTTAAGAAAGGGGGCGGGGCCACATACACGTAGCGGCCCGCCCAGATACCATCCCATTGGCTGTAGCTGCTGGGTCCCGGTCCCGCCCACCCTGGCCGGGTCCCGCCCACCTCCGACATCAAGCTCAATTTCTGACAGCTCCTCTCTCTCTCCTCTCTGTTACTTGTCAGTTTCACACACTCAGCGCGGCGCTTGATACTTGCCAGAGCCGCTGAGTGTGGAGAAGGGAGGAGGAACAGCGGTCAGTGTAAAATATCGGCCTAATTTTGATAATAATCGGCCGATGCCGATTTATCAAAAATGGCCAAATATCGCCTGATATATCGGCCGGCCTCTATTTACAATCACTTTAGGCATTCATCTATGTGAGGGGTGTGTTTTGCCTGTATGGGATGGACAGGTATTCTGTGCATTTACATGCAGGCAGGCAGTCCCATTTATGTTAATTGGGACACAGTGGCTGCACGGGCACAACCGCTACTCCCAATTTGACATCCATTTGGGTGTGGGTGCCTGTCCCAGAATGCACAGCGTGTGGGTGAGGGGACATACACCTGTGCCCACTAGGAGGTCAAATTGGGAGCAGCCGCTGCTTCTCTATTGACATATATTGGACTGCCTGCATGCAGTTGCGTGGAACACCTGTCCTTCCCATGCAGGCAAAAGACATCCCTCGTATGGCTGTACGCTTAAAGCAGGGTTCCACCCAAAAGGGGAACCTCCGCTTATTTGTCCCCCCCCCCACCGTTGCCACATTTGGCACCTTTCAGGGGGGATTGGGGACCTGTTTTTGACAGGTACCCAGTCCCCACTTCTGGGACACGCAGCCGTGGCACCGCCCCTTGGATATTCTCCCCCTCCTCCTTCCTCTGCCATCAGGCCAATTACAAAGTCCCCACTTCCAGGACATGCAGCCGTGGCACCGTCCCTTGGATATTCGCCCCCTCCTCCTTCCTCTGCCATCGGGCCAATTAAAAGCAGCTAAAGGGGTCAGTGATAGCTTGCATTAAATGCTTTTTACTGCTTGTTAAGAATATGTGAAAAGTTTAAAGTCCATACACTGGGTGCAGGTATGCTGTAAGAATATGTAAATATTTCTAAGCTTCTCTTGGAAATAAATTGATTGTCAAAAGAGCAAATCATTATATTTATGGTTAATTGTGGCACACTTGACCAATGGCTCTTGAGGACATAGGTGATCTACCAACGGCTCATGCATTCTATTTAAAGTGGTTGTATCGTGTTCGTACGATAGTAATTCGACCTCCATCTGCCGCATACACACGACCGTTTTTAATGTCATTGGAAAAAGTAGGATTTTTAAAACAGCTTACCTGTAAAATCCTTTTCTTGGAGTACATCACGGGACACAGAGCGGCATAGTCATTTCTATGTGGGTTATATAGAATTACCTTCAGGTGCTGGCACTGGCAACTTCCAAAACAGGAAGTACCCTCCCCTATATAAGCCCCTCCCATCCGGGAGCACCTCAGTTTTGTAGCAAAGCAATACGTGTCCCCAAAAGAGGGGTGGGAGCTCTGTGTCCCGTGATGTACTCCAAGAAAAGGATTTTACAGGTAAGCTGTTTTAAAAATCCTACTTTCTTGTTCATACATCACGGGACACAGAGCGGCATAGTCATTACTATGTGGGACGTCCCAAAGCAATGCCAAATGAGGGGGTGGATATACCATACATAAGCTGGGCGCCATCAGGCATGAGGATCTTTTGCGGCCTGCAACACACTGCGCCCAAAGGCGACATCCTCCTGACTTCTAACGTCCACCTGGTAGAACCTAGTAAACGTGTGTACTGAAGACCATGTTGCGGCCTTACAAATTTGAGCCAGGGAGGCCTGGTGATGCACTGCCCATGAAGTTCCAACTGCTCTCGTGGAGTGCGCCCTAACTTTGAACGGAGGCGGTCTACTTCTCAAGCCATAGGCTTGTATTATGTCCTGTCGAATCCACTTGGCTAAAGTAGATTTTGATGCTGCCTGACCCTTTCTGGGGCCTTCCGGCAGAACAAACAAAGAATCCGTTCTACGAATCTGAGCAGTGGCTTTTAGATAAGCTTTAACTGCTCTTACTACATTCAAAGAATGCAATAACTTTTCCTCTACCGAGCTCGGTTTGGGGAAAAGAAGGAAGAACCACATCCTGGTTCAAGTGAAACCTCGATACCACCTTAGGAAGAAAGGCTGGGTGAGGACGTAATACTACTCTGTCCTCATGAATAACCAGATATGGCTCTTTATAGGACATGGCGGCTACTTCCGACACTCTTCTAGCCGAGCATATGGCTACTAAAAATATCAATTTTCTGGTGAGTAGAACCAAGGAAATGTGCCGCAAGGTTCAAATGGCTGCTTCTGCAGAACCGACAGAACCAAATTTAGATCCCATGGACATATGGGAGCTTTAATCGGTGGAATAATACGAGTCACTCCTTGCATAAAGGATTTGACAAGTGAATGCATAGCCAGGGGCCTTTGAAATAGTATTGATAAGGCCGAAACCTGACCCCTGATAGTACTTAAGGCAAACTTCCTGTCTACAGCCCACTGTAGGAAGTCCAGAATTCTGCCTATAACGTACTTACGTGGATGCCACTTTCTGGCCTCGCACCAAGTGATGTACGCCTTCCAAACTCTATAGTAGATCTGCCTG
Organism: Rana muscosa; assembly: GCA_029206835.1. NCBI lineage: Eukaryota > Metazoa > Chordata > Amphibia > Anura > Ranidae > Rana > Rana muscosa. Next base: position 988,294,543 of record CM055116.1, on the reverse strand, counting down.
GATACAGGCTTCCTGGCATTGATTATAGTTGATACCACAGAGGTAGAGAGACCTCTCTTCTTTAGGATGTGGGATTCAATAGCCAGGCCGTTAAACTTAGAGTTAGTAAGGAAGGGTGGTATATCGGCCCTTGCGAAAGCAGGTCCGGACGATGTGGAAGGGTCCAAGGACTCCCCACAGACATTTTGATGATCTCCGCGTACCAGGCCCTTCGGGGCCACGCTGGAGCCACCAAGATCACCGGCTTCTTTTCCAACCTGACTCTGCGAAGGAGTCGAGGCAACAATTGTAGCGGAGGGAATGCATATATCAGTCTGAACTGATTCCAAGGGAACACCAGAGCATCCGAGCCACAAGCGAGGGGATCCCTTGTCCGGGAGACAAATCTGTCCACCTTTGCGTTGAATCTGGATGCTAGCAGATCTACATCCGGTGTTCCCCACCGCTGACATATTGCTCGGAAGACCTCGGGATGAAGGGACCATTCCCCTGGGCATAACTGTTGGCGACTTAGAAAGTCCGCCTTCCAATTCTCCACCCCTGGAATGAAGACAGCTGACATACATGGGACATGCTTTTCTGCCCATTCCAGGATGTGACTTACTTCCCTCTGGACTGCACGACTCCTGGTGCCTCCCTGATGATTGATATATGCCACTGCTGTGGCATTGTCTGATTGAATTCTGACAGGGGACCCTTGGAGTCTGGATGCCCAGGCTACTAGGGCATACCGGGCTGCTCGTATCTCTAAGAGATTGATGGGCAGGGTTTTTACTACATTTGACCATCTGCCCTGGAGAGACCATTGCTCCAGTACTGCCCCCAGCCTATAAGGCTGGCATCTGTAGTGACCACCTTCCAGGATATCGGACTGAAGGGTTTTCCCTTCTGGAGATTCTGGGGGATCAACCACCAGCAGAGACTCTTCCGAACGGAAGGGGACAAAGCCATCGGGAAGTCTAGAGCCTGAATTTTTCCGTTCCAGGCTGACAATATGGCCCTCTGTAAATTCCTTGAGTGGAATTGGGCGTATGGCACAGCTTCGAATGATGCTACCATCTTTCCTAGCAGCCTCATGCACAGGCGTATGGACGGCTGTCTTTTTGCACAAAGCAGACGGACCAAGCCCCTCAAAGAGGATACCTTGTCTAGAGGTAAGAAAATCTTCCTCTGGTCTGAATCCAGCCGTAGCCCTAGATATACCAGGTTTTTCACTGGCTGTAGGGCTGACTTGTCCAGGTTGATGACCCAACCGTGAGATTCTAGATACTTGATTGTATCGACAATTACCACTTCTAGCTTGGCAACTGAGTGGTCCATCAACAACAGGTCGTGTAGGTATGCCATTATCGTTACACCTCGTGTTCTTAGATCGGCCAACAGTGGGGCCAGAATTTTTGTGAACACTCGTGGTGCTGTGGCCAGACCGAATGGTAAGGCTCTGAACTGAAAATGGCGCCCTTCTACTGCAAAGCGTAGAAATTTTTGATGACCTGGAAAGATGGGAACATGCAAGTAAGCATCTTTGATGTTGATCGAGGCTAACCATTCCTCCCCCTGTAGGGCAGCGGTGACCGATCGGATCGACTCCATCCGGAAGGACCGGACGTTTAGAAATTTGTTTAGACTCTTTAGGTCCAATATGGGTCTTATGTCCCCGTTTGGTTTCGGGACTGTGAAAAGGTTTGAGTAGAAACTCAACCCCCACTCTTCCATAGGAACCTCCATAATTACTCCTTGGAGCAATAGTTGTTCTAACGCCACTAGGAGACACCTTCTTTTCAGAGGGTCTTTTGGCATGCCTGACCACATAAAAATGGGAAGGAGGAGACTCTTTTAACTCCAACTTGTATCCCCGAGTTACTGCGGAGAGCACCCATCTGTCTTTGATCGTCTCCCGCCAGGTCTCTGTGAACAACTGAAGTCTTCCCCCCACCCGTTTGAGTGGGGTCAGCCCTTCATAGGCTTGACTTGGAGGCTGGTTTAGTACCTCTTCAGATCCAGGGCTTTTTATTACCCTGTGACTGTCCCTGATTTTTACCTCCTGAGTTTAACCGAGGAGGCCGTCGGAACTGCTTAGTAGCAGACGTCCCAGGGATAGGAGAGGTAGTCCTCTTAAAAGACGGACCCCTAGACCTCTTTTTAATTGGTAAGAGAGTACTTTTACCACTGGAAATCTTCTGGATATATTTATCCAGGTCTTCGCCAAAAAGGCGTTCTCCATGAAATGGGAAGCTAACTAAGAGCTTCTTACAGGGAGCCTCAGCAGACCAGTTCTTGAGCCACAGAAGCCTACGCATATGTACCAAAGACAGCGTGAGGCGGGAGGCCTGATGGATAGAATCCTTGATGGCGTCAACCGCAAAGCATAATGCTCTAGGCAGATCAGCCAGAGCCTGGGCCTGCTGGTCTGGCAAATCCCTCAGGACCATTTTCATTTGATCCTTTAAAGCTTGGCAGACCCCAATAGCTGCCACTGCTGGCTGTGTAACAGCCCCTGCTGTGGAAAAAGCAGATTTTAATAAAGATTCCAATTTTTTATCTACTGGATCTTTGAACATTTGAACATTATCTACTGGACATGTCAGTGATTTGTTCACAGAAGAAATGGCTGCGTCCACCGTAGGAACATTCCATCTCTGGGTGAATTTTTCCTCCATGGGATAGATCACCTGAAATTTCTTAGGTGGAACAAATAGTTTATCAGGATGTTCCCAGTCCTGGTATATAAGTCCTTCCAATAATGGATGAATTGGAAAGGAGCAATTAATCTGGGGAGCTTTTAGCGACCCCAACGAGGAGACAGCAGTAGTTGATGGTTCAACAAGAGGCATTTTAAATGCAGATCGAACCATGTCAGTTAGGGTCTGGACCCACAATCTTTCAGTCTGTGATGCTGAAAATGGTTCATCTACTGTCGATTCCTCAAAAACAGAGTTAACCTCCTCCTGATCCCCTTCAGGAAGGTCAGTCCCTTCCTGGGACTGTTGCTCTGCCAACAGGCACTCTAATGGAGGGGATGGAGATCTGGCGCGCTTTCTTTCCTGTAGAGAAGAAGCGATCAATGCTGCCAATCTCTGCTCCAATTCCTCCAGAGTTGAGGCAAAAACCTCCTCTGTTATATATGCAGGAGCAGGTGGACTGAGGACAGCCGCAGTACCTGGCACTCCCGGGGGTTCCTTATGGGTATTAACCTCTGATTTCTCAGGGGAGGAAGGTGCAGATGACTGCTCCAGATCCTCAGAGCCCGATGGAGACCCCCTACACTTCCTGAGAGGTATATCTCGGAGTTTTTTAGGCGGCATATTCCTTAGTTCAAAGCTGAGGTATTCCAGCCGCAATACACCCCTTTACTGAAATAGTCTAATGCAATTTGCTGCTATGTACATCAGTGGGTGTCTACTAATGCGTCTTTCTGGGGATGCCTGTATCAACCGCCCGCTGTAAGCCCCTATACCATGCTACCAGCTCCTTTTCATGCTCTGTGTCCATAGCAAGCAGCGTGGACTGAGTCCTTTTATCTTGCTGGGACGCCCGCACATGCGCAGAAGCGCTGGGCGCACAGAGCGCGTCATCCGCCAGGCTCCGCCCCCTTTTTTGAAGCTAAATCTTATAAAAAGAAAGCGTGTGTGCGCGCGCGCGTGCACGTGTGCGCTCTTGGCGCCATGTAGGGAGAGGAGCCAGGGTCCCTGTTTCACCAGGACTCGGGGATGGAAGGAAACTACTTGACAGCATGACAGAGGAATGCAGCTTCCCTGATAGAGAGCTCACTCATCTGCCTGGACTTTCACCATGGAAGGAATAGTCCCAAGAAAAAAAGACGTTCCACAGCGGCCTCTAGTGGACAAACACAGGTACCGCACTTTTGTCTTTTTTTTTTTTTTTTTTAAAACCTCCTTTATGAAAAACATTTCTAGGTTTACAGTTTTTAAAACTTCCTTTATGAAAAGACATTTCTAGGATTTCTTAGGCATATACAGCTATTAGCGGGAATACCTTTAGGTAACAGGCAGAAAGACATATTAGGCTTGGGGGTCCCCTCAATAGAACCAAGTTCCTGAGGGGCCCCCACTTACCTTTTCCCCGCCGCAGGACTTTGTTTGGTCCACAGAAGCCCAAACTTCACCTCTCACGGCAGGCATTGTACTAGACCTTCAGGGACCGGGTTCCCAAGGATTCCACTCCCCTGGACCTGTATAGCACCCTGCACAGATAGCCTCTTGGTTTTGGGTATGACCAGAGCTCTGGATCCCAGGGTCCAGCCCTCCTAAGAGAGGCATTACAGGCAAAACCCTGTTCTTCTCTGCAAGGCCCGGGTACCGACCGTTTAGCTATGAAGCTTTTTTGGTCGGATCCGGAATAGCTTGCTAAGGCCCAGAGAACCTGTACACAAGCCCAGATGAATACATGTTAACCTTGGCCAACACCTTAGACACTGGCAAAAAACTGAGGTGCTCCCGGATGGGAGGGGCTTATATAGGGGATGGTACTTCCTGTTTTGGAAGTTGCCAGTGCCAGCACCTGAAGGTAATTCTATATAACCCACATAGTAATGACTATGCCGCTCTGTGTCCCGTGATGTATGAACAAGAAAACTACGTTTTTCTCAACGTGATTCTTCTCAAGCCTGCCTTGCCTACACACTATCGTGAAAAAAAATGCTCGAACAAAGCGCGGAGACGTGCAAAACGTACAACGGCACTATAAAGGGAAAGTTCCATTCGGATGGCGCCACCCATTGGGCTGCTTTTGCCCATCCTCGTGTTAGTAAAGTTTGGTGAGAGACGATTCACGCTTTTCAGTTTTGTGCTCTTCAGTCCATTACAGTGTGACGAATGTGCTATCTCCATTATGAACGCTAGTTTTACCAGAACGAGCGCTCCCGTCTCATAACTTGCTCCTGAGCATTCGCATTTTTTTCACGTCGTTAAAGCCTACACACGGCCGTTTTTCATGACGAGAAAAACAACGACGTGAAAAATTACGCGAAAAAATAGAGCATGTTCCAAATTTTTAATGCCCATTTTTCACATCACAAAAAATGCTCTGGAGCCCACACACGATCATTTTTAATGACCAAATAAAAAAATGGCATTTTTCTCGTCATGAAAAACAGTCGTGTGTACGCGGCATTATGTCCAGCTTTGGGGCTGATGTACAAGGAATGCATAAATTGAGTTAATCTTGGCTAAATGAATAACAATTATAACAATTATAATATTTATAATAATAAATATTCTTATTGTATATAATTATAATATAATATACAGTTTATAACAAATATATTATTGTGATAATAATTGAACGATAACAAGGGTAAAGCTATCAGAAATGTCTCAGATAGGTCATAATTAGGGATGAGCTTCGAGTTCGAGTCAAACTCATGTTCGACTCGAACATTGCCTGTTCGCCGAACAACGAACAATTTGGGGTGTTCGCGGCAAATTCGAAAAGTCTATGGGAGAAATCTAAAGTGCTAATTATAAAGGCTTATATGCAAGTTATTGTCCTAAAAAGTGTTTGGGGACCTGGGTCCTGCCCCAGGGGACATGTATCAATGCAAAAAAAGTTTTAAAAACGGCAGTTTTTTTAGGAGCAGTGATTTTAATAATGCTTAAAATGAAAAAAAAAAGTGGAATATTCCTTTAAATTTCGTACCTGGGGGGTGTGTATGATATGCATGTAAAGTGGTGCACGTTTCCCGTGCTTAGAACTGTCCCTGCACAAAGTGTCATTTTTGAAGGAAAAAAAGTCATTTAAAACTCACTCGCGGCTATAATGAATTGTCGGCTTTTATCAATACATAGAAAAGTCATTGATAAAAAAAAAAAAAAAAAGCGTGGGGGTTCCCCCAAATTCAATTACCAGGCCCTTTAGGTCTGGAATGGATATTAAGGGGAACCCCGACGCAAATTTAAAAAAAAAATGGCTTGGGGTTCCCCCTAAATATACATACCAGGCCCTTGAGATCTGGCATGGATTTTAAGGGGAACTCCACCCCAAATAAAAAAAAAATGGCGTGGAGTCCCCCCAAAAATCCACACCAGACCCTTATCCGAGCACGCAACCTGGCCGGCCGCAGGGGAAGAGGGGGGGATGAGAGAGTGGCCCCCCTCCCTCCTGAACCGTACCAGGCCACATGCCCTCAACATTGGGAGGATGTCCCCATGTTGATAGGGACAAGGGCCTCATCCCCACAACCCTTGCTCGGTGGTTGTGGGGGTCTGCGGGCGGGGGGCTTATCGGAATCTGGAAGACCCCTTTAACAAAGGGGACCCCCAGATCCCGGTCCCCCCCTATGTGAATTGGTAAGGGGTACATTGTACCCCTACCATTTCATGAAGAAAGTGTCAAAAAATGTAAATAAAAACACACATACCTTGGAAAAGTCCTTTATTAAAAAAAAAAAAAAAAAAAAAAAATAAGCATTCCAGCGATGAAATCCAGTGTCCCGCGGCGATCCCGATGTCCAGCACTGTCCGTCATTGGTTGTGCCTGAGCGGACCTGATGGGGAACTTCCTCCGCTGTGTTTTAAATGTATAGACCTGCCCCTTCTAAAGTTCCCCATCAGGTCCGCTCAGCGAACAGATGCGGAACATGAGAAGGGGCGGGTCTATACATGTATTACACAGTGAATGAAGTTCCCCATCAGGTCCGCCCCCTCGGTATGTCCGACCCCGCCTACGTCATTGGCCTGAGTGGGGAACTTCCTTCACTGTGTAATTTAAATTTACACAGTGAAGGAAGTTTCCCGCTCAGGCCAATGACATAGGCGGGGTCCGACATACCGAGGGGGCGGACCTGATGGGGAACTTCTCTCACTTTGTAATACATGAATAGACCCGCCCCTTCTCATGTTCAGCATCTGGTCCGCTGAGCGGACCTGATGGGGAACGAGAGAAGGGGCGGGTCTATTCATGTATTACACAGCGAACGAAGTTCCCCATCAGGTCCGCCCCCTCGGTATGTCGGACCCCGCCTACGTCATTGGCCTGAGCGGGAAACTTCCTTCACTGTGTAAATTTAAATTACACAGTGAAGGAAGTTCCCCGCTCAGGCCAATGACGTAGGCGGGGTCGGACATACCGAGGGGGCGGACCTGATGGGGAACTTCTCTCACTTTGTAATACATGAATAGACCCGCCCCTTCTCATGTTCAGCATCTGGTCCGCTGAGCGGACCTGATGGGGAACGAGAGAAGGGGTGGGTCTATTCATGTATTACACAGCGAACAAAGTTCCCCATCAGGTCCGCCCCCTCGGTATGTCGGACCCCGCCTACGTCATTGGCCTGAGCGGGAAACTTCCTTCACTGTGTAAATTTAAATTACACAGTGAAGGAAGTTCCCCGCTCAGGCCAATGACGTAGGCGGGGTCGGACATACCGAGGGGGCGGACCTGATGGGGAACTTCATTCGCTGTGTAATACATGTATAGACCCGCCCCTTCTCATGTTTCGCATCTGGTCCGCTGAGCGGACCTGATGGGGAACTTTAGAAGGTGCGGGTCTATACATTTAAAACACAGCGAGGAAGTTCCCCATCAGGTCCGCACAGGCACAACCAATGACGGACAGCGCTGGACTTCGGGATCGCCGCGGGACACTGGATTTCATCACTGGAATGTTTTTTTCTTTTTTTTATTTTTTTTAATAAAGGACTTTTTCAAGGTGTTTGTGTGTTTTTATTTACATTTTTTGACACTTTCTTCGTGAAATGGTAGGGGTACAATGTACCCCTTACCAATTCACATGGGGGGGGGCGGGATCTGGGGGTCCCCTTTGTTAAAGGGGTCTTCCAGATTCCGATAAGCCCCCCGCCCGCAGACCCCCACAACCACCGAGCAAGGGTTGTGGGGATGAGGCCCTTGTCCCCATCAACATGGGGACATCCTCCCCATGTTGAGGGCAAGTGGCCTGGTACGGTTCAGGAGGGAGGGGGGGCCGCTCTCTCGTCCCCCCCTCTTCCCCTGCGGCCGGCCAGGTTGCGTGCTCGGATAAGGGTCTGGTATGGATTTTTGGGGGGACTCCACGCCATTTTTTTTTTAAATTTGGGGTGGAGTTCCCCTTAAAATCCATGCCAGATCTCAAGGTCCTGGTATGGATATTTAGGGGGAACCCCACGCCATTTTTTTTAAATTTGCGGCGGGGTTCCCCTTAATATCCATTCCAGACCTAAAGGCCTGGTAATTGAATTTGGGGGAACCCCCACGCTTTTTTTTTTTTTTTTTTCTATGTATTGATAAAAGCCGACAATTCATTAATAGCCGCGAGTGAGTTTTAAATGACTTTTTTTCCTTCAAAAATGACACTTTGTGCAGGGACAGTTCTAAGCACGGGAAACATGCGCCACTTTACATGCATATCATACACACCCCCCAGGTACGAAATTTAAAGGAATATTTCACTTTTATTTTTTCATTTTAAGCACTATTAAAATCACCGCTCCCGTAAAAACGTCTATTTTTTAAACCTTTTTTTGCATTGATACATGTCCCCTGGGGCAGGACCCGAGTCCCCAAACACTTTTTAGGACAATAAATTGCATATTAGCCTTTATAATTAGCACTTTAGATTTCAAACGTTCGAGTCCATTGTATTTAATAGGGTTCTAAAGTTCACACGAACATTCTGTCTGTTCGCAGGTTCTGGTGCGAACTGAACAGGGGGGTGTTCGGCTCATCCCTGGTCATAATGCATGTAGTATGGCTAGTGGGTGATATAAAGGTCTATGTCTAATCTGTCCATTACATTAGAGTGTTGTCTTTGTTAAAAATAACAGCAGATAGGTGGGTTTATAAGAGCTTACTCCTTTCGTTTGTATGAAACAGTTTGTTGTAGCTGGTTCCTGGAAATATACTTAATTTGATATGTTGAAGATTCGCCAAAGCATTTGCTTTTGTTGCATGAAACACACTGTTATAGAAAATTCTTGGGATAGTAGCAAAAAAAAAGTCAGTTAAAATCTGACTTAGAATCCAAACAGATGATAATAATTGTTGATATTTTTATTATTGTCCTTATAATAGATTTGGACTGTATATGTTTGTGAACAGAGAACAACCCGATTCCTAGATCAGTATCGACCTTTTCTACCTTTTCTACCTACTCTTCCACTTGTAGAAGTCCTATGTAATGGTAATATATTAATGAGTGTGATGCTGTAGCTGACAAACAATCAGAAATCACCATTAAAGCTCATCTCTGGGCAAAGCTTTTCCACCGCTCCCCCATGCATGCAACCCTTTTATTTTCGAAAATTACCCAAGGAGTCTATTTTTTGCTCACCTAAGCCCACAGTTCATGGCCCTTGCCGACACCGCTTCCAGAAAATGTGACTACTGGTGAGCCAGCACTACAGTCTTTGCCTGTGCCAAACAGTTGCCTCTTCGTGGCGTAATGAGAATCTGCAATGTTCTTGAGCCTGAGAAGACCCCACCACTGGAGAACCAATAGGAAGTGTCCATGTCATCCTGGAAGCAAGGAAAAAACTGAAGAAGGGCGCTCCTCTTCTACATTGAAGTAAATAGAAGATGCAAGACCCATCACCTGACTACTCATTGAAAGAAGTAAAAGGGGCTTTTAAGTTTTAACTTAACTATTTTTATAGTAACGAATCAATTAGAAGTGGTTGGGAGAGTTAAAAGAGAAGTATGGCCAAAGCATTTTTTGGCCATACTTCTCTTTTGGGTAAAAGGAGTGCACTTACTCTTTGCTCTCCTGTGACCCAAAATCAGCTGTCAGAGGGCTAAAGCCCCTATCAACTTATGTCACAGAGCCGCTCCAGTCTCTGGAAGGATACCAACCATATTGTTGGGAACTTTCCAGCTGTCTGGTCAATTCTGGCGCTCCAGTAAGGGGCAGAACTGAGAGCACTGACTAACAGTAAAGCCTCGTACACACGGCCGGTTTTCTCGGCAAGAAAACTGCTGGCAGAGCTTTTTGCAGAGAAAACCGGTCGTGTGTATGTTTCCTCGTCGAGAAAACTGCAGGGAATCTCGACGAGAAAAATAGAGAACCTGCTCTCTATTTTCTCGTCAGGATTCTCGTCGACCTGTTTCCCGACGAGAAAACTGTGTGTGTGTGTATGCTGCTACAAGCTTACCTGTCCTCTGGTAAGCCAGCGCATGCTCGATGAGACTTCGATGCATGCGCGGTAGCTTACAAGGGTAGTGTAGGGTGAAGCAAGATGTCGGCGACGGCATCGAATGTGACGAGCGCATGCTCGTCCTAGTCGATGACGTCACTGTGTTTTTGCCATTCAAAAGAACGGCGGTTCTTTTGAATGGCCATCTGTTTGCACGGCTTGGCAAGAAAAGCTTGCCAGGAATCTCGTCAGGAAAAACAACGTTTTTTTCCTGAAGGGATTCTCGGCCGTGTGTACAGGGCTTCACTCTCAGCTCTAATAAGACTGAGAACTGAGCGATCAGCTGTCATTTGATTAGTTCCCGGAGCCAGTGAGGGACAGCTGCAGCATCAGACAGATGCTGCAGCATAGAGATGGGCATTTATTTATTTTCCTATTTCTATTTTTTCTATTTCCATACTTATCCTTTAAGGCCAAGAATTTAGCTTTATTTATTTAGACCCCTTTAAACTGCTGAAAATGACCATGTTTGGCAGTAAACATTACTCCTGTATAAGACTTTGGCATATATCTGTCTAGATGTGACCCAACTAGACAGAATTTATGTCAGCTTTCCTATGGGCAAATCATATATTCATTGGAGTGGAATGCCCCCCAACCATTCCTACAAGTTCTTCATATAGAAATCATAGATAGAGGATCATTGAAGTTTAGGCATGGAATGAAAAACTTCAAAATCTCTTTATCTCCTAGGAAGAATTACACTGCACTGTTGTATTCTGACAGCCGGGAGACTGTCAGAATACACAGATCTGCGCTGTAGCCTATTGCCTGCTGTGCTGATCAAACCACTGTGATCTGACACAGCGGTTGAACAGAAGTCAATTGTTAGATCGACTTCTGTTTAATCGCAATGGCCACACATGGATCGAAATTTGGCCAGTTCCTGCTAAACCAGCTGAATTTCAATGCATTAATGACCAGCTTAAAGGGATACTAAAGGTTCAGTTTAAAAAACAAAAAAACAAAACAAACATGTTATACTTACCTCCACTGTGCAGTTCGTTTTGCACAGAGTGGCCCTGATCGTCCTCTTCTGGGGTCCCACTGCGGCTCTCGCGGCTTCTCCTCGCAAGAGCTAACCCACTCTGGGAAGCTCTCTCCCGAGGGGGTTACCTTGCGGGCGCCCTCCCATGTGATACACTCGGTGGCCATAGCCGTTGAGTGTATGAATCTGTCCCGCCCCCCTGGCGCGCAGCGTCATTGATTTGATTGACAGCAGCGGGAGCCAAGGGCTGCGCTGCTATCAATCTAACCAATGAAGAGCCGACAAGCCGCTTAGAAAGCGACGCAGAATCACGCCCACAGATGCATTAAGGTGAAAAAATATGAAGGTTTACAACCCCTTTAAGACAGAAAGCATGTTACTGGCTCCATCACTTGGTAAAATAAAGGAAAATAAAAGCCTTAAAAAGAAAACCAATAAATGCCTTACATCTAAGAACTAGTAAATTGCAATGTATTACATTTTTATTTTTGAGTTTAGTACTACTGTAACCTTGCTCTGCTCCTCAGGTTTGGCATATTTTGGACTGCCTTCTCTGTAGTGTCATGCAGCATGTGGATTGGAGGGCATCCTAGATGATAAAACGCTGAGTCGCACAGCAATCACACATGAACAGCTACATCACTAACCTAGTCTCAAAATACCAACCAAATCATTCTCTTCGTTCCTCCGAAGACCTCCTGGTCTGGAGCTCCTTTGTAATCTCCTCCCATTCTCGCCTCCAGGACATCTCATGAGCCCCTCCCATCCTATGTGGCTCCTTACTCCAGTCTGTCCAACTATCGCCCACTGGGTCCACTTTGAGGTGATCTCTAAAAACCCTTTTCTTCAGAAAAGCCCATCCTGACCCCACCTAACAATTGTACATTTATGTTCTCCATCAGCTCATGCTCCACAGTTTTTACCTTTTGTATCACTTGACCCTCCATTTTATATTGTAAGCTCTAAGAAGCAGGGTCCTCTGATTCCTCCTGTATTGAATTGTATTGTAAATGTACTGTCTGCTCCAGGGGCGGATCCAGAGTCTTTTCTCGGGAGGGGCACTGCCAAAAAATATGTTTTTTTTTGTGGGAAATTTATCGGGGAAATGGCTGGTGTCGGCGCTTCAATCATCCCGGCACCATGGTTGTTATGCTGTCAGGATGATTGAAGCGCATTATTTCTATTATTACATTGTAATATAAAATTAAATAGTTCAATGCAGAATTAGTGGGAGCCCTGAGCGTGTCACTTGCCACACGTTGCGGATTGTCACTTGCCACGTCACCTGCCACATCTTGTGGATTGTCACTTGCCACACCTTGTGGATTGTCACTTGCCACATCACCTGCCACACCTTGCTGATTGTCACTTGCCGGCCACCAGATGCAGATTGTCATTTGCCACGTCACCTGAAACAATTTGTGGATTGTCACTTGCCACGTCGCCTGCCACACCTTGCGGATTGTCACTAACTTGCCTGCTAAGGTGTAGTTTAGGTTGTCTCTTGCTGTGTCCCAGACTCCCAGAGTCAGGCAGCAGAGAGATAATGTAATCTCTCTGCTGCCTGCACAGTGAGGGCGGAAGTCACTGCAGGAATGCAGGGCAGGCATGGGCGGTGAGAGATGATCTCATCTCTCTGCTCCCCCGCTCCCGGCTAGCTGATTGGCCAGCTGCCACACTGAGCCTGCTCTCTCACTCTCACCTGCGCTGCCAACACACTGAGCAGCACAGTCTGCCCACGAACCGCGCCGCCCGCCCACAAACCGCGCCGCAAGCGGAGCCGCCCGCTTTCTTACCCGTCTGTGGAGCACCTGCCCGCAGAGTGGCCCGACGTGACTCACTGACGTCACTCGTTGCTAGACGCCAAGCGGCTTAGGCGTTAGCAACGAGTGCAGGGAAGAGGCTCCACCCACCTCCTCCTCTGCTCTTGGCATTGTGTCAGTGCGCCGCGTAACTACATTAGGCGTGTCTCTCTCTCGGTGCCGCTGATCGGCTGATGTGAGAAACTGAGAGAGAGACTCAGAGAGGCAGCGGCAGCCGCAGAACAAGTACTGTATATACTCGAGTATAAGCCGACCCGGATATAAGCCGAGGCACCTAATTTTACCCCAAAAAACTGGGAAAACTTATTGACTCAAGTATAAGCCTAGGGTGTCCATCTGCATGCCTCACTGTGCCTCACTTTGCCTCACTGTGCCCATGCTTCACTGAGCCCATGCTTCACTGTGCCCATGACTAAACTGATGTTTAACATGGGAGTCTATGGAAGGAGTGCCTGGCTTTGAAAAATTGGTTCTCCCCGGCCGTAGGTCTCCCAGACACCAAACTTTGCACACTTGTAGAGGAGACATGGGGCTACATGTGTGCTAAGTCCAGGGGACCTACGACCAGCCAGTACCGGGTCCGCAAATTCACCGGAGAAATTACCGTTTAACATTGGAGTCTATGGAAGGGGTGCCCGGCTTTAAAAAATCAGTGCTCCCCGGCCTTAGGTCCCCCAGACACCAAACTTTGCACCCCTTGTAGAGGAAGAGTAGGGCTATATGTGTTCCAAGTTTAGTACTGGGTCCCCAAAGTCTGGGAGATCAGGCGGAAAAAAAACAAAAAAACAGAGCAAGCAAGTGAGTGTGACAGATGGTCTCGGGGGGGGGGGGGGCAATTGCCCTGTTGCCCCCCCCCCCCTGGATCCGCCCCTGGTCTTCTCATGTTTTAAGTGCTGCCCAAACTGTTGGCACTATATAAATCCTGTATAAAAATAATAATATAAACATTTAATAGAATTATATTTAAAACCAGACATTAATATGCATGTAAAGAACAAAAGAGCTATGTGGTGTATTTTGCTGCAATGCGATAACATTTGAAAGTGACTCTGTCGTTGAAGTAAAAAAAATTAAAATAAAATAAAAGCCAGCATGTACAAAGCATAAGCTTTATATTTAAAGTTGGCCTTCCCCTCCTCCCCTCTTAAATCGTACTTTCCTTCCCTCAGAAACTGTAATTTAAAAAAATATATTTTTTTTTTGTCAGGGGCCAGCTTCTTCTTAAAGCGGAGTTCCACCCAATTTTTTTACTTTTTTTTATTCCACTCCTCACCACCTTACATGCCACATTTGGCATGTAATTTTTTTGGGGGGGAGTGGGGGCTTCAGTAGGAGTGGGACTTCCTGTCCCACTTCCTCCTTCCGACCTGGAGCCGCCTAGGCGATACGTCATATCGCCTTGTGGCGGCTCCTCCCTGTAGGCGATCACCTGGGACGTGACAGGTCCCAGGCGATCGCCTGTCCACTCACAGAGCGCTGCGCCGTTCGCGCATGCGCAGTGAGTGCCCGGCCGTGAAGCCGAAAGCTGTCACGGCCGGGTGCCCACACTGTGAATGGACGCGCCGGCGGAGGAGGGGGGAGAGGAGCGGAGCTCCAGGCGGCGCGTCGCTGGACAGTGGAGCAGGTAAGTGTATGTTTATTAAAAGCCAGCAGCTACACTTTTTGTAGCTGCTGACTTTTAATAAACATAAAAAAAGGGTGGAACTCCGCTTTAAGCTTCATACACACGATCGGATTTTCCGACAAATGTGTGATGGCAGGGTTTGGTTGGAAAATCCGACCGTTTGTGTGCTCCATTTGACAATTGTTGTCGGAACATGCTTTAAAACTGTCCGACAACAAATGTGTGGTGTCGTATTATCCGATCGTGTGTACACAAGTCCGTCGGAAACAAATCCAAAACAAATCCAAAGTACAAACACGCATGCTCCGAACCAATCTAATCATAAGACAACATTAGCAGAAGTTGCCCAAAGGGTGGCGCTAAAGAGCAGAAAAACCACATAGTTTCATGTATGTTGGCTGAAAAAGTTCTGCCGTCTGTATGCAGAACAAGTTCACGGTCAACGCCCTTCGGACAAAACTCCACGGCTTTGTCCGATGGAAATCCGTGTGTATGAGGCTTTAGATAATCCTTGTGATGGCCCACCGATGATATCTGCACCATATCTTATGCGCTGTGCGTGATTTGATACGGTTTGTTTATGTTTGTACATTGCCATCGGGTTAGCAACGTGAGCATCAATAAGCCAGCCAGCAAATTGCAGAAACCATGACAATGTATGAGTAATACAGCTGCGCAAGGTCACCATAGAGGCGTTCCCCCAAAATCTCGTGGGATCTTGTGGTTTGGGACCAAGATCTCCCTGGGCAGCACTGGTGATGTAGCCTTTTTAGGGAGTACCATGGGCTAAGTGACCAGTGCCTTGGAGGAAACAAGGAAGCACGATAAAACGAAAGGTACAAATCATTATACATCTCGAAAAAACATTGGACTTTAGGGTTTTTTCTTACATTAGCAGGCAGAGCTGCAAACACCAGGGGATTTTATGTTTAGGGGGTAAAAGTCTGCTTTAGCGTTGTTGAAGAGCTCCAGGCTCCTCTTCCATGAGCCTTTGGTTGTCCCTTGCTGTGCATTGTAATTCCTCCTGCTGGCTGCTATGAGACTACTGTGTCCCATAAGTAACGCAGCAACCAGCAGAAGTAACCACAGTGCCATTTGGAGGACAAATTATTTTTCACACCCAGAACTGTGAGATAATTGCGGCGTCCAGAGCTCTTCGAGAGACTGAATATTTAAAACACTACCCACCACAAAGATAAGTATAAGCCTTCTGACTTTGTCTGCCCTTGTTTTGTTTTATTTCCTGTGACGGGGTCACTTTAAAGCCTCGTACACACGGTCGGACTTCCATCTGACTTTTCCGTGGTTTTTTGTCCGAACGGAGTTGGTCGGGAACACCCATAGCATACACACGCTCAGACTTTTCTGCAATCTTTCCCAAAACTTTTTCCAACATCACGTGGTTTTTCTGCTCTTTTCTGCTCTTTACCGCCACCCTTTGGTCAACTTCTGCTATTGTTGGTTGATTGTAACATTATTTGCGTTTGTCCATCGGACAAAAGTCCTATGGTTTTCTGTACACGCGGTCGGACTTTGCTCCATCAGACTTTTGTTGGGCAAAAGTTTGTCCGTTTGCAGACCCAACATTTGTCCGATGAAAACAAAACAAAAAAAAAAAGTTTGTCCGATGGAGCGTACACACGGTCGGATTGTTGGTCCAACTTGCTCAAAATAAAGTTTGTTGGCCAAAAGTCCGACCGTGTGTACGGGGCTTTAGAATGGATTATGGGGATAACATAAACTACTACGTAAACTACTACTGGTCAGTACATATACAAACTGGTGTTTCTATGCTTTATTGATATTCCAGTTCATTTCTCTGCACCTCATATGTGGTGAGATAGCTTTTTGGAATCTTTGCAGCATATTGTGGAACAGGAATAGATTTCCTAAGGAAAGGACATGGTTTTCTGGCCACAGTGAGAGCATGAAATTGTGCTGACTTCAGCAGACATTACTTGTGGGATGGTGAGCTCACTCCATTCCAGCAGTCCCTGGCACCTTGTGGAGCCTCTAATAAGAAAATGATAGGCCAAAATACAGAAACCAAATAAAAAGCATGTGCTATTAATTCACCAGAGAACCAGCTGCTGAAGGCTACAACACTGCCTGGTCCACCAATATGTTCAGTTTTATAACTTTTATCGGTTAGTCTACAATTTACTAATGTTTCAATTAGAGACGGTGCACTTCTTTCCTACGCAATCCTGGAAATCATATATTGTGTTGTAGACGCTAATCAGAAACCGGTCTCCCATCCATGCAACAAATGATGCAACTTGTGACAGATTCACAATTTACTTCAACATGGAAAAGGTCTTATTTACCTCCTCTTTTCCTGTCACCAATATGGCTGTATTTTCTAATGAATCTGTCACAGTCTTAGCACCAGAATGTGCTGTGAACTGCCTGAATTTGTGTCACACGTCAGAAATAGTAAGAAAACTGTCAAACAGTATTTGTGAACTTGGCGCAGGACTTACTAATACAACCTATACCATCAGAAAAATGTTGCAAAATTTTTATTGAATTGCTCCTATATCTGTAGTGGATTTAAAGGCATTGTACATTTGCGAATGTTCTTGTGGTTTTAGTTTTTAGGTATTTGTTTAATTATATTGCCTGGGTTGTTTGTTTTATCTTGCAATGATGGGCTCACATATTGTGGCTGCAGTTTGTAGTGTCATGGCTGATCGATTCCCCAATGTCCATGTAATAATTTGCCTATCTTGTCCCTATTCCTCAAAGGGACTGGCACTGGAGATAGCAGACAGGCGCAGACTGGCGGTGAGCGGCACCAGTGGAAAATAAGCAGAGGCTCGCAGCAGGCAGTTCAGCAGTGATAAAGACAGAAGCAGAGTCAGACGAACCGGTCATACACAGGCAGATAGATCAGGGGCAGAAGTGTAGGCAAGAGCAATGTCAGGATGCAGGCCAGATTAGGGGAGCAACTGCCAGGGGAAAAGACAGAAGCATGGCCAAAGGCAAGCCGGGGTCAATGTAGGTAGAGTTCAGGAGTAGTCAAGACAAGCTGGGTCAGCAACAGTAGTCAGATGCAGAGTAACAGGTAGCAGGTATGCACATGTATGCTGTAGGCAAGACAGCATTGAAGCATAGCACAGGCACAGTTTAAATAGCGCACTTGACTTCAATTTGAGCAACAAATGCACGCGCGTGAGCAACAGAAGTTGCGCGCATGCACATGCACGGGCACGTGCACAATATCTATGTGCATGTAAGAAAACATAAATTGGCATATATATATATATATATATATATATATATATATAATGTGTAGCGCCCCCCCAATATTTGGGGGGGGGGGCGATGTGTAAATTTAGGGGTGGTCTGAGCCAGTAGTTGGGCTCAGATCAATTGATTGTTCTGGATTTGCTTCTGCTCTGGGTGTGATACTGCCTGGCTGTAGTGTTCCCTGTTTGCCTGCAGGTGGCACTGTCATCACCGGCATAGGTTGAACTACTGGGGGTATCACAGCACCATGGGTGTCCTCTCTCGGCAGCCATGCAGTGGGTGTGGTTTGCCCGCTGAGCATGCTGGGAGGGGGTACATAAGGGGCAGACACCATTGGGGTTCGTTCGTTGTGGGGGACCCATTGGTCCTGTGTGGTGTGCCTCGTGGCCCGCATGGCACAAGGTGCGTGTTTTAGGCCCCGGGCACCTTCAGCCTGAGGCTGCATCGCTACCTAGTAGGCCCAGCTCTGCTGCCTGAGGCCTATACCTTCGGAAGGGATCCTGAGCTACCCACCTGCAGGAGGCTCATGCTTAGGGAAGGAGACCAGGGGAGGATCTGCCCCAGAGGAGACTAGCGACGGTACTGCTGTCTCAGGAGGAGGCCTGGAGTTCACCTATGAAGAGATCCATTATTACAAACCCTGCAGTACGCCAATCTGGCATAAAGGTTCTCTCACTATTGCTTGGCTGGGAGGTTCGGGACTTTTAATAATCCTGTGGCAGAGGATTCCTGATAGTATCCCTAGAAAGATTGATTTGTGCTTCATTCCGGCTGCTAGGACCACTAAACGAGACTATCCGGGTGAGCAATACCCACTCAGGCTTGAGTGGCGACGAGTGTGACTTTAGTGCTGCGTGCCTGAACCTTTCCCTGTGTTTTCTCTCTCGTATCCTACTTTTCCTCTCAAGTTTCTCAGCAAAGTAAAATAAAGCCTAACTGTTTGGGTTTTGCATTGTGTGGACATTGGCCTTTCTAGAGACTTTCCTATACCCTGACAACGGAAGCCATGGAGGTAGTTTACAGACCCAACAAAAACCAGCCGGTCCCTTAAATGGGGGTAAGTGCTACATACATATATATATATATATATATATATATATATATATATATATATATATATATATGTAGCGGGGTGTTCCCCTTTAATGCAGAGAGACAAGAAGTTCCAGGTGAGAGGTGAGTCGGGAGGAAGTAAAGAGACATTATGGAAGTGAAAGTAAAGGAGAGAGAGACTACATCTCCCAGTACATCTTGCAGCACCCAGGGTGCATTGCTCCAGAACAGAGACTGCTGGGGCAGACTTTATAAAGGGGAGGCGGAGTTTTGGTCGGCCTCTTTGGACCCCCCTCTCCTAGCAAGAGGATGTCTGTGCTGAACTGCTGTGTGCACAAGGCCTGAAGCCTGGGCCGTGTGCTCCTTTCCAAAGAGCCCTCTGCCAGCCTAGCAGAGCCTTAGAGACATCTAATCCTCCTTGCTGCAGTACACCAGAAGGATTGAAGACTTGGATGTTGGTGGATTCCTGTTCCTAGACGAATCGATGGAGGAAAGGGACTTGGACTTGTCCAGGTGGTGAGAGCTGTTTAAAGACAGATACTTTATCTTTACTATTCGTTGGGATTACAAAGTTGTTCTTCAAGTGCACCACCAAGAGATTGCTAGCGAATATTGTTTCACTGAACTTCCATTTAGATCAGTCAGGCCTGACTGCATAGGTAGACATTGCTGGGTGTTAGTCTACCCATGAGGGGAAGTAGCTGTAAAAGGGCAGCGCTAGAGTTGCATAGCAATACTTTATTATTCTGATTACTCTGTTTATCTTTATTACTGTTTATTGCAGGGATCTGCAACTTGTTATACTGTTGTTTATTACTTGCCCATTAGCCTCAGTAAAATATCTGGGTAAAGTACATTTGGTGTCAGTTCCGCTTACTTTAATAGGAGTTTTAAAGTATATTCTGTGTATGTTTGTTATAGGACTGCGTCACCAACAGTTGCGATCACGCGGTCCTATCTCTCTATCACCAGCTGTGCCACGGGAGGTTAGAGCCGATTGCCGGGGGTTGACAGCGGTGCACTGCAGGGCCCAAATCAATATCAGCGGCTCTCTTAACTGGGGGTAGCGCTACACGTGGGGGCTCGAGTCCGGGATCCTTGTACGTTGCACGCTGCAATCAAGCCGGTCAGAAGTACCAGCATGGACCCGCTGGCAATGTCACAGTGGTGCGCAGCGATTGGCGCCGATCCAACCGCGGCGGTAGTCATTGTACTCCCAGGGGAAAAATGGAAGGAAGAGGAGATAAAACAGCTCGTATTGTTACTGTCTCCGAGCCACAAAGCATGGGTGATGGATTTTAGGCCAGATCCAGTGATCTCGTTTACATACGCACTGGTAGAATGGAAAAACGAAATCCCAGAGCATTTTAAAAGTCAGAGTATACAAGCCATAGATAATCAGATCTATCACTTGATACATATGCTGCCAGTGAAGGAAGAATGGTTTCAGACACCAAAGCCATCACTCCCACAATTATCTCCACCACTATCCCCTAAAGCAGAAAAGCTTAAGGAACTATTAAGCCCGGGATCACCGCTGGCCGCTATAGGGCCTGAATTGTTGAATGCTCTAGGAGACCTTGTAATTAAGTGCCAGAAAAGCAGTACGGTGCATGTGGAGGCCGGTTACCGGAAGCTTAGCACCTTCTCAGGGAAGCTCCCCGTCCCTGCGGAGGAGGAAGATTTTGACACTTGGGTGGAACAGGCATTGCAGGCAGTAGAAGCATGGGAGGTGCCTGAGGCACAGAAGAGACAGCGAGTCTTAGAAAGTCTGAAAGGTGCCGCGGCAGAAGCGGTGAAGAGCTTCCGGTTTGGAAATGAAAACTGTACAGCTCAAGATTGCCTGGCCATGCTGCAGGAAGAGTTTGGTCAGCTGGAGAAGGTGTCAGAGATGATTTATCAAATTGAACACACTCTCCAGCAGCCGAATGAGAAACTGTCAGAATATGTTAGAAGGCTGAACAGGCAGTTATGCAAGATTGTACTGAAGAAGGGAATGCTGCCCAAAGATGCAGATGAAGCACGCATGAAGCAGATCATGAGGGGAGCGCGGCGCTCAGACCCGGTCTGGCTGCACCTGAATAGGGATGAGCTTCGTGTTCGAGTCGAACATACGTTCGACTCGAACATTGGCTGTTCGATCGTTCGACGAAGATCGAACGATTTGGGCCGTTCGCGCCAAATTCGAGTGACGCGAACGGCCCACAATGCACTACGCCATCGCAGTGTCATCCAGGCGCTGTGATTGGCCAAGCATGCACTGTGACCCCGCATGCTTGGCCAATCACAGCGCCGGCAGCGAGGAGAGCAATGATTGGCCACAGGCAGGATGCCTGTGGCCAATTATTGCTGAGGGTGTTTAGTACACGCCCCACACTATAAAAGGCCGCCAGCACGGCGGCCTAGTGTAGTGTGTTCCGGAGCAGGGATAGAGTAGCATAGGCAGGGACAGTGACTGTTATTTCTTTCTTGCTTAACCTGGATTCCTTTAGTTTAGGGAAAGAGAAGGATAGGTAGGGAGAGTGTCAGTGTGTTTTGTGCTTCTGCTATAGTGTGCTTAAAAAAAAACATTTATTCTAGGGACAGAAAACTCTAGGTAGGGACAGTGTCAGTTTCTTTCACTCTGCAAGTCCTTGTTTCCAGGGACCTGGAAGGACAGTGAGTGAATTGTCCTTTTGCTATATTGTGATTAAAAAAAACATTTATTCTAGGGACAGAAAACTCTAGGTAGGGACAGTGTCAGTTTCTTTCACTCTGCAAGTCCTTGTTTCCAGGGACCTGGAAGGACAGTGAGTGAATTGTCCTTTTGCTATATTGTGATTAAAAAAAACATTTATTCTAGGGACAGAAAACTCTAGGTAGGGACAGTGTCAGTTTCTTTCACTCTGCAAGTCCTTGTTTCCAGGGACCTGGAAGGACAGTGAGTGAATTGTCCTTTTGCTATATTGTGATTAAAAAAAACATTTATTCTAGGGACAGAAAACTCTAGGTAGGGACAGTGTCAGTTTCTTTCACTCTGCAAGTCCTTGTTTCCAGGGACCTGGAAGGACAGTGAGTGAATTGTCCTTTTGCTATATTGTGATTAAAAAAAACATTTATTCTAGGGACAGAAAACTCTAGGTAGGGACAGTGTCAGTTTCTTTCACTCTGCAAGTCCTTGTTTCCAGGGACCTGGAAGGACAGTGAGTGAATTGTCCTTTTGCTATATTGTGATTAAAAAAAACATTTATTCTAGGGACAGAAAACTCTAGGTAGGGACAGTGTCAGTTTCTTTCACTCTGCAAGTCCTTGTTTCCAGGGACCTGGAAGGACAGTGAGTGAATTGTCCTTTTGCTATATTGTGATTAAAAAAAACATTTATTCTAGGGACAGAAAACTCTAGGTAGGGACAGTGTCAGTTTCTTTCACTCTGCAAGTCCTTGTTTCCAGGGACCTGGAAGGACAGTGAGTGAATTGTCCTTTTGCTATATTGTGATTAAAAAAAACATTTATTCTAGGGACAGAAAACTCTAGGTAGGGACAGTGTCAGTTTCTTTCACTCTGCAAGTCCTTGTTTCCAGGGACCTGGAAGGACAGTGAGTGAATTGTCCTTTTGCTATATTGTGATTAAAAAAAACATTTATTCTAGGGACAGAAAACTCTAGGTAGGGACAGTGTCAGTTTCTTTCACTCTGCAAGTCCTTGTTTCCAGGGACCTGGAAGGACAGTGAGTGAATTGTCCTTTTGCTATATTGTGATTAAAAAAAACATTTATTCTAGGGACAGAAAACTCTAGGTAGGGACAGTGTCAGTTTCTTTCACTCTGCAAGTCCTTGTTTCCAGGGACCTGGAAGGACAGTGAGTGAATTGTCCTTTTGCTATATTGTGATTAAAAAAAACATTTATTCTAGGGACAGAAAACTCTAGGTAGGGACAGTGTCAGTTTCTTTCACTCTGCAAGTCCTTGTTTCCAGGGACCTGGAAGGACAGTGAGTGAATTGTCCTTTTGCTATATTGTGATTAAAAAAAACATTTATTCTAGGGACAGAAAACTCTAGGTAGGGACAGTGTCAGTTTCTTTCACTCTGCAAGTCCTTGTTTCCAGGGACCTGGAAGGACAGTGAGTGAATTGTCCTTTTGCTATATTGTGATTAAAAAAAACATTTATTCTAGGGACAGAAAACTCTAGGTAGGGACAGTGTCAGTTTCTTTCACTCTGCAAGTCCTTGTTTCCAGGGACCTGGAAGGACAGTGAGTGAATTGTCCTTTTGCTATATTGTGATTAAAAAAAACATTTATTCTAGGGACAGAAAACTCTAGGTAGGGACAGTGTCAGTTTCTTTCACTCTGCAAGTCCTTGTTTCCAGGGACCTGGAAGGACAGTGAGTGAATTGTCCTTTTGCTATATTGTGATTAAAAAAAACATTTATTCTAGGGACAGAAAACTCTAGGTAGGGACAGTGTCAGTTTCTTTCACTCTGCAAGTCCTTGTTTCCAGGGACCTGGAAGGACAGTGAGTGAATTGTCCTTTTGCTATATTGTGATTAAAAAAAACATTTATTCTAGGGACAGAAAACTCTAGGTAGGGACAGTGTCAGTTTCTTTCACTCTGCAAGTCCTTGTTTCCAGGGACCTGGAAGGACAGTGAGTGAATTGTCCTTTTGCTATATTGTGATTAAAAAAAACATTTATTCTAGGGACAGAAAACTCTAGGTAGGGACAGTGTCAGTTTCTTTCACTCTGCAAGTCCTTGTTTCCAGGGACCTGGAAGGACAGTGAGTGAATTGTCCTTTTGCTATATTGTGATTAAAAAAAACATTTATTCTAGGGACAGAAAACTCTAGGTAGGGACAGTGTCAGTTTCTTTCACTCTGCAAGTCCTTGTTTCCAGGGACCTGGAAGGACAGTGAGTGAATTGTCCTTTTGCTATATTGTGATTAAAAAAAACATTTATTCTAGGGACAGAAAACTCTAGGTAGGGACAGTGTCAGTTTCTTTCACTCTGCAAGTCCTTGTTTCCAGGGACCTGGAAGGACAGTGAGTGAATTGTCCTTTTGCTATATTGTGATTAAAAAAAACATTTATTCTAGGGACAGAAAACTCTAGGTAGGGACAGTGTCAGTTTCTTTCACTCTGCAAGTCCTTGTTTCCAGGGACCTGGAAGGACAGTGAGTGAATTGTCCTTTTGCTATATTGTGATTAAAAAAAACATTTATTCTAGGGACAGAAAACTCTAGGTAGGGACAGTGTCAGTTTCTTTCACTCTGCAAGTCCTTGTTTCCAGGGACCTGGAAGGACAGTGAGTGAATTGTCCTTTTGCTATATTGTGATTAAAAAAAACATTTATTCTAGGGACAGAAAACTCTAGGTAGGGACAGTGTCAGTTTCTTTCACTCTGCAAGTCCTTGTTTCCAGGGACCTGGAAGGACAGTGAGTGAATTGTCCTTTTGCTATATTGTGATTAAAAAAAACATTTATTCTAGGGACAGAAAACTCTAGGTAGGGACAGTGTCAGTTTCTTTCACTCTGCAAGTCCTTGTTTCCAGGGACCTGGAAGGACAGTGAGTGAATTGTCCTTTTGCTATATTGTGATTAAAAAAAACATTTATTCTAGGGACAGAAAACTCTAGGTAGGGACAGTGTCAGTTTCTTTCACTCTGCAAGTCCTTGTTTCCAGGGACCTGGAAGGACAGTGAGTGAATTGTCCTTTTGCTATATTGTGATTAAAAAAAACATTTATTCTAGGGACAGAAAACTCTAGGTAGGGACAGTGTCAGTTTCTTTCACTCTGCAAGTCCTTGTTTCCAGGGACCTGGAAGGACAGTGAGTGAATTGTCCTTTTGCTATATTGTGATTAAAAAAAACATTTATTCTAGGGACAGAAAACTCTAGGTAGGGACAGTGTCAGTTTCTTTCACTCTGCAAGTCCTTGTTTCCAGGGACCTGGAAGGACAGTGAGTGAATTGTCCTTTTGCTATATTGTGATTAAAAAAAACATTTATTCTAGGGACAGAAAACTCTAGGTAGGGACAGTGTCAGTTTCTTTCACTCTGCAAGTCCTTGTTTCCAGGGACCTGGAAGGACAGTGAGTGAATTGTCCTTTTGCTATATTGTGATTAAAAAAAACATTTATTCTAGGGACAGAAAACTCTAGGTAGGGACAGTGTCAGTTTCTTTCACTCTGCAAGTCCTTGTTTCCAGGGACCTGGAAGGACAGTGAGTGAATTGTCCTTTTGCTATATTGTGATTAAAAAAAACATTTATTCTAGGGACAGAAAACTCTAGGTAGGGACAGTGTCAGTTTCTTTCACTCTGCAAGTCCTTGTTTCCAGGGACCTGGAAGGACAGTGAGTGAATTGTCCTTTTGCTATATTGTGATTAAAAAAAACATTTATTCTAGGGACAGAAAACTCTAGGTAGGGACAGTGTCAGTTTCTTTCACTCTGCAAGTCCTTGTTTCCAGGGACCTGGAAGGACAGTGAGTGAATTGTCCTTTTGCTATATTGTGATTAAAAAAAACATTTATTCTAGGGACAGAAAACTCTAGGTAGGGACAGTGTCAGTTTCTTTCACTCTGCAAGTCCTTGTTTCCAGGGACCTGGAAGGACAGTGAGTGAATTGTCCTTTTGCTATATTGTGATTAAAAAAAACATTTATTCTAGGGACAGAAAACTCTAGGTAGGGACAGTGTCAGTTTCTTTCACTCTGCAAGTCCTTGTTTCCAGGGACCTGGAAGGACAGTGAGTGAATTGTCCTTTTGCTATATTGTGATTAAAAAAAACATTTATTCTAGGGACAGAAAACTCTAGGTAGGGACAGTGTCAGTTTCTTTCACTCTGCAAGTCCTTGTTTCCAGGGACCTGGAAGGACAGTGAGTGAATTGTCCTTTTGCTATATTGTGATTAAAAAAAACATTTATTCTAGGGACAGAAAACTCTAGGTAGGGACAGTGTCAGTTTCTTTCACTCTGCAAGTCCTTGTTTCCAGGGACCTGGAAGGACAGTGAGTGAATTGTCCTTTTGCTATATTGTGATTAAAAAAAACATTTATTCTAGGGACAGAAAACTCTAGGTAGGGACAGTGTCAGTTTCTTTCACTCTGCAAGTCCTTGTTTCCAGGGACCTGGAAGGACAGTGAGTGAATTGTCCTTTTGCTATATTGTGATTAAAAAAAACATTTATTCTAGGGACAGAAAACTCTAGGTAGGGACAGTGTCAGTTTCTTTCACTCTGCAAGTCCTTGTTTCCAGGGACCTGGAAGGACAGTGAGTGAATTGTCCTTTTGCTATATTGTGATTAAAAAAAACATTTATTCTAGGGACAGAAAACTCTAGGTAGGGACAGTGTCAGTTTCTTTCACTCTGCAAGTCCTTGTTTCCAGGGACCTGGAAGGACAGTGAGTGAATTGTCCTTTTGCTATATTGTGATTAAAAAAAACATTTATTCTAGGGACAGAAAACTCTAGGTAGGGACAGTGTCAGTTTCTTTCACTCTGCAAGTCCTTGTTTCCAGGGACCTGGAAGGACAGTGAGTGAATTGTCCTTTTGCTATATTGTGATTAAAAAAAACATTTATTCTAGGGACAGAAAACTCTAGGTAGGGACAGTGTCAGTTTCTTTCACTCTGCAAGTCCTTGTTTCCAGGGACCTGGAAGGACAGTGAGTGAATTGTCCTTTTGCTATATTGTGATTAAAAAAAACATTTATTCTAGGGACAGAAAACTCTAGGTAGGGACAGTGTCAGTTTCTTTCACTCTGCAAGTCCTTGTTTCCAGGGACCTGGAAGGACAGTGAGTGAATTGTCCTTTTGCTATATTGTGATTAAAAAAAACATTTATTCTAGGGACAGAAAACTCTAGGTAGGGACAGTGTCAGTTTCTTTCACTCTGCAAGTCCTTGTTTCCAGGGACCTGGAAGGACAGTGAGTGAATTGTCCTTTTGCTATATTGTGATTAAAAAAAACATTTATTCTAGGGACAGAAAACTCTAGGTAGGGACAGTGTCAGTTTCTTTCACTCTGCAAGTCCTTGTTTCCAGGGACCTGGAAGGACAGTGAGTGAATTGTCCTTTTGCTATATTGTGATTAAAAAAAACATTTATTCTAGGGACAGAAAACTCTAGGTAGGGACAGTGTCAGTTTCTTTCACTCTGCAAGTCCTTGTTTCCAGGGACCTGGAAGGACAGTGAGTGAATTGTCCTTTTGCTATATTGTGATTAAAAAAAACATTTATTCTAGGGACAGAAAACTCTAGGTAGGGACAGTGTCAGTTTCTTTCACTCTGCAAGTCCTTGTTTCCAGGGACCTGGAAGGACAGTGAGTGAATTGTCCTTTTGCTATATTGTGATTAAAAAAAACATTTATTCTAGGGACAGAAAACTCTAGGTAGGGACAGTGTCAGTTTCTTTCACTCTGCAAGTCCTTGTTTCCAGGGACCTGGAAGGACAGTGAGTGAATTGTCCTTTTGCTATATTGTGATTAAAAAAAACATTTATTCTAGGGACAGAAAACTCTAGGTAGGGACAGTGTCAGTTTCTTTCACTCTGCAAGTCCTTGTTTCCAGGGACCTGGAAGGACAGTGAGTGAATTGTCCTTTTGCTATATTGTGATTAAAAAAAACATTTATTCTAGGGACAGAAAACTCTAGGTAGGGACAGTGTCAGTTTCTTTCACTCTGCAAGTCCTTGTTTCCAGGGACCTGGAAGGACAGTGAGTGAATTGTCCTTTTGCTATATTGTGATTAAAAAAAACATTTATTCTAGGGACAGAAAACTCTAGGTAGGGACAGTGTCAGTTTCTTTCACTCTGCAAGTCCTTGTTTCCAGGGACCTGGAAGGACAGTGAGTGAATTGTCCTTTTGCTATATTGTGATTAAAAAAAACATTTATTCTAGGGACAGAAAACTCTAGGTAGGGACAGTGTCAGTTTCTTTCACTCTGCAAGTCCTTGTTTCCAGGGACCTGGAAGGACAGTGAGTGAATTGTCCTTTTGCTATATTGTGATTAAAAAAAACATTTATTCTAGGGACAGAAAACTCTAGGTAGGGACAGTGTCAGTTTCTTTCACTCTGCAAGTCCTTGTTTCCAGGGACCTGGAAGGACAGTGAGTGAATTGTCCTTTTGCTATATTGTGATTAAAAAAAACATTTATTCTAGGGACAGAAAACTCTAGGTAGGGACAGTGTCAGTTTCTTTCACTCTGCAAGTCCTTGTTTCCAGGGACCTGGAAGGACAGTGAGTGAATTGTCCTTTTGCTATATTGTGATTAAAAAAAACATTTATTCTAGGGACAGAAAACTCTAGGTAGGGACAGTGTCAGTTTCTTTCACTCTGCAAGTCCTTGTTTCCAGGGACCTGGAAGGACAGTGAGTGAATTGTCCTTTTGCTATATTGTGATTAAAAAAAACATTTATTCTAGGGACAGAAAACTCTAGGTAGGGACAGTGTCAGTTTCTTTCACTCTGCAAGTCCTTGTTTCCAGGGACCTGGAAGGACAGTGAGTGAATTGTCCTTTTGCTATATTGTGATTAAAAAAAACATTTATTCTAGGGACAGAAAACTCTAGGTAGGGACAGTGTCAGTTTCTTTCACTCTGCAAGTCCTTGTTTCCAGGGACCTGGAAGGACAGTGAGTGAATTGTCCTTTTGCTATATTGTGATTAAAAAAAACATTTATTCTAGGGACAGAAAACTCTAGGTAGGGACAGTGTCAGTTTCTTTCACTCTGCAAGTCCTTGTTTCCAGGGACCTGGAAGGACAGTGAGTGAATTGTCCTTTTGCTATATTGTGATTAAAAAAAACATTTATTCTAGGGACAGAAAACTCTAGGTAGGGACAGTGTCAGTTTCTTTCACTCTGCAAGTCCTTGTTTCCAGGGACCTGGAAGGACAGTGAGTGAATTGTCCTTTTGCTATATTGTGATTAAAAAAAACATTTATTCTAGGGACAGAAAACTCTAGGTAGGGACAGTGTCAGTTTCTTTCACTCTGCAAGTCCTTGTTTCCAGGGACCTGGAAGGACAGTGAGTGAATTGTCCTTTTGCTATATTGTGATTAAAAAAAACATTTATTCTAGGGACAGAAAACTCTAGGTAGGGACAGTGTCAGTTTCTTTCACTCTGCAAGTCCTTGTTTCCAGGGACCTGTAAGGACAGTGAGTTAATTTTCCTTGTGCTATATTGTGATTAAAAAAAACATTTTTTCTAGGGACAGAAAACTGTAGGTAGGGAGAGTGTTTTTTTTCTTTCACTCTGCAAGTCCTTGTTTCCAGGGACAGAGAAGGACACCTGAAGGTAGCCCTTATTGCTTTTTTCCCATCTCCCTGCAGGCCATCTATTAGAATGTCTGGAAGGCAAACAAGGAGAGGCAGACAGTCAGGAGGCAATAAAAGAGGGCAAGCAGGCTCTGTGTCTGGGGGCAACAGTGCTGGTCGTGGACGCGGTGCATTGTCATCAGCACATGGCCATGGGACACGCTTGTCCTTCTTTTCGGCAGCTGGACATGTTGAGCCACATCATGCCGAAGACTTGGTAGAGTGGATGACCAAGCCCTCCTCCTCCTCCTCATCCTCTCTCACCCAGGCTCAGGGTACTGGAAAAGCAGCTGCCAAAGCGTCGTCTTCCCTGGTATCAATGTCAGACAAATCATCAGTCACTCCTTCCCTAGACCCACCATGTCCTCCTCCTGAGGAGTCCCCCGAACTGTTTCAGCACAGTGTTGGGTACATGCTCCAGGAGGATGCCCAGCGTTTCGAAGGGTCTGATGATGAAACCCAGCTAGAGGAAGGCAGTAGCGTGAGAGCAGACAGAGGGGATGCTCAAGAAGGACACCAATCTGGCAGTCATGTTCCAGCAGCTGCAGCATACTGCCAGATTGGCTCCAGTGATGAGGAGGGAGGGGATGATGAGGTCAATGACTCCACGTGGGTGCCTAATAGGAGAGAGGAGGAGGAGGAGGATGAGGAGGAGGCACATCTCCAACGAGGCAGGATGCCCTTTGGTGGCCAGCGTAAGGGCAGTACACCGACGGAATCACACCGCAGAGCTCCGCCTGTGCAGGGCGCTGCCTCTGCCCGTCATTCAAAAAGTTCTTTGGTGTGGGCCTTTTTTGAGGCTAGTGCATCAGATCGCACAGCTGCTGTTTGCAACATATGTCTCAAGCGTATATCGCGTGGCCAAAACATCAGCCGCTTGGGTACCACATGCCTGACCAGACATATGTTGACCTGCCATGCAGCTCGTTGGCAAGCCTACCTCAAAGACCCACACCAAAGAACAAAGCGGACCTCTCCTTGCACCGCATCAGCTGGGATCTCCAACCCCACTATAACTTCAGTCCTCTCTGAAACATGCACTGAGAGGAATGAAGGTGTAGAATTAGGTGTGTCACAGCCAAGTACTTGCGCCCACTCTGCTAGCAGTACACCGACGTCCGATTCTAGCAGGCAAATTTCCCTGCCCCAGCTGCTGGACCGTCGAAAGAAGTTCACTCCCAGCCATCCACATGCCCAGCGGTTGAATGCTAGCTTGGCTAAATTGCTAGCGCTTCAACTGCTGCCTTTTCAGTTGGTAGACTCGGCCCCCTTCCGTGAGTTTGTGCAATGTGCGGTTCCTCAGTGGCAGGTTCCCAAACGCCACTTTTTCTCACGGAAGGCTATTCCGGCTCTCTACCGGCATGTGGAAGGCAATGTCTTGGCCTCGCTGGACAGGGCGGTCAGCGGTAAGGTGCATATTACCGCTGACTCATGGTCCAGCAGGCATGGACAGGGACGTTACCTTTCTTTCACGGCCCATTGGGTCACTCTTTTGGCAGCTGGGAAGGATTCAGGACAAGGTGCAGTAGTGTTGGAGGTTGTCCCACCGCCACGCCTCAAAAATGCTACTACTGGTTGTGACACACCTCTCTCCTCCACCCCCTCCTCTTCTTCTTCCTCCATGGCCTCTTCCTGTGGTTTGTCCTATGAACCAGCGGTGCTCCGTAGCCGTTCACGGGGCTACGCAAGTACGCAGGCAAAAAGATGCCATGCCGTGCTTGCGCTGGTGTGTTTGGGGGACAGAAGCCACACTGGGGCAGAGGTCCTGTCTGCTCTGCAGGGCCAGGCCGAGAGGTGGTTGACGCCACGCCAGCTTAAGCCAGGAATGGTGGTTTGCGACAATGGCACCAACCTCCTCTCCGCCCTCCGACAGGGACAACTGACCCATGTGCCCTGTGTGGCTCACGTCCTTAACCTGGTGGTGCAGCGGTTCTTGGGCAGGTACCCGGGCTTACAGGATGTCCTGAGGCAGGCCAGGAAAGTCTGTGTGCATTTCCGCAGATCTTATAATGCCAGTGCTCGCCTGGCTGAGCTGCAAAAGGAGTTGAACCTGCCCAAGAACCGCCTTATATGTGACATGCCCACCAGGTGGAACTCAACGTTGGCCATGCTGCAGCGGCTGCACACGCAGCAGAGGGCCATCAATGAGTACCTGTGCGACTACGGCACCAGGACAGGGTCAGGGGAGCTTGGTTTTTTTTCTCCACGCCAGTGGGGCATGATCAGGGATGCATGCACTGTCCTGGCACCATTTGAGGAGGCCACGAGGATGGTGAGCAGTGACAGTGCATGCATCAGTGACACTGTACCTCTTGTCCACCTGTTGGAGCACACGCTGCGTGGAATAATGGACAGGGCACTTGAGGCAGAACAGAGGCAGGAAGAGGAGGACTTCCTTGCCTCTCAAGGCCCCCTTTACCCAGACAGTGTTCCTTCTGTCCCACCCATCGCACAGGAAGAGGAGGAGGAGGAGGAGGAGGAGGAGGAGGATTGTGTCAGCATGGAGGTGGAGGCTGGCACTCAGCATCATCAGCAGCAGTCTTTTAGGGATGATTTACAGTCCCAAGAAACCAGTGGACTTGTACGTGGCTGGGAGGAGGTGGCTGCGGATCATGTCGTCCTTAGTGACCCAGAGGACTCCGGAGCGAATGCCTCAGCAAACCTACGCTGCATGGCCTCCCTGATCCTGCAAAGTCTGCGGAAGGATCCTCGTATTCTTCGGATCAAGGAGAGGGACCATTACTGGCTGGCCACTCTCCTTGATCCACGGTACAAGGGTAAGGTTGCGGACCTTATGTTACCGTCGCAGAGGGAGCAGAGGATGAGACAACTCCGGGAGGCCTTGCAGAAAGGTCTGTGCAACGCGTTCCCAGAGACTGGGAGGTTGCAAACTCCTGGTCCTGGACAACGAGTTGCTGAGGCTTCGGCCAGTCAAAGAAGGAGCGGTGGGGAAGGTGGCCGTCTGACCGATGCGTTCAGACAATTCTTTAGTCCGCAGCCCCAAAGTATGATTGGTTCCAGCAACCATCGCCAGCGTCTGATAAACATGGTGCAGGAATATCTAGGGGCAAGGTCAGACTTGGACACCTTCCCCACCGAAAATCCTCTGGCTTACTGGGTCTTGAGGATGGATCACTGGCCAGAGCTTGCACAGTATGCAATTGAGCTACTGGCCTGTCCTGCATCCAGCGTTCTTTCGGAACGCACATTCAGTGCTGCTGGAGGATTTGTCACGGATCACAGGGTGCGCCTGTCCACCGACTCGGTTGATCGACTGACTTTCATCAAGATGAACCAGTCTTGGATCACCACCAGCTACCACACACCTGATGCTGATATAACAGACTAATTGATTTTAAAATGTCACATCCCTTCAAGACTGATGCTGATGCTGAGTGCCTGTGCTGTTATGTTGACTGGCTATCCTCCTCCTCCGAGTCCTCAATGATACGATTGATGATGATAGCTTGGAAGATCATTTTTGTTTATGGGTGCCGCCACCAGTGCCTAACGCCCAATTTTTCAGCCCCTGTTTAACAGGGGCGTGTAATTACAATTTTTGAAGCAATACTTTGCAACAGGGCTCATTGCTGTGCTCCAAGTACAGTATCTGTGAGGAGTTGCAGTGTTGTGCCACCAGTGCCTAAGGCCCAATTTTTCAGCCCCTGTTTAACAGGGGCGTGTCATTACAATTTTTGAAGCAATACTTTGCAACAGGGCTCATTGCTGTGCTCCAAGTACAGTATCTGTGAGGGGTTGCAGTGTTGTGCCACCAGTGCCTAAGGCCCAATTTTTCAGCCCCTGTTCAACAGGGGCATGTAATTACAATTCTTGATCTAATAATTCACAGCAGGGCCCATTGCTGCACCCACCAAGAGTAACTGTCAGGGCTTACAGTGTTGTGGCACCAGCACCACCATCAAAGGCCCAATTTTTACTACCACTGTTCAACAATTATATGTAATTAAAATTCCTGATATAATAGTTGACAGCAGGGCGTTCCAGCACCAACCAAGAGTAACTGTGAGTGCTTACAGTGTTGTGCCAACACCAACAACTAAGGGGCCTATTTCTGCAGAGTATATACGGCAGGTCCCTACTTTCAAACATCCAACTTACAAACGACTCCTACTTGCAAACGCAAGAAGACAACAGGAAGTGAGAGGAAATCTACCACTAGGAAGGAAAATTCTCTCCTGTAAGAATAAATATGGGAGAAAGGTGTCTCCTCTGTACTGATGCTTTATCAGCAATCCTTGTTTCAAGAAAAACACCACATTTCAAAAACAGTTGTCATTGGGACGGAAAGTGAGGTGAAATGTTCTGAACAGGGGCACAGACAGCAAAACAAATGTTACAGGGGTGATAACCCTTACCTATGTTTTCCAAAAAGTTTAAAAATAGATTTTTGGGCTGGAGCTACACTTCAACAATGTACCTGTTCAAAATTACAAACAGATTCTACATAAGAACAAACCTACAGTCCCTGTCTTGTATGCACCGCCTGTATACGGCTGTTCAGAGTATATAGGGCCTTTTTTATTTTATGTGCGGGGTTCCCCTTAATATCCATACAAGACCCAAAGGGGCTGGTAATGGGCTGGGGTAGGGGGGGGGGTCATGGGGTAGCTATGCCATTTTTCTTAAAGAATTTCATCCATATTACCGGGACCAGACATTACATTAAAGCCGCAAGCAGTTTTAAATGGCTTTTTTTTCCTTTAGAAGTGTCATTTTGTGCAGGGACAGTTCTAAACACGGGAAACACGTGGCACTTCACAGGCATACTTTAGACACCCCCCAGGTACGATATTTAAAGGAATATTTGACTTTTTTTTTTTCACTTTATGCATCATTAAAATGACTGCTCCCGAAAAACGACCGTTTTTAAAACTTCTTTTTGCATTGATACATGTCCCCTGGTGCAGAACCCGGGTTCCCAAACCCTTTTTAGGACAATAACATGCATAATAGTTGTTATAATTAGCACTTTAGAATTCGAACGTTCGCATCCATTGTATTTAATAGGGTTCTAATGTTCGTTCGAACTTCCGGTCCGTTCGCGGGTTCTGGTGCGAACCGAACCCGGGGGTGTTCGGCTCATCACTACACCTGAAAACCTCAGGAGGAGGAATGTCACTAACCTACTCTGATCTAATAAAAATTATTAGGGACGAAGAGGCGCTGCAGGAAGATCAGCAGGTGGCCAAGGCGAATGTCACACCTGTACCAGTGTTGGTCCATTCGGTCAAGAGCCCAGAAAGAGATGCGGAGGTTGACACTCTGAAATCGCAAATGGCCCAAGTGTTGGAGATGCTGACCTCTTTGATGGAGAAAGATCAGAGAAGACGAGAGAAACCAAGCCCAAGAAAGGAGTTGTTCCCGAACACCTCAGCACCGGCCTCCCTACAGGACCGAGAAGAGGTGATTTGCTATAACTGCGGAGGGAGTGGCCACTTTGCTAACGTATGCTCCAGCCCAAAGAAGAAGAGAACAGATAATTGCAAGCCGGCGGGAAACTCCAAAGGGCCCCGGTGAAGGAGTCAACCGGGTGCCCATCATCTTCAGTGCGCTCCAAACTAAAAAAAAAGGCCAAGAATGGAGGAGACAAAACTCCTAGGAGGAGGTATAGTACACCCCCACCAAGATGTACCCCAGAGGGAGGGGGCAAGACCCCTCAGTGGAAGTACAGCACCCCAAAGAAGGAACATCCACCTAAAAGGAACAATAACATCCCTCAGCGGGTTTGTGCCCCCATTGAGAGGGAGAAAGTCAATGCATGCCAGGCTCAGGAAAAATTAAAGTCCAAAAGAAGCAGGGCAAGGGTCGAAAGCCAAAAAAAAGAGGTGACCCCAGTCCGGCCATACCCAAAGGAACTGGTGGGCCCGTCTCCTACTGTGCCCATTCAAGTGGAAGGAGTCTATACTAAAGCTCTTTTGGACACCGGAGCACAGGTGACTTTACTATACCGGGACTTCTATGATAGGCACTTGAGTCATCTGCCTATCCAGAAGATAGAAGAGCTGGAGATATGGGGACTTGGAACCCAGAGTTTCCCTTATGATGGGTACCTGCCCATAAAGATGACTTTCGACCCATCCGTGGCTGGGAAGGCTGAAGTGTTTGACACCCTGGCAGTTGTGTGTCCCTGGCCGCCTGGAGCCAGCAAGATTTCCCTGATCATTGGGACAAACACGGATCTAGTCAGGAGACTCCTGACCCCTCTAGTGAAAGAGAGAAACCATTCAGCCACCAAAATCCATCCCATGCTAAAGACGGCCTACCAACGACTGGTCTTAGAGCAGAAGACCCCGGGAGAGGGGATAGGGAAGGTGTGGAGACTTGGCAGAGAAGGAGTAGTGCTACAGCCCAGAGAAGTAACCTGTCTTAGGGCCACTGTGAAGCTTTCGTGGGAACAACCTGGCCCCTTTGTCATGCTGGAATCAGACCCAAGGGAAGCGTCCTCAGGCCTGGAAGTGATACCAGAAGTGATTCCGTTCAAGGCCCTGAAGAAGGCCCATGGCAGAGTTCCGGTGAGTGTTAGGAACACTACGGGAGGACCCATGGAGATCCCTGCCAGAGTGTTGCTTGGTCAGGTGAGCCCTGCTGCCCCGGTCACTTGGTCCGAAGTCAAGGGGACGGGTGACGGAGGAGATGTTTGGGAGAAACTGTCCGTGGAAAACCCGAACCTACCCAGGGCTTGGAAAGAAAGAGCCAAGGCCCAGCTGACCAGGTGGGAGAAGATCTTTTCTGAAGATGAATTCGATGTGGGGTGTGCAAGAAGTGCCACCCATCGGATCCGCCTCCAAGAAGATAAGCCCTTCCGAGAGAGGGTCAGGCGGGTCCCCCTGGCAGATCTGGAGGATCTGAGGGAACAACTTGTAGAACTAAAGAAGACTGGTGTGATCCGGGAGTCTAGAAGTCCCTATGCCTCCCCAATCGTGGTGGTCAGAAAGAAGAATGGGTCGTTGAGGCTTTGTATCGATTACAGGACTCTCAACAGGAGAACCATCCCTGACCAATACACCACGCCAAGGATAGAAGATGCCCTACAAAGTTTGTCTGGAGCCAAATGGTTCAGTGTGATGGACCTCAAGAGTGGGTACTATCAAATCCCTATGCACCCAGAAGACAGGGAGAAGACAGCCTTCATAACCCCGGTGGGATTCTTCGAATTCAATAGGATGCCTCAGGGTCTGTCTGGAGCTCCTGCTACCTTTCAACGCCTTATGGAGAAGACTGTTGGAGACATGAATCTTATAGAAGTCCTTGTGTACTTGGACGATGTCATTGTCTTTGGAAGAACCTTGGAAGAACATGAAGCCAGGTTGGAGAAAGTATTGAGAAGACTCAGCGAAGAGGGACTTAAGCTTTCCCCCGAGAAGTGTCGGTTCTACCAGTCTTCTGTGAACTATCTGGGGCACATAGTGTCTGAAGAAGGGGTGGCCACAGATCCTGAGAAGTTGGAAGCAGTCACTTCCTGGCCACGACCCACCACAGTAACAGAGCTCAGATCCTTCCTGGGGTTCTGCTCCTATTATAGGAGGTTTGTGGAGGGGTTTGCTCGGATTGCCCGCCCGTTGAATGAATTGCTAAAGGCAGAAGGGGAAGAGGATGACTCAGGGCCCAGGAGGCCTGGTGAGTCAGTTCAAGATCAGTGGAACCCAAGGTGTGAAGAGGCCTTTCATGCTCTGAAGAGGAGCTTAACCACTGCCCCAGTCCTGGCCTACGCCGACCCTACCAGACCTTATGAATTACATGTGGATGCCAGCCATGAGGGTCTAGGTGGTGTACTCTACCAAGAACATGAAGGACAACTGCGACCAGTGGCCTATGTGAGCAGGAGCCTGACCCCCTCAGAAAAGAATTACCCCACTCATAAGCTGGAATTCCTGGCCCTCAAATGGGCGGTAGTAGACAAGCTAAAAGACTACTTGTATGGGGCAGAGTTTACTGTGAAGACAGACAACAACCCCCTGACCTACCTCTTCACCACTGCGAAACTAGATGCCACCGGACACAGGTGGTTGGCTGCATTGTCTGGATTCAACTTCAGTCTGAAGTACAGACCAGGAGCCGGAAATAGGGATGCAGATGCCCTGTCCCAGAGGTCTCATGCCACGACAAATGACTGGGAAGATTGGACCCAAGTGGCACCGGACGGGGTGCGGGCCCTTTGTCAAGGGGCTGAATTCCAAGCCAGAGGAGGCTCCAGAGCAGAAGAAATAGGGGTTACCATGGTAGGAGTCCCCAAACACTATTGTGGGGTAACTCAACTGGAGGAAGACAACCTACCGAGACTGTCCAAGAAGGAGTTGAGGTGTGACCAATTGGAAGACCCCATGGGGAGATTGGTCCTCGAAGCCCTGGAGAATCAGGATCCCAACAAATTCCTACATCACCCCTCAAAGGAGGCTCGCCTGTTGAGGAAGGAATTGGACAGGCTACAGGTACATCAGGGAGTGGTCTACCGAAGGGGCCCCTCTGATGACTCAGAAGATAAGTGGCAGTTATTTCTTCCAGAGAAGCACCGAGAGACTGTACTAATTGCCCTGCATGACCATCATGGTCACCTAGGGGCAGAAAGGACCTTCCAGCTTGTCAGAGATCGGTTCTATTGGCCCTGCATGAGGGCAGAAGTAGAGGAGTATTGCCATTCCTGTGCACGATGCATTCAGAGAAAGACCCTACCCCATCAAGCTGCCCCAATGGGCCACTTACAGAGTCAAGGCCCAATGGATCTGGTATGCATTGACTTTCTCTGCCTCGAACCCGACCTGAGTGGATTGGGGAATGTTCTGGTAATAACCGACCATTTCACCCGCTATGCTCAAGCTTTCCCAACCAAAGACCAGAAGGCATCCACCGTGGCCAAGATACTTATGGAGAAGTATTTTGTCCATTACGGACTACCACAGAGACTCCACTCAGATCAAGGAAGGGACTTTGAGAGTCGGTTGATCCGAAGACTTTTGGATTCATTAGGAATAAAGAAGACCAGAACCACGCCTTACCACCCACAAGGAGATGCTCAGCCGGAGAGATTTAACCGGACCCTGCTCAACATGTTGGGAACCTTAGAAACAGAGAAGAAGCAACACTGGAGTCAGCACATATCAGCCCTAGTACATGCCTATAACTGTACCACAAGTGACGCCACTGGCTACTCCCCTTATCGACTTATGTTTGGGAGAGAAGCAAGGCTACCTGTGGACCTGGCCTTTGGCACTTCTATAGACAATACCTCAGCTACATCCCACAAGGGATACGTGGACAGACTTAGACGTAGCTTGCAGGTGGCCTATGAACAAGCCCAGGCGGCTTCGGATCAAAGGGGGGCCCGCAACAAGAGAAATTTTGATCTGAAGGTTCGAGTGCAAGATCTGCAGCCCGGGGACCGAGTACTGCTACGCAATCTGGGGGTCCCTGGAAAACACAAGCTTGCCGACAGGTGGAGATCTGAGCCCTATGTTGTCTGTAGGAAGTTGCCCGGTTTGCCTGTCTACAAACTAAAGCCAGAAGGAAAGGTGGGTCCACTGAAGACGTGGCATCGGAACCACCTGCTCCCACTTGCTGAGGCAGTCAGAATACCTCCCGTGAGAGACTCCCCTGAACCGGCCTCTATCCTGGATATTCCTAGGCCGAACACTCGGTCCCAGACCTCTCGAGCCAAAGATGGGGAGGCCTCCCAATTGAGTACAGAAGAAGGTGGAGAACTGGACTGGCTGTGGCCTCCCTCGACTCTGGGAACGTCCGCCATAGATCTCCCAAATGGAGGGGATACCCCAGATGCAACGCTGAATCCGGAGGCTACTGAATTCATACCCTTCAGTCCCTCAGCTGATTACTGGGAAGATGTTCCTGACACTTGCGCAGAGGAGGACTCTAGAGATTCCATACGTCAGTCGACTTCTGAATCAGAGGTTCCAAAACCAGCAATGTTACCTGAACTTACTCCTGAAGAAGAGCCTGTGGTGCCAGAGTCAGAAGCACCAAGAGAGCAGAGGGCTCGCAGAGTCATCAGGCCTCCCAAGAAACTAACTTACCCCCAAATGGGGACGAGCTCAGAGGACTCTGTTGTAACGGCTAGGAGAAGTGTTGAACAACCTGATCCTTCCACCGTCCATTTGGTGGAGGGCAACCCCAGCTCACTCTCTGGCACAGTTAGGCAGGCCACTCATGGTAGTGTGACCTGTGGGCAAGAGAGTTCCATCCCAAAGTTTTGGTGGGAATTCCCTATGCCAACATCATGCTCGACATTGTCCAAAATGGTAAACAGTATTTGTTGAAGTTTATCTTTGGGGACCAAAGAGTTCAAGTGGGGGGAGTGTGTAGCGGGGTGTTCCCCTTTAATGCAGAGAGACAAGAAGTTCCAGGTGAGAGGTGAGTCGGGAGGAAGTAAAGAGACATTATGGAAGTGAAAGTAAAGGAGAGAGAGACTACATCTCCCAGTACATCTTGCAGCACCCAGGGTGCATTGCTCCAGAACAGAGACTGCTGGGGCAGACTTTATAAAGGGGAGGCGGAGTTTTGGTCGGCCTCTTTGGACCCCCCTCTCCTAGCAAGAGGATGTCTGTGCTGAACTGCTGTGTGCATAAGGCCTGAAGCCTGGGCCGTGTGCTCCTTTCCAAAGAGCCCTCTGCCAGCCTAGCAGAGCCTTAGAGACATCTAATCCTCCTTGCTGCAGTACACCAGAAGGATTGAAGACTTGGATGTCGGTGGATTCCTGTTCCTAGACGAATCGATGGAGGAAAGGGACTTGGACTTGTCCAGGTGGTGAGAGCTGTTTAAAGACAGATACTTTATCTTTACTATTCGTTGGGATTACAAAGTTGTTCTTCAAGTGCACCACCAAGAGATTGCTAGCGAATATTGTTTCACTGAACTTCCATTTAGATCAGTCAGGCCTGACTGCATAGGTAGACATTGCTGGGTGTTAGTCTACCCATGAGGGGAAGTAGCTGTAAAAGGGCAGCGCTAGAGTTGCATAGCAATACTTTATTATTCTGATTACTCTGTTTATCTTTATTACTGTTTATTGCAGGGATCTGCAACTTGTTATACTGTTGTTTATTACTTGCCCATTAGCCTCAGTAAAATATCTGGGTAAAGTACATTTGGTGTCAGTTCCGCTTACTTTAATAGGAGTTTTAAAGTATATTCTGTGTATGTTTGTTATAGGACTGCGTCACTAACAGTTGCGATCACGCGGTCCTATCTCTCTATCACCAGCTGTGCCATGGGAGGTTAGAGCCGATTGCCGGGGGTTGACAGCGGTGCACTGCAGGGCCCAAATCAATATCAGCGGCTCTCTTAACTGGGGGTAGCGCTACATATATATATATATATATACTCACCGGCCACTTTAACCTTTTGACATTGATGACCTATGGCATGTATGATACAACAGTGCCATCTAGAGATTGAATTGGGAAATGTTCGCCCATACAAAATGAAGGCAGATAAGGAAGGATATGCCTATGTGGGATTGTCTACTTAAGCTTTCCGAATAAAAGGGCAACAACATAAGGTGACAGGAGGATTATACAATGACATAACACCAAGTTATGTCATTACGTCACCAGTTGACACTCTCGCCCGATTTCCTGCAATCCCTTGTATACTAGAGTAGAGCACGGAGTCCTGGTTGCCTACGGATAGTTTGTATGTACAGAATTTTTGTTTAGTAAAAGCACACTAATACACTACTAAAATTTCTAAGCTTGTAGGCAGGTGCAGTCTATTTTCTCCACTGAAGTGGGCGCTTAACCACAGTGGCAGTGCAGAGGAAAAGGAAGTCAAGAGGAAAGTGGTTCCTCTATGGTTTTCTAGGTCACTGGGGCAGCGATCCAGTTGGAAGCTGACAGCTCATGTGACTCTGGTGGCCATATTGGGTCAGGCAGAGTCTATTTAAGAGCCTGGCTCCTGAGTTTGGCACACATTTAGTGTGTGGGTAGTGTGGGGACAGGTCACCCATCTGGTAGGGACAGTTATAGCGACAGGGAAAGGTTCCACATGAGTAGGGAAAGCCTAGGGATCCTTCACTCTTACTGAAAGCCTCCATGCTTGGGCAAGGACCGGCCAGGCTGCATTCTGCCCCTCAAGACAGACACTGTCAGTTCGGCTGAGATCTGTTCTGCTACAATCTGCAGTTCATCTGTGAGCATTTCTGATTGGGCTGTCTTCCCACGGGCTTGTTGTGACCTGTTATACTTTGACTACAATACAAGTTCTTTCTATTGCATCTGGACTGTGTGTGGCTTATACAGCAAAGAACCTTAATAGATGTAAAGCAAAACACCCCTCTTCTATTTGTTCCAGTGACTACCCTAGTGAGGGGTAGGAAAACTAAAACATTAGAGTTGTCAACAGACCAGAAGCTGAAGCCTAGTACACACGGCTGAGATTCTCGTCAGGAAAAAAAACTGTCGTTTTTCCTGACGAGATTCTTGACAAGAATCTTGTCCCGGCCCAGTGTATACACGTACGATTCAAAAGAACCACCGTTATTTTGAATGGCACGAATGTGGTGACGTCATCGACTACGACGAGCATGCGCTCGTCACATTCGATGCCGTCGCCGCCATCTTTCTTCACCCTACCTATGCCTTGGAAGCTACCGCGCATGCGTCAAAGTCATTTCGAACATGCGTGGGTTTCCATGGAGGCAGGTAAGTGTACACACGCTCAGGTTTCTCGTCGGGAAACAGGCCGACAAGAATCCCGACGAGAAAATAGAGAGCTGGATCTCTATTTTTCTCGTCGAGATTCTGGGCAGATTTCCCGTCGAGAAACCTGAAAGCCTCGTACACACGCACGTTTTTCTCAGCAAGAAAGCTCTGCCAGCAGTTATCTTGTCGTTTCGTGCCGAGAAAACCGGTCGTGTGTACGAGGCCTGAGGGTATGCCATTCAATAGTGACAAATGTTCTCGTGACAAATCTAATATCCCTCAATTGCTGTCTCTGGGTCAGGAAGTGGAGGGAATTTTTCCAACTAGAATGCTTTGGAAAATTCCTCAAAAGTGTTTCAGCTCTTTCCTACTCCATCCAATACTAAAAATAAAAGTTTTGGATATACAAACACTTTAAGAATTAGAGTGTGAACATCTCACCACCAGTATTCACAAGGGATGTTGGTGGATGATCCACCCACCTGCATCCATCCAAAATTGAAATACGAGTTTTGAGTGGACTGATCCTCTAAATAGAACTGCTGCATAAAACCTATGCAATAGGATTGGGAACATTGGTTGGATTACAATACACAAATACATTTGGAAGAAAATAACATTTTGTGAAAAATAAACCATGTGTATCCTATCTAATAACAGAAAATCAATTTATACAAAAGTAAATCAATGTGTTCTTTCATCAAACTGGAACGCTGCAGCATTGACAGAATGCACAGAATAAATTGAACAAATAACTTTTTCCATCCATGTTACTCTGGCAGTGCTGTATAGACATGGCATGTTTTCAGAAAATAATCTCGTATATGAATGCAGTAAATAGAGAGCTACATGTTAGATGACATTAGATTTGTCAAGCCTAGCTTCACCTCATGATTTTTCAGAAATTGAGTACATGGGGTCAGCTGTATTTGCTCATTACATGAGTTTTTTTTATTAGAAAAGTACAATGATTTACTACTGTGCAAGTATGTGGACAACTCAGACCCTTAGTGATGTAATGATGTTATCATATTACACTTCTACAAAATTATGAAAAATGTATGAAAGCTTGTTACGTCTACTATGCCTGATTGCCAATGTTTTGAATAAACAAGACGCATGCATGCACACTTTAAACCTTGGCTGTGACAGATCACCCTATTTGAAATTCATGAGTGCAGCCTGGGTAAGGTGTTGGGTCTGTGTCCAGAGGAGAGAGATAAGGCATGTTAGGTTTTCCCAGTATGTGGCAGCAGACTCTTGAATTGTTTAAAGATTGCGACCTACTATCACTATCTCAGCGCAGATTTATGGAAAACTTAAGCTGACCATACACAGTTAGGCCCCTTTCACACCAGCGAACCGTATGTCCGCTTTTTCATCCATCCGTTTACGGATGAAAAAGGGACATACATTGGTCCCTATGAGATCGCGGGTGTCAGCGGATGAAACATCCGCTGACACCCGATCTCCTCCGTGTCCGCAATGCTCCGTTTTTCTGGATAGAAAAATTCCTATTTTTCTCTCTGTCTGCGGAGCGGATCGGATGAACACGGAAAGACGGTCCGTGTTCATCCGATCCCCCCCATAGGGGAGAGTGGAGATCTGACAGGGCGGTCCCTGCACAGTGTGCGGGGACCGCCCTGTTATCCGCCGGCTCAGCGGGGATCAACGGAGCGATCCCATGTGAAAGGGGCCTTAGATCTTCAAATGACCATTGGTGTCCATTATTGACTCAAAGAATTTTCGTTCAACTGTAACAATTTTTTGTTTGATTGCCATACCAATGTATAGAATTTTAATGTGAGCAAACTAGCACCTGTGGGTCCCATAATGTGCACATACCGTTCAAGCACAGAGCAAGAGCACATACACAAGAGCTTCCCTCACTGGTCATGCTGTGGCATGACAGTGCAAGCGGTCCTAATGCGCAAGAGTCCACCGGGAGATGCTGGAGGCCAAGTGGGCATCCTACAGGCTGAAAAAGCACACTGAAACTTTTGGAGACTGGTAACGCTGGAATGAGTTCACAAAACAGGGAACAGGAGGCAATGGTGCACAAAGGTTTGCAGGTACTGTACAATTATTCTATAATTTTTAAGAGAAGGGTTTAATATCACACTTTGTGTTGGGCTGCAAAACTACAGT
The DNA here is from genome assembly GCA_029206835.1 of Rana muscosa. NCBI lineage: Eukaryota > Metazoa > Chordata > Amphibia > Anura > Ranidae > Rana > Rana muscosa. Next base: position 988,250,555 of record CM055116.1, on the reverse strand, counting down.
ATTTAAGAAAGTGTAGCTTTTATAAACTGAAGGTTGATGGTTCAATGAAGGTTCACTCTCGCTGACTGATAGTATGTCCAAAAGGCACCTGTAAACAAAAAGGTTACCTTTCCCTCGTCTTTCATATTGCTGGGTGTGGCATCACCTTCTTTTCAGGGGAGTACCTCAAATCTCACAAGAAAACACACTAGTCCATTGCAAAATCATATTTTTGCATGATTGGGGCTGCTGTGTATTCCCCAGGATCCTGCCAGAAGGAACATGATGCCATCCTAAACACAGGCAGTAGACAGGGTTAAGGTAAATATAAAATCTTTTTTCTTTGCCTTTGAAGATACTATCAGCCTGCAATTTTTACAGGTGGAGCGGTCCAGGACATTATAAGAGGACCATACATTTTTGGCAAAGTCCACTTAAAGTAATTTTTTACTTGTGTTATGATGCCCAAACATCAAAGAGGCTGCCATTTTTTTTTGTAAAGGATGATAGTGATAACATAAAAGCTGTGTGTCAGGTAATGCCTGAATGATTAATTTAGTCAGCTAAATAGTGCCTGCATCACAGTGCCTCCAATATAAGGTATATTTCTAAAAATGATTAAACTCAGTGTTTCTCAACTCCAGTCCTCAAGGCGCCCCAACAGGTCATGTTTTCAGGATTTCCCTCAGATGAAACAGCTGTGGTAATTACTAAGGCAGTTAAACTGATCAAATCACCTGTGCAAAATAATGGAAAGCCTGAAAACATAACCTGTTGGGGCGCCTTGAGGACTGGAGTTGAGAAACACTGATTTAACTGACCAAATTAATTAGTTTGAATTAATTTGCCAAGCAGAGCTCTTTAAGATCAGTGTAGGTATAGACTAAGGCTATCAAAATAAATTCATATTTATTACAATAAGTCATGTACAAACACTGCTAACAGTTTCATTAATAGGTTGACAGAGATACTATGGGGGTTATTTACTAAAGGCAAATCCACTTTGCACTACAAGTGCAAACTACAAGTGCAAAGTGCACTTGAAATTGCACTGAAAGTACACTTGGAAGTGCAGTCGCTGTAAATCTGAGGGGTAGATATGAAATGAGGGGAAGCTCTGATGATTTTATTATCCAATCATGTGCAAGCTAAAATGCTGTTTTTTTATTTTCCTCGCATGTCCCCCTCGGATTTACAGCGACTGCACTTACAAGTGCACTTGTAGTGCAAAGTGGATTTGCCTTTCGTATATAACCCCCACGTTTAGCAATGAAGTTCAAAAAGTTTTTTGTTAAAGTAAATTATACCTATGAGATTGAATACAATAGTACTTTCCCCTTCTTTAGATATCCTAACTGATGTGATAAAATTTGGCAGATAATAATCTGTGTTGACTAACTTAACCTATGAAATGTCTGTAGTCGGATTCCTGGGTGAAGTCTGTCTAAAGTTATGCCAATTAGGCAACTTAAAATGACCAGATTGTGGAGGTGTTAGGAGACCCAATAGGGTAGCAAATCAACTACCATGAAATACTTGTACCTATAAAAATCAATAATGAATGTGAAAAATATAGTTACCCTTTTAAAACGGCTATTTGCTTTAAAATGGTTGCCACCAGACTCTCCTAAGATGGCTGCCGATTACATTTCATAGGTTAAGTTAGTCAAACACAGATTATTATCTGCTAAAATGGGATCTAGCTATGTTGGAGCTGTGTGTCAGATGATGGCTGTGTGTGGTCTGATCTTTCAGATGTTGTATATCCCTGGTGTGTTCGGATAATGTTTTTTTTTTTTCAAGTGTACCTGACTTGTGCTTTTATATTGTGAAAACAATATAGATATAAAACACACCAAAGGGTGGTCTAGAAGGTTTAACCTTATTTCTATTGGGGATCTGTTTAATTATCAAACATGTGTTTACTTATGTATCCTCTCATTTGGCCACCAGGTGGCATCCTTACATAATAAATGACTATCCTGAGTTTATTTGGAAACTCCCTGGTGATTAACCCTGCTATAATAAATTCATACACAGCTACAATGATATCGGTTTCTCTGAAAAACAGCAATATCAGAACCGATTCAATCATACAGTTTGTAGTGTACATAGATCTGCAAAACAATGGGATAAAGGACTATTCCTGAACTTTGTTTTATCTAATGGTTACTGTAAAATTGCGTGAATGCATCAATGCAGTAACTATTGCAGAATATAGAGCCTCGTGCTACATGACTAAGCTCCATTTCATGCTGAATAAAATAAATTATTAATGTATCCTAAATAGAAAACTATCTTTAGATATATTTCTACTTCAAAAGCATCTTATTAAAATAATTTGATAAAAATCCAAAAAAAAGATTACATTTTTTTTAAATCATTGATTTTTATCCACCCTGCCTTATAAACAGGTAAATATAAGATAGTTCTTAACAATACGAATTTATGAGACCTGGAAATCCTTGTAAACATTGGTCAGTTTCTCTTTGGTTCCATGTGTTGTGGGAATACCAGAATCACATTGTACAGATTAACAAGGAAACTTTGGCTTTAATTAACTCATCCCCTACTTGTTTGTAGACTAAATTGTTCAAATTGAGAAAAACAGAATGTCCCTGATGGGAAAGTCAAACTTAAATGAAGATATTGGTCTCTGCTTATTTGGAATCTGATTTAGACAGGTCCAAAATTAAAAATGATAAAATGTATATACCGTATATACTCGAGTAAAAGCCGACCCGAATATAAGCCGAGGCACCTAATTTTACCACAAAAAAATGGGAAAACGTATTGACTTGAGTATAAGCCTAGGGTCTGCATGCCTCACTGTGCCTCACTTTGCCTCACTGTGTCCATGTGCATGCCTCACTGTGCCGATGTCTCACTATGCCCATGCCTCTATGTGCCCATGCCTCTATGTGCCCATGCCTCACTGTGCCCATGCCCCACTGTGCCCATGCCTCACTGTGTCCATGACTAGACTTACGTTTAACATGGGAGTATATGGAAGGGGTGACCGGCTTTGAAAATCGGTGCTCCCCGGCCGTAGGTATCCCAGACAGCAATCTTTGCACACTTGTAGAGGACGAGTGGGGCTACATGTGTTTCAAGTTTGGGGTCCAGGGGACCTACGTCTGGCCGGTACCGGGTCCCCAAATTTACAGGAGAAATTACCGTTTAACATGGGAGTCTATCGAAGGGGTGCCTGGCTTTGAAAAATCGGTGCTCCCCGGCCATAGGTCCCCCGGACACAAAACTTTGCGCACTTGTAGAGGCAGAGTGGGGCTATATGTGTTTCAAGTTTGGGGCCCAGGGGACCTATGGTCGGCCGGTACCGGGTCCCCAAATTCCGGGAGATCAGGCGCAAAAAGGTGACTCGAGTAAAGGCCGAGGGGGACATTTTCAGCACAAAAAAATGTGCTGGAAAAACTCGGCTTATACTCGAGTATATATGGTATTTTTTTTCCATAAAAAGTCCTGAAACTTCAATATACTGTAAGATACTGTATTGCAATTAATGTCTAAAATTCCTGTTTCAATAGTTTGTTCTAAGGTTGTTACTTTCCAAAAAAAAAATTAAAGTTTTATAAAATAGAAAGTTGGAGATTTTTGCTGTAACTGAAGAAAAAAAAAATCAATCCTGTAATTGATTATCTCGGCGCGATCATTCAGCTAGATGCCGATTACACCATCTGATACAGATAGTTGTTAATGGAAGGCCTTCAGACATATATGAAAGCAAATCTGTAAAAGTGTAATGATAACAGCATGGAATATTTCAAATAAATATGTCAAAAGAAACACTATTGAGCGTGTCTAGTAGGGTGCTGATGAAGTGCAAAGTGCAGTAATCCATAGCAACCATTCCAAAATAAATTACCCTGGTCTCAGCACAGTAAACTAAAGTCTGATTTATTGCTATGGGCTACTGCACTTTAGACATCAGTTCTGCTCTTTGCTCTGCCATATTGAATAAGCTGAAAGATACATATTAGCTTTGTATCAAAGATGCTTTAACATCCATCCCGTTATATCTTCACCTACTTTCAGAATGCCATTTGATGTGTTTTTCTACTTTTAATGAAAAAGTTCTGTGATAGTTTGTTTTTTTTTGCCAAAGAATTCTTTTTTGTAAGTCTTGAGGTGGCAATCACAGCCACATCTAATACAAAGTTCCAAAGAGTTAAAGCATTCTTAAAGTGTTAGTAAAGTCCCTTTCTTATTTGTACCTACAGGTAAGCCTAAAATAAGGCTTACCTGTAGGTACAGTGATTATTTCCTAAACATGCAACGTTTAGGAGTTATTTACACTGCACGGAGCCTGTGACGTCACCAGTGCATGCGTTCTAAAGGGACGGCATACCCGTGCCGTCCCTTTCAGAACTCCATGCCGTGACTCCTGCGGGCATGCATGGGAGTGACATCATCGCGGCTCACCCAATCAGAGAGCCGGAGCACTCTAACTCAGAAGGAAGGCCGGGTGAAGATAGAAGACCTGTCAGCAGTGACAGCGCACCGCTGGAGGGCTTCATTCTAAGGTAAGTATTTCATAATATGCAAGTGTGCGATGCATACTAGCACATTATGCCATTGTCTTGCAGGGTGTTTTTTAAAAAAAAAAATGTATCTGAGAGGCAGAAATTGCTCAAGGAAACGCTAGCAAGCTCTGGAGGAACCCTAAGGTTCCATGGAACTCTGGTTGGGAACCTTCCTGGTCTTAGAGCCGGCGGGGGGACAGATCCAGCATCCGTCCACCTAGGTGAGTATAATATTTTTTTTTTTACTTATACGTCTTTTTAATCATAGAAAATATTATTTTACTGAAAGTGTAGTTGATGCTTCCAGCATAGGTAGTGAATTAGTCCAATAAGTGGATTAAAACATGCTTGGGACAAACAGACAAAAAAAAAAGGTTAACAAAAAATGTATAACGGGGCAGACTCCATGGACCAATCAGTGCCCAATAGAGGTGCCAATTAGTGCCCATCAGTAATGCCTGCCAGTGCCTCCTCATCAGTGCTGCCTATCAGAGCCATCTATAAGTGCCCATTAGTGGCACCTATCAGTGCCCATGAGTGCCGCCTATCAGTGCCCATCAGTGCCGCCTATGAGTGCCCGTCAGTGCCACCTATCAATGCTCATCAGTGCTGCATATCAGTGCAACCTATCAGTGCCGCCTATTAGTGCCCATCAGTGATGCATTTTAGTGCCTCATCATCACTGCCACCTCATCAGTGCCACCACATTAGTACCACCTCATCAGTGCCGCCTTATCAGTGCCCGTCAGTGCAGCCTCCTCAGTGCCCATCAGTGAAGGAGAAAACTTACTTATTTACAAAATTTTATAGCAGAAACAAAGAAAAACTTTTATCTTTCTCAATTTTCTGTCTTTTTCTTATTTGTTTAGCAAAAAATAAAAACCCCAGAGGTAATCAAATTCCACCAAAAGAAAGCTCTATTTGTAGGAACAAAATGCTAACATTTTTGTTTGGGTACAGTTCTGCACGACCGTGCAATTGTCATTTAAAATGTGACACCGCGGAAAGATGAAAATTGGCCTGGGCAGGAAGGGGGGAAAGTGCCCAGTATTTAAGTGGTTAATATTATTATTATTATGCCTTGCAGTATTATTTAAGGTAGGATTTATTAAAAAAATGTATATTGAGAGAAAGGATATTGGGCACCAGTTGCTTTTGTCTTTTTAAAGTTTTATTGCAGAACGTTAAGAAGGTGAGGTTTAGGGATCCCAGATACAGTAGCAGATCACTTACAGACTCTCCAGATCCAGATCAATATCCAGCTTCACAGTGTCAGGACCTTTAAGCCGACTAGGCAACACTGCAAGCGTGTTTCAAAATTTCAATGCGTCCTCCAAGTGAGTCACCAGGCCCTACTGAGAGATCAGCCTTCTTTCTGGCTTTCTCCAGCAAGGGGCCTTCCCTGGGACTCCTCCTTGGCACAGCTTCCTCCAGACAAGGCAGGACGGATTTAGGACCACTTCTGCAGACATTAGTCCCCAAAACAGGCTATTGGGCCTAACAGCAGAGCTCCATCCAGAAGCACCTTTTCAGGCCTTAGCCTGAAGTAAGAGAGAGAGCACAGGACCTGTCCCAAATATTTATATCCTCCCCCAGAATGCACCAGTGGCATAAACCTCCTACTGGATTGGCTGAAGAAAATATACAGTGCCTTGAAAAAGTATTCCTGCCCCTTGAAATTTTTCACATTTTGTCATGTTACAGACAAAAATGTATTTTATTGGGATATTATGTAATAGACCAACACAAAGTGGCACATAATTGTGAAGTGGAAGGAAAATGATAAATGGTTTTCGAAATTGTTTACAAATACATATGTGAAAAGTGTGGCGTGCATTTGTATTCAGCCCCCTGAGTCAATACTTTATAGAACCACCTTTTGCTGCAATTACAGCTGAAAGTCTTTTCGGGGATGTCTCTACCAGGTTTGCACATCTAAAGAGTGGGATTTTTGCCCATTCTTCTTTGCAAAATAGCTCAAGATCTGTCAGATTGGATGGAGAATGTCTGTGAACAACAATTTTCAAGTCTTGCCACAGATTCTCAATTGGATTTGGCTCTGGACTTTGACTGGGCCATTCTAACACATGAATATGCTTTGATCGAAACCATTCCATTGTAGCTCTGGCTGTATGTTTAGGGTCGTTATCCTGCTGGAGGATGAACCTCCGCCCCAGTCTCAAGTGTTTTGGAGACTCTAACAGGTTTTCTTCTAAGATTGCCCTCTATTGTATTTGGCTCCATTCATCTTCCCATCAACTCTAACCAAATTCCCTGCCTCTGCTGAATAAAAGCATCCCCACAACATGATGCCACCACCATGTTTCACAGTAGGGATGGTGTGTTCAGGGTAATGTGCAGTGTTAGATTTCCGCCATACATATCGTTTTGCTTTTAGGCCAAAGAGTTCCATTTTTGACTCATCTCACCAAAGCACCCTCTTCCACATGTTTGCTGTGTCCCCCACATGGTTTCTTGCAAACTGCAAACAGCACTTCTTATGGCTTTCCTTCAACAATGGCTTTCTTCTTGCCACTCTTCCAAAAAAGCCAGATTTGTGGAGTGCACGACTAATAGTTGTCCTGTGGACAGATTCTCCCACCTGAGCTGTGGATCTCTGCAGCTCTTCCAGAGTTACCATGGACGTCCTGGCTGCTTCTTGATTAAATTTGATTAAATTTGCCCCTTTTTAACAAATGAAGCCACCAAGCTCCTCATTCACTCCCTTGGTATCTCTCGCCTTGACTGTTGCAACTCCCTTGTCATTGGCCTGCCTCTCCATAGGCTATCCCCTCTTCAGTCTATCATGAATGCTGCTGTCAGACTTATCCACCTTACCAACCGCTCAGTGTCTGCCAACCCTCTCCTCCAATCCCTACACTGGCTCCCGATTGCCCAGTGAATTAAATTTAAAATACTAACCACAACATACAAAGCCATCCATAACTCTGCCCCGAGCTACATCACCAATCTTGTCTCCAAACATCACCCAAACCGTCCTCTCCGCTCTTCTCAAGACCTCCTACTCTCAAACTCTCTCGTCTCCTCCTCCTATGCTTGTCTCCAGGATTTCTCCAGAGCCTCTCCCATCCTCTGGAACTCACTACCTCAACCTGTCCGGCTATTCCCTACTCTTGCTACCTTCAGGCGATCCCTGAAAACTCACCTCTTCAGGGAAGCCTATCACGTCTCCAACTAATCTTTTACCACTTCCATCAGCTCATTCCCCACAGTTACAACCTTTTGTTCCACCTGCCCCACCCTATTATATTGTAAGCTCTTCTGATCAGGGCCCTCCTAATCCACTTGTATTTTATTGTATTATAACTGTATTGTCTCCCTTTTATATTGTAAAGCGCTGCGTAAACTGTTGGCGCTATATAAATACTGTATAATAATAATAATATTAATAATAATGCTCTCCTTGCCTGGCCTGTCAGTTTAGGTGGATGGCCTTGTCTTGGTAGGTTTGCAGTTGTGCTGTACTCTTTCCATTTTCGGATGATGGATTGAATAGTGCCTAACCTAACCCTGCTATAAACTTTATCTGGTGTGCTCCTTGGCCTTCATGTTGCTATTTGTTCACTAAGGTTCTCTAACAAACCTCTGAGGCTTCACAGAACAGCTGTATGTATACTGAGATTAAATTACACACAGGTGTACTCTATTTACTAATTGGGTGACTTCTGAAGGCAATTGTTTCCACTGGATTTTAGTTAGGGGTATCAGAGTAATAGGGGCTGAATACAAATGCTCGCCACACTTTTCAAATATTTATTTGTAAAAAATGTGGAAAACCATTTATAATTTTCCTTCAATTTCACAATTATTTGCCACTTTCTGTTGGTCTATCATATATAATCCCAATAAAATAAATTTACGTTTTTGGTTGTAACATGAACAAAATGTGTAAGATTTTAAGGGGTATGAATACTTTTTCAAGGCACTGTAAATATTCACAACTTAGTCTATTTTGTGAAATCTCATACTATGACCGGTGATACCAGTGACATCTAAGGGCGACAGTGAGAAATCACAAACCAACTTAAAGCAGAACTTTACCTATAACAAAAAAACCAGCTACATTCCCGGAATGCTAACTGGCACATTTGCTTGTGTACTCAACCAAATTGTTAAACCATCAAATGGCTGGTGTCATCACATGTGCAGCACCATGGCAATTGCAGGTCGAACAGAAGCAGCTTCCTTTGCTGTAAAGGATAGGAAGGTTTAATTCCACTTTAAAGCCCCATACACACTATCAGTTTTTCTGCAGGTTTTTGTCTTCAGATTTACCAAAACCATGTAGTGCAACGGCCTGCCTGATTGCATACAAATTGAAACTCTTAGAGCGGTGGTGCAGGAAAAAAAAAAAAGTCAGCAGCTACTTACAGTGTAGCTGCTGACTTTTAATAAGGACACTTACCTGTCCTACTCTCCCGCGATGTCGGTCCTGCCGCGGCGATCGATCGCTGCTGGCAGGCTCCCAGCTCCTCCACTTTGAGTAGGGGAAACAGGCTGTGAAGCCGTAAGGCTTCACTGCCCGTTTCCTACTGCGCATGCGCCACTCGCACAGCGCTTTGTGAATGGGCGGCTTGCCTCCTGGGATACACACAGTTCCCAGAAGGTAACGCGGGCCATTCACAAGAAGAGGAAGCGGAAGGAGAGCCACCGCGGACGAGAAGAGGAACATTAGAGGCAGATTAGGGGACTTCCGCATAGCAACAGGCATTTAGGGTGAGTATAAAAAAATATTTTTTTCTATTAATTTTTTTTTTTTTTAATTTTTAGTGTGAAGATTTTTTCAGGGTGGACCTCCACTTTAAGGTTTGACCTCACATTAGATGGTTTTGGTAAACCTGAAAACAAAAACCTGCAGAAAAACTGATAGTGTGTATGGGGCTTCAGGCTGTCAGCAGATCGGCCTCTACAAATTCGGCAGTGCCTAAAAATCGAGAGCAACTGAGCATGTGCAGAGCAGGGTGTATTACTGTATTTTACACAGTATAGACACTTATTTTTTACATAGCTATACCAGCAAATGGGGCCAGCCTGAAGCCATCTAGCAGGAATTATTTTCCTGACAAAATTTCCACTTTAAAGTTGAACTTCAGTCATTTTTTCCACTTTACATCTATTAAATCCTCTGCCCTTGTTGTTTTAACTTTGGATAGTAAAACATTTTTTCTGCCAGTAAATACCTTATACAGCCCACCTCCTGTTTCTTGTCTGGTCATTAACCTAGGCTTATGATATTATGCATATCTCTCTCTCTCACTCTAGTGAAAGTTTGCCAGGAAGGGAAGGGGGGTGAGTCATAAGAGGTCCAATGAGAGCTGCAGAACTGGAGGTGTGCCTCTGTGTGTCTGTGTAAATCCAGGAAGTGAACAGGCAGCAGCTTCAGCCCCCCATAGTTAAAATGAGTGCAACCAGACACAGTGGTGGGAGATTTCTGCAGCGTATTTGGCAAGTAAAGAATCACAGTATATAAAAAATAATATGCAAAGTGGTTGGAGGGAAGCTTCAGAATGGCAAAGATGTTTTTATTACAAATTATGTGAGCAGACCTACAGACCCTATATTGTTTTTAATCTGGGGACTACTTAGAGTAGCCCCTGTTTAGGACAGGGGGCTACAATATGAATGAGCTGAGGAGTTTGGGGACCCCTGATAAACACCCATATTATATTATACATATATTTAAAGAGTGTAATGTACATTATACGTCTGTTTCCGCAAAAAAATGATATTTATGTATTTCTCATGTGTATTTTGCACTAACATATTACACAGTGGTGTGCAGTGTGCCTACAGGTTGTCACACCAGACCCTGTTCTCCAGGCTAGTTTTGGGAAAGGCTAACTACCTACCAGTATGTTTTTAGATTGTGTTAGAGGCTACTACTTATGTTAGAGGCTGCAGAGTTCTCCCATACATCAGAGTCTGCAGAGTCCCCCCTTACAGTGAAAGGGAACTCTGTGGATTCCGATGTAAAAGGGGAACTCTGTGGACTCTGATGTAAAGGGGGGCTTTTGTTATTAACTTCATATGATTAGAAATTTTATTTAATAGCAAAATATATGTATAGTTTACACAATAAAAAAAAATTGCTGTGCGCCGCTAAAGTGTTCGGGTTTGACTTGAAGAAAAGGTGGCATTCCTACCGTACTGTCCTATACAAACACTGCTTAGTAGACACTTGGTGGACTTTTCTTGGTGTATAGAAAACAAAGCTAGTCAAAGCTGTTATGTGATTTTATGCAGCCACACAAATAAGAGCCGGTTTACACAGGGGCGACTTGGGATCTGACTTGAAGTCGCCCGAAGTCGCGCGGTTGAGAAAGTCAATGTAAGTGAATGGAGCCGTCTTAATGTACACTACTGAAGTCGCTCCGACTTCAGAAAAGGTTCCTGTACTACTTCAATCCGACTTTTAGGCGACTTGTACCCATTCATTTCAATGGAAGTTGCCTCCAAGTCGGATCCCCTGTCTTAACTGAAGCAACTTTCCAGGAAGTAAAAATAGTTTTCCAGGTAAACCCCTCCCTCCCTCCCACGGAGCTGATTGTTGTTTTTGATTGGCCACTGGAAAGCCTCCTGTCCTGGAGGCAACTTGAAGTCGCCTTGTAAGTTGCCCCAAGTCGCGTGGTGGTGCACGCTTAGGTCGTGTTCAGGTCGCCTCGGCCAGAGTCGTGTCGCCCCTGTGTGAACCGGCTCTAAGGACAATGTTTAACATGAAAAGTGCATCAATAGTGACATTTCATTGCTATTAATGCTGTGGCAGGTTTATTGATGTTCCTTCATAGCCTTGATATTTGTTATCCAGCTGTCATTTTCCTTAATTACACTGTGTGCGGTTTTTGTAAATCCATAGTGTTTGTTCACGTGGTGGTCTTGTTCCTTCAGCAGCGGAGGAATAAAAAAAATCTTGAAAAAGCAGTACATTCCCTCCAGTTCTCCCATGCATAAATCATTTCCATGATCACTTAATTGCCTAAATAGGCCAGTTAATTCTGTGTATTGCTGAAGAAGGAACTCAAGTCAGATGAGAACATTTCATACCCAGTTTAAACATGCAAAAGATCAAAGCTTGCTTTTATCTTGGAGTTTAATCATGACGTTCTTTCATCCAGTAACATTCATTTTATAGTCAATTTGCACTTTCTATTATTTGCCAACATGTATAGAAAACACACATGATAATATCAGCTGACTTCTTAAAACTTTCTAAGCTAGTCTTAAGTCTTAAACTTCATTTTGAGCAAGTTTGACAAAAAATCCGACCGTGTGTACGCTCCATCAGACAAACTTTTTGGGTTTTCATCGGACAAAAGTTCGGTCTGCAAACAGGCAAACTTTTGGCCAACAAAAGTCAAATGGAGCAAAGTCCGACCGTGTGTACAGAAAACCATCGGACTTTTGTCCGATGGACAAAACAAATAATGTTAAAATCAACCAACAATAGCAGAAGTTGACCAAAGGGTGGCGGTAAAGAGCAGAAAAGAGCAGAAAAACCACGTGATGTAGGAAAAAGTTTTGGGAAAGTTTGCAGAAAAGTCCTGTGGTGTGTATGCTATGGGTGTGCCCGGCCAACTCCGTTCGGACTAAAATCCACGGAAAAGTCAGATAGAAGTCCGACCGTGCGTACGAGGCTTTATACTGGCATTCATATGAAACAGAGAGTTGCAATGAATTATGTTAAGACAAAGTTTATAGAAAAAATAAAATAAAAAAACTGCACTAATATATGAAATCCTATACCAATTATCTGGGTAGTAACTCTCCTGTTGGACTGATTAAGGCCCCTTTCACACGGACGGAGCGTCAGATGTCAGTGGAGACATGTCCGCTGACACCCGAACCGATCCGATGCGCTAAAATCAGACGTATGGGGATACGTCCCCATCCGTCCGTGGCGGATCGGATCGGGTGAGATCTGATGAAAATGGACATGCTGTCCGTTTTCATCAGATCTCTCCATAGGAGACAGCGGCACTGCACAAGCCCCTCCCCGCTCAGTGAGCAGAGAGGGACTTGTCATCCGCCAGCTCAGTGGAGATCAGCGGACAGATCTTCCGCTGAGCTGGCGCTGAGCTGGCGGGAGCAGGCGGACTCCGTAGCGACGGAGTCCGCCTCGTGTGAAAGAGGCCTAAGTGATTTAACTAAATACACCAAACCGTAAGTGATATTAAAGCAGAGTTCCAGGCAAAAATGTAACTCCTTAGAAACTCGTTTTAGGATTTTTTTTTCTATTATTATCTCTTTTTCATACCTTTTTTTTCTTTGGTATTTCCGTCCCACAGAGCCGAACGTCAGTTTCACGTTTTTTTTGTCCCTCATCCCTCCCCTGTCGCCTTCTGAGACCTGTGTGTGTCCCAGAAGATGACTAAACCATTCAGAAAGCGCCGCGTGACTCGCGCATGCGCAGTAGGAAACAGGCTGTGAAGTAAGGATGTCTGCACCCAGAGCCAATGGACGGGTTTGCTTCGGGTGCCGACATCGCAGGCTCCCTGGACAGATAAGTGTCCTTATATTAAAAGTCAGCAGCTACAGTATTTATAGCTGCTGAATTTTTATTTTATTTTTTTCACCCATGCTGGAACTCCGCTTTAAGTCTAAAAAAAAGTCCAAGTAGAATGAAATAATTTTCAAAATGTGGGTATTCTTTGTCAATACACCACCATCGGCCACCTGGAATGTGTGATCTCTTGAAGCACCACCACCAATACAGACAGAGTAAATACTGTATACAGTATATGAATACTCACATTTAACGCAACGTTAGCACATCGCTCCTCCCTACGTGTTCTGTCATATGATGATGTCGTCCGGGGGAAGACTGAAGTTCAATCTGCTAATATTTCTTCCCTGGTTCCTCCTTTCCCACTAACAAGACACTAATGATATTTTTAAACACAATCCTCCTGTTTGTATTACACACCATCTTTAGATCTAGTGACATCATCACTAGGTCTTTGTGCTTCCTTATGTAATGTAGGCAGATCACAGCTGGTGGGAGGAGCCAATAGGGTGCTGTACATAGATTTCCTAAAACAGAAAACTGGTTATGCCCACATGTGATGCTGAGCCTCCATGATTGTAAAGAACTGATATCCAATAATTGAAATGGACATGCCAGGGACAAGGCTAAATGGTGCTGGATGTCCTCCAGCCAGAAAATAAAGCAGTCTCTGACTTGCTGCAGCTTATAGTGCACACAGTGTGAAGCTTACAGTATGCAGTGCAATCCGAGTAAGCAATATCAGTACATGAGAGGAGTCTGTACAACTGTGCAAATCAGAAGGAAATGCATGGTGTACACTAGTAGATCTTTTGAAAAAAAAATGTACAACAATTTGTATAAAGATTCGTACCAAAATTCTTAGTACATTTGATGGTTTGATGAATGTCATTCCAAATGCTGTTTGCTTTTAACAATCAATGTTAGAGTGAATGTAATTTCCTAAACAAAAAACACATATACTGTTAGGAAAATGTTTGTTCCAAATTTTAAAATATACCCAGCTTAAAGTGGTATTAAAGTGTTACTAAACCCAGGACCCTGCATTCACTGTATCTGGTCTCCCACAGTACACAGAACATGGAAATGCAATTATTTTAGTAAATATAAACTGCTAAATACCTTTTCCGATCAGCAGTATATAGCATTCTTGTGACTTAAAGCTTGTAGGAAGAGTTTCCATTCTCTCTGACTGTCCTATGAGGCTGCAGGACCCCTGACCCTCTGTTTGGACAGTGCTGATTGGCACTGAGCTGACCACATGTACTCTCCCAAGAAAAAAAAAACTCTCTAGCAATACACACCAAACTAAGCATGTGCAGAGTGACTCCAAGGGCTTTATCTTATCCGGAGATGGATTGGGGACAGTGGAAGAAGGTGAAGATCAGAGAGGGAATGATTAAACAGCCGTTTTACACAATACAGAGGATTAACCCCTTAGGTTCCACAGTGGGTATAACAAGCATGCTTTCCTGCATATACAGACTGATTTTACTGTTGTGGGTCTAGTATTACTTATACAACATAAAAGATGGATCTCATTCCAATAAAAAGTCACTGTTGCACTTCCGGTTCGCCCAAGTGGGTGGGGTACCTCTGCAACTATGCGCTTTCTATTGAAAATAGGGAGAACAAGGGAGAATGTGGGAGTACCAAAAGCCACCCCACGGGGCAGGAGTTGCATATGGAGAACCAACAAAGGTGTAATATTTAATAGTATCGACTTTATTGTGTAAAAAAATTGGCAGGCACAATGGCCCGTTCCTCCAAACACCAATTAAAAATGGGTTAAAGAAGAGTGTCACTTACACTCAGCTTGCAGGACGCCACTCACACAACCACATACAAGCATAACCTCAAGACTTCCTTGTAACCAGCCTTTAAAGTCTAGGTGGGGGGGTCATAGGGTGCTAAGCAATACTTGCCCCATGCAGGGCTGGTTTGTATGCTGCTAGCACCACTGGCTTCTCCACTACCTTAGACAGAGCCGTGGAGTCACGACTCTCAGGCTTAATGGTACAGGAACATGGTACAGGAAGAATTAATAGTGGATTATGAAGTGGATCTGACAATGTGCTGCAGCCTAGCAAAGATTGTAAGCGTAAGGAATATCTCCAAATAGTCCCAGATGTAGGCACAGTGTGTGCAATATATCCAGTGATGTATGTCAAACCAGCAAACAGGGAGGCTCGTGGACTCAAACCCAGGGTCTTTAAAAAAAAAGGAAAACATATATAACTATTTTGTTTTTAAATTATTGAATTTGTTAAGTCAAGACACTGTATTGCACTGGTGACAGTATGTAAATAAATTGCATTCCTTAATTTTCCAAAAACGTATGACAAAAAAAACACCCATTCCTCTTACTAAATACCTTGGTCTGTCTACTTTCCAAAAAGGGGTCATTTGGGGGGGTATTTGTACTGTCCTGGCATTTACGGACCTCAAGAAATTACACCTTTTTCCATGTGTTCTCAGAATCTTTAAAGGGGAGTTCCAGCCTTTTTTATGTTTATTAAAAGTCAGGAGCTACAAAAAGTGTAGCTGCTGGCTTTTAATAAACAGACACTTACCTGTTCCACTGTCCAGCGACGCGGCCGAACGGAGCTTCACCCCTCTCCCCCCCTCTCTCCCCTGGCACCTCCATTCTAACTGTGGGCACCCTGCCGTGACAACTTTCGGCTTCACGGCCGGGCACTCACTGCGCATGCGCGAGCGTCGCTGCGTTACCTAAGTGGACAGGCGATCGCCTGGGACCTGTCACGTGTCCCAGGTGATCGCCTACAGGGAGGGGCCGCCAAAAGGCGATATGACGAGTCGCCTAAGCGGTCCCTGGGCGGAAGGAGGAAGTGGGACAGGAAGTCCCACTCCTACTGAAGCCCCCACTCCCCCCCAAAAAAAATTAGATGCCAAATGTGGCATGTAAGGGGGCGAGGAGTGGTTTAAGCGGAAGTTCCACTTTTGGGTGGAACTCCGCTTTAAGGTGCGTTTTAAGGTGGTCAGAGAGGAGAGTGAGATAGGGCGCCAGTCATAGGCATACTAAGTGGGGGGCGGGCCACCCCCGGGTACCACACACTGGGGGGGTGTCAGGCCGGCACCCCCCTCCGCGATTGTACTACACCCGCGGTGGCAGAGCTGTGGGTTTAGGCAGAGCCGCAGCGGCAGTGACAGGCATAGGCAGGAAGAGACTAGTGCCGAATCGCGATGCAGGGGGGGGGGGGTGCAGCGTGACACCGCTGCACCTACCATCCCCTCCTCTCGCAGCCGCAGGCTGTGTCTGTGCGATCCCCGATGTCACACACAGGCACAGCCGAGCATGAGCAGCAGAGTAAAGCAGCCTCCCCCCTCTCTGTTTATGTGTAAATAGGGGGAGGGGACCTGCTGTGCATGTGCCGCCGCGTTGATCTGAGGTACTGAAGGGGGGCTGCACTGAACAGGGGCTACACAGAAGGGGGGGTCTGCACTGAACAGGGGGCTACACTAAAGGGGGGCTGCACTGTACGGGGGCAACACAGAATAGGGGGTCTGCACTGAATGGGGGGCTACACTGAAGGGGGGCTGCACTGAACGGGGGCTACACAGAAGGGGGAGTCTGCACTAAACGGGGGGCGTCTGCACTGAACGGAGGGGGGCTACACTGAACGGGGGTGTCTGCACTGTACGGGGGCTACACAGAAGGGGGGTCTGCACTGAACGAGGGGTGTCTGCACTGTACTGGGGGGCTACACTGAACAGGGGCCTGCACTAAATGGGGGGCTACACTGAAGGGGGGTCTGCACTGAACAGGGGATACACTGAAGGGGGGTCTGTGTAACATGCAGGGGGTCCAGAGCTGCAGGGTGCTGTGTAATGTAAAGGGGTCCAGAGCTGCAGGGTGCTGTGTAATGTAAAGGGGTCCAGAGCTGCAGGTTGCTGTGTAATGTAAAGGGGTCCAGAGCTGCAGGGTGCTGTGTAATGTAAAGGGGTCCAGAGATGCAGGGTGCTGTGTAATGTAAAGGGGTGCAGGGGGCTGTATAATGTAAAGGGGTCCAGAGGTGCAGGGGGCTGTGTAATGTAAAGGGGTCCAGAGAAGCAGGGTGCTGTGTAATGTAAAGGGGTCCAGAGAAGCAGGGTGCTGTGTAATGTAAAGGGGTCCAGAGAAGCAAGGTGCTGTATAATGTAAAGGGGTCCAGAGGTGCAGGAGACTGTGTAATTTAACGGGGCCCAGAGGTGCAGGGTACTGTGTAATTTAAAGGGGCCCAGAGATGCAGGGTGCTGTGTAATGTAAAGGGGTGCAGGGGGCTGTATAATGTAAAGGGGTCCAGAGGTGCAGGGGGCTGTGTAATGTAAAGGGGTCCAGAGGTGCAAGGTGCAGTGTAATGTAAAGGGGTCCAGAGAAGCAGGGTGCTGTGTAATGTAAAGGGGTCCAGAGATGCAGGGTGCTGTGTAATGTAAAGGGGTCCAGAGATGCAGGGTGCTGTGTAATATAAAGGGGTCCAGAGATGCAGGGTGCTGTGTAATGTAAAGGGGTCCAGAGATGCAGGGTGCTGTGTAATGTAAAGGGGTCCAGAGATGCAGGGTGCTGTGTAATGTAAAGGGGTCCAGTGATGCAGGGTGCTGTATAATGTAAAGGGGTCCAGCGGTGCAGTTGTGGAGAAGGGGTACACAGTAGTGACAAAGAGATATTGAAGGATACAGGGGGCACAGTGGGGTGCTTTTACATTTTAATGTTTACTGGGGGTGCCAGATATAGGATCTGCCCCGGGTGCCAAATGCTCTAGGTACGCCCCTGGCGCCAGTACATCAGAATTGATCAATTTTCAGATATATACCATAGTTTGTGGATTCTATAACTTTGCTACAGACTAAATAATATACACTGATTTGGGTTATTTTCACCAAGTAAATGTAACAGACTACATTACATCTTTTTAAATTTATTTAGCAAAAGATTTAAAAAAAAAAACACTGGCGATTAAATACCACCAAAAGAAAGCTCTGTTTGTGTAAACAAAATTATACAAACTTAGTTTGGGTACAGTGTTGCATGACCGCGCCATTGTCATTCAAAGTGTGACAGCGCTGAAAGCTGAAAATTGGCCTGGGCAGGAAGGGGGTAATAGCGCCCAGTACTGAAGTGGCTAGGCTGAAGTTCAGCTTTCATGTTTGAATGTAAATGCATTAGGTGTTGTAAGAAATGATACAAGACATGGTAAAAAAATGAAATAGACATTATTAACCAGGAATGGAGAGTTCAATGCGAGTTGCTTGATTTTCGCATTCAGCCTAAAGCTGAATTTGGAATTAATGTATGCAACACCGGCTGTATTGGAATTTAAGATGAGTGGTTTTGTCACTGAAGCCCCAGATGTAAAAATGCAGCCAGCATATATTTAATATGAATGATGTTTTATATTTGGATGGAATATGCCCCTAATGTAGTAATTTTTTTATAATGTTAGTAATGTGACTTATACTGTTAAAGCTGAACTCCAGGCAGATATAAAAGGTACAAATTAATAATTTAACTTAGATGTATTCCATCAAAAGACACAAAAGATATAAATCCACTTTGTGTGCACCAAATGCCTTTACAAATAAAGATATTGTGCTATAAAAGCAGTAGTGACCAGGGGCGGCCCATCCATTATGGACACACAGGTGCCGCCCCCCCCCCATTGTGGGTACACAGGTGCCGCCCCCCTATCCATGCCGCCGCCCTCCCTATCCATGCGCCCAGCCTCTTTCAGGATGCCGGGTGCATGAATTCCTATGGCGGGGGTGTGTTTTTTGAAGCACCAATTAGAGGTAGAGGCTCTAATAGGCTTCAAAATAGGGTGGGCTAGAGCGCAGAGCATTGCGTCCGGAGCCCATCTAGGTGTGTTGCAACAGCGAATGAATATTCGCTGTTGTAACACTTATTCTTCTCCCGGCCAATCGGGAAGTGAATCTGATACCCGTCACCTGAATGGCTGAAAGGACAGGCGATCCTATTGGACGCCTAGGAGAAGAAGGGAGGAGCCGCACAGAAGACACAGGAGCTCACCCGCCATCCATAGAAGCCCCGCTGCCGCCAGAGCCTGCAACCCGCCGAAGCCTGACACTGCCTGCTGGAGCCTGCAACCCTCCGAAGCCCGCAAACCTGCCACTGCCCGCCGAAGCCCACTGCTGCCACCGGAGCCCGCAACCCGCCGCTGCCTGCAAACTGCCTGCTGGGGTAAGTGCTGGGGGAGGGTGCTGAGATGCCACCGACCGACGGGGGGTTGTTTCCCCCCCAAAAAAAACACTGTCCGCCACTGGTAGTGACATCATCACTGTGCCTGTGCAAACAACAGAGCTCTGGGAGAGGCCCAGCTGGTCCACCCCCTATAGGCTCACTGCAGAAAACTACAAGAGGGGGCGGAGACTTACGTATGCGTTCGCTTCTGCGGCGGGAGAGGGTGCTTTAATTTTTTTAATTAATTTTTTTCTCAGTTATTTTACTTTTTATTTTTTATATTGACACTTTACTGTACACATCCCTTATACTAGAAGAAAAGCATGGCAGGACCTCTTAAATATGGGATCTGGGGCCAAAAAAAACGCAGATCTCATATTTACACTAAAGTGCAATAAAAATAGATAAAATAAAATGTAATTTAAAAAAAAAAAATTGGACGTCGCTTCTGCCCTCCAATGCTATGGAGCCGAGTGGGGACCATCTTCCCCTCACTTGGCATCCAGGCAGTGAGGGGAGAGAAACAGATTGGCTCCGCCGTTACCGACAGCTCCGGTAAGCGGCGGAGACGACCGGAGTGCGGCGGAGATGACCGGAGTGACGGTGGGAGGGGGCAGAGGCCCCTCTCCCACCCCTGATAAAAGTGATCTTGCTTCGAATCCACCGCTGGGACAACTTTTATCTGAAAGAGGACAGTCCGCTGTTTTTAAAAATACCGGGGTTATGGCAGCTGGTCC